>JAZGLO010006474.1:0-627500 GCA_036873155.1 Biomphalaria sudanica
ACCAATATCAGCTTAGTTGTTTTGACTAGGTAGAATTACAAAACAACTACTGTGCTTAAAAATCTTACAGGTACATTCTAATTAAAGTATTCCATATTTTGTGATTTTAGGGACGCTCTAGTAAACAATCCCCTAATCATACGCATTCAGAGAGTAGCATTTCAGCCGTGACGCTTTTTGATGTCAAACTATAGGTGGCTACTCTATCGCTTGTCCATTACGATGATCATTAAAGGTCATTGTTATAGCAAAGTCAAAAAGACGGTGTCATCGGTGGATATCATAGTTGTCAAGTTTCATTGATGAGAAGATATGTTTTAGAATGGTGGGGGATTTGGTAGGACTTAGCACTATTTTTTTGGTTCACGGCATTAAATTATTAAAAGTTACTAAGTACCTGTATTTAAAAAAGTTTTTCTTTAAATAATAACACGATTTCAATTTAGATTTTGTCATTTCTTTTTAGTTTATCTACAATATAATATTCTTGGTCCTGACCACTCATTTATTCACTTACTCATAAGATAATTATCAAACACAATGTGAGGGGTTATTATTAAATCATTGTGATGTGATTATCAAATGTGTTTTTACATCTGCATGAGCTTGTGTATTTGGAGAAATTGATAAGATTAATTAAAAATTCTTTAAAAATGTCAAATCATTGAAATTATATATAAAAATCTAATACAATATGGTGAAATGGACTCTTATAGTGTTAATAGGAATAATAACATTTATATAGCCTCATAACAAAACTTAAAAGCCGCAAGGCGCTATGACAACATGACCAAAAAAATCACGATATTTAAAATGGCAAACAAATCTAAATAAGTTTTGAACAAGTTGTTCTTCATGTAAATGTGTAAATTTAAAAGACTTAAAACTCGATTTTCTTTTTTTTATGTGTAAAAATTTGCTTGGTTAGAAGAAAAGCTTAGACCAACCCCATAAGCAATTAAATGTTTTAGTTCATTGAACGAAAAAACTTTGAAAATAATGTTTAACATATAATTTCTTTCTTTAAAACATTATATCTTCGCTGTTATTAATTGTATCAAAACTAGACGGAAAACAATTTGCATACTTTTAGCTAAAGTTTTTAAAATGTTAAATAATATATTTTTTTTTAATCCACCTTCTTATTTCGTTCTTCTTGATTTTTATTTTCTGTCTTTACATTTAGATATTTATTTTTACTTTTTTAAATGGTCATTAAATGATATGAATAAATATCTTTCTAGTGTATCCACTTAAACAATAGAGGTTTGCAACAAAAATAATATAAATTATGGTATCATTCATCTACTTCAAATATTTGAATTTTTTCTTTTAAATCTATGACCATAGAAATCTATCTTAGTTGCAGTGGTGAGGAAAAGTTAAAATTGGTTTGATACAAACAAACGAACAAAAAACACTCATATACACAAACAAAAAGTCAAAAGTTTATTTTAGAATAACAAGAAGAGTTTTATTTTTCAATATGGAATAATTTATTAGATTAAAAGCATAGATAACACATAGACAAACTATAGTAGTACATTAATAAACATTTCTAGTAGAGTTATATAGTAAAATTTAACAACAAATCACATTGTAAATATGTTTCTATTATACACTTTTTATTATATTAAAAAATTATAAATCACTTTGTCCTTTAAACATTCATAGACATTTCATATATAAATAGGTGATATCATAAAAAAAAATTATTTTAGTTTCACAATTACAAACAAAAAATAATGTTAAAAATCACATAGAACTAGCACAACATTAGACAATTAACATTAGACAAAAAGTTTTTCTGAACTTTATGTTTTAAGATAATCTGTAAATACGAAATTGATAGTCCTAATTGATTCTATAAACGACTTTCTTTATTTAACGGTAATTCCTAATATTTGTCTCAATAAAAACATGTATTAATAAGAAATTAAACAGTAAGTAATTTTAAACAAAAAAGCACTGTACTAATTCAAAGATCTTTAAATAAAAATTCATCAGAAATTTTTTTTTAAAATGTTTTTTTTTTTCGTTAAACTTAAATGACATTATGCAATTTGTAGATGTAAATGGGTTAAAAAAAAATACTATCGCATATGGTGTTACAATAAGTATTAGCCAAATCGATCAAATACAAAAAAAGATCGTTAATTTAGAGGAAAATAGTTTTTTTTATATGTTCGTTTAGAAAATTGTTTGTATTTTATACATTAACTTAATGGCTATATTGATATAAATCTATTGATCTAAAGGTCGATAATTACATTTGAGGAAAGTTAAACAAATGTTGATTTTAATTTAGAGAAAGAATGCTATCATACAGTTCCTGCCAATCAATATCTTCATTTGAATTGATCGATGGGGAAGTACTAGAGTAGGCACTATCATCATTTTTATTTCCATTACAGTTTGGCACATTGGGGTCAAAAAGAATAGAAATTTGGTCAAACTCTGGAACATCAGTCTGTTTTGAGTCAGACTGTGACACTGTGAGGTCTCCATTTATTGGCTCTTTAACCAACTGGCACTCTGCTGTCTGTGGAATGTATGAGCTATTATGAGGGTCTTCACTTTGATCAGATTTATTCTGCTGATTAAATGATTCTTTCTGATCATTAAGGAAGTCATGAAGCATGTTTTGACACCATGTTTCAAGTTCAGGGGGAATGTCTAGAGAAAAAATCTTCACTTACACCTCCTAGAAGAGAGGGATCTAGGAGTAAACTTTCCTCATTTATATCACTATCTTCAAGAGGCTCTGATATCATTTGTGAAATGTTTGCTTCTTTTTGTTCTTGTTGAGCTTCTTGAGCCTTTATATAGACATCTTCTGGTTAAAGCTTTCTTGGAGAATGTTCTTCGAAACAATGTCAAGACATTGATTCTCCATAGAGACCTTGTCATATTCTACTTTAGTTGGAATTACAGTCTCTTTATGTTTCGATAGCTCAACAGTTTGAGGGGAAACATCTTTATGTTTCGATGGCTCAACAGTTTGAGGGGGAAAATCTTTATGTTTCGATGGCTCAACAGTTTGAGGGGAAACATCTTTATGTTTCGATGGCTCAACAGTTTGAGGGGAAACATCTTTATGTTTCGATGGCTCGACAGTTTGAGGGGAAACATCTTTATGTTTCGATGGCTCGACAGTTTGAGGGGAAACATCTTTATGTTTCGATGGTTCGACAGTTTGAGGGGAAACATCTTTATGTTTCGATGGCTCAACAGTTTGAGGGGAAACATCTTTATGATTTAATGGCTCGACAGTTTTCTGTTTTGAAGATTTTCTCCTCTTTACAGAAAGAATCTTTTTCTGTTCTGAAGCAAAGCTCGACTGCTGTGAATAGTGTGGCTGTACATGAGGTACTGAAAGCTGATGTGAAATGTTTGTCTCTGCGGGATGCTTTGACTCATCTTTATTATTTGAAGGCAGATCAGTTGTCGTTTTTGAAGATTTTCTCCTCTTTACAGAAGGAGTTGTTTTCTGCTGTGAATTGTGAGGCTGTACATGGGGTACTAACATCTGTAGTGCGATGTTTGTCTGTACATGATTCATTGACATCTGTTGTGCAACATTTTCTTGCAAATAAGGCCAAGACATGTGGAAAAGAGGCCCTGACATTCGTGGTTGTGACTGTACATGAGATATTGACTTTTGTTGTGAAAATTGTTCGTGTCTATGAGACACTGACATTTCTTGCGTTAAGTGTGCCTGTATAAATGGCACTGACATCTCTTGTGAGAAATGTGCGTGTCTAGAAGAAGTTGACATCATGTGACTTCTTTGCGCCCCATGTATGTCAAACATTGAGCTGTAAATTACACAAATATAACACTATTTTTATACATAATAAAAACTTATAAAGTAATATAAATGCAATAACTGTTTTATAAAAAATAAATATTTATATATACACAGACATTTATGCTTGAAACTTAACTATTTTGTCACTCAATACATGTATTAAGCTTAGACTATAAGATATTTTAAAAATCAAAATTTCTACAGACGTAAGAAACAAATAATGTATTTATACATTTTAAGGAGTAAATTGCGATCACAAATTAAGCTATTATGCTGACTATATATTAATATTACCTTACCGTCCATAGGTAAGTGTTATAACTAGTTTTAAAAAGTAAAAATTACAAATAAAATGTACCTAACGTTGGTGTGGACATCAGATGATGCTGGCCAAAGATTCCTCTGGAAACTTGACTGTTCATATATTGTTGTCCTTTGAAATGTGTAAGAATCTGCTTTGAGGTCGTCATATGAATTCTAAAATGTTAAATAAATGCAAGAATAAATGGCACTATTGAGAAGTATAAATATTTTATCTATATCAAACAAACATTTTAATTATTTTTTTATCAATAAAAAGCAATAGTATTTATGTCTAAGTTTTAAAGTATTCAACAAATATACAACAAAAAAGGAATGATTAATAACAGGAAGATGAACTGAAAGTAAAAGACAAATTAATTCCAATATACTTATTGTCCAAATTAAATATATTTATGTTTTTGGTATACACTTTTAATGGATCATTTAGAAAAAAAAAGTTGATCTATATAATATTTCATTTAATATTGTTCATTGTTGACCGTTTCATTTTACACAAGAAGAACATACGTTTGGCAGAAAAAAAATAGATAGAAAGATAGATAGATTTGACTTATTAAAATACAAATAAAAGAAACAATACCCATTAACTACACATTTTTTATAAATAAGAGATTAAAAAATTGTGGGACTGATAAAAAAATTGTGGGATCGTAAGAAGTACAGTATAAAGAAATTAACTTATAGATTTGAAGTTGTATATTCTGTAAATTTAACAACTAACTGGTTTACTAAAGTAAAATAATGCCATATCTTCTACATAGTGATTGTTAATTTAAAATATTATAGATGTAGTTACAAATAGGTAGAGTGACTCATGAATCAAGATTTAAATAGATACAAATGATTATAAAAACTACACAAATTATCAGCTATATGAGAATAAGTATGGAAAATTAGACAATTCTCATTATTAAAAATGTCCTTGGAATGATAATGTAAAATTAAATTTAAAAGAGAAAAAGATAAATAAAAGGCATAAGATAGTATGATTTCATATAGTTTAAAAAAATGTGTGTACTTTAAAGAAATTTTACTTCTCCTATTGGTTAAAAGTTTGTTTGAAGGAAGCTTTAAGTCTACATCAAGTAAACAGATTAATTTGTGTGTGTGTAAATGTAGAAATTTCTAATAATAAAAAACTTTAAAAAGGGGTAACTAATAACTGCGTCCATGAGCCTTTATATATAGCTCCTCCTTCGTGGTCAAAGATGAGCACATTTAACATTTCCTATGGACTCGAAGATGACTGTAATGTCCAATCCTCGCTTTGAAAAGCCGGCTGCATACTATTTTGTTTTGTTAAACTATATTGCATAATCTACTTATTAGTTTTACTAAGCTTTACAGCTAATAAATAAAACAGATTCAATTGCATTGTTAGGCCTCATGTTTCAAAAGATAAGGTTCTATTACAAACAGAAAATGTATCCAAGTTCTAATCAAACTATGTAAAATTTTCTAGATTTAGTCTATTGTATAGATCTATAAGCACTAGAGTTGTTATTACATTAAAAACATACTCTATGTTTTAGTCCCCAATAAAAAAAAGAAAGCTTACATGTAGGCAATTTCGTTCGGAAGCTATGTCAAAATGTTCTCTTCTGGTTCGTTTAGAAATTTGTTTTGGAGGCGATATTGGACTCGTCTTGACGATATAAGAATTTCTTTTCGGTGGTGTGACAGGAGCCATCTTCGTAAACAGTCACAAATGATTAAGAAATTCACAATTTCACAACACAAGAAAGACACTATGAAGAAAACTTGTATATAACAAACAGAGAACTGATAGAAAGTCTTCAGAAACTTGACACTAAGATCATGAAATACAATGAAAACGCTGTGAAGATACTCAGGTTGAACTGAACTGATCTAGAGTCCTACACTCAAACTTATATAGAATGGATACTGTACCAAAAGAAAGTAATGGACTCCGCCCACTAGTGACCGTCGCTGTCCCTAGCGCACGATAGGTCTTGGCTTAGCCAATCATAGAGCACGCGAATACGTCACACGCAACAAATGACGCATGAACGATTGTCCACAATGGAAGTGACCAATTAAAAGGACCATCCGCTTTAATTTCTGATTGATTTGAAATTGATTGTTTATTAATAAAACATCGAATATAAAACAGAAAACAAATTACAATAACACTGCGTGACAAACACTTTTTTTTATAAATTATAAGATATATTTCAGTTTCTTTAAAATGAAATGATTTGTATTATAATTATTTTAATGTATTTATTATTGTCCCCGAAAGGGGAATAGCCGGTATTAGATTTATGTGGTCAGTCCTTCTCTTTAAGAACACATTTAAGACAACTAAGCAGTGTTTCACATTTTACACGTAAAGTACCAAACACTATACAAAAACACACTTTAACACTTACAGTAGAAAGTAAACTTTCCCATTTAGACCATGCAGTACATAGGACAAATGATGCAAAAATCATCTGTTTCGGTGACCCACAGTTAACGATGGTGTCATGTGGTCAGCACAAGGACATAACATTCTTTACTTTTCACCAATTAAATTTAGATACCCAGGAGAGGCCCCTAAAGATCCCAGTGTTTACTAGGGCTTGAGCCCGGGATCGTCTTGTTCAGATTTATGTGGTCTAAGACTCAGCCACCTCTCCCTCTACTTAACCAAAAGGAAAGGTTATCATGTCTTTGGTCAAACTAACAATACAACAGCATCAGCAACATCTCTTTTTTTTTTGTATCTACTAGTTTGTAGTTTACAATGTAAGTAAAGTTATACTTTCAGACCTTGTGGTCTATAGAACAGATGGTGTCATGTGGCCAGCACAATGAACATCCAGCTTTACTTTTACTTTTAACTAATTAATGTCAGATACCCATTAGAGTTTGTGGATTAAGAGACGCCCAAATGGTTCTGAATTTTTGCTGAAAATATTCAAACCTGCCACATCAGTTGTGTTGGTATAGTTGTTTTTGATCCAGATGTATAAGAAGCCCTAGGTTTCTCTATGATGTTTGTAATATCATTCGACTGTATTATCTAACACTAATATTGATCCAGATTTGACAAGTTTTTATACAGCATTAGAATTATTTGCCTTTAATTCATATCGCTCTTCGTGAAACAAAAGGCATTGGAAGAAATAAAAGAAAACTATCCAAAGTCTCTTGGTGGATTTATCTGCTATGTAGATCTTTCCTGCCAATTCTTATTCCTCTAGAACACTGCTTCAAAATGTTGTTTTTTAAGTTTTTTACTTTTTCTTGTCAAATGGCGGCTCCCAATTTAGATTAATACTAATGACATCTGTATCTGTGTTATTTAATATCGTTTGTTATTTTCATTTTAAAAAATAACAGCGTTAAGATATTTTGATGTAAAAATAATTTAATACGTAATAGAATTGTGATGTTTTATGAAAGTTATATCTAAACTTGAAGGAATTTGTCAATACAAATTGAACTGATTTTAATACGTTTCAGTCCTTTAGTATCCGGAATAGTTAGAAATACTACGTGATTTTTGTTGAATAAAAAAGGTTTATTCATGCTGATGACTTTTTTTAGAAAGAAAATAAAATACAAATACATTATCCTTTAAAGGTAGAGGAAGAAGTCTGTATGTATGATTAAAGAGAGCACACATTGGTAAACAAAGACTCGAGACTTCAATATAATCTTTGAGTTTGTTGATATAAGCCGCGGCACCATTCAGAGAGAAACAATAGCCAGCTACACCACTGGTTATCCACTGAGACGGTCATTTAGTTTATTTTTATAGTTAAGTCAACAAGACGGTGTCGTAGGCGGACATCATAGGTGTCATAACCCCAATGATGATAAGAAATAGAAAAGGTGGCTCTAGGGGTGGGGGAAGCATGAAGCTCATCAAAATAACTAGTAAAATATATTAGTGTTTTTTAATGCATACAATTTTGCTTAAAAAAAATAAGAACTGTAAACAGTTTATCTTTACAAAATAACTTAGTCATCTATTTCAGTTTTTCGACAAATAGAACTTACTATTATACTATATACCTATGAAATTTGAATTACTTTACATGTAAAAGAAAATTTATAAAAATGTTAAATATATCACATCTAATTATGTTTTGACAATCGTCTACACAGTATTTCAAATAAAAGTTCTCTCGTTGCAAAGGTCAAAGATTACGAATATAACAAACAGAAAGAAGAAAGAGAGAGAGGAATAAAGGGTTAGAAAGAAGAAAGAGAGAGGGATAGAGGGTTATAAAGAAGAGAGAGAGAGGTATAGAGGGTTAGAAAGAAGAAAGAGAGATATAGAGGGCTAGAAAGAAGAAAGAGAGATATAGAGGGTTAGAAAGAAAAAAAGAGAGAGATAAATATAGAGGGCTAGAAAGAAGAAAGAGAGAGAGATATAGAGGGTTAGAAAGAAGAAACAAAGAGGGATAGAGGGTTAGAAAGAAGAAAGAGAGAGAGATATAAAGGGTTAGAAAGAAGAAAGAGAGCGATACAAAGGGTTAGAAAAAAGAAAGAAAGAGAGATATAGAGGATTAGAAAGAAGAAAGAGAGAGTAGGATAGAGGTTTAGAAAGAAGAAAGAAAGAGAGATATAGAAGGTTAGAAAGAAGAAAGAGAGAGAGGGATAGAGGGTTAGAAAGAAGAAAGAAAGAGAGATATAGAGGGTCCGAAAGAAGAAAGAGAGAGAGAGGGATAGAGGGTTAGATAGAAGAAAGAGAGAGAGAGGGATAGAGGGTTAGAAAGAAGAAAGAAAGAGAGATATAGAGGGTTAGAAAGAAGAAAGAGAGAGAGGGATAGAGGGTTAGAAAGAAGAAAGAAAGAGAGATAGAGGGTTGGAAAGAAGAAAGAAAGAGAGGGATAGAGGGTTAGAAAGAAGAAAGAGAGAGGATAGAGGGTTAGAAAGAAGAAAGAGAAAGAGATAGAGGGTTAGAGAGAAGAAAGAGAAAGAGATAGAGGGTTGGAAAGAAGAAAGAAAGAGAGATATAGAGGATTAGAAAGAAGAAAAAGAGAGATATAGAGGGTTAGAAAGAAGAAAGAGAGAGAGGGATAGAATGTTAGAAAGAAGAAAGAGAGAGAGGGATAGAGGGTTAGAAAGAAGAAAGAAAAAGAAAAACAGGAGAAAGAAAATATATATGAATATTTATAATAAAATGTAACATTACAACTAATGTTTGTCATTTTTTTTACACACAGTTTAATTGTGTTTGATTTTTTTGTTGTTTTTTTGTTTTTAGCGAACATATAAATATTTAGAAACATAATTACAACGAAAAGCAGAGAAGGCTGTCGCCTTTTTATTTAAATATCTAGAAAAAGAAGAAATTTTATACCAATCAATGTTTATAATTGAGACTTTTACTATATACTCTCTGAGAAAAGTCAATAGCAACTAAACTATTATGATTACATTAGATAATTTTTTTATTATAATGTATAGTATTTATAGGCATTTATAGCGGCCCCCGAAAGGTGAATAGCCGTTATTAGTTTTGTATGGTCTGTCTGTCTGTCCGTCCGCTTTTTTCCGTTTAGATCTCGTAAACTAAAAAATAAAATATGATATTTTAGACCTTTCAAATTTCTGATGCAACAATTACTTTTTCTTTTCTGAAAGCAGGTTTTTTTTAAATACAAATACAACATTTTTACTACTATTCAATATTAGTAGTAAAGCAAGGTTACAAAGACTGTTTGTGTGGAAACACATACTAAAAATCGGTCGGCGAACTGGTCCACCGAGGCAGGTAAAAATGCAGGTTTAAATATTTTCATAAAGAACATCAGAATTAAATTCGATTAAATACAAATGACAGAAATGGAGAAAGAAGGTTGATGGATCCTGTGTGCTGCCCCAGCGGTCCAACAAACCAAAGGATAGGTGAAAGTGAAAGTGAAGTTGTATGTGAACGTGGTCTAACTGATGTCTTATAGTAAATATCCAATTGATTTAATTGTTTTGTAAAGAATCAATCTCATATTAAAATCCTATAAAACAAAATATACACACAAAATAACATTTCCGTAAAAAGAAGTCTTTTTTTCTATGGAAACCTCATTTTTAGCTTTTTCATCATAGAAAACCTTGGGCCCTAGGCTTTTTTTTTATTCTTGCCCCTTTTTTTTGGGGGGGTATGTATTTCTTTCAGCTCTTTTTTTTTTTGGAGGGGGGACTCATGTCTCTTTTGGGCCACTTTTTTTAAAATAATTTTTTATTTTAAAGAAAATACTTAGCTTATTATTTTATATTGTAATAACTTTATTGAGACGACTCAACGAGACATAAATTTTTATTCACAGGACATCACAAATACATAATAACAACATCTTCCTTTAGCACAGTCTCTTCACTTCGGCTCTAGACTTTAAAAAAAAGAAAACATTTATTTTTGTGTAAATGTAGTAGGACAGAAATTACATAACATAGCAATAAATATGTAAACAAATATTTTTTTTTAAATCTAAAACAATTTGCATAAATCTGATTAAAATATGTCAAGTGTTTATCTCTTTTACTAAAGAGCCTTCTGTGTTTGTTACTATTAATAGTGAATAGTTGTAAAGGTGGTGTATTTTTATTTAAAAAAAACTTCTTGCATGAGTGATTTTAAAAATTAGATTTTTCACTTTTAGAAAAGAAAAAGTAGCCGTTGCATCAGAACTTTGAATGGAATAAAATATTATGATGTCGGAATTTCACTATCTTCTATCACTATTCGTTGTCTTCCCATCGCTTTGTCTATCTTTCTTTTCATCTTCTTCGTAGTACTGTTTTCTGAATATAGGTCTTTTCAATCCCTTTGCAAGCCTTGAGGACCTTTTGATGTGGCCATAGAGTTTGAGTTTACGTTTTTTGATGTTTAAACGGTCATCGTGGGGACCAATTGTTGTATTAATCTGTTTCTAATCTCTTCATTCGTGATGCGGTCTTTGTGACACCTTGGCTTTAACTATGTCTTTATAACTTTCAGTTCATCAAATACATATATATGAATATTAACAATAAAATAATAATAACATTAATAATTCTCCGTATTCTGTACAGTTAAGTCGTTAGTCCAAATAACAATACAAAAGCTCGTCTCTTCTTTCGTATCGACAGAGAAAGGGTTGTAGCTGTTGATAGTTTGCAGTTTTTAGTTTCTTATATTTTTTTCTAAAAAAATGAAAACCTGCTATTTTACCTACCTTAGCGGACCACTGTGTGGGCCGATTTTGAGTTTGTGTTTCTACAAAACTTTCGTTGTAGCCTTGTTGAATTTATTATTAGGTTAAAAATAAAAAGAAAAGAAAATGCTTTATTATTTTAGCATTAAAATAATACATTATATTACATTCTTTTAATTGGCCCTTGAAGTTCATCTAAAATTTAAATATATAAAATGCAAAAGAAAATGCAAAAGAAAATACAAAAGAAAATGCAAAAGAAAATGCAAAAGAAAATGCAAAAGAAAAAAGAATATTATTTTTCCCCACCCTGCAAAAAAAATAATAACAAGGAAAAAAATGTCCCACCCTCCCACAACCCTTCCCGCTTTCCTTTGATAGACACACAGTCCGTTTACAATGGACAGGACTAGCTACGTACCCCTACTACTCTAACCAATCATAGGGCTTTATCTCTTCATGGATTGACCACTCGACCTATCGTGCCTACATATTACCGTTTTAAGCCCGCCCCTTCCGTTTGGTCACTTTGAAATCTTCACCTTATATAAAGCTGACCAACACTTTGACTGTCATCATTTCACGACTAGATCTTCTTGTCTTGAAAAGTTTTAATTCTTATTTGTGTCACTGCTAGTGAATCTATTCAAAAATTTCATATTTATTTAATTGGACATAAAAACTTGTGTGCTATTCAGTGTGGATATATTGTTCTCTTGTGAATTCTTAAGTCTGAAGTTAGAATGTTCGCCATAGAGAATACTCCTTCTCTACCTTCAACATTATCCTCACCTCAAGAAGTTCCAGTTGTGTCTTCTTTAGTCCTGTGATAGTGTGTTCACCATGGAGGATAACTTTTTATTACCTTCAATATCATCACCTAAAGAAGTTCCAGTTGTGTCTTCTTTAGCCTGTGATAGTGTGGTCACCATGGAGGATAGCTTTTTATTACCTTCAACATCATCACCTCAAGAAGTTCCAGTTGTGTCTTCTTTAGCCTGTGATAGTGTGTTCACCATGGAGGATAATTTTTTATTACTTTCAACATCATCACCACAAGAAGTTCCAGAGAACACAAAGAAGCCAAATGGAAAAAGAAATCTGCCAGCTCCTCCAAGGGAAAAGCTAAAAAGAAGAAAGAGGCTAGCCTTGGTGAAGGTGGAAATTCTTCTGGAGAAATGCAAATAGTGTCTCCTTTAGCCTGTAGTGTCTTTCACATGGAAGATAACTTTTTATTGCCTTCTACATCCTCATCTTCACAAGAAGTTCCAGAGAATAAGACGAAGCAGAAGGCTAAACCAAAATCTTTCAAGGGAAAAAGTAAAAAGAAGAAAGAGGCTAACCTCGGCGATGGTGGAAATGTTTTTTCAGAACCTCAAGTATTGTGTTCTTTAACATTTGATAGTGTGCTTAACATGGAAGATAATTGTGTATTCCCTGCAACATCTTCACAAGAAGTTCCAGACAACAAAATAAAACAAACGGCCAAGCCAAAATCGTCCAAGGGAAAAGCTCGAAAGAAGAAGGGAGACAATACACCTGAAGACCCTTATGCAAGAGTGAAACGTTCCAAAAGTCAGAAACTGAAAGGACTTCCATTAGATAAAGCTGAGCAGTTGAGACTTAAAATGAATGAACAGGTAAGAACAACCTTTTTTTTTCACTGGTATTTTGATGATGTAATGAATTCTTGTTAACAAAACATTCACTAAATAGATGAAAATATAATTTTGAAAAATATTACTACATTAAAGGTATGAAGCATACAAATAGACAAAGCTCTGATCGTTAATAAACTGTAGTCTTGATTTAAATTACATGGGTGTATATATACGGAGAATTTTTCTATCCTCTTCAATGAGTCTTTTATTTCTTTGATTATTTGAGTTTGTAATGCATTTCTTTTTAATCGAACTTTACGAATGCAATTACTGTCTGGATACAGTTATAGGCTTTGATCAACATTGAAATAAATCATATTTTAAAAAGATACAATACATACAAAGGTCTAATATTATATATTATAATATGGAACTTGGAAGCTAGTTACTGTTACATAACATCATACTATCAAATCTCTTAGATGCATCTAAGGCTTTGAACGTTTTAAATGATATAAAGTTTTGCACTTAAAACAATATCATAGCTATTGACGCTCACTTGAGTAGATCAGTTCACTATGTTGCTAAACACTACCATTAAAGGGAGGAAAGTAAAAGTGTTTGTGTTGGTGCCATTACAAACTCATTTAACAATGACCATTAAAAATGAGTTTAATGTCAGTTGCCACATAGACGGCTAGGACTTTTATTTACTTAAACTTTTTAAAAACTGTTTTAAATTTTAAACAAATCTTTTGGTTATAACCAATGTAAGTGTATAATAACTGAATCCGCTTGCATCAGTCTAAAATAGTTTCACTTTATCCAAATATGAACAGTAAGAATAAATATCATAATATAGATGTATGCGTATATATTATTAAGAGATGACACACTGTGACAGCATGTGTTAAATTTTATTTTCATTCAGTAAGTTATGACTACACAGTGGGTTCTTATGTTTAATATAGGCTCAATATCAAACTTTGTAATACACATTTTAACTGTATTTGACTTTATACTTATGTACTTTATATTAAATAAAGCGGATATCGTTTACTTCGTATAAAGAGGCATGGATCCAGACTCTTAATTTTTTATAGTACACACATTAGATGATAAGAATATCTATTGCTCTTTTCTATAGTATTTATTCAAATGTCGCATGAACTATTCCCTTTGTTAGACAAAGTTTTGTTAAAATTTCAAATATAATTTATTACTTTATCCGATACTTATTTTTAATGTTGATTTTATTTTAGGAAAGAAATCGTCAGAGAGCAATAAGGGAAGCCCTTGATGAACTGAAACAAATGGACATTCCTGACTTCCTAAGCGTGGACAATTACAAAGTTGGTTGTAAATGTCACACGTTAAAAACTGTTATTGCTTACATCGCTCACATGATGAACCAGATAGAGAATCACGACCAGATTCACGGCGTAACTGAAAATCTGCAGCAACAGACCCAGCTGCATCAACAGCGGTTACAAGAGAAACTAAATGTGATGCAACAAGAAGAGGCACAGTATCAGTTACAACAACAGGAGCTAGAGAAAGAAATACTGTTGCAACAAAAAGCAACAGCAGCGAATACAACAGCAACAAATTCTACAACCTACGACAAATCTACAGCTACAGTGTGATTCACAGCAACAACAGTTGCAGTCAGATCAACAGCAGGTGATTCTTGGGCAACCACAGATACAACTTGAAACACAGCAAATACTGCCAAATCTGCAACAACCACAGCTACTGTTCAATCCTCAGCAACAGCATCAAGAAATGCATCATCACCAGCAACAGAGTTCATCGCAACTATACCACCAACAGCCAGACACAATAGTAGAGCAAAAGATAACACTCTCAGAAAACCATCAACAACCAATCCCTCAGCAACTGCCCAGCACCATGTACCAGCCTTTACACTCTCAACAACAGAAACATATTCCGCGCCAATTTCACCCACAACAACCTGATGTGCAGCCTCAAATTCCGGTACTTCTACACCAACAGCAGACTCAACAGGAACAACCTTTATTACCTTTAATCAACCCAAGCGGTTTACCCAGTCATCTGTCGGCTCCAACTAATTCTTCTGCACCTATGAACAGCACTTCATTTGATCATGCGCAGCGATCTGTTGGATCTAATGGACAATTTAGTTCTATGTATCAGAGTCAGTACCATAACTGTGGAGTTAACCACTTTCAGCAGCCTGTATTTGCACCACAATACTATTCAGCGCCGATGTCTTGGGCACCCCATGGCCAGCTTTTTGGACATGTTTCTGTAGGTCCTGATGTCAATTTAATGAATCAATGCCAGAGCTCAAAAACGAAACCCAGTCGCAAAGGAAGGTCTAAAAAGGGCAGAGCTACTACCCCGGCTAGAGCAGCAGCAGAATCTACAACAGCATCAACTACATCAACAGCATCTTCTGACCAAGGTAGTCACACTGTGCAAGTTCTAAAGGGAAAAAAAAAGCTCCGAAAGACCAAAATAATATTGTCTTTGATGATACGAGTTGCCCCACATTTTCTGACACAACATCGGCTGTTTGCTTGCCAACTGCTGACCAAAGAGCAAGTGGCTCAATCCCTAGTGACAGCGGTAACTCCAGCCGATCCATCAGCATAGAGTCCGATATTGGGGTTGATTATGCTAACAAGAAAGATCAAAACAGTGACACTGAGAAGACGGATTGGCTGCTGGATGCCGCTTCTGTTAATCATTTTTTTGAAAATTTAGATAAATTATAATAAAAATATTGGCGATTTAACACAAAATTTAAAAATAAACACACATGCGATACTTAATACTAAGTTTATTCTATTTGTGATACAAAGCCATGATACTGAATTTATTTACTTTTCTATATGAATTTTAAATTGCCATTAAATATGTAAACCATAAGTATTATATGAAATAAGATCTTTTTAATTCTTGTATTTTTTTATATTCAGCCTATGTATACCTCACCATCATTTACTGTTGTATAGTTGATGCCTGCTTAGTTTATGATTCTTAGAATTTTAATGGTCCTTTTTCCTTGGTTTAAAATCTACTTTAAACATATCTCTTAGGATAAAATGTTGTTAATTATGTATACCTTATTAGAAATCAATTCATTTGTTTGAACAATACCCATTAAGTCCATTCCAGAATTACTTTCAAATGCATCAAAACTAGCATTCAGTTGAAATTTATGTACAATTTATATAGAACAAAAAAATTATGTTGCATTGTAAGACTCGAGAGACGATCTTTTTTCCCTTTGCAAATTATTTCAAACACATTCTCTTTTTTTTTTTCTACATTTCTGTTCATCTTTTTTTTAATCTCTCAATTTTTCTTGTTCTTTATTTTTATTATTATTATTATTATTATTATTATAAAAGAACGAGTATTCATTCTCTGGCGAAGCCAGGGTCGAGTTTCGATAAAGGGAGACAAAATTCATCGTAGTCCATTTATCAGTTTCCACCGAGGAATTTTCTGGTGATGTGGCAGGTCTGCAGCAGTACCGCCCTCTGACAGGCAACGAGAATGTTCCTAGGAGTGCCAAGGGCCTTAAAGGTATCTGTGAGATCAGTAGTTATTATTTCCTCGGTTGATATGACAATGGGGTATATTGTTATTTTAGATAATTTCCATAAACGTTATTATTATTATTATTATTATATTATTCTTATAATTTTAACTTATTTCACTGTTATACTGTTTCTCTGGTCTCTCAATGTGTGATGTATCAAATATATTCCTATTTTAATGAATTGAATTGTGATTGATTCTGCAGATAATTTTTACACTGAAACAAATTTTTAATCCATTGTATTTTTTTTTAACCATCCATAGTTTATGAAATAAAATAAAATAAAATTTTTTAATGAAATTTTAAAACCGTATCTGTATTCTTTGATTGTTTGTTCAACCATTTAGATTTGTGTTTGTCTTTGTGGTTTATATAGTGGACTCTTTCTAATAGGGCGTTCTTTAGTTCAAAGTGTAGGATATTAAATGTAGAGCACTAAATTAATTATCGGAAATGAATTCAAGTTATTCATAGATCTGCACACATTTAAAATATTATATGTCAAAACATAAAGAGGCTCTATATAGGTTGTCTATAAACATCACTGGATATATCTTACAATACAATCCAAAAGCACTGACAGAGCTATTTTTAATATAAAGAATTCTTTAAAGGATTATTATTCTAATTTTGTTTGATTCTATCGTTTTTTATTTATTTTGAACAGTAAAAAAAAGTATTTAATATTTATTCAAAATGCTGAAAATGAACGTGTGCGACTAGAGGTTTTATACCACAGGACAACTAGAACAAATAAATCAGTATATTGAAAAAAAAAAAAGATTTTTAAAAGAATAAATACAGTATAGTGCTAAGCTGTCTACTTTACACAATAGGCTATTTCACTTGCTGGATCTACTTTTTAAAAATGTAAAATAATAATGATACAATTTTGTAGATTTACATATATACGTATATATTTAAATGTTAGATGGAAATTCAATGGTAAAGGTCTACAAATCTTAATAAGAAACGTATTACATCTGAACCATATATTAATAATGGTTCCTGAATTGATATCACTGATAAAAAAATATACCCATATTATTTTAAAAGTCTTACTGAATGAAATACGATCTACCTACATCCAGATCACTATCAGAGTATACAGTAAATGTCATTGACTAAAATAATATAATTGTACAATAGAACACTGTATCTATATAAGCCTAGGTGAATATGCATTGTGGAGAAAGTTGTAACGATGTAGTTAAATTTCAAACTAAAACCCAATATATTTTATACAATGGACATTGTACGTCTATTGCTGCAAATCAGAATATATTCATTGTCATGGCGTCAGAGATCAAAGATTACACTGTCCAACGGTCGCTCTTTTGAGGAACAATAGTAAAGGCGAAGTTAAAGACAATCACCGATAAGACACTCCTATGACAAATAAGCAAAAAATAAGAAAAAGAAAAAGTTTCAGTATTTGGATAAAGGGCAGACATTATTATCAAACTGACTTTTTTATAAAACAATGTAAATGACATGGCGTCTTTTTTGTACTGCAATTTATTTTTTGTATGAATACATATCACATATACAAGGGCAGCTCGGGAGACCAATTATTTATTTATATATATATATTTATATATTAATTCATTCATTTGCCTCCTTCAGTCGCAGAACGGCTATAGTTCATTTCAGAGAACACTTCCTCGTGTGGCTGTAGAGCCCTATTTTGGAGAGACACTCCCGTCCACAGATAGCGCAGGTTAAGGTGGCTTTTGCTTCGTAGTAGAGGAGCTGGCCGATCTTTAAATCGTACATTTTTCTTTCTGAGCTGAGACCCATGTACTTTCACTGTCCATAGCTTTCTTGGTCACTGTCTCTCTACATCTGGTGCGGTCTAGAGCTATGTCTTCCCAATTGTCAGTATTGATGTTTACTGATTTGAGGTCACGTTTTATTACATCTATGTAACGGAGGTTACTTATTTACTTTATAACCACTATTATTTGTAGTTTTCAAAACAACATAAAACGAAGGGAAATAATTCATCTAAAAAAATTATCTTCGTAGATTCAAAATGATTTAGAGTGACCATTTTTTTTAAAAGTTCACTCGTTAATTATGATATAATAAAAGCAAGACTAATGCTAATGAACATTTAGAAATAAAAAAATACGAATTGTATTTTGTATACATTAAATCATTTATATTTTCATAAATTTTTGCATGCTATTTCTGTGCTGGTCACATATAGTAGGATTGACTGTTATATTGCTGTATTCATAATGTTAGAATGCAGCTTTTTTAAGTGATAGATTCAGTAGCGCATTGCTGGTGGACATAATTAGAATAGTGTCAGCAACGTACGTCAGTTGTTTTTGTGTGTGTGTGTTCCTAAAACTTACGTGTTTGGTTAGCTTTGGTACAAATCACTGACGTATTCTAGATATTTATAATAGAAATATATAGTAACAAATGTGTATACATGTCGCTCCACCCTCTGGTATATGGACAATTCTACTGGGTTGGGTGGGGAGAGGGCGATTGCATCTGACCCCATTTCAACCCAAACAATTCCAGTGATTGGGGGCGGGGGGTACCTTTAAGCTCAAATCCGAGTTTCTAAACAAAATTAGTCAAATGTGTATATGATAACTGCTAATATAATATATGCTAATTATTTATATTTTAAACAAATTTGTATATTGTCTTCCTCTCTGGTATGATGGCTGATTTCATATAGTGGAGGGGTAGGTGATTGAATAAAGGTACTAGATTTGACCATATGTTACATAATGTGTGTGTGTATATATAAAAACTGTTAGGGTTTTACATAGAGTTTTGAAAAAAAAAATTCGCCCTCGTCACTCAAACGTTCTGGAACCTCTGGTGGTACAAAGTTTTCTAACGTTTTGATAAACAAATACTAGACAGATAACAATCAACAAATAAGTAGGACCCTAGATAGTTTCATTTAAAAGGGTCTAGAAATAAACATTCAAATTTACAACCCTTAAATGAAACAATGCTATAGATCTACATTTGTTAGTATCTTATTGGTGATTCAGAAGTCCAAATCTATAAAGTTTATTGCTCTGAAGAGAGAGAGAGAGAGAGAGAGAGAGAGAAATAAAAAAAAAGTTGCTATAACAAAACGCAAATTAAACCATAACGTTAAAAATTACAACAAAAGTTGTGGACTGTTGAAGTATTGACCTTTTTTTTTTCTTTCCAATCATCAATTTCTAATCATCGATTCTAAAACTCTCATAACATCAAGCCAAAACACTAAAAAAAAAAAAAGTTTCAGAATTTTGATATACGTCGGACTAACGTACCATTCCACTGATTTAACAAAATGACAGCATTATTTAAACTGAGACTTTTAAAAAAAAAATTAAAAATAGAAGTTTTGGTTTTAAAAAAAAAAGACTAGATGACATGAAAGTGATTCTCTACGTTATACGTGTAGCCTTTTTTTTTATAAATAAAAAAAACGAAGAAGTTACTGTACTGGGATACATTTATTTTAACTGATAAGTTTGATATCGATTAGATTAACTTTTCTTAACCAAAAACAAAAAAAAAAACCTGCAATTATCATTGACATCCCATTGCACAATTGTGTGAATATCAAGCTGAAAGTGAACAACAAACAAAACCTAAGCCTCTCAGATAGAAGTTTAAACGAGAGTAAAAGTTAACAACAATAGAAATATACCGAATTGTTATAACAACGGAGAGGATAATGACAACTGACATGGCAGTCAGCTTCGAGGCATAAATCCTCCATAAGAAGTTGTTGGTTAACTGTCAGAAGGCGTTAAGCTAACGGCTGCTGACCATCCACATCGACAAATTCTCAAAGAACATTTTTATTGGGACTCTAATCACTAATAAACTTACAGAATATACAGCTTCAAATCTATACGTTAATTTCTTTATAGAAAATAGAATCAATCTTACCGTCCCTCAATTTTTTAATCTATTTATTTATAAACAAGTTTACAAAAGACAGTTTGTGTGGAAACACAAACTCAAAATCGGCCCCGAAGTAAAATATTTTATATAATTCGGATGTTCCTTCAGATTTGAAGATAGTTTATTCCTAGTCCAAACCACCCGTAGGACGACGGGGGATGGGAGCAGGCAGGGTTTGAACCTTCGACCGTCGATAAATCCGAAAGACAGTCCAGTGCGCAAACCGCACGACCAGTGGTCCACCCAGGCAGGCTTCAATATTTTCAGAAAGAAAATTCGAATGAAATTATATCAAAGACAAATGAGAGATAAAAATGGAGAAAGAAGGCTAACAGATCTTGTGTAGTGCCCTAACGAGGGTGTCATGTAGCCAGCACACCGACCAACCGCCTTTACTTTTCCCCAACTAATGTCAGGTACCCATTAGAGCTGGGTAGACTCAGAAGTTGAAAATCCTAGTCTTCACCAGGATTCGAACCCGGGACCCTCGGATCGGAATAAATAATGTAATTGTTTTGAACAGGCTCAATCTTATATTCGAATCCTGAAAAAAAAAACAGAAAAAAACTATTCAGTCTCATATTTTAATAAAAATGATTACGAAAAAGGAGTTTACAAGATTACTATTCGTTTTAAATTAGGTCTAACTTATAATGCATACTAATTAGCTTTTTCTCTTTAAAAAACTGCTTGCATTACTGATTTTAAAAATTACAATTTTCGCTTTCAGGAAAGAATAAAAGAAGCCGTTGCATCAGAACTTTGAATGGTCTAAAATATTGTGATGTCGGATTTTCACTATCTTTTCTAGTTTACGAGACCTTAACGGGACTGACGGACAGACATTTCACACAAAACTAATAGCATCTTTCCCACTTTCGGGGGCCGCTAAAAAATGTCCGGAGAGACATATTTATATGCAAACTTGTGCAACAATTATTTTTCTTATGGGGTGGGGGGGATAACTTATTATTAATTGTGATTATTATAGCACTAAATGAATAAACATTCATTTCCTTGCTTGAATCAAGATACTTAAAAGAAAAAAGGTCGGTGATTGCAGTCCCAATAACAATGTTCATTGAGAAATTTTCGAGGTGGATGGTCAGTAGCCGTTGGCCTACCGCCTTCTGACAGTTGACTAAAAACTTCTTATGGAGGATTTATGCCTCGAAGCTGACAGCGACGTCTGTTGTCATTATCCTCTCGGTTGTTATAACAATTAGGTATATTGTTATTGTTGTTAACTTTTACACTCGTTTCAACTTCAATATGAGATGCTTAGGTTTTGTTCCTTTTACAATTCTAGCTTGAAATTCACACAATTGTGCAATGGGATGTCAATGATAATTGCAGGGGGTTTTTTGGTCAACAAAAGTAAGTCTTGACAGTAAAAAAAATGTATCCCAGTACAGTAACTTCTTCGTTTAATTTATTTTTAAGAAAAGGCTACACGGATTACGTAGAAAATCACTTTCATGTCATCTAGTCTTTAAATATATTTTTAAACCAAACCTTCTATTTTTAAAAGCAAAAAATAAAGTCTCAGTTTAAAAGATGCTCTCATTTCAGTGATTTGTTAAAACGGTAGAATACTTCGTTAGTCCGACATTTATCAAAAAATTGAAACTTTAAATTTCTTTTATTGTTTCCCCATGATGTTTTAAGAGTGTCTAATCAGTTGTTGCATTTACCCGCCCCAGAACACAATGACCACTCCCACAGCTGTCGCTAACTACCACCTCTCAAAGAATAGCCACCTAAACTACGTTCAACTTGACACCTTTGATGTCCGCCGATTTAAAAATAAATAGGTTTAGTTATTAAAACACAAGCTCGACTTTATTTTTTCTATTACAAATAGTTGACACTCACTCCGTCTTTAAACAATTGTTCAGTTTTACCGTGAGGTCATAGGAATGTTTTATCAGCAGTTGTTGTTTTTACCCACCCCTGTACGCATTGATAACTCACGTCGTCCTTGCTAAATATCACCGCTTAGAAGAGTCCATTGGACGGTGTCCAGCTTGACACCTTTGATGTCCGCCGCTTTAAAACATGAATGTATTCTGATAATAAAAAACAAGTTAGACTTTGTCTTTTCTATTACTAGTTGACACTAACCAAGTCTTTACACCATGATCCAGTTCAATGTTGACAAGATAAAAGACAAAGTTCTAGTGTTCTATCTTATCTAATACATTACAGTGTTGTCATGGGAAATAGAGACATATATATTTACAGATTTATTTTTCTAAATTATAAAAGGTTTTAGAATCGATGATTATTTTATTATATCGGAAAGTATTAAAAAGGTCAAAAGTTAAAAAGTCCATTGAATGTAGCACTAAAATTAAGTCATAAAGAAGGCCAGTAGTTATAGTTATAATATTAATTTATTATATTTATTATAACTTATTATATATATATGTTGATTCGCAGTTGCTGAGTGGTAAAGCGCTTGGCTTTCAAACCGAGGGTTCCTGGTTCGAAACTTGGTAAAGACAAGGATTTTTCCTTTCAGGATCTCTAGGTGCCTCTGAATTCACCAAGCTCTAAAGGGTACTTCGCATTAGTTGGGGAAAAGTAAAGGTGGTTGGGCGTTGTGCTGGCCACATGACACCTTGGTTAATCTTAGACCACAAAAAAAAACAGATGACCTTTATATATATATATATATATATATTACGGGTGCACGGGAAGTACACATATAAATATAAGTTGTTTCTTGTTTCGTGCTTACTTTGGTTTCTCTTTATTACATAGTCAACATTCCGGATTTAGACCTAGATTTAAAACAAAGCAACCAGTCAAAGAAGTGTCCGTGCATCGGTGTCCGACTTGACTTGTATGATTGTGATGTTGTTGATATAAGTCATCCCATGAACTAAAATGCAGACATCTATAAACTGACTGATGGTACAAGGGGAACTAAGTACAACTTGTACTTCAGACAAACAAATGGAAGATAAATGTGTAGCGAAAAGACAAGTTATGCCAGATTTATTTTTGTTTGTATACCTTAAATAATTGAAATGAAAATTTAAAAAAAAAGTCTTAAATTTTAATAAATATAATTATAGTATTAAAGAGATCTACGATGTTTGACATTATAGAAGTTTTTTTTTTTTAATCAAGACTTTTCCCATTTTACACCATATTGACACCATGTAAGTAGTCAAACTCTTTAACGGCGACACCCGTGTTGAAGTGGAACTATTATATCATTAAAAGGAAGGCAGACACATGTTTACATTTATTAAACTCCCATTTTATCTCATCTTATATAATTCAGACGTTACTTAAAAAAAAAAAGGGGGAATTACGTCCTACGCGTCATGCACATTAACCAATTACCTAAATTATGCCAAGTCACTGGTTTTCTTGGCAAGTTCAGGCAACCCATTCCATGCTCTTATAGCACTAGGGAAGAATGAGCATTTCTACAAATTTGTCCAGCAAATGAACGAGAAATGTGCCTTGATCTTTGTGTTTTTCTTAAAAAAAATAAAAAGTTTTTTTTTTTTTTTTGTATTTGAAGACAACAGTCTAGTGGATAGTGCATAATTGCTAATTTACTTTTTAGTCATCTTTCCTGAAGGCTTTCTAAATTTAGTAATTTTACTCTTGCATGATTCGGTTTGTTATACATTAAAGTATACGTATTTGAAAGGAAACCTTCAGAATCTATGCGTCGTCATTAAGATAACATTTCAAAGCTATGGATTCAGAAGTCTCTGTTTTCAATGAATTTGGTATTGACAAAGTATGTAACTTAAGAAAATAAATACAAAAGTCAAACACACACACAAATTACAAACAAGCACACACACACAAAGTATAAATTGATTATATTTGTTTATTATAGATATATTTTGTTGAAGGAAAGAAGTTAAAAAATTGATAACAATTGTAAAAATACATTTCTTTTCCTGCTAAAATAGGTCAACTGAATATAAATGTTTAAGATCAATTTAGTTTACAAAATAAAATATTATATCTGTCTTCAATAAACGTTTGTGTTTCGTTTTGAATATGTTCTTTTTCTAGCTCCTCCTATGTCTGGGGTTTTTCTTTCTACATCTGGTGTTTTTAAATTAGCTTTTGGAGCTATTCTTCGTTTTGCAGTTGGTGTTTTGAAGTAAGAACCGGAAGTATCCAAGTGTGTTTCCTCTGTTGATCGGGGATACATGCCTGCTGGTGTTCTCATGTCTGTTATGCACGGGACTAGATTTACCTCAGACTTTGTGGCTGTTGGAACTGCCATGCTGCTCAATGATGAAGACAGCAAGTATGTTGGTACAGGAAATGACATAAATGTAGTACTTATTAATGTCGCGTGAGGGGCTGGCACGTACGCGGAGGCTTGTGTTGTCTTGATGGCAGTCAGCGGCGATGTATAAACTGTTTGCGATGGTGCTGAGAATTGTGGTGCCGATTGCACAGTGGTGTACGGTGCCAACGACAATGTCAAAGGAATGTTTTGTGGTGGTAACATTAAATTCGTGTATGGTGCTACACCTGAAGCTGAAGTCGTGTTATGTGTTGAACCCGACATTATTTGAGGTTTGGATGATGTTGTCCAGGACGCAGTCGGGTCATTAGTTTGTGGTTTAGCTGGTGCCGTTAGACGAGACGTCAATTGTTCTATGCTGTTCGATACTGTCTTGTTTGCTACTGTATTTGATGAAGATGTCATGCAGGTTGAAGATCTAATCAATCTTTGTGCAACTGACTTGCCTCGACGTACAACAGGTGGCAGTGTCATGTGATATGCACAGAATTTTTTCATCGGTGTTGCAGATGGAGAGTTGGCATCACTTGTCATGTGGTCTGCAGTTAACAAACGTTCTGTAGCATTTAATGTGAGACACTCTTGTGTTGCTGCTACAGACGTATTTTTACTTTTTGCAATATTTGTAATTTCTGCAAGAGATGTTGTTCTTGAGTGACATGAAACAGTTGTCATAGCATTTAAAAATGGACTTGTTATCTGTGTCGTATAAGCTGCTGCAGCTTTTGTGACGTCTGGTTTTTGGATGCCTGTATTTGTTAAAGCCAGTTCTTGTATTAATGACGTCCTCTCTGTTGCATCTGGTAATACAATCTCATTCAAAGACTGTGTCATACATGTTTCAGATTCTGATGACGTTAATGGAGATTTTAAATTGTTTGTCATGGCTGGCGTTGTCCTTGTGTCTGCTAGATGAGATAAGATAAAAAAAAATTAACTACATCTAACATAATGTATAGTAAACTTAGTTAAGTTGTGGACAGAAGGATAATACAAACAAAATGTACAAATAATTACGTTGAATATGTTAAGGTGATATATGGCTTAATGACTACATTGATGACTACAATGTCTTAATGTTATTGCTGTGAGGCTCGACTGAATGACATACAACTTTGATAGGGCATTATAGATTTAGTTTGAATCTCAAAGGACACTTTATTTTTAATTCAGATTTAAGCTGAAGTGTGTATAGATGTAAACGTCATCTCACCGCATATTCAACTAATTTTTTATACTATATGTTACATTGCCCTAACTCAAACTGTCCCCATGAATGAGTTGAAACATGTGTAGAATACAGACTATATATAAATGAATAAGTCCATCTTATTGAGAATGGGGATATACACGTTCACAATCTGGGCAAATGTGATCATAAGAAAGAACTTATTTATTTTGTGTATTTGACCAACTAGTAATGATAAAACATTTTATGATTGATATATTACACATTTAATACAATGGACTAAAAGTGTTGGATAGAAACTATTTTACGATAGTTAATCTATTTGAAAGGACACAACAGGCTCAATACTAGAGGTTAAAGCTTAAACTTATTCAAATAGAATAAACATTAGTCTATATATTCAGTTTCACTTTGAACTTTGTTTTTATTAAACTAATTTCATAGTAATGTTAAAAATTAAGAACCTGAGGTCTAGAAAAGCTATATGCGTTATCGCATACCACATCCGTTTAATTTACAACAACAGTCTATGATTTTTTTTATAACATTAGACTTAAATTTAACTGCTAAAGACATTTGCTTGACAGTATCCCTTTAATTTTAATCATAATTCTAATTCTTACTTCACAGTAATATATTAAAGTATGTTTCGATAAAAGAAATATTAATTCAATAATAACAATACATATAAGAAATAACGTATTTACCCGCACTAAGCTAAAGATAAACGGAACACTTAGAAAAGAATGTAAAATAATCCTCAGAGAAATAAACAACACAATTTGAAGTCGTCAAAAAATATCCGCTAAGAATGCACTGAATCTACGACTGATGCAGTTTAGAAGATCAGGACAAGAATGACGCTGTAGGCCGGACAAGTAAGCTTAAATAGGACATGCGACAAGCGAGGATACAGGCCACCATCTGGGCAGTTAGGTCATTCCCACAGTTGACCACTTGGGAGTAGCGAAACAATAGGGTAATGTGGCTACTGACTAGTAATGGCTCGCGTTGATTGGTTACTAGCTATGATAACAATAGATAGACATAGCAAAAATAAAAGAAGTTTTATTTAATGTTTGAAATTGCCTTCTCTAGTTTTGTTTAGCACCTGGGAATGGGGAAAAAAAATAGAGTGTATATATATATATACTCTATTGAGCCTAAAACATTTATCAACACCCATTATTTAAAAATTTAATACATATATATGAAGTATTGATCTGCAATTTGAGTATCTGTTAACTTTACGAATTTTAATGCACTAATAATAACGGTGAATCATCATTATTAGGCTCTAACTAATAAGATTATTTTTTTTTTAATTTGAAATATTTCTAAATATGTTTTTAACATTTAAAATCATTCCGGCATTTAGTTTGTATTTGATTAGATATGATTTAACCCATTTTAGTAATTTCCTTTAGAAAGTGCCATATTCCCATTAAGTTTGTCATGTATTGGTGGTGGTGGGGGGGGAGGGGCGACTTATACCAATATCTAATTAATATGATACGCACTTGCACATAATTACAAAGAGAAAGTGAATAATGAATCAGACAATATAATATAGCTTTAAGGAGAAAATAGTTTTGCTTATTTTAAAGAACTTTTTGTGTAGTCAGTGAATCAATAGATTGTACATATTGTCATATTTCTTTGTTTTAAATTATTGGATAACGTAAATGCTAATTACTTTGAATTCTACTCCAGTAAGACTAAATGTTCATTGTCAATGTTCTTTGGTAGGTCTAAATGTTCATTGTCAATGTTCTTTGGAAGGTATAAATGTTCATTGTTTACGTAGATTGGTAGATCTAAATGTCTTTGTACATATGTAGGCATAAATATTCTTTTATCTATTCATAGATAGGTTTAATTGTTCTTTTCTTCTATAATTTCTATCGATTCAGTTTTTATTTTGCAAGAATATTGGTTTGCTATTTATATAGACTAGCACAAAGCCGACTTCGACCACCAATTAAGATCTCGAATGTTATTTGTAATTGATTTCCATCTTCTTAAAACTAGTCCCTCTTTTTGTCTATGCCTTGGTTACGTATTTTGATGTCATAACATTGAACATAATCTACCAACAATTTAAACCACTTCAACTTTATACAGGGTTCAATGAACTGTATCGTTTTCAGACTAAATAAAAGAATTGTGTTATGTTATGAGCGGTAAAGCGCCTGGCTTCCGAGCCGAGGACCGGGGTTCGAATCCTAGTGAAGATTGGGATTTTTAATTTCGGGATCTTCGGGTACCTGACATTAGTTAGGGAAAAGTAAAGGCGGTTGGTCGTTGTGCTGGCCACATGACACCCTTGTTAACCGTAGGCCACAGAAACAGATGACCTTTACATCATCTGCCCCATAGACCTCAATGTCTTAAAGGGGAACCTTACTTTACTTTTACTTGTTTAATATAAGGCATGGTTTGCACAAGATTTCTTGAAATAATACATACGAATTAAGGATTTATATTCAACAAAAATATTTTCTTTCTTGGCTTTGCTTTAGCAAAGTCAGTGATATCATCCAATGATTAGTTATTTTGTAAATATATATTGTTTAAAGCAGCCTTCGTAGTGGGAAGGCGTTTTGTGTGATATGTCTGTCCGTCTTTCACGTTTAGATCCGAAAAGTAGAAAAGCTGTTGAAAATATAATGTCCCCATTTTGGCACGAGAATTAAATGTAATATAGATCAGAAGTCTTCCTCTCCTGAGTTACATTACAATTACATTTTCTTTCTAGAGGGTCGAGTTGTCTCACTATCGATACTACTTTGTTTGAAAGTTAAAAAAATATACACATGATTCTTTGAAATTGATCTTTATTATTTAAATTGCGCTATATTAATTGAATTTACTAGAAGGACTCTTTTCATTTTCTCATAAAAAGACAACACAACAGAAACAAACACAAAGAGAACAGTCACAACACAAAGAGTTAATTCAGCGATAACACACATGCATTTTGGTATTTTTCATGTTTCCTGATCAACGAGTGGCTATGATTTAGTCTGACCAAGTGAGGTATGAACGAGTTTGTGTACCGCTCTGTTTCAGGAGAATCGTGTAAAAACTTAGTGTCAACTAGTAATAGAAAAAAACAAAGTCTAACTTGCATTTTAATATTCATACATTCATTTTTAAAAGCGACTGATATCAAAGGTATCAATCTGAACATCTTCGAATGGACTCTTCTAAGCGTCGATATTTAGTGAGGGAGACGTGAGTGATCAATGCAGCTACGAATACATGACAATATTTCTAAATGAGCCCATTCCGTCCATTCTTATAATAAACTTTTTTTTTCTTGTGTACTTTTCTAACTATTAGAAAAAGGGGATTGAAATAATTTGAAATTCCTCAGTATTGGACCTCTTCAAAATTACGGATCCTCCATTATGCACGAGTTTGCATCAAATTCTAGAAAGAAAAAAAAGAGACTCTTGTCTTTATTCTCAAACTAGATCTATGTTGAATATAAAGGTAGCGGGTGGTAGTCAGGACGCAGAGGTTGTAACCTAGGGAGCGGCTCTTACAGTTTCTTTCTTTCTTTATTCGGTCGACGCCTGAGATAAGAAAATGTAGATGTAGTTTGTGATCATGCAACCGAGTTATCTTCGTCAAGTGACTATTATGTTGGTCACTAGTGGTCATTGTTAGTGTTTAGTCAACAAGACCGTGTCATTGAGACATACCGACACGGTCACTTCACAAAAGCCAATGTTTTTCTTAAAGCAG
Source organism: Biomphalaria sudanica (assembly GCA_036873155.1). Classification (NCBI taxonomy): domain Eukaryota; kingdom Metazoa; phylum Mollusca; class Gastropoda; family Planorbidae; genus Biomphalaria; species Biomphalaria sudanica. The sequence continues at coordinate 29,661 of JAZGLO010006474.1, forward strand.
TGGAAGTCCACTTAGAGATTTGTACCAGATACATAATGCTACGAGTTGATTCACACTCTGGTTGAGACTGATGGTATTCCAGCTGGATTACTCAAAGAACTAAGCAATGAGCTAGCCTCTGTGTTCAAAATACTCTTTCAGGCATCGCTTAACCAGGGCAGAGTACCAAAGGACTGGAAAGAAGCTAATGTCACCCCCCTATTTAAAAAAGGAGAAAAATCTGATCCAGGAAACTACAGACCAGTATCACTTACCAGCATCACATGTAAAATCCTACAACACATAATATGTAGCAACATCATAAACCACTTAGACAAGCATAATGTCCTCACCCCATACCATTATGGCTTTAGGAAATATAGATCATGTGAAACACAACTAATAGGACTAATTGATGATTTTTCAAAAGGTTTAGATAATAGTGAACAAATAGATGCTATCTTACTAGATTTTTCAAAGGCTTTTGACAAAGTTCACCACCATTGTTTGCTTAAAAAAATAAAATATTTCGGCATTAATGGTTCACTGCATCAGTGGATTAAAGATTTTCTGATAGGGAGAGAACAAACTGTAATAATAAATGGCTCTAAATCAACACAGATAACAGTAAACTCAGGTGTACCTCAAGGAACAGTATTGGGTCCACTAATATTTTTAATTTACATAAATGATTTACCAAATTGCATTAGTTCAGGAACAAAAGTCAGATTATTTGCAGACTATTGCAATAAAAACAATACAAGACACAGATATTTTACAAAGAGAATTAGATGAATTACAGAAATGGGAATCAAATTGGAGCATGTCTTTCCACCCAGAAAAATGTCAGTTGTTAAGAGTAACAAAAAAACTAAAACAAATTAATTTCACTTATCTTATTCATTGCAAACCAGTAACACAGACTAAAAACGCAAAATACCTAGGTGTTATAATAAATGAAAAACTGTCATGGAATCTACATATTGATGAAACTATAAAAAAAATCAAACAAAGCATCATGATTTATTAAAAGAAATTTCTATAAATCAAATAAGAACATAAAGTTAAAATGTTATTTAATCTTGGTTAGGCCAATAATAGAATATGCATCCACCGTTTGGGATCCCTCGGCTCAAGAAAACATTAAGAAACTGGAACAAACACAAAATAGAGCAGTGAGATTCATAACAAATGAATATTCACATTTGACTAGAGTAACACCATTAGTAAAATCACTAAATTTAGGAAGCCTTCAGGACAGAAGACTCAAAAGTAAAGTAGCAATTATACATAAAACACTAAACCATAATCTTCAAACACAAAAACAAAATCTAATAAAATACTCTAAAGGAAACAAAAATAAAGGCACATTCCTCGTCCCATATGCTAGGACAAATTTGTACAAATACTCCTTCTTCCCTAGTGATATTAGAGCATGGAATGGTTTGCCTGAGCTAGCCAGAAAAACCAGTGACTTGGCAGAATTTAAGTCATTGGTTAATATGCATGACTAAATGCATGACGCGTAGGACGTAATCATCTTCTTTTTTGAAGTAACGTCTGTATTATAAAAGACATAAGACTGGGTCTGTCTTCCTGCAGTAGAATCAAACAATATAAAATTATGAACAACAAGGTTACAAAGACAGTTTGTGTGGAAACACAAACTCAAAATCGGCCCCCGCCCAGGCAGGCTTCAATATTTTCAGAAAGAACATCCGAATGAAATTATATTAAAGACAAATGAGAGATAAGAATGGAGAAAAAAGGTCGACAGATCTTGTATAGTGCCCCAACGGTCCAGCAGATCAAAGGATAGGTGCAAGTGAATACAAAGTTAGATGTGAACCTGGCCTAACTAGTTCCCCTTTCATACCTTGCGGTCTATAGGGCAGATAATGTAAAGTTCATCTGGTTTTGTAGCCTACGGTTAACGAGGGTGTCATATAGCCAGCACAACGACCAACCGCCTTTAATTTTCCCCAACTGAAGTCAGGTACCAATTAGAGCTGGGAGAACTCAGAGGCGCCCAAGGATTCCGAAGTTGAAAATCCCAGTTTTTACCAGGATTCGAATAAGGGACCCCTGGTTCGGAAGCCAAGCGCTTTACCGCTCAGCTACAGCGCCTCTCCTGGCCTAACTGAAGTCTTATAATTGATGTAATTGTTTTGAAAAGGCTCAATCTCTTAATCGAATCCCCCCCTTCCAAAAAAAAAAAAAAACAGACGTTCCGCAAAAAAAAAAAAGTTTTAGAAAATGCATTTTACAAGATTCGTTTTAAATTAGTTCCAACTTATAATGCATACTTATTAGATTTTCTCTTTAAAAAACTGCTTGCATAAGTGATTTCAAAAATTTGATTTTTTGCTTTTAGAAAAAAAAATGCAGCCGTTGCATCAGAACTTTGAATGGTCTCAAATATTGTGATGTCGGATTTTCACTATCTTTTCTAGTTTACGAGACCTTAACGGGACGGACGGACAGACATTTCACACAAAACTAATAGCATCTTTCCCCCTTTCGGGGGCCGCTAAAAAATGTCCGGAGTGACATATTTATTATGCAAACTTGTGCAACAATTATTTTTTCTTTTGGGGGGGGGGATAACTTATTATTAATTGTGATTATTATAGCACTAAATGAATAAACATTCATTTCCTTGCTTGAATCAAGATACTTAAATGAAAAATGGTCGGTGATTGCAGTCCCAATAACAATGTTCATTAAGAAATTTTCGAGGTGGATGGTCAGCAGCCGTTGGCCTACCGCCTTCTGACAGTTGACTAAAAACTTCTTATGGAGGATTTATGCCTCGAAGCTGACAGCGACGTCTGTTGTCATTATCCTCTCGGTTGTTATAACAATTAGGTATATTGTTATTGTTGTCAACTTTTACACTCGTTTCAACTTCAATATGAGATGCTTAGGTTTTGTTACTTTTACAATTCTAGCTTGAAATTCACACAATTGTGCAATGGGATGTCAATGATAATTCCGGGGTTTTTTTTGGTCAACAAAAGTAAGTCTTGTCAGTTTAAAAAAATGTATCCCAGTACAGTAACTTCTTCGTTTAATTTATTTTTAAGAAAAGGCTACACGGATTACGTAGAAAATCACTTTCATGTCATCTAGTCTTTAAATATATTTTTAAACCAAACCTTCTATTTTTAAAAGCAAAAAATAAAGTCTCAATTTAAAAGATGCTCTCATTTCAGTGATTTTGTTAAAACGGTAGAATACTTCGTTAGTCCGACATTTATCAAAAAATTGAAACTTTAAATTTCTTTTATTGTTATCCCATGATGTTTTCAGAGTGTCTAATCAGTTGTTGCATTTACCCGCCCCAGAACACAATGACCACTCCCACAGCTGTCGCTAACTACCACCTCTCAAAGAATAGCCACCTAAACTACGTTCAACTTGACACCTTTGATGTCCGCCGATTTAAAAATAAATAGGTTTAGTTATTAAAACACAAGCTCGACTTTATTTTTTCTATTACAAATAGTTGACACTCACTCCGTCTTTAAACAATTGTTCAGTTTTACCGTGAGGTCATAGGAATGTTTTATCAGCAGTTGTTGTTTTTACCCAACCCCTGTACGCATTGATAACTCACGTCGTCCTTGCTAAATATCACTGCTTAGAAAAGTCCATTGGACGGTGTCCAGCTTGACACCTTTGATGTCCGCCGCTTTAAAACATGAATGTATTCTGATAATAAAAAACAAGTTAGACTTTGTCTTTTCTATTACTAGTTGACACTAACCAAGTCTTTACACCATGATCCAGTTCAATGTTGACAAGATAAAAGACAAAGTTCTAGTGTTCTATCTTACCTAATACATTACAGTGTTGTCATGGGAAATAGAGACATATATATTTACAGATTTATTTTTCTAAATTATAAAAGGTTTTAGAATCGATGATTATTTTATTATATCGGAAAGTATTAAAAAGGTCAAAAGTTAAAAAGTCCATTGAATGTAGCACTAAAATTAAGTCATAAAGAACGCCAGTAGTTATAGTTATAATATTAATTTATTATATTTATTATAACTTATTATATATATATGTTGATTCGCAGTTGCTGAGTGGTAAAGCGCTTGGCTTTCAAACCGAGGGTTCCTGGTTCGAAACCTGGTAAAGACAAGGATTTTTCCTTTCAGGATCTCTAGGTGCCTCTGAGTTTACCAAGCTCTAAAGGGTACTTCGCATTAGTTGGGGAAAAGTAAAGGTGGTTGGGCGTTGTGCTGGCCACATGACACCTTGGTTAATCTTAGACCACAAAAAAAAAACAGATGACCTTTATATATATATATATATATATATATATATATATATATATTTATATATATATATATATATTTATATATATATATATTACGGGTGCACGGGAAGTACACATATAAATATAAGTTGTTTCTTGTTTCGTGCTTACTTTGGTTTCTCTTTATTACATAGTCAACATTCCGGATTTAGACCTAGATTTAAAACAAAGCAACCAGTCAAAGAAGTGTCCGTGCATCGGTGTCCGACTTGACTTGTATGATTGTGATGTTGTTGATATAAGTCATCCCATGAACTAAAATGCAGACATCTATAAACTGACTGTTGGTACAAGGGGAACTAAGTACAACTTGTACTTCAGACAAACAAATGGAAGATAATTGTGTAGCGAAAAGATAAGTTATGCCAGATTTATTTTTGTTTGTATACCTTAAATAATTGAAATGAAAATTTTAAAAAAATGTCTTAAATTTTAATAAATATAATTATAGTATTAAAGAGATCTACGATGTTTGACATTATAGAAGTTTTTTTTTTTTAATCAAGACTTTTCCCATTTTACACCATATTGACACCATGTAAGTAGTCAAACTCTTTAACGGCGACACCCGTGTTGAAGTGGAACTATTATATCATTGAAAGGAAGGCAGACACATGTTTACATTTATTAAACTCCCATTTTATCTCATCTTATATAATTCAGACGTTACTTAAAAAAAAAAGGGGGAATTACGTCCTACGCGTCATGCACATTAACCAATTACCTAAATTATGCCAAGTCACTGGTTTTCTTGGCAAGTTCAGGCAACCCATTCCATGCTCTTATAGCACTAGGGAAGAATGAGCATTTCTACAAATTTGTCCAGCATATGAACGAGAAATGTGCCTTGATTTTTGTGTTTTTCTTTAAAAAAAAAAATTAGTTTTTTTTGTTTTTTTTTGTATTTGAAGACAACAGTCTAGTGGATAGTGCATAATTGCTAATTTACTTTTTAGTCATCTTTCCTGAAGGCTTTCTAAATTTAGTAATTTTACTCTTGCATGATTCGGTTTGTTATACATTAAAGTATACGTATTTGAAAGGAAACCTTCAGAATCTATGCGTCGTCATTAAGATAACATTTCAAAGCTATGGATTCAGAAGTCTCTGTTTTCAATGAATTTGGTATTGACAAAGTATGTAACTTAAGAAAATAAATACAAAAGTCAAACACACACACAAATTACAAACAAGCACACACACACAAAGTATAAATTGATTATATTTGTTTATTATAGATATGTTTTGTTGAAGGAAAAGAAGTTAAAAAATTGATAACAATTGTAAAAATACATTTCTTTTCCTGCTAAAATAGGTCAACTGAATATAAATGTTTAAGATCAATTTAGTTTACAAAATAAAATATTATTTCTGTCTTTAATAAACGTTCGTGTTTCGTTTTGAATATGTTCTTTTTCTAGTTCCTCCTATGTCTGGTAATTTTCTATCTACATCTGGTGTTTTTAAATTAGCTTTTGGAGCTATTCTTCGTTTTGCAGTTGGTGTTTTAAAGTGAGAACCGGAAGTATCCAAGTGTGTTTCCTCTGTTGATCGGGGATACATGCCTGCTGGTGTTCTCATGTCTGTTATGCACGGGACTAGATTTACCTCAGACTTTGTGGCTGTTGGAACTGCCATGCTGCTCAATGATGAAGACAGCAAGTATGTTGGTACAGGAAATGACATAAATGTAGTACTTATTAATGTCGCGTGAGGGGCTGGCACGTACGCGGAGGCTTGTGTTGTCTTGATGGCAGTCAGCGGCGATGTATAAACTGTTTGCGATGGTGCTGAGAATTGTGGTGCCGATTGCACAGTGGTGTACGGTGCCAACGACAATGTCAAAGGAATGTTTTGTGGTGGTAACATTAAATTCGTGTATGGTGCTACACCTGAAGCTGAAGTCGTGTTATGTGTTGAACCCGACATTATTTGAGGTTTGGATGATGTTGTCCAGGACTCATTCGGGTCATTAGTTTGTGGTACAGCTGGTGCTGTTAGACGAGACGTCAATTGTTCTATGCTGTTTGATACCGTCTTGTTTGCTACTGTATTTGATGAAGATGTCATGCAGGTTGAAGATCTAATCAATCTTTGTGCAACTGACTTGCCTCGACGTACAACAGGTGGCAGTGTCTTGTGATATGCACAGAATTTTTTCATCGGTGTTGCAGATGGAGAGTTGGCATCACTTGTCATGTGGTCTGCAGGTAACAAACGTTCTGTAGCATTTATTGTGAGACACTCTTGTGTTGCTGCTACAGACGTTTTTTTACTTTTTGGAATATTTGTAATTTCTGCAAGAGCTGTTGTTCTTGAGTGACATGAAACAGTTGTCATAGCATTTAAAAATGGACTTGTTATCTGTGTCGTGTAAGCTACTGCAGCTTTTGTGACGTCTGGTGTTTGGATGCCTGTATTTGTTAAAGCCCGATCTTGTTTTAATGACGTCCTCTCTGTTGCATCTGGTAATACAATGTCATTCAAAGACTGTGTCATACATGTTTCAGATTCTGATGACGTTAATGGAGATTTTAAATTGTTTGTCATGGCTGGCGTTGTTCTTGTGTCTGCTAGATGAGATGAGATAAAAACAAAAAAATTAACTACATGTAACATAATGTATAGTAAACTTACTTAAGTTGTGGAAAGATGGATAATACAAACAAAATGTACAAATAATTATGTTGAATATGTTAAGATGATATATGGCTTAATGACTACATTTATGACTACAATGTCTTAATGTTATTGCTGTGAGGCTCGACTGAATGATATAAAACTCTGATAGGGCATTATAGATTTAGTTTGAATCTCAAAGGACACTTTATTTTTAATTCAGATTTAAGCTGAAGTGTGTATAGATGTAAACGTCATCTCACCGCATATTCAACTAATTTTTTATACTATATGTTACATTGCCCTAACTCAAACTGTCCCCATGAATGAGTTGAAACATGTGTAGAATACAGACTATATATAAATGAATAAGTCCATCTTATTGAGAATGGGGATATACACGTTCACAATCTGGGCAAATGTGATCATAAGAAAGAACTTATTTATTTTGTGTATTTGACCAACTAGTAATGATAAAACATTTTATGATTGATATATTACACATTTAATACAATGGACTAAAAGTGTTGGATAGAAACTATTTTACGATAGTTAATCTATTTGAAAGGACACGACAGGCTCAATACTAGAGGTTAAAGCTTAAACTTATTCAAATAGAATAAACATTAGTCTATATATTCAGTTTCACTTTGAACTTTGTTTTTATTAAACTAATTTCATAGTAATGTTAAAAATTAAGAACCTGAGGTCTAGAAAAGCTATATGCGTTATCGCATACCACATCCGTTTAATTTACAACAACAGTCTATGATTTTTTTTATAACATTAGACTTAAATTTAACTGCTAAAGACATTTGCTTGACAGTATCCCTTTAATTTTAATCATAATTCTAATTCTTACTTCACAGTAATATATTAAAGTATGTTTCGATAAAAGAAATATTAATTCAATAATAACAATACATATAAGAAATAACGTACTTACCCGCACTAAGGTAAAGATGAACGGGACACTTAGAAAAGAATGTAAAATAATCCTCAGAGAATTAAGCAACACAATTTGAAGTCGTCAAAAAATATCCGCTAAGAATGCACTGAATCTACGACTGATACAGTTTAGAAGATCAGGACAAGAATGACGCTGTAGGCTGGACAAGTAAGCTTAAATAGGACATGCGACAAGCGAGGATACAGGCCACCATCTGGGCAGTTAGGTCACTCCCACAGTTGACCACTTGGGAGTAGCGAAACAATAGGGTAATGTGGCTACTGACTAGTAGTGGCTCGCGTTGATTGGTTACTAGCTATGATAACAATAGATAGACATAGCAAAAATAAAAGAAGTTTGTTTTAATGTTTGAAATTGCCTTCTCTAGTTTTGTTTAGCACCTGGGAATGGGGAAAAAAATAGAGTGTATATATATATATACTCTATTGAGCCTAAAACATTTATCAACACCCATTATTTAAAAATTTAATACATATATATGAAGTATTGATCTGCAATTTGAGTATCTGTTAACTTTACGAATTTTAATGCACTAATAATAACGGTGAATCATCATTATTAGGCTCTAACTAATAAGATTATTTTATTTTTTAATTTGAAATATTTCTAAATATGTTTTTAACATTTAAAATCATTCCGGCATTTAGTTGGTATTTGATTAGATATGATTTAACCCATTTTAGTGATTTCCTTTAGAAAGTGCCATATTCCCATCAAGTTTGTCATGTATTGGTGGTGGTGGGGGGGCGACTTATACCAATATCTAATTAATATGATACGCACTTGCACATAATTACAAAGAGAAAGTGAATAATGAATCAGACAATATAATATAGCTTTAAGGAGAAAATAGTTTTGCTTATTTTAAAGAACTTTTTGTGTAGTCAGTGAATCAATAGATTGTACATATTGTCATATTTCTTTGTTTTAAATTATTGGATAACGTAAATGCTAATTACTTTGAATTCTACTCCAGTAAGACTAAATGTTCATTGTCAATGTTCTTTGGTAGGTCTAAATGTTCATTGTCAATGTTCTTTGGAAGGTATAAATGTTCATTGTTTACGTAGATTGGTAGATCTAAATGTCTTTGTACATATGTAGGCATAAATATTCTTTTATCTATTCATAGATAGGTTTAATTGTTCTTTTCTTCTATAATTTCTATCGATTCAGTTTTTATTTTGCAAGAATATTGGTTTGCTATTTATATAGACTAGCACAAAGCCGACTTCGACCACCAATTAAGATCTCGAATGTTATTTGTAATTGATTTTTATCTTCTTAAAACTAGTCCCTCTTTTTGTCTATGCCTTGGTTACGTATTTTGATGTCATAACATTGAACATAATCTACCAACAATTTAAACCACTTCAACTTTATACAGGGTTCAATGAACTGTATCGTTTTCAGACTAAATAAAAGAATTGTGTTATGTTATGAGCGGTAAAGCGCCTGGCTTCCGAGCCGAGGACCGGGGTTCGAATCCTAGTGAAGATTGGGATTTTTAATTTCGGGATCTTCGGGTACCTGACATTAGTTAGGGAAAAGTAAAGGCGGTTGGTCGTTGTGCTGGCCACATGACACCCTTGTTAACCGTAGGCCACAGAAACAGATAACCTTTACATCATCTGCCCCATAGACCTCAATGTCTTAAAGGGGAACCTTACTTTACTTTTACTTGTTTAATATAAGGCATGGTTTGCACAAGATTTCTTGAAATAATACATACGAATTAAGGATTTATATTCAACAAAAATATTTTCTTTCTTGGCTTTGCTTTAGCAAAGTCAGTGATATCATCCAATGATTAGTTATTTTGTAAATATATATTGTTTAAAGCAGCCTTCGTAGTGGGAAGGCGTTTTGTGTGATATGTCTGTCCGTCTTTCACGTTTAGATCCGAAAAGTAGAAAAGCTGTTAAAAATATAATGTCCCCATTTTGGCACGAGAATTAAATGTAATATAGATCAGAAGTCTTCCTCTCCTGAGTTACATTACAATTACATTTTCTTTCTAGAGGGTCGAGTTGTCTCACTATCGATACTACTTTGTTTGAAAGTTAAAAAAATATACACATGATTCTTTGAAATTGATCTTTATTATTTAAATTGCGCTTTATTAATTGAATTTACTAGAAGGACTCTTTTCATTTTCTCATAAAAAGACAACACAACAGAAACAAACACAAAGAGAACAGTCACAACACAAAGAGTTAATTCAGCGATAACACACATGCATCTTGGTATTTTTCATGTTTCCTGATCAACGAGTGGCTATGATTTAGTCTGACCAAGTGAGGTATGAACGAGTTTGTGTACCGCTCTGTTTCAGGAGAATCGTGTAAAAACTTAGTGTCAACTAGTAATAGAAAAAAACAAAGTCTAACTTGCATTTTAATATTCATACATTCATTTTTAAAAGCGACTGATATCAAAGGTATCAATCTGAACATCTTCGAATGGACTCTTCTAAGCGTCGATATTTAGTGAGGGAGACGTGAGTGATCAATGCAGCTACGAATACATGACAATATTTCTAAATGAGCCCATTCCGTCCATTCTTATAATAAACTTTTTTTTTCTTGTGTACTTTTCTAACTATTAGAAAAAGGGGATTGAAATAATTTGAAATTCCTCAGTATTGGACCTCTTCAAAATTACGGATCCTCCATTATGCACGAGTTTGCATCAAATTCTAGAAAGAAAAAAAAGAGACTCTTGTCTTTATTCTCAAACTAGATCTATGTTGAATATAAAGGTAGCGGGTGGTAGTCAGGACGCAGAGGTTGTAACCTAGGGAGCGGCTCTTACAGTTTCTTTCTTTCTTTATTCGGTCGACGCCTGAGATAAGAAAATGTAGATGTAGTTTGTGATCATGCAACCGAGTTATCTTCGTCAAGTGACTATTATGTTGGTCACTAGTGGTCATTGTTAGTGTTTAGTCAACAAGACCGTGTCATTGAGACATACCGACACGGTCACTTCACAAAAGCCAATGTTTTTCTTAAAGCAGTGGAAGTCCACTTAGAGATTTGTACCAGATACATAATGCTACGAGTTGATTCACACTCTGGTTGAGACTGATGGTATTCCAGCTGGATTACTCAAAGAACTAAGCAATGAGCTAGCCTCTGTGTTCAAAATACTCTTTCAGGCATCGCTTAACCAGGGCAGAGTACCAAAGGACTGGAAAGAAGCTAATGTCACCCCCCTATTTAAAAAAGGAGAAAAATCTGATCCAGGAAACTACAGACCAGTATCACTTACCAGCATCACATGTAAAATCCTACAACACATAATATGTAGCAACATCATAAACCACTTAGACAAGCATAATGTCCTCACCCCATACCATTATGGCTTTAGGAAATATAGATCATGTGAAACACAACTAATAGGACTAATTGATGATTTTTCAAAAGGTTTAGATAATAGTGAACAAATAGATGCTATCTTACTAGATTTTTCAAAGGCTTTTGACAAAGTTCACCACCATTGTTTGCTTAAAAAAATAAAATATTTCGGCATTAATGGTTCACTGCATCAGTGGATTAAAGATTTTCTGATAGGGAGAGAACAAACTGTAATAATAAATGGCTCTAAATCAACACAGATAACAGTAAACTCAGGTGTACCTCAAGGAACAGTATTGGGTCCACTAATATTTTTAATTTACATAAATGATTTACCAAATTGCATTAGTTCAGGAACAAAAGTCAGATTATTTGCAGACTATTGCAATAAAAACAATACAAGACACAGATATTTTACAAAGAGAATTAGATGAATTACAGAAATGGGAATCAAATTGGAGCATGTCTTTCCACCCAGAAAAATGTCAGTTGTTAAGAGTAACAAAAAAACTAAAACAAATTAATTTCACTTATCTTATTCATTGCAAACCAGTAACACAGACTAAAAACGCAAAATACCTAGGTGTTATAATAAATGAAAAACTGTCATGGAATCTACATATTGATGAAACTATAAAAAAAATCAAACAAAGCATCATGATTTATTAAAAGAAATTTCTATAAATCAAATAAGAACATAAAGTTAAAATGTTATTTAATCTTGGTTAGGCCAATAATAGAATATGCATCCACCGTTTGGGATCCCTCGGCTCAAGAAAACATTAAGAAACTGGAACAAACACAAAATAGAGCAGTGAGATTCATAACAAATGAATATTCACATTTGACTAGAGTAACACCATTAGTAAAATCACTAAATTTAGGAAGCCTTCAGGACAGAAGACTCAAAAGTAAAGTAGCAATTATACATAAAACACTAAACCATAATCTTCAAACACAAAAACAAAATCTAATAAAATACTCTAAAGGAAACAAAAATAAAGGCACATTCCTCGTCCCATATGCTAGGACAAATTTGTACAAATACTCCTTCTTCCCTAGTGCTATTAGAGCATGGAATGGTTTGCCTGAGCTAGCCAGAAAAACCAGTGACTTGGCAGAATTTAAGTCATTGGTTAATATGCATGACTAAATGCATGACGCGTAGGACGTAATCATCTTCTTTTTTGAAGTAACGTCTGTATTATAAAAGACATAAGACTGGGTCTGTCTTCCTTCAGTAGAATCAAACAATATAAAATTATGAACAACAAGGTTACAAAGACAGTTTGTGTGGAAACACAAACTCAAAATCGGCCCCCGCCCAGGCAGGCTTCAATATTTTCAGAAAGAACATCCGAATGAAATTATATTAAAGACAAATGAGAGATAAGAATGGAGAAAAAAGGTCGACAGATCTTGTATAGTGCCCCAACGGTCCAGCAGATCAAAGGATAGGTGCAAGTGAATGCAAAGTTAGATGTGAACCTGGCCTAACTAGTTCCCCTTTCATACCTTGCGGTCTATAGGGCAGATAATGTAAAGTTCATCTGTTTTTGTAGCCTACGGTTAACGAGGGTGTCATATAGCCAGCACAACGACCAACCGCCTTTAATTTTCCCCAACTGAAGTCAGGTACCAATTAGAGCTGGGAGAACTCAGAGGCGCCCAAGGATTCCGAAGTTGAAAATCCCAGTTTTTACCAGGATTCGAATAAGGGACCCCTGGTTCGGAAGCCAAGCGCTTTACCGCTCAGCTACAGCGCCTCTCCTGGCCTAACTGAAGTCTTATAATTGATGTAATTGTTTTGAAAAGGCTCAATCTCTTAATCGAATCCCCCCCTTCCAAAAAAAAAAAAAAAAAAAAAACAGACGTTCCGCAAAAAAAAAAAAGTTTTAGAAAATGCATTTTACAAGATTCGTTTTAAATTAGTTCCAACTTATAATGCATACTTATTAGATTTTCTCTTTAAAAAACTGCTTGCATAAGTGATTTCAAAAATTTGATTTTTTGCTTTTAGAAAAAAAAATGCAGCCGTTGCATCAGAACTTTGAATGGTCTCAAATATTGTGATGTCGGATTTTTACTATCTTTTCTAGTTTACGAGACCTTAACGGGACGGACGGACAGACATTTCACACAAAACTAATAGCATCTTTCCCCCTTTCGGGGGCCGCTAAAAAATGTCCGGAGTGACATATTTATTATGCAAACTTGTGCAACAATTATTTTTTCTTTTGGGGGGGGGGGATAACTTATTATTAATTGTGATTATTATAGCACTAAATGAATAAACATTCATTTCCTTGCTTGAATCAAGATACTTAAATGAAAAATGGTCGGTGATTGCAGTCCCAATAACAATGTTCATTAAGAAATTTTCGAGGTGGATGGTCAGCAGCCGTTGGCCTACCGCCTTCTGACAGTTGACTAAAAACTTCTTATGGAGGATTTATGCCTCGAAGCTGACAGCGACGTCTGTTGTCATTATCCTCTCGGTTGTTATAACAATTAGGTATATTGTTATTGTTGTCAACTTTTACACTCGTTTCAACTTCAATATGAGATGCTTAGGTTTTGTTACTTTTACAATTCTAGCTTGAAATTCACACAATTGTGCAATGGGATGTCAATGATAATTCCGGGGTTTTTTTTGGTCAACAAAAGTAAGTCTTGTCAGTTTAAAAAAATGTATCCCAGTACAGTAACTTCTTCGTTTAATTTATTTTTAAGAAAAGGCTACACGGATTACGTAGAAAATCACTTTCATGTCATCTAGTCTTTAAATATATTTTTAAACCAAACCTTCTATTTTTAAAAGCAAAAAATAAAGTCTCAATTTAAAAGATGCTCTCATTTCAGTGATTTTGTTAAAACGGTAGAATACTTCGTTAGTCCGACATTTATCAAAAAATTGAAACTTTAAATTTCTTTTATTGTTATCCCATGATGTTTTAAGAGTGTCTAATCAGTTGTTGCATTTACCCGCCCCAGAACACAATGACCACTCCCACAGCTGTCGCTAACTACCACCTCTCAAAGAATAGCCACCTAAACTACGTTCAACTTGACACCTTTGATGTCCGCCGATTTAAAAATAAATAGGTTTAGTTATTAAAACACAAGCTCGACTTTATTTTTTCTATTACAAATAGTTGACACTCACTCCGTCTTTAAACAATTGTTCAGTTTTACCGTGAGGTCATAGGAATGTTTTATCAGCAGTTGTTGTTTTTACCCACCCCCTGTACGCATTGATAACTCACGTCGTCCTTGCTAAATATCACCGCTTAAAAGAGTCCATTGGACGTTGTCCAGCTTGACACCTTTGATGTCCGCCGCTTTAAAACATGAATGTATTCTGATAATATAAAACAAGTTAGACTTTGTCTTTTCTATTACTAGTTGACACTAACCAAGTCTTTACACCATGATCCAGTTCAATGTTGACAAGATAAAAGACAAAGTTCTAGTGTTCTATCTTATCTAATACATTACAGTGTTGTCATGGGAAATAGAGACATATATATTTACAGATTTATTTTTCTAAATTATAAAAGGTTTTAGAATCGATGATTATTTTATTATATCGGAAAGTATTAAAAAGGTCAAAAGTTAAAAAGTCCATTGAATGTAGCACTAAAATTAAGTCATAAAGAACGCCAGTAGTTATAGTTATAATATTAATTTATTATATTTATTATAACTTATTATATATATATGTTGATTCGCAGTTGCTGAGTGGTAAAGCGCTTGGCTTTCAAACCGAGGGTTCCTGGTTCGAAACCTGGTAAAGACAAGGATTTTTCCTTTCAGGATCTCTAGGTGCCTCTGAGTTTACCAAGCTCTAAAGGGTACTTCGCATTAGTTGGGGAAAAGTAAAGGTGGTTGGGCGTTGTGCTGGCCACATGACACCTTGGTTAATCTTAGACCACAAAAAAAAACAGATGACCTTTATATATATATATATATATATATATATATATATTATATATATTTATATATATATATATATATTTATATATATATATATTACGGGTGCACGGGAAGTACACATATAAATATAAGTTGTTTCTTGTTTCGTGCTTACTTTGGTTTCTCTTTATTACATAGTCAACATTCCGGATTTAGACCTAGATTTAAAACAAAGCAACCAGTCAAAGAAGTGTCCGTGCATCGGTGTCCGACTTGACTTGTATGATTGTGATGTTGTTGATATAAGTCATCCCATGAACTAAAATGCAGACATCTATAAACTGACTGTTGGTACAAGGGGAACTAAGTACAACTTGTACTTCAGACAAACAAATGGAAGATAATTGTGTAGCGAAAAGATAAGTTATGCCAGATTTATTTTTGTTTGTATACCTTAAATAATTGAAATGAAAATTTTAAAAAAATGTCTTAAATTTTAATAAATATAATTATAGTATTAAAGAGATCTACGATGTTTGACATTATAGAAGTTTTTTTTTTTTAATCAAGACTTTTCCCATTTTACACCATATTGACACCATGTAAGTAGTCAAACTCTTTAACGGCGACACCCGTGTTGAAGTGGAACTATTATATCATTGAAAGGAAGGCAGACACATGTTTACATTTATTAAACTCCCATTTTATCTCATCTTATATAATTCAGACGTTACTTAAAAAAAAATAAGGAGAATTACGTCCTACGCGTCATGCACATTAACCAATTACCTAAATTATGCCAAGTCACTGGTTTTCTTGGCAAGTTCAGGCAACCCATTCCATGCTCTTATAGCACTAGGGAAGAATGAGCATTTCTACAAATTTGTCCAGCATATGAACGAGAAATGTGCCTTGATTTTTGTGTTTTTCTTTAAAAAAAAAAATTAGTTTTTTTTGTTTTTTTTTGTATTTGAAGACAACAGTCTAGTGGATAGTGCATAATTGCTAATTTACTTTTTAGTCATCTTTCCTGAAGGCTTTCTAAATTTAGTAATTTTACTCTTGCATGATTCGGTTTGTTATACATTAAAGTATACGTATTTGAAAGGAAACCTTCAGAATCTATGCGTCGTCATTAAGATAACATTTCAAAGCTATGGATTCAGAAGTCTCTGTTTTCAATGAATTTGGTATTGACAAAGTATGTAACTTAAGAAAATAAATACAAAAGTCAAACACACACACAAATTACAAACAAGCACACACACACAAAGTATAAATTGATTATATTTGTTTATTATAGATATGTTTTGTTGAAGGAAAAGAAGTTAAAAAATTGATAACAATTGTAAAAATACATTTCTTTTCCTGCTAAAATAGGTCAACTGAATATAAATGTTTAAGATCAATTTAGTTTACAAAATAAAATATTATTTCTGTCTTTAATAAACGTTCGTGTTTCGTTTTGAATATGTTCTTTTTCTAGTTCCTCCTATGTCTGGTAATTTTCTATCTACATCTGGTGTTTTTAAATTAGCTTTTGGAGCTATTCTTCGTTTTGCAGTTGGTGTTTTAAAGTGAGAACCGGAAGTATCCAAGTGTGTTTCCTCTGTTGATCGGGGATACATGCCTGCTGGTGTTATCATGTCTGTTATGCACGGGACTAGATTTACCTCAGACTTTGTGGCTGTTGGAACTGCCATGCTGCTCAATGATGAAGACAGCAAGTATGTTGGTACAGGAAATGACATAAATGTAGTACTTATTAATGTCGCGTGAGGGGCTGGCACGTACGCGGAGGCTTGTGTTGTCTTGATGGCAGTCAGCGGCGATGTATAAACTGTTTGCGATGGTGCTGAGAATTGTGGTGCCGATTGCACAGTGGTGTACGGTGCCAACGACAATGTCAAAGGAATGTTTTGTGGTGGTAACATTAAATTCGTGTATGGTGCTACACCTGAAGCTGAAGTCGTGTTATGTGTTGAACCCGACATTATTTGAGGTTTGGATGATGTTGTCCAGGACTCATTCGGGTCATTAGTTTGTGGTACAGCTGGTGCTGTTAGACGAGACGTCAATTGTTCTATGCTGTTTGATACCGTCTTGTTTGCTACTGTATTTGATGAAGATGTCATGCAGGTTGAAGATCTAATCAATCTTTGTGCAACTGACTTGCCTCGACGTACAACAGGTGGCAGTGTCTTGTGATATGCACAGAATTTTTTCATCGGTGTTGCAGATGGAGAGTTGGCATCACTTGTCATGTGGTCTGCAGGTAACAAACGTTCTGTAGCATTTATTGTGAGACACTCTTGTGTTGCTGCTACAGACGTTTTTTTACTTTTTGGAATATTTGTAATTTCTGCAAGAGCTGTTGTTCTTGAGTGACATGAAACAGTTGTCATAGCATTTAAAAATGGACTTGTTATCTGTGTCGTGTAAGCTACTGCAGCTTTTGTGACGTCTGGTGTTTGGATGCCTGTATTTGTTAAAGCCCGATCTTGTTTTAATGACGTCCTCTCTGTTGCATCTGGTAATACAATGTCATTCAAAGACTGTGTCATACATGTTTCAGATTCTGATGACGTTAATGGAGATTTTAAATTGTTTGTCATGGCTGGCGTTGTTCTTGTGTCTGCTAGATGAGATGAGATAAAAACAAAAAAATTAACTACATGTAACATAATGTATAGTAAACTTACTTAAGTTGTGGAAAGATGGATAATACAAACAAAATGTACAAATAATTATGTTGAATATGTTAAGATGATATATGGCTTAATGACTACATTTATGACTACAATGTCTTAATGTTATTGCTGTGAGGCTCGACTGAATGATATAAAACTCTGATAGGGCATTATAGATTTAGTTTGAATCTCAAAGGACACTTTATTTTTAATTCAGATTTAAGCTGAAGTGTGTATAGATGTAAACGTCATCTCACCGCATATTCAACTAATTTTTTATACTATATGTTACATTGCCCTAACTCAAACTGTCCCCATGAATGAGTTGAAACATGTGTAGAATACAGACTATATATAAATGAATAAGTCCATCTTATTGAGAATGGGGATATACACGTTCACAATCTGGGCAAATGTGATCATAAGAAAGAACTTATTTATTTTGTGTATTTGACCAACTAGTAATGATAAAACATTTTATGATTGATATATTACACATTTAATACAATGGACTAAAAGTGTTGGATAGAAACTATTTTACGATAGTTAATCTATTTGAAAGGACACGACAGGCTCAATACTAGAGGTTAAAGCTTAAACTTATTCAAATAGAATAAACATTAGTCTATATATTCAGTTTCACTTTGAACTTTGTTTTTATTAAACTAATTTCATAGTAATGTTAAAAATTAAGAACCTGAGGTCTAGAAAAGCTATATGCGTTATCGCATACCACATCCGTTTAATTTACAACAACAGTCTATGATTTTTTTTATAACATTAGACTTAAATTTAACTGCTAAAGACATTTGCTTGACAGTATCCCTTTAATTTTAATCATAATTCTAATTCTTACTTCACAGTAATATATTAAAGTATGTTTCGATAAAAGAAATATTAATTCAATAATAACAATACATATAAGAAATAACGTACTTACCCGCACTAAGGTAAAGATGAACGGGACACTTAGAAAAGAATGTAAAATAATCCTCAGAGAATTAAGCAACACAATTTGAAGTCGTCAAAAAATATCCGCTAAGAATGCACTGAATCTACGACTGATACAGTTTAGAAGATCAGGACAAGAATGACGCTGTAGGCTGGACAAGTAAGCTTAAATAGGACATGCGACAAGCGAGGATACAGGCCACCATCTGGGCAGTTAGGTCACTCCCACAGTTGACCACTTGGGAGTAGCGAAACAATAGGGTAATGTGGCTACTGACTAGTAGTGGCTCGCGTTGATTGGTTACTAGCTATGATAACAATAGATAGACATAGCAAAAATAAAAGAAGTTTGTTTTAATGTTTGAAATTGCCTTCTCTAGTTTTGTTTAGCACCTGGGAATGGGGAAAAAAATAGAGTGTATATATATATATACTCTATTGAGCCTAAAACATTTATCAACACCCATTATTTAAAAATTTAATACATATATATGAAGTATTGATCTGCAATTTGAGTATCTGTTAACTTTACGAATTTTAATGCACTAATAATAACGGTGAATCATCATTATTAGGCTCTAACTAATAAGATTATTTTATTTTTTAATTTGAAATATTTCTAAATATGTTTTTAACATTTAAAATCATTCCGGCATTTAGTTGGTATTTGATTAGATATGATTTAACCCATTTTAGTGATTTCCTTTAGAAAGTGCCATATTCCCATCAAGTTTGTCATGTATTGGTGGTGGTGGGGGGGCGACTTATACCAATATCTAATTAATATGATACGCACTTGCACATAATTACAAAGAGAAAGTGAATAATGAATCAGACAATATAATATAGCTTTAAGGAGAAAATAGTTTTGCTTATTTTAAAGAACTTTTTGTGTAGTCAGTGAATCAATAGATTGTACATATTGTCATATTTCTTTGTTTTAAATTATTGGATAACGTAAATGCTAATTACTTTGAATTCTACTCCAGTAAGACTAAATGTTCATTGTCAATGTTCTTTGGTAGGTCTAAATGTTCATTGTCAATGTTCTTTGGAAGGTATAAATGTTCATTGTTTACGTAGATTGGTAGATCTAAATGTCTTTGTACATATGTAGGCATAAATATTCTTTTATCTATTCATAGATAGGTTTAATTGTTCTTTTCTTCTATAATTTCTATCGATTCAGTTTTTATTTTGCAAGAATATTGGTTTGCTATTTATATAGACTAGCACAAAGCCGACTTCGACCACCAATTAAGATCTCGAATGTTATTTGTAATTGATTTCCATCTTCTTAAAACTAGTCCCTCTTTTTGTCTATGCCTTGGTTACGTATTTTGATGTCATAACATTGAACATAATCTACCAACAATTTAAACCACTTCAACTTTATACAGGGTTCAATGAACTGTATCGTTTTCAGACTAAATAAAAGAATTGTGTTATGTTATGAGCGGTAAAGCGCCTGGCTTCCGAGCCGAGGACCGGGGTTCGAATCCTAGTGAAGATTGGGATTTTTAATTTCGGGATCTTCGGGTACCTGACATTAGTTAGGGAAAAGTAAAGGCGGTTGGTCGTTGTGCTGGCCACATGACACCCTTGTTAACCGTAGGCCACAGAAACAGATAACCTTTACATCATCTGCCCCATAGACCTCAATGTCTTAAAGGGGAACCTTACTTTACTTTTACTTGTTTAATATAAGGCATGGTTTGCACAAGATTTCTTGAAATAATACATACGAATTAAGGATTTATATTCAACAAAAATATTTTCTTTCTTGGCTTTGCTTTAGCAAAGTCAGTGATATCATCCAATGATTAGTTATTTTGTAAATATATATTGTTTAAAGCAGCCTTCGTAGTGGGAAGGCGTTTTGTGTGATATGTCTGTCCGTCTTTCACGTTTAGATCCGAAAAGTAGAAAAGCTGTTAAAAATATAATGTCCCCATTTTGGCACGAGAATTAAATGTAATATAGATCAGAAGTCTTCCTCTCCTGAGTTACATTACAATTACATTTTCTTTCTAGAGGGTCGAGTTGTCTCACTATCGATACTACTTTGTTTGAAAGTTAAAAAAATATACACATGATTCTTTGAAATTGATCTTTATTATTTAAATTGCGCTATATTAATTGAATTTACTAGAAGGACTCTTTTCATTTTCTCATAAAAAGACAACACAACAGAAACAAACACAAAGAGAACAGTCACAACACAAAGAGTTAATTCAGCGATAACACACATGCATCTTGGTATTTTTCATGTTTCCTGATCAACGAGTGGCTATGATTTAGTCTGACCAAGTGAGGTATGAACGAGTTTGTGTACCGCTCTGTTTCAGGAGAATCGTGTAAAAACTTAGTGTCAACTAGTAATAGAAAAAAACAAAGTCTAACTTGCATTTTAATATTCATACATTCATTTTTAAAAGCGACTGATATCAAAGGTATCAATCTGAACACCTTCGAATGGACTCTTCTAAGCGTCGATATTTAGTGAGGGAGACGTGAGTGATCAATGCAGCTAGGAATACATGACAATATTTCTAAATGAGCCCATTCCGTCCATTCTTATAATAAACTTTTTTTTTCTTGTGTACTTTTCTAACTATTAGAAAAAGGGGATTGAAATAATTTGAAATTCCTCAGTATTGGACCTCTTCAAAATTACGGATCCTCCATTATGCACGAGTTTGCATCAAATTCTAGAAAGAAAAAAAAAGAGACTCTTGTCTTTATTCTCAAACTAGATCTATGTTGAATATAAAGGTAGCGGGTGGTAGTCAGGACGCAGAGGTTGTAACCTAGGGAGCGGCTCTTACAGTTTCTTTCTTTCTTTATTCGGTCGACGCCTGAGATAAGAAAATGTAGATGTAGTTTGTGATCATGCAACCGAGTTATCTTCGTCAAGTGACTATTATGTCGGTCACTAGTGGTCATTGTTAGTGTTTAGTCAACAAGACCGTGTCATTGAGACATACCGACACGGTCACTTCACAAAAGCCAATGTTTTTCTTAAAGCAGTGGAAGTCCACTTAGAGATTTGTACCAGATACATAATGCTACGAGTTGATTCACACTCTGGTTGAGACTGATGGTATTCCAGCTGGATTGGGTTGCCTGAGCTAGCCAGAAAAACCAGTGACTTGGCAGAATTTAAGTCATTGGTTAATATGCATGACTAAATGCATGACGCGTAGGACGTAATCATCTCCTTTTTTAAAGTAACGTCTGTATTATAAAAGATATAAGACTGGGTCTGTCTTCCTGCAGTAGAATCAAACAATATAAAATTATGAGCAACAAGGTTACAAAGACAGTTTGTGTGGAAACACAAACTCAAAATCGGCCCCCGCCCAGGCAGGCTTCAATATTTTCAGAAAGAACATCCGAATGAAATTATATCAAAGACAAATGAGAGATAAGAATGGAGAAAAAAAGGTCGACAGATCTTGTATAGTGCCCAAACGGTCCAGCAGATCAAACGATAGGTGCAAGTGAATGCAAAGTTAGATGTGAACCTGGCCTAACTAGTTCCCCTTTCATACCTTGCGGTCTATAGGGCAGATAATGTAAAGTTCATCTGTTTTTTGTAGCCTACGGTTAACGAGGGTGTTATATAGCCAGCACAACGACCAACCGCTTTTAATTTTCCCCAACTGAAGTCAGGTACCCATTAGAGCTGGGAGAACTCAGAGGCGCCCAAGGATTCCGAAGTTGAAAATCCCAGTCTTTACCAGGATTCTAATAAGGGACCCCCGGTTCGGAAGCCAAGCGCTTTACTGCTTAGCTACCGCGCCTCTCCTGGCCTAACTGAAGTCTTTTAATTGATGTAATTGTTTTGAAAAGGCTCAATCTCTTAATCGAATCTCCCCCCCCCCCCAAAAAAAAAAACAAAAAAAACAGACGTTCCGCAAAAATATAAAAGTTTTAGAAAATTCAGTTTACAAGATTCGTTTTAAATTAGTTCCAACTTATAATGAATACTTATTAGCTTTTTCTCTTTAAAAAAACTGCTTGCATAAGTGATTTAAAAAATTTGATTTTTTGCTTTTAGAAAAAAAAATGCAGCTGTTACATCAGAACTTTGAATGGTCTAAAATATTGTGATGTCGGACGGGACGGACGGACAGACATTTCACACAAAATTAATAGCATCTTTCCCCCTTTCGGGGGCCGCTAAAAAATGTCCGGAGTGACATATTTATTATGCAAACTTGTGCAACAATTATTTTTATTTTGGGGTGGGGGGGATAACTTATTATTAATTGTGATTATTATAGCACTAAATGAATAAACATTCATTTCCTTGCTTGAATCAAGATACTTAAATGAAAAATGGTCGGTGATTGCAGTCCCAATAACAATGTTCATTAAGAAATTTTCGAGGTGGATGGTCAGCAGCCGTTGGCCTACCGCCTTCTGACAGTTGACTAAAAACTTCTTATGGAGGATTTATGCCTCGAAGCTGACAGCGACGTCTGTTGTTATTATCCTCTCGGTTGTTATAACAATTAGGTATATTGTTATTGTTGTTAACTTTAACCCTCGTTCCAACTTCAATATGAGATGCTTAGGTTTTGTTCCTTTTACACTTCTAGCTTGAAATTCACAAAATTGTGCAATGGGATATCAATGATAATTGCAGGGGTTTTTTTGGTCAACAAAAGTAAGTCTTGTCAGTAAAACAAAATGTATCCCAGTACAGTAACTACTTCGTTTAATTTATTTTTAAGAAAAGGCTACACGGATTACGTAGAAAATCACTTTCATGTCATCTAGTCTTTAAATATATTTTTAAACCAAACCTTCTATTTTTAAAAGCAAAAAATAAAGTCTCAGTTTAAAAGATGCTCTCATTTCAGTGGCTTTGTTAAAACGGTAGAATACTTTGTTAGTCTGACATTTATCAAGAAATTGAAACTTTAAATTTCTTTTATTGTTTTCCCATGATGTTTTAAGAGTGTCTAATCAGTTTTTCCATTTACCCGCCCCAGAACACAATGACCACTCCCACAGCTGTCGCTAACTACCACCTCTCAAAGAATAGCCACCTAAACTACGTTCAACTTGACACCTTTGATGTCCGCCGATTTAAAAATAAATAGGTTTAGTTATTAAAACACAAGCTCGACTTTATTTTTTCTATTACAAATAGTTGACACTCACTCCGTCTTTAAACAATTGTTCAGTTTTACCGTGAGGTCATAGGAATGTTTTATCAGCAGTTGTTGTTTTTACCCACCCCCTGTACGCATTGATAACTCACGTCGTCCTTGCTAAATATCACCGCTTAAAAGAGTCCATTGGACGTTGTCCAGCTTGACACCTTTGATGTCCGCCGCTTTAAAACATGAATGTATTCTGATAATATAAAAAAAGTTAGACTTTGTCTTTTCTATTACTAGTTGACACTAACCAAGTCTTTACACCATGATCCAGTTCAATGTTGACAAGATAAAAGACAAAGTTCTAGTGTTCTATCTTATCTAATACATTACAGTGTTGTCATGGGAAATAGAGACATATATATTTACAGATTTATTTTTCTAAATTATAAAAGGTTTTAGAATCGATGATTATTTTATTATATCGGAAAGTATTAAAAAGGTCAAAAGTTAAAAAGTCCATTGAATGTAGCACTAAAATTAAGTCATAAAGAAGGCCAGTAATTATAGTTATAATATTTATTTATTATATTTATTATAACTTATATATATATGTTGATTCGCAGTTGCTGAGTGGTAAAGCGCTTGGCTTTCAAACCGAGGGTTCCTGGTTCGAAACCTGGTAAAGACAAGGATTTTTCCTTTCAGGATCTCTAGGTGCCTCTGAGTTCACCAAGCTCTAAAGGGTACTTCGCATTAGTTGGGGAAAAGTAAAGGTGGTTGGGCGTTGTGCTGGCCACATGACACCTTGGTTAATCCTAGACCACAAAAAAAAACAGATGACCTTTATATATATATATATATATTACGGGTGCACGGGAAGTACACATATAAATATAAGTTGTTTCTTGTTTACTTTGGTTTCTCTTTATTACATAGTTAACATTCCGGATTTAGACCTAGATTTAAAACAAAGCAACCAGTCAAAGAAGTGTCCGTTCATCGGTGTCCGACTTGACTTGTATGATTGTGATGTTGTTGATATAAGTCATCCCATGAACTAAACTGACTGTTGGTACAAGGGGAACTAAGTACAACTTGTACTTCAGACAAACAAATGGAAGATAATTGTGTAGCGAAAAGACAAGTTATGCCAGATTTATTTTTGTTTGTATACCTTAAATAATTGAAATGAAAATTTAAAAAAAATATCTTCAATTTTAATAAATATAATTATAGTATTATAAAGATCTACGATGTTTGACATTATAGAAGTTTTTTTTTTAAATCAAGACTTTTCCCATTTTACACCATATTGACACCATGTAAGTAGTCAAACTCTTTAACGGCGACACCCGTGTTGAAGTGGAACTATTATATCATTGAAAGGAAGACAAATGTATCGTAACAGGTGATGAACTATTCACAGATACTTACCCAATAGAAACAGTAGGTGCACTATACAAGATCAAAGGAAAATATGTGACCAGATCAGACAAAGTGGATGAATCTTTGCTTGGTGCTAACCCCAGTGCTGAAGAGCAAGATGAGGGCACAGATGAATCATCAACCTCTGGAATCAATGTTGTACTTGACAATAGGCTTCAACCCACTAGTTTTGGAACTAAAAAAAGAGTATATGGCCTACTTTAAGGATTTCGTCAAGAGAATGGAAGAGTTTGTTAAATCCAAAAATCCTAATGTTGATCTTGATGCTTGGAGATCAGGAGTACAAAACGCTTTCAAAGAAGTAGCCTCAAACTTGAAAGACTATGAATTTTATACAGGAGAATCCTCAAATCCTGATGGAAATATTGCCTTAATTAAATGGGAAGCCCCACCAGGTGAAACAGATGAAGTTCCTTATGCTTACTTCTTTGTTGATGGTGTCAAAGAGGAAAAAGTGTAATGAGTTGCAGTCTTTGGTATAGTCATTGAACATCTTCCAGTACCAAGTGTATAAACGACTTGTTTTGGACTAACACTGACTCCTCTCAAAGTTTATTTATTTATTTGGAGACTTGTGCTTACACATTTGGACATGTTTACAAAGTTTCACTATCTTTACTATAGATTACCTTGTATTTCTTGAATGGAAATATTTCTGTTGGCTGATAGACACCCTCAACAATGAAAGGCAATGGGGGCAGACTAATTTTAAGAAACTATATTACAGAACTTCACTTCTGATTTACAGACATTTTTAACTAGGATACTTGACAATTTAAAGCTTGTATAAATGCATGATCGATATTGCTTGTGTTTGTTTGAATGTTTGTTGAGTGAAGAAATGGCATCCAAATTAAACAAAAGGCAATATAAAAAATAAAAAATAAAAAAAAAAAAAAAAAAAAAAAATTGAAAGGAAGGCAGACACATGTTTACATTTATTAAACTCCCATTTTATCTCATCTTTTATAATTCAGACGTTACTTTAAAAAAAAATAAGGAGAATTACGTCCTACGCGTCATGCATATTAACCAATGACCTAAATTATGCCAAGTCACTGGTTTTCTTGGCAAGCTCAGGCAACCCATTCCATGCTCTTATAGCACTAGGGAAGAATGAGAATTTCTACAAATTTGTCCAGCATATGAACGAGAAATGTGCCTTGATCTTTGTGTTTTTCTTTTAACAAATTAATTAGTTGTTTTTTTTTTTGTATTTGAAGACAACAGTCTAGTGGATAGTGCATAATTGCTAATTTACTTTTTAGTCATCTTTTCTGAAGGCTTTCTAACTTTAGTAATTTTACTCTTGCATGATTCGGTTTGTTATACATTAAAGTATACGTATTTGAAAGGAAACCTTCAGAATCTATGCGTCGTCATTAAGATAACATTATAATTATTTTTATTAATATATTTAGATCAACTATAAGGAAAAACTTCTAAAAAAGCTGAGAATCAAAGCAGGTAACTCTGAAACAGATCCGACCTTCCCAAGTGTTATATGCTGCAGGCTTTTCAAAGCCAAGTCTTCACAGTCATCTTTTAGCTCATAAGAAAAAAGATTCATCTTCGACCAGGAAGCATGATTTATTGAAGAAACGCAATGTGTACTAATTTTAAAAATCAGGTGGGAGCTTGCTAACATTTCAAAGCTATGGATTCAGAAGTCTCTGTTTTCAATGAATTTGGTATTGACAAAGTATGTAACTTAAGAAAATAAATACAAAAGTCAAACACACACACAAATTACAAACAAGCACACACACACAAAGTATAAATTGATTATATTTGTTTATTATAGATATGTTTTGTTGAAGGAAAAGAAGTTAAAAAATTGATAACAATTGTAAAAATACATTTCTTTTCCA
This sequence comes from Biomphalaria sudanica, assembly GCA_036873155.1. NCBI lineage: Eukaryota > Metazoa > Mollusca > Gastropoda > Planorbidae > Biomphalaria > Biomphalaria sudanica. Next base: position 56,905 of record JAZGLO010006474.1, read on the forward strand.
GCTAAAATAGGTCAACTGAATATAAATGTTTAAGATCAATTTAGTTTACAAAATAAAATATTATTTCTGTCTTCAATAAACGTTCGTGTTTCGTTTTGAATATGTTCTTTTTCTAGTTCCTCCTATGTCTGGTAATTTTCTTTCTACATCTGGTGTTTTTAAATTATTTTTTGGAGCTATTCTTCGTTTTGCAGTTGGTGTTTTAAAGTGAGAACCGGAAGTATCCAAGTGTGTTTCCTCTGTTGATCGGGGATACATGCCTGCTGGTGTTCTCATGTCTGTTATGCACGGGACTAGATTTACCTCAGACTTTGTGGCTGTTGGAACTGCCATGCTGCTCAATGATGAAGACAGCAAGTATGTTGGTACAGGAAATGACATAAATGTAGTACTTATTAATGTCGCGTGAGGGGCTGGCACGTACGCGGAGGCTTGTGTTGTCTTGATGGCAGTCAGCGGCGATGTATAAACTGTTTGCGATGGTGCTGAGAATTGTGGTGCCGATTGCACAGTGGTGTACGGTGCCAACGACAATGTCAAAGGAATGTTTTGTGGTGGTAACATTAAATTCGTGTATGGTGCTACACCTGAAGCTGAAGTCGTGTTATGTGTTGAACCCGACATTATTTGAGGTTTGGATGATGTTGTCCAGGACGCAGTCGGGTCATTAGTTTGTGGTACAGCTGGTGCCGTTAGACGAGACGTCAATTGTTCTATGCTGTTCGATACCGTCTTGTTTGCTACTGTATTTGATGAAGATGTCATGCAGGTTGAAGATCTAATCAATCTTTGTGCAACTGACTTGCCTCGACGTACAACAGGTGGCAGTGTCATGTGATATGCACAGAATTTTTTCATCGGTGTTGCAGATGGAGAGTTGGCATCACTTGTCATGTGGTCTGCAGTTAACAAACGTTCTGTAGCATTTATTGTGAGACACTCTTGTGTTGCTGCTACAGACGTATTTTTACTTTTTGCAATATTTGTAATTTCTGCAAGAGCTGTTGTTCTTGAGTGACATGAAACAGTTGTCATAGTATTTAAAAATGGACTTGTTATCTGTGTCGTGTAAGCTACTGCAGCTTTTGTGACGTCTGGTGTTTGGATGCCTGTATTTGTTAAAGCCAGTTCTTGTATTAATGACGTCCTCTCTGTTGAATCTGGTAATACAATCTCATTCAAAGACTGTGTCATACATGTTTCAGATTCTGATGACGTTAATGGAGATTTTAAATTGGTTGTCATGGCTGGCGTTGTCCTTGTGTCTGCTAGATAAGATGAGATAAAAAAAAAATTAACTACATCTAACATAATGTATAGTAAACTTAGTTAAGTTGTGGACAGAAGGATAATACAAACAAAATGTACAAATAATTACGTTGAATATGTTAAGGTGATATATGGCTTAATGACTACATTGATGACTACAATGTCTTAATGTTATTGCTGTAAGGGTCGACTGAATGACATACAACTTTGATAGGGCATTATAGATTTAGTTTGAATCTCAAAGGACACTTTATTTTTAATTCAGATTTGAGCTGAAGTGTGTATAGATGTAAACGTCATCTCACCGCATATTCAACGTGGTTTTTTTTCACTATATGTTACATTGCCCTAACTCAAACTGTCCCCGTGAATGAGTTGAAACATGTGTAGAATACAGACTATATATAAATGAATAAGTCCATCTTATTGAGAATGGGGATATACACGTTCACTTTCTGGGCAAATGTGATCATAAGAAAGAACTTATTTTATTTTGTGTATTTGACCAACTAGTAATGATAAAACATTTGATGATTGATATATTACACATTTAATACAATGGACTCAAAGTGTTGAATAGAAACTATTTTACGATAGTTAATCTATTTGAAATAACAGGCTCAATACTATACGCTAAAGCTTAGACTTATTCAAATAGAATAAACATTAGTCTATATATTCAGTTTCACTTTGAACTTTGTTTTTATTAAACTAATTTCATAGTAATGTTAAAAATTAAGAACCTGAGGTCTAGAAAAGCTCTATGCGTTATTGCATACCACATCCGTTTAATTTACAACAACAGCCTATGATTTTTTTCATAACATTAGACTTAAATTTAACTGCTAAAGACATATGCTTGACAGTATCACTTTAAATTTAATCATAATCCTAATTCTTACTTCACAGTAATATATTAAAGTATGTTTCGATAAAAGAAATATTAATTAAATAATAACAATACATATAAGAAATAACGTACTCACTAAGGTAAAGATGAACGGGACACTTAGAAAAGAATGTAAAATAATCCTCAGAGAATTAAGCAACACAATTTGAAGTCGTCAAAAAATATCCGCTAAGAATGCACTGAATCTAAGACTGATACAGTTTAGAAGATCAGGACAAGAATGACGCTGTAGGCCGGACAAGTAAGTTTAAATAGGACATGCGACAAGCTAGGATACAGGCCACCATCTGGGCAGTTAGGTCACTCCCACAGTTGACCACTTGGGAGTAGCGAAACAATAGGGTAATGTGGCTACTAACTAGTAGTGGCTCTCGTTGATTGGTTACTAGCTATGATAACAATAGATAGACATAGCAAAAATAATAGAAGTTTGTTTTAATGTTTGAAATTGCCTTCTCTAGTTTTGTTTAGCACCTGGGAATGGGAAAAAAATAGAGTGTATATATATATATATATATATATATATATATATATATATATATATATATATATATATATATATATACACTACATTGAGCCTAAAACATTTATCAACACCCGTTATTTAAAATTTCATACATATATATGAATTATTGATCTGCAATTTGAGTATCTGTTAACTTTACGAATTTTAATGCACTAATAATAACGGTGAATCATCATTATTAGGCTCTAACTAATAATATGATATAGCTTTAAGAAGAAAATAGTTTCGCTTATTTTTAAAGAACTTTTTGTGTAGTCAGTGAATCAATAGATTGTACATATTGTTACATTTTCTTTGTTTTAAATTATTGGATAACGTAAATGCTAATTACTTTGAATTCTACTCCAGCAAGACTAAATGTTCATTGTCAATGTTCTTTGGTAGGTCTAAATGTTCATTGTCAAAGTACTTTTGTAGGTCTAAATTTTCATTGTCAACGTAGATTGGTAGATCTAAATGTCTTTGTACATATGTAGGCATAAATATTCATTTATCTATTTATAGATAGGTTTAAGTGTTCTTTTCTCTTATAATTTCTATCGATTCAGTTTTTATTTTGCAGGAATATTAGTTTGCTATTTATATAGACTAGCACAAACCCGACTTCGACCACCAATTAAGATCTCGAATGTTAATTGTAATTGGTTTCCATTTTCTTAAATTTAGTCTCTCTTTTTGTCTATGGCTTGGTTACTTTCTTTGACATTCTATCAACTAATGAAATTACGTATTTTGATGCCTTAACATTGAACAAAATCTACCAACAATTTAAACCACTTCAACTTTATACAGGGTTTAATGAACAGTATCGTTTTCAGACTAAATAAAAGAATTGTGTAATGTTTTACATAGCCACAGGATCCGATTGTTTACTTTAGATTGGGAACAGGGAGTTTTGAGGAGATTGATTAAAACTAATAGAAAATAGAGACAGAGAAATGGGCAAAATAAAAGGAACAAGAGATTTGTGTAAGTCTGAGAGAAAGAAAGAGAAAAGAAGGATGAGAATAGATAGATAGATAGATAGATAGATAGATAGATAGATAGATAGATAGATAGATAGATAGATAGATAGATGACCAGAGAAGAATCATTTTATGTAGAGGCGATAGTTTTGGCAGTCAAGGAGTAAGTTATTCAATATGGTTGCTATCCACACCACCCACCACCTGGTCACAGTGACGGTCGCTTGCGGTCATTGTTCCATTAGATAAACAAGATGTCTTTGTCGGCTGAAATCAAAGCTGTCATACATATAGACGTCTATTTAATGCTTGCCAATGTGCAACGAAGAAGTTTTCTGTTTTGTACGTAAAATAAAAAACAGCAGACAATAAAGATAAGGTGTATGCGGCGCCTTCGACATAGTCACGGAGGTCACGGGTGTAGGCGTCAAGGCGTAAACAAGAAAGCAAGAGGGGTGCAGGGAGCAGGGATGGCAATATCACTGAAAAATTAATCTATATTATAAAGTAGAAAGTAAGGCGTATATACCCAGCTCTAAAGGGTACCAGACATAAGTTGGGTAAAAGTTAAGACGGTTGGTCGTTGTGCTGGCCACATGACACCCTCGTTAATCGTGGATTAAAGAAACAAATCCCCTTTACATATTTCTGCCACATAAATAAACTTTATAAATTAAACCATTTTTTTTTCCGATTGTTTCAGGCAACCAGTTCCATGCTCTATTGGCAATAGCAAATGAAAGAGTACTTATATGAATTTGTCCTAGCATTTTTAATAAGAATTATATATTTATCTTTGTGTCGTTTTGAGAATTACTTTTAATTTGGACGTGAGCTTTAAAATTATTAGTGGAAATTAAGTTCAATGCCGAAATACATTCCGGTCTTTTGATAGCCTATCGGTAGTCTAATGACTGTATTCGATTCTATGCCCAGATGTTACTCCAGTACAGAGTTGACCTACACTATTGTTTCTTTAGTTGTACTGGAGAGGGATGGTCAGAGAGAAAAGAATAAACAGGAAAGCGACATAGGCTATCACGTGGAGAGACAGGAACTATAGCAATGATTGTGGAAACTCGGTTGCCCACTACACACATTTGCAAACACGACGGTCACTCTTGGTAACCCGTGGTCATTGTTATGATTAAGTCAACAACTGCGTGTCATAGGTGGACATCCAAGTTGTAATACCAAAATGATAACTTTTTTTTATTGTTGTATCACCGACATCGGTTTTGGATTTCTATCCACATTTGAAAAGGAAAGAGAAAAGCAAAGGTGTAGACAAGCCAGACAAGATATAGTATGCAATGGGACAAAATGAGAAAGAAAAGGAATGAATGATAGAGAAGGAGGGGTGGGAAAGAGGAATTAATAAAATAAATAGGAAATAATGGAGAAAGAGAGAGAGGAGTGTTAAAACTGGGAAGGGTCTCGAGGGACAAATGTAGGGAGAGAGGTAAGAGAAGGGGAGACGGAGAGAGAGAGGGGGGATGTTGTATGTGGCAAAATAAAGGGAGAAAAATAACATGTTTAAACCATACAATATAATGAAGTTTTAATTTAGATTGCAGTTTGAAATTTGCATTATTGTTTTTAAATAACTCTTTATCTACAACATAACACCAGACGTCCTGTAATTGATGTGGCGGGCTTGTGAGCTTCAAATAGCAAACTTTTACGCGGTAAGCAATGAAACATTCGAAAAATTACTAAACTTAGACGACATATTCACACTTCGGGATAGCAGTATCAATAATACACAAAACCCTGAATCATAATGTACGAATACAAAAACAAATCCGAATTAAAATACTCAGAAAGACACAAAGATAAAGGCACATTTCTAATTCCATATGCTAGGTCGAATTCGTACAAGTGCTCCTTTTTCCTTATGCCATTGAAACATGAATTGCTTGAATTAGTTACAAAATTTGACAACTGAGTAGAGTTTAAGTCTCTAATTCAATTGCATGACTAGATTAACATATGAATATGCGTGGAACATAATAACCTTCTCTTTTAAAATAACTATAATTTAAAAAAAAAAAAAGATATTGATAGTAACATAGTTAATTTTTTTAAAAATCATTATTATTCATACAGAAAATATAAACGTAAGCTCTTGTTTAAAAATCTGAATATAAGTCCATGATTTGCACAAGCTTTCTGGAAATATTACATACGCATTAAAAATTTATATTCAACAATAATAGTTTCTTTCTTTAGCAAAGTCAGTGATATCATCCAATGATTAGTTATTTTGTAAATATATATTGTTTAAAGCAGCCTTCGTAGTAGGAAGGCGTTTTGTGTGATATGTCTGTCTTTCACGTTTAGATCCAAAAAGTAGAAAAGCTGTTGAAAATATAATGCCCCCATTTTGGCACGAGAATTAAATGTAATCTAGGTCAGAAGTCTTCCTCTTCTGAGTTACATTACAATTACATTTTCTTTTCAGAGAGTCAAGTTGTCTCATTATCGATACTAGTTTTTTTGAATGTTAAAAACAACGACACGTGATTCTTTGAAATTGATTTTTTTATTTAAATTGCGCTATATTAATTTATTTTACTAGAATAAATCCTGAAATTCAAAATACCAAACTCGGCGAAGACAGATTTTTAGAGCGCTCCTGAGTTCACCCAACTCTATGGGGTACCTGACCATAGCTTGGGGAAAGTAATGGCGGTTGGTCGTTGTGCTTGCTCGTTAACTATTTGCCAAAGAAACATTCTAAATGGAGCTTAAGTTAAATAGTGCGTTCTAGACACCAGGAGAATGCATTTGCCAGCTAGGAATACAAGATATTTAGACCGTATGATATCCGAAGTCTAAATTTGGTCATGGTCTATTTTATGGATCTGAAGGCCTTCCTTAACTCACTCTGTTTATCTGGTAAAATCTCGTAACAAGTTGAAACTTTGCACAATTATTTCTAGTAACTGACAAATCAAGATTTAATTTTTAAAAATAACCAACTTGATAATTAACTATTGGTAATTAATTATTTTGTTTGGTATCAAATAAGAGAAAGAAATCGTGCACGACAGATGTGGTCAGGGGCGGACTGGGTGTCAAAATCGGCCCGGGCATTTCTATACAATCCGGCCCACAAATTATATACCACATGATAAGCATCCAATTATACCTGTCCTCAAGAGCAATGTGTAAAGTTTAATAATGTATCGAAAGTAGTTATATATAGGCAGGCATATGAAAAGTTTATAAGATGATCATAAAGGTATCTGATAATCGCTGTTACTAAACGAATAAAGTACAACACTTGGAATGGGGAAATCTCTAAATGTGAACTAATTCCTGCTACCATATACATTAACCTATACATGTCTATGGTGATCCTCCATCAACGGACATATTGTTTATAACTCACCTTCACTCCTCGCCATTTTCTCATACAAATGGACTTCAATTTACAAATACAACTCTTAATCCTCCATTATTCAACTGCCCATCTCACAAGGCTACAGGGGCGCAGTGGCTGAGTGCTTAAGCGCTTGGCTTCCGAACCTGGAGTATTGGGATCGAATCTCGATGAAAACTGGGATTTTGAATTTCGGGAATTTTAGATTGAGCCCACCCAGCTCTAATGGATACATGACATAAGTTGAAAAGTAAAGGCGGTTGGTCGTTGTGCTGGTCACATGACACTCTCGTTAACCGTAGGCCACTGAAACTGAAATCAAACAAAGCATTAGGGTTTATTAAAAGAAATTTCTATAAATTAAATAAGAACATAAAACTAAAATGTTATTTAACCTTGGTTAGGCCAATAATAGAATATGCATCCACCGTTTGGGACCCCTCAACTCAAGAAAACATTAAGAAACTGGAACAAACACAAAATAGAGCAGTGAGATTTATAACAAACGAATATTCACATTTGACTAGAGTAACACCATTAGTAAAATCACTAAATTTAGGAAGCCTTTAGAACAGAAGACTCAAAAGTAAAGTAGCAATTATACATAAAACACTGAACCATAATCTTCAAATACAAAAACAAAATCTAATAAAATACTCTGAAAGACACAAAAATAAAGGCACATTTCTCGTCCATATGCTAGGACAAATTTGTACAAATACTCCTTCTTCCCTAGTGCTATTAGAGCATGGAATGGGTTGCCTGAGCTAGCCAGAAAAATCAGTGACTTGGCAGAATTTAAGTCATTGGTTAATATGCATGACTAAATGCATGACGCGTAGGACGTAATCATCTTCTTTTTTGAAGTAACGTCTGTATTATATAAGATAAGATAAGAAACAGATGACCTTTACATTATTTGCAATATAGAACAAAGGTCTTGAAGCGGAACTAGGAACGTTGTTGTTAGTTCTTTTATATCCGAATATATTTAACACTAACGTCGATCTCTATAAGAAATAAAGGAATAAAGTTTCTTGTTTATCGTTTAATATATTTATAAAGAAATTTAGGAGAATGCTTTAGATTAGTATTAGACTTTAATGTGATGTTGTTGCTTTTTTTTAATCACGACGCTCAAAGTGTTGCTTTTAAAGTGATCATTATAAAATCTAAAAAAAACAAATTACTGGCATTCATGCGGCCTTTTCCGGGCCAATCGGGTACTGGCCTACCGGGCATTTGCCCGAATGCCTATATAGCCAGTCCGCCCCTGGATGTGGTGGTATAAGTTGAATTAGTTCCCTCGAATTCAAGCCTTACAGCTCTTCTTTAATCCATTTAAAAAGTGATTCCCTTTCCCATCTGGTCCAGACAAGTGATAGGATCATAGCGTATTGAGAAAGCTAAAAACATGAAATTGCGCTAAACAAAAAACAATTGGTAAAAATATTTCTAATCTCCAAGATTTATTATTGTTATGTAAATCTATAACAAATTTAATTACGTGACTGATCCAAACTAATGAATACAGCTTTATTTTTTTTTAAAGAACGTTTTATGTTTTTCCTGTTAGATCTTTACGTTCCTTTCACCAATTGCTTACCACGTAAAAGTTTGCTATTTGAAGCTCACACGCCCGCCACATCAATTAATCTGGTGTTATGTTGTAGATAAAGAGTTATTTAAAAACATTAATGTAAGCTTCAAACTGCAATCTAAATTAAAGCTTCATTACATTGTATGGTTTAAAGATATTATTTGTCTCTCTTTATTTTTTGCAACATCCAACATCCCTCTGTCTCTTTATCTCTTTCTCTATCTCTTTCTTTTTCTCTCCCTCTCTCTCTCTCTACGTCTCCCCTTCTCTTTCTCTCTCCCTACATTCGTCCCTAGAGACCCGCCCCAGTTTTAACACACCCTTCTCCATTATTTCCTATTTATGTTATCAATATCTCTTTCCCACCCCTCCATCTCTATCCTTCACTTCTTGTGTTTCTCATTGTGTTCCCATTGCATACTATATCTGGTCTGGCTTGTCTACACCTTTGCTTTTCTCTTTCCTTTTCAAATGTGGATAGAAATCCAAAACCGAAGTCGGTGATACAACAATAAAAAAAAGTTATCATTTTGGTATTACAACTTGGATGTCCACCTATGACACGCAGTTGTTGACTTAATCATAACAATGACCACGGGTGACCACGAGGGACCGTCGCGTTTGCAAATGTGTGTAGTGGGCAACCGAGTTTCCACAATCATTGCTATAGTTCCTATCTCTCCACGTGATAGCTTATGTCGCTTTCCTGTTTATTCTTTTCTCTCTGACCATCCCTCTCCAGTACAACTAAAGAAACAATAGTGTAGGTCAACTCTGTACTGGAGTAACATCTGGGCATAGAATAGAATACAGTCATTAGACTACCGATAGGCTATCAAAAGACCGGAATGTATTTCTGCTTTGAAATACATTTCAACTATCAATTTTAAAGCTCGCTACCAAATGAAAAGTAATTCTCAGGACGACACAAAAATAAATGTATAATTCTTATTTAAATTGCTAGGATAAATTCATATGAGTACTCTTTCTTTTGCTATTGCCAATAGAGCATGGAACTGGTTGCCTGAATCAAACAGATAAACGAATGGTTAAATGTATAAAGTTAAGTAAAGTTTCTCTTTCAGACCTTGCGATCTATGGGGCAGATGATGTAAAGGGCATCTGTTTCTGTGGCCCACGATTAACGAGGGTGTCATGTGGCCAGCACAACGACCAACCGTCTTTACTCGTACCCAATTAATGTCTGGTACCCATTAGAGCTGGGTGGTTTAACACATAAATTCACGTAAGGCTTGATGTTACAATAAATCTTTATAATCCTAATAGCTCATGTATATTGGAGAGTGCTCTATTATAGAACTAAAATCTAATTACTCTTGTATGATGTGTAAGGTCTAAGTGGAAAGGTACATCCAAATATTTTCTATTACCCAAAGATGGTGCACAGATTACATTTATTAGATCCTTACCACCTCTGCCAACAAATTGTTCAAAATGCAACGAATCGAAAGATTTGCGTCTTTTTTTTTTTTATATAAATGGATATACCAGAAATTTTATCTAATCGATATTGTGTTTTTTCAATATATATTTTTTTTATTATTTTGACGCTACGCACAGGTACAGCGTACCAGCACCTTTGTCAATGTGGGGAAAAAATTACCGTTCTTGCATTTTAAAGTTTATAATTAATTTATTAGTAGTTAAAAGTTAGGCAATCCATCACTGAGTACGGCACCCATTTCTTTACAAAAAAAGCACTGTATATTCCGCATCCCTGCTCGCAGTACACCTACTCTTAATTTACTTTATCTTCATTGTCTTCGTTGCAAGTTGGCAAACATTCAATAGACGTCTACCTTGGTATGACAGCTTTGATTTCGGCTGACACACCACTACCCCCATCTGTACCACCACCAGGTTTATAACACTATATATATATATCTTATCATATCTCCTTCTTTTCTCTTTCTTTCTCTCAGATTTACACAAAAGTACATAGCTCTAATTTTCCTTTTTTTTTTTGCTCATCTCTCTCTCTCTCTATCTCTCCTCTATTAGTTTAATCAATCTCCTAAAAACGCATTTCTCAATCTTTAGAAAACAATCGGATCCTGTGGCTATATAAAACATAATACAATTCTTTTAATTAGTCTGAAAACCATACAGTTCATTGAACCCTGTAAAAAGTTGAAATAGTTCAAATATTGGTAGATTTTGTTCAATGTTAAGACTTCAAGGTGTGTGCCTACAACATCATTAGTTGATAGAATGTTAAAGAAAGTTACCAAGTCATAGACAAAAGAAAGAGACTAAGCCTGAGAAGATGGAAATCAATTACAATTAACATACGATATCTTCATAGGTGGGCGAAGTTGGGTTTGTGTTAGTCTATATAAATAGCAAACCAATGTCCCTGCAATATAAAAACTGAATCAATAGCAATTATGGGGAAAAAGAACATTTAAACCTATCTATGACTATAGAAAAGAATATTTATACTTATCAATGAATATAGACAAGAACATTTATGCCCACAAAATGAACATAGATATTTAGGCCTACATTTAAACCAACATATCTACTTTGACAATGACCATTTAGAACTACGAAGGTACTTTGACAATGAACATTTAGTCTTACTGGAGAATTAAAAGTAATTAGCAATTATGTTATCGAATAATTTAAAACTAAGAAAGTGTGACATTCTGTACAATCAATTCGATTCATTGACTACACAAAAAGTTCTTTAAAAATAAGCGAAACTATTTTCTTTTTAAAGCTATATATTATTTTTATTTTTTTATTTTATTTTTTCTTAATTAGATATTGGTATAAGTCGCCCCCCCTCACCACCAATACATGACAAACCTGATGGGAATAGGGCACTTCATAAAGGAAATCACTAAAAAGGGTCAAATCATATCTAATCAAATACCAACTAAATGCTGGAATGATTTTAAATGTTCAAAAACAAATTTAGAAATATTTCAAATTAAAATTAAAACAATCATATTAGTTAGAGCCTAATAATGATAATTCACCGTTATTATTAGTGCATTAAAATTCGTAAAGTAAACAGATAAAAAAAATGGCAGATAAATACTTCATATATATGTATGAAATTTTAAATAATGGGTGTTGATAAATATGTTAGGCTCAATGGAGTATTATATATATATATATACTCTGATTTTTTTAAATTTTGCCCATTCCCAGGTGCTAAATAAAACCAGAGAAGGCAATTTTAAACATTAAAACAAAGTTCTTTTATTTTTGCTATGTCTATCTATTGTTATCATAGCTAGTAACCAATCAAAGAGAGCCACTACTAGTCAGTAGCCACATTACCCTATTGTTTCGCTACTCCCAAGTGGTCAACTGTGGGAGTGACCTAACTGCCCAGGTGGTGGCCTGTATCCTCGCTTGTCACATGTCCTATTTAAGCTTACTTGTCCGGCCTACAGCGTCATTCTTGTCCTGATCTTCTAAACTGTATCAGTCTTAGATTCAGTGCATTCTTAGCGGATATTTTTTGACGACTTTCAAATGTGTTGCTTAATTCTTTTAGGATTATTTAACATTCTTTTCTAAGTGTTCCGTTCATCGTTACCTTAGTGCGGGTAAGTAGGCCAACGTTATTGTTTATATGTATTGTTTTAATTTAATTAATATTTCTTTTATTGAAACATATTTTAATATATTACTGTGAAGTAAATCTCAATAACAGTTCTAGTTATAGTTAGGTTTATGAAATAAATATAGTGTGTTACTGTATAGTAAATGTTAATAACATGTATAGTTAGGATTAGGGTTATGAATAAATTTAGACTGTTACGCTCAAGTAAATGTCTTTAGCAGTTAAAGTTATGTCTACAGTTACGAAATAAAACCTAGACTGTTGCTGCAAATTAAACGCATGTGGCATGCGAAAACGCATAGAACTTTTCTAGACCTCAGGTTCTTAATTTTTAACATTACTATGAAATTAGTTTAATAAAAACAAAGTTCAAAGTGAAACTGAATATATAGACTAATGTTTATTCTATTTGAATAAGTCTAAGCTTTAGCGTATAGTATTGAGCCTGTTGTGTCCTTTCAAATAGATTAACTATCGTAAAATAGTTTCTATTCAACACTTTTAGTCCATTGTATTAAATGTGTAATATATCAATCATAAAATGTTTTATCATTACTAGTTGGTCAAATACACAAAATAAATAAGTTCTTTCTCATGATCACATTTGCCCAGATTGTGAACGTGTATATCCCCATTCTCAATAAGATGGACTTATTCATTTATATATAGTCTGTATTCTACACATGTTTTAACTCATACATGGGGACAGTTTGAATGTAGGCAATCTAATATTTAGTGAAACTTGTTAAACAATCGGGCGGAGTGCACAGTTTCCATGATCCTAATATTTCTTAGAGTGTTAATTCAATATGGTGCCACCAAATCTATAATAAGTGGGACACATACACATCACCATTTGATGGCCATCGCGTGTTCATTCTGTTCTCTATTTTGAATCTTAGTAATTAGAATATTAACAAAGTATTAAGGAAAAGGATTATTATTTAGTGCGACTGGTCAGTGTGAATAATGAATAAATATGAATCCAATGTTATTATTATCATCGTAGTTACTTTAGTATAGAGTCTTCCGTGATATGTGGTCTAAGTCTTATAACTTCGTTGAGTTTGTGGTGAGATGACGTTTACATCTACGAGGCTTCCATGTATACACACTTCAGCTCAAGTCAAATCTAAATTAAAAATAGCAAATGTACATTAAGATTCGAACTAAATCTGTAGTGTACTCTCAGACTTTTTACATCATTCAGTCGAGCCTCAGTATAAAACAATAACACATGTATTCATCAATGTAGTCATTAAGTCCTATATATCATCTTCACATTTTGAATCTATTTACCACCCCCCCTTTTTTCCACAACTCAAGTAAGTCAATATAAATTTTAAAGCTGAAACAATTTGGCAAACCGAGAATTTTTTTTAAAGAATATATATTTACATACATATGTAGTTTTAATTTTTTAATGGGGGTTGTTAACATCAATCCCCAACTCCCTTTGGATACGCTCAGTGCTGGATTTACCCATAGGTAACGTTAAGGCCCCCCCCCCCACTTGTTTGAAGGCTCCGAAAAATGGTTCCATGGATTTTTTTAATCATTTTGAAGATATAGTAAAGGAAAAGGGGCTCCATTTCTTAAATAACTTACAGCGTTTTAAGACCGAATCCCGGTCCTGGTGAATGTACTTTTTTCTATATCTGTTTCTTGGTGGTGGGAGTAACGTCAACTCACTCCCCACTACTTTTAGGCTCTGCTTATGAAATTTAGTTCCTGTATGTGTTTTCTATAGTTTTATTAAGGAGCTTATTGCTGTTTTCTAATTTTTAACATCAAAACTCCCCCATGAAAATTTGTGACAGTTTTTTTAAATATAGAAACAGCTTCCCAACCTTCTATTTAAGCTACGGTGACTTAGAGTGGCTTTAGTTTTTTGTTGTTTTTTAAATCAGTAAATTCCCCCCCCCCCTGCGGGGTGGACTTTTATTTCGGGGGGGGGGGGGAATTGAGGACTCTCCTTCCTTTCAGCCTATGTGCTGAACAAAGTGTTCAGCTATGTTGTTGTTTTTTTAATGTTTTATGATTATTGTGTGCATTATTTAGCATTGTAGAAAAGGGCCTAAACATTTTTAACCCCCATCTGTTTGTTGCTCATGTTTTGTTTAGTTGGCAACAGTTCAATTTAGGGCCATTGGCATTATACTTTAGTTTATCGCAAACCCCCCAAAAAATTGAAATTGTTCACTAATTGTCTCAAATTTTATGGTTTTCATCCCAGTATTCTCCTCGCCTATGGTTCCTGTGGTCCCTGTATTCACCTGTGAGTTTTAGAGAGTAGGCCTATATTTATTACATTCCGTTTGTAATGTAGAAATGATGGGTGAACTCTTTTTTTTTTGGGGGGGGGGTAGCATGACGAGATGTTCTCGATTAACTTAACAATGTCAAAGACGCTAAAGTAAGCTACAAAATCGCTAGCTAAATAAAAGCTACAAACATAAATATAAACGTGAAGCTAGGTGCTGAAACAAATCAAAGATATATACATATTAAATATATTCAAGGTAGCAACAGGTCTCAAATTTTAATGAGAGTAATTAGTGAATTGAAATGTGACAAAAATAAGGGACTGCACCGATAAGGCACGAACCAGCAACCCTGGAAACGGAAACGCCGCCTAGCATCAATGCAGTACCAAGGGAACTAACCTCCTGACCAGAGTTTCCCTAAGCGGGGTACGGGAAGAGATTGAAAGGGATACGAGTTGCATATAGTTAACTATGCTGATTTTTTTTTAAATACCAATTTAATTTATAAATTGGAATAAAATATCTTAAATTATTTTTGTTAATAATTTCAAGTTTTTTACAAACTACGGCACTATTTTACATTTTAAGACACCGTAAGTTCTACAAAGATCAGAAAATGGGTAGGGATGTTACACTGTCGACACGCCCACTTTTGCATTGTTAAAACTGCGTTTCCATTTTTTAGAATGTCTCTTATATGTCTCTAAAGCATGCAAAAGATACATTCACTAATTAAATACTTAATTATGGTAGAGTAATTGTTATTTTATGAATGTAGGCCTAAAAAAAACAAAAATAACATACATTTTCATTGTTATTAAAGTAAATACTTTGTGGAGGGGTACCCAGCGTGATGGAAATTCTAGAACGGGTACGCATAAGTCATAGACCATAAACATGTCTTAAAATTTGGTGACATTAAAGTTACAAACGAAAGAGCTTAAATCTTTATAATAATATAGTTTAGTGCTAGAGTCTACACAGGACCATAATTTCACATAGCTCAACAACGCTTATTTATTTTGTACACCGGATACACCAAGGAGCTTGTTATTTGTAGTTTTCCGCCATGTATGAAAATTTCCATTAGGCAACTTTTGATTGTATGCACGTTGATAGAAGGTCAAAACGCTTATATGTCTGGCAGTGCAAAAGTAAATGGTTGCTCGGGGAAGTGTGGAGACCCCCATATTCCTTTGATCTTCTATAGGGCAGATAAAGTCAAGTTCATCTGTTTCTGTGACCGACGGTTAACAAGGATGTAATGTCGCCAGCACAATGGTCAACCGTTATTAAGGTTCCTCAACAAATATTAGTTACTTTTAGAGTTGTGTGAGCTCGGGGGATATCCCGAATTCAAAATCCCATCCTTCGTAGGAATTCTAACCTGAGGAAACCTGCCCCCACTCTCTGTTTGGAAACCAAACACTTGCCACTCTGTTTGAATGTCAATTCTTCTAATTAATACCAAAGTCAACAAATTGATCCATTTAATCTTGTTTATTTATTTTCGTTTCAGTATTTTCTTCTTTTTTTTTCTGTGTGTGTTTATTGAGGGGGGTTGAAAGTGAGGCTTTGTGTGGATGCTCTTTTTGCACTGCTGTAGAGCATGGCACAGCGTCCTGATAGAAACTATGTTCCTTTTAAACTTACGATATTCTGTACTATCGTCCAACGAATGTCCATGAGCTTGAATAGAATAGGGTGTTCTTAGCATGCAGCACCATGTCAAAGAAACTATTTTATTAAAAACTAACATTATTTGGTATCCTAAGGCGACTTACGTGTTGTTTTTTTAGCTGTTCAGCGATAGCATGTATATAAATACAGAGAGAAAATACACATGACAAATCGAAGTAATTTATTCATTAAAACAAATTTATTTTATATATCTTTACAGAAAATGTATCGCGGGAATCCCAACAACTCATGGGTGCCTTTAAGCCTAGGATTCCATGATATTGAGAGCTATCTTGAAGACATTGACACTCAAGATCAAGAGCCACAATCCCAACAACCACTTTCAGTTAGTGTGCAACCCCAATTTCCTGGTCTGCACTCAGACCTTGAACAACGACCACAACCGACTCCATCTGTCGATAGGCCTCCACAATCTTCTCAACTTCAATCATACGCTGGGCCACGACCACAACCAACTCCATCTGTTGATAGGCCTCCACAATCTTCTCAACTTCAATCATACGCTGGGCCACGACCACAACCAACTGCATCTGTTGATAGGCCTCCTCAATCTTCTCAACTTCAATCACACGCTGGGCCACGACCACAGCCGACTCTATCTGTTGATAGGCCTCCTCAATCTTCTCAACTTCAATCACACGCTGGGCCACGACCACAGCAGCAAGTTCCAGAAGTTCCACGACCACTCGCTCAGCCTCTACAGCCAGAAGACAAGGACAACTCTAGCACTTTCGACAGCGAGCAGACGAATGAACTTAATACTAACGAAGTTCTTGAAATGGCTTTAGACCTGGCTGAGACATTTCCAAATCACGTAAGTACATCACTTAATTCACATTATCATTATTTGTAAGTGCATTTTAAAAAAAAGATTTTTAGCAAATCAGTATAGTTTCCCTTCGAGACCTAGTTACTTTTACTTCTGACTGGAACACCAAAGACATACACCGTGGTTTTTTTTCGACTTTATAAACCAAGCTCCCATTTGGCTAGTATAAATTGACCCAGCATTGTTTTATATGACGTCCCTTGTTTCTTTCACTCGCTTCACAGCAACTCACCAAAGAAACATCAACTCATTAGTTAAGTAACTAACAGAGACTTTATATTTGTGTATATTAAGTGACTAACACATTAAATATAAACAACTAGACACTAATAAACCATGCTATCAACAGCGTTATTAATCTAGTCAGTCAGTCAAATGGTTTCCCCTAAAAGTTTTCTGAAGTCAGACCTATATGTATGTCATGTAACACGCTCACAGAATAGAATTAAAGCAAAGCATAAAAAAAAAGTGACACTCCCTTTCCACACAAACTAATAAAAAATACTCAGTCTGGTGGTACGTGTACTTTCAGAAATCTCTAAAAGTAATCTATGTTTGGGTAACGTTAGACTAGTGGAAAAATAATCCTATCTTGAAATCTAAGCTACTGTAAGCTCTATTAAAGTTAGATTGTCAAAGGCTTTCTCACTATCTTAAGTCTATCTCTGCTGTTTATAGGCAAACTTTTTTTTAAAGTTCTATCATGTATCTTAAGTCATCTCATCAACCTGAGATGAGATAACCTGTCACAGCTTTCCTATTGTATTTATAATTATATAGAATCTACCTTAGGTCTCGATACGTCTAGGTGTCCCTGGTTCAGTTCTAGTTAACGAAATAAAACATTTAAACCACTAGATCAAACACATAAGCTTTAATAAACTTTTACATCCGTGACACTAACCATATCTCAACTGAAATTAATGAATATCCAATTATAGTACAATATTTGTAGGTTCTATAATTATTTTTTTTCAGAAGAAAGATCTTTCTTTTCCAATCTACTATGACTGTCCATTTCTGCCCAAAGTGAATAAAGTTACCGAACAGATTGTAAAAGCTGATAAGATCATAGACCATTTGGTTAAAGTTAGGATGGATTTTGACACTGAGTGTAAAAAACTGTCTCTGTCCGCTAACAATGAATTCAAGAAAGCTACTACATATATGAGACGAGCTTTCCGAAGTAAAGGTAGTTTGTCTGACGCTCTACCAAAAGGGACAGATTTTAAGTTGGTGCTCAGAAAAGAGTCTGAAAAAACAGGTTCGCCGAATTCTTCATTCGTCGATGTTGAAACTCTTGATGACTCTGACGAAGTCATGCTTAAAGAAAAGTTGCCGAAAGTTGATAATGCAGGGGTTGCAATGTCTGCAGCTTATGCAACTGATGTAAGAATGTCTGCTTCTGGTAATTGTCAGGTTGATTTATCAAAAATGGATTTATCCAAAGCTGGGATGTCAGAAATTAAAGATAAACTTGATGTGCAATCAACAGAGAATGATGTCCTAGAAATGGCACTGGAAATTATTACTGTTGAACTGGACCAGCAAAAACAACTTGAAGGCTTAACAAAAAATGCAACAGTTGTCACAGCTGAATTGGATACTGAACAACGCCAACTACTTAGAAGACACACTACTTCTGAACATGATAACAAGTATCGATCATATAATTCAAAAGCATCAGTTGTGACTGTTGAATTAGAAGATCAACAAGAACACTGCCTGATCAAAAAGTCATCAACTCCTGATGAACTAGAACACCATAAACTTCAAAGCCACGCTTCAAGTGCAATGGCGGCTAGTGCTGAGTTGATTCAACGACAATCTCAGGGCTGTAAAAGGGCAGCAGTTAGTGATGATGTGAAACATAATCAAAGATGCCAGAATGCAAACGACAGATCAACTACTAATGAAAATGAGTACCATCAACTAAAGCGTCATAGATCTGAACCAAAAACAGCTACCTCTGAGCTGGATCATCAACAGCAGCAATGCCAAACATTGGATCCAATGGCAGCTACTACTGAACCGGAGCATCATTGGCCACTGTTTAATGTATCAGAAGCAACACCGGCTACTGCTAAATTGGAGAAACGTAGCTATAAGCGCCGAAAGGCAAAAGAATCAACAGCTGATCTGGAGCATCATGAACAACAGGGGCAGTCTTCAAAAATAACTTCCGCTATTGCTGAATGGGAGCAACAGCGCAATGCAGCAAAGGCAAAATCAGCAACAGCTAAAATGGAAAATCAAAAGCAATACAGATTAAATGCAACAGTAGGGGCTTCTAAACTGGAGCACCATCAGCTGCAGCATTGTTCACCAACTCTAGATCACTATCAACAGCAGTGCAATACGCCAAAAGCAAATTTGGCTAGTGCTGAATCGGAGAACTATCAGCGACAGTGCCGTACACCAAAAGAAACAGCTTCTGCTGAATTTAAATATCCCGAACAACAGCAATATGCTTCAACATCAGCTACTAATCAATTTCAGCTTCATCAACAGCAATTTTTTTCCTCAAATGCAGCAGTTTTTCCCTCTGAATTGCAACAATATGAACAGCAGCGCCGTACACCTAAAGAAACAATAGCTTCGGCTGAATACATTAACATGGTGACAGCAGCACCAAACAACGCCCCACAGAAACTTCAACAAAAGCACTCTGTGCTAAAAGCTACAACACCTTCTAGTACATTGGCGAACCTTCTACAACAGAGCTACACACCAAATGAAGCATCAGCTACTTGTAAACTACAGCTTGATCAACAGCTGTGGACGTCAACTCAAAGACCAACAGCTAATTTTGAAGTGGGGCAACGGAGCCATACACCAAATAGACTAACACCTAATGCTCAAATGGAACTGTATCAACAACAAAGTCATACTTCAAAAGAAATAACTTCTACTGCTGAAGTGGAACAGCACCAGCAACAACAACGCCGCACACTAAAAGAAACAATATCTCCAGCTGAGCTGCAGTTTTATCGCAATACTGCAACTACTGGCCAACTTGATCATTACCAGCAAACAAACTTTACGCCTATAATAAAAAAAGCTACTTCGCAACTGGCCAACCTTTTACAGCACCGCCCTGCATTACAGTCAACGGCAAATACAGATCAACTACATCGTCAGCAACAGCAAAATAGCATACCAAGTTCACCCACTTCTGGACTGCAGCCGCGCCATACACCAACACCAACATCGTCTACTAATATGCAATTAAATCAACAACAGCGCCAAAAACCAAACGCATCAACTGCTACTGCTCAACTGGCGCAGTATCTCCATCAGCGTCAAATTTCAAAAGAAACTTCACTTCCTACTGGACCAACTCATCAGCAGACACAGAATATATTGAAAAGAACAGCAGCTGATGCTGCGCTAGACTACCATCAACACCAGCGCCATAACACAAACGCAGCAACAGCTACTTCCACTCAAATAGAGTTCAGTCAGCAAGCACAGCCTTATGCATCCAGAAGGACATCAGTTTCTGCTGAATTCGGTGAAACACAACGTCAAATCCAGACACCACAACCAGCGTTTGTTACTTCGAATCAACACCCAATGCTTGTCAACTATGATTCAGAACCAAATAGATGGTTAGATTTTTTTTTCTTTTTAAATTTTAAAGTGAAATAAATGTTTTATTATTTAGAATTTGTGTCATTTTACATAGACACATTTGAGAGCAACAATGAATTTACTGAATAGATATTTGTTCGTACTGTTTAAGAACTTGAGCAAGATGACTAGTATGTAGTAGTATGTCCACTGTACAATGTCTTTTAGTAGCCACATGACTTTATTTCCTTTTGTCTTGTGGTAATCAGGGCAAATGAAAAAAACAGCTAGGAAATTATCAGATACAAAAAAATTCTATTTGTCGTCTTCAATTTTTTTTATTTTTTTTTTGTTAGTTTTTCATTTTCAATAATACATTTTTATTAAAATACTTTTTGCAGCAGTAACTACAATCCTCAGTTGTCCATGGATCAGAACAAGGCTACGAAAAGAGTGTTTGCTCCTGTCCAATTTACTGCACAGCCCCAACAGCACTGTCTGAATCCATATCAGTCAAATCTCAATCTTCAAACCAGGTAATACTTCATGCTCTTAATCAAAAGCTAAATATTTTCGCACTTTTTACCACAGTTTATATCAGCTCGTCACTCTGTCGGTCTAATACGAATGTATGAATACACGTTAGTTCTCCCACTTCCGATTCTCGGATCGAGTGGAAACTTTGCACAATTATTTATTGTTCAAAACAAAACACGAATCAATTTTTTTAAAATAGTCAATTAAAAAGAGTTGGTTTATTAATTTTGTTTGATGTTAAAAAGGGAAATAAATCGCATAGAGATTAAATATGTGGCTGTAAATGCGGAGCTCTTCCCCTTAGAGAAGCGCTCTTTTCCTCCCTTTTTTATATTTTCCATGTTATTATTTTTTTAAATACACATAGATGTAAGTGATTTTACTTTCAAAACAAGTATAAGTATGTAGGGTTGGATTATTTTCCATGAGATAAACTAATTTGTCCTTTCGCCAATCAATCGTAAAAGTAATATATATATATGTATTAATATAATTGATTATTTTTAAATGAATAGATGTATTCGTGATACAAATTTTGGGCAAGTTTTTAGTCTGTACACATCACTCTGTTCGTTTTTTTTTATTTTAGAATATTGTTTCCATTCAAAGTTCAACTTGTTTCCAAGTATTTTGTTCTTACTATCTCATTACTTTTACTTCTTGTAGCCTCAGCCGTGCTTCAACCAATCCAATGGATCTCCCTGCAAACAGTCAACCCTTTTTTGAATCGCACCAGCGTTTTGATCAGGCTATGCACCAGTTCCATGGCAACCAAATAACAGATGGCCGTCCACAAAGGTAATTTTAAAATGTCTATTTTCTTATTTCAAAATGTCTATTTTCTTATTTTAAAATGTCTATTTTCTTATTTTAAAATTTCAATTTCAATTTATCAATACACAAAAAAATGATTTGGATATTTATATTGTTAATGATTGCTGTTTGCTTCTTTCAGAACCCACAATGATCAGATGAACAATTTGCCACAGGTCAATAGTGGCGAGAGGCTCATGATCAAGTATAACCACAGAACACCTGAATCTTCACAAAGTTCTTGGAACATTTCCAACACAAGCGGTGCAGCACCAGAACGACTTCGAATACTCAGCAATGCAGAAAGAATTCAAGCCCAGTTGGCTCACAGAAATTATTCTAGTCCTATGTCAGCTTCAAATCCTTTTGATCCCCAGTATTCTTATCAATCCAATCAAAATTTTAATGTTTCCGCCCCTGAATTCCGTCAGCCGTTCCCTCCACAAACTCCAAGAGGGGCACAACGTCAAACGAAAGATCAGCGTTAAGTATGGGCCCACAGCCAGTGTTAAGTCTGGGATCACAGCCAGCGTTAAGTCTCAGCTAACAGTTGTCCAAAGTTATACAGAAAGTTGTTATCAAATAAGTAATGTAGACCTGTTTTTGTTTTGCTATTCAAAATTTTATGATAGATCTGAAATGTGTTTTTTTATTTTTAGAGACAATTATTTTGTTATACAAAATTTTCTTTAGTTATGGAATGCTGTGTTTTGTTTTTTTTTATATACAATTTTCTGAAGTTAAGATTGGTTCTCCCTTGCTATGTACGTGCATGTTAAGTCTGGAGAAGTTGTTCTAGTTTAGCATTTATTGTCATTTGTTAATCTTTCTGTAATAATTACACTTTGGATTTGGTGAAACTTTTTATCTGTTGAACGTATGAAGCTGAACGTAACAATAAATATTTCAAAGCATCATAGAGTTTGTTTGAGTTGTTGAAATGTTTACTTTTTTAATTACAAGTCGTCTTACCATTGATCTTCTTTTTTTTAAAACAAAAACAAAATTTAAGACATAATTCACAGAACAGATATGTTCATTGAGCCCTAGGCAATAGGTATGGTACATAAAGCTCAACTTCAAAAGAAGTCCCTATGCAAATAAATAAATGATGAAAGTATAATATTGCAGACTACTCTTAAGACCAAAGCGCTAACAGACCTGCTTTAATCCAGTACATTTACAAGCCCTTTTAAATAAGGTTATTTAATTACAGAAATATAGAAGACTAGGTCGTCATGTAAGCCAATGTGTTTTGTATCCAAACAAGAATTGATACAGGACAACAGGACAATAATATAATAAAGACAAAGTTGCTTTATTTTAAACTTTATTTCCTTTGTTTTGTCGAGTTCTGTACATAGAAACAAAACATACAAATATGCATAAAACAATTTGCTTAATAAATAATGAAAACCTAATTTTAACATTTGGTCTCAACCATTTTATAGTGCACATGGATACATAGGTTGCTATATATTTACACGATATGGAGATAGACTACAATAAAAAGTTTTATGTTACAATAATACACAAACGCGCGCACGCACACAAACCCAAACACACACAC
Organism: Biomphalaria sudanica; assembly: GCA_036873155.1. Taxonomy (NCBI): domain Eukaryota; kingdom Metazoa; phylum Mollusca; class Gastropoda; family Planorbidae; genus Biomphalaria; species Biomphalaria sudanica. The sequence continues at coordinate 80,454 of JAZGLO010006474.1, forward strand.
ATACGAACACACATACGAACACACATGCGAACACACATGCGAACACACATGCGAACACACATGCGAACACACATGCGAACACACATGCGAACACACATGCGAACACACATGCGAACACACATGCGAACACACATGCGAACACACATACGAACACACATACGGACACACATACGAGCACACACACGAACACACACGCACGAACACACATGCACGAACACACATGCACGAACACACATGCACAATAGCATACACGAGCACACACGCAAAGATACTCGGACATAAAGAAAGACTTTTTAGAATGACTGAAATTAAATAAAAAATCTTAGTAAAAGTATACATATTGAAAGACTGTAGAATTATTATATTGTATATAAAAATAATTAAATACTTGGTGACTAAAAGCTGTTTAATTGACAACGTAAAAGTCAATCAACACAATTTAAAATTTTAGTTGATCAGTGTTATTGCAAAGACAACTACTCTAAATTGGTATGACAGCGAACTGCCAATATAAGAACAATTATTGCAAGTTACATTTAAAAAGAGCTAATTAACATTATGCAAAATATTTTAAAATATTTTAATTATATAATTTGTTTTTCTAAACATCTGAAAAAGTGATTTTAAAAAATATTAAAATAACTCAATCCATACATTTTATTCTTTTTTTTTTCATTCACCCCCCCCCCCCCACTCTCTCTCTCTCTCTCTCTCTCTCTCTCTCTATCTCATATTCACATATATACAATAATATTTAATTAGGGATGAAATGAAAGGAGAGGATGTGTTAAAGTGTCAGAATACTTTTGACATTCTGTTAAAAAAAACAGTTTAAGAACTCCAAATAAGCAGTCCTGAACTCAAATCAATGCGAGGTCACAACTTCATGGGTTAAAAGGATCTCTGTCCTCAGGCCTAGCTAGCCTGTATGAAACAGGAGGTCTGGGGATGATATTAGAAGCTGAAGTTCTGGGTAGTATATTTGAAGCCGAAGTTCTAGGAAGTATATTTGAATCCGAAGTTCTAGGAAGTATATTTGAATCCGAAGTTCTAGGAAGTATATTTGAATCCGAAGTTCTAGGAAGTATATTTGAATCCGAAGTTCTAGGAAGTATATTTGAATCCGAAGTTCTGGGAAGTATATTTGAATCCAAAGTTCTGGGAAGTATATTTAATTCCGAAGTTCTGGGAAGTATATTTGAATCCGAAGTTCTAGGAAGTATATTTGAATCCGAAGTTCTGGGAAGTATATTTGAATCCGAAGTTCTAGGAAGTATATTTGAATCCGAAGTTCTGGGAAGTATATTTGAATCCGAAGTTCTGGGAAGTGTATTTATATCCGGAGGCCTGGCAATTAGGCCTAAATGTATAGCCCATTCTGTGGGTGAAAAAATTGAAGCTGGATATTTCGTGGGTCTACATAAAGCCTGAGGTGGTTTGAATTCATATGAAGATAAAAGCCTATTTGTCATTTTTTGTACCGTAAGAAATCGAACTGAGCTTGAAGGCTGTCGAAGAAACTCTAAGAAGTTCTCTGTGTGGGACTCAGGTTGCGCTGACGGAGTCTGACAGTCAGTGTTAATGAAATCTAATTTCTTCTGTATTCTGTTTCTTTCCATTGAACTGTGCGGCACGAGGCCTGTGGGTTGACCCGAGTCAGGGCGAACGTATGCTAGAGGTCTGGAAGTAAACGAAATGCGTTTAATTGTATAAACATATAACATTAACCTATAAAAGAAATACTAAGGTACAGCCAATAGAAAGAAAAATTGGTGTCTGATGGACAAACAAAATCTCAAACTACAGCCTGGGGGAAACAATCCAGGAAAACCCCAAATAGAACAAGATTATGGGAATTATTAGGGTGAAGTACAACAGGAAACATTGCAAGGCAGGCTTTAGACTAGAAAGGCTGGAAGACCAATGCAAGCATGGAGGTGATCGGTAAATCAAGAAGCAGAGATAACAGATATAACAGGATAAACATGGAACCAACTGATGGGAATAATCCAGAACAGAGTCTGATGGCGAAGTACCGTTGCGGTAGTATGCTCCAATAAGAGTTAAAGGGTTGAAGTCAAGACCATTGTACAGTTAGTGTTTAATCATTAAAGTGCTGTAGCTTTAAACTATTTCTGTTGCACTGAGTCTAGAATAAGTAATAGGAATATAGTTTGAATAGACAGTGACCGAACGTGAAATATTGAGATAGAGGCAAGCTAAGAAAAGAGGGGAAATGCACAGACTATGAAAAGAAACGAATAAATTCATAGAACAAAGACAATTAGAGAAACGGTTTGTTATAGAGACAGGGACCAAAGAGACAAATGGCAGTGAAACACTCGGTTAGAGGAAATGAAAGTATAATAAATGAAGTTATACTAATTGAATAGATTTAAGATAATATGAAATAAATATTGTTTTAGCAATATAAATAATGGACCATAAATATTTAACAAGTACAGAAATGGAAATCTAATATTTCTTCATCCGTTACAAGCAAAATGGAAGCAAACTAACAGCATACACTTTACTTAATTATCTGTCCAATGTTGTTGTTGGCTGTCAAGGCAAACTAAAAATGCCCAGACGCAGGTGTAAAAAAAAATGCGAGATTTTGAAAGAGAAAGTCCTACTGGTGTTGAGTATGGGTGTTACAATCAGGATCTGATGTACCTTGAAGTAAAGCCACACGGGGCCTCACCTTAAAAGAGGTCCTGAACATTTTTAAAAATATGACATTTAAACTATCTATATAAATAATTCTCTTCATGGCTCAAGAGTTTGGACGAGAAGAAGTAAAGGAAAAATCACTTTTTTATTTCTGCGGAAAGTTATTCCACGAAAAAACAAGAGGGGGGAAGGAAAGTAGTATTTACCGGTCACTACGGATGGCTGCCTGGCGCGGTTTGCGCGTTGGACTGTCGTTTGGATTTATTGATAGTACCGGGTTCAAACCCTGCTCGCTCCCACCTTCGTCCTGCGGGAGGTATGGACTAGGAAGTAAACTATCTTCAACTCTGAAGGAACATCCGAAACATGTAAAACATTTTACAAACAAACATTTTAAAACACTAAATAGTAGCGCCGGACTTAACCATTAAGACCAAGAAGTCATGAAAAAAGAACAAGTAATCTATTATGTATATTCACCAGTCACTAAATAGTAGGGTCGGACTTAACCATTGTGGACCCCTATGTGAAACGGATTTCGCGGGGGCCAAGTTTGGGTAGTGATAAGGATAAAAAGTGAAATTTAAGAGTTTGTATTAGAAAATAAATTCGTCTATGCATTTTATTCATTCTTTACTACGTACAGATTTACTTTACGAGCCTTGCATGTAGCCAAGTCATACAGTGTATCATAATAATTTTTTTTCCTACATAGATCACGCTCAATAGCAAGAATTACCAAATGTTTCAATCTGTCTTTGAGAATTGTTGACCTCAAGTAATTCTTCATTAGTTTGAGGCGCGAGAAGCTTCTTTCACCAGATTACACAATTACGGATAATGCATAATGCCGTTTTTATTCATCGCGCTTAGGATTGGTGTTTTCCATATTAAATGACACCCAAAAATGACCATTTTTGTCTACATATTTCCGGATATTTCCAGGACTTTTTCGTATATTTTGCAATTTCGGGAGATTTCCAAGAGCTCCTGGTAAATCGACAAGAGGGCGCGAGAAATCTCTTTTAATGGTTTAATTAAATAATTTATACACCTTTAATTAGCGCGGGTCTTATGAAAGTATGGGTCCTGTGAAAATGCGGGGCCCACTGCTGTTGCATAGGTTTCAGTAGCCTAAGGCTGGCCCTGCAAAATAGCGGCGTATGTACGCCGCCGGTCGACTAGTACATTTAAAAAGCTTTAAGTGTGGTTATATCTTGGATCAGTCAAGTAATTAAATTTCTAATAGATCAAGGCTAACAATAATGTATCTGCGCGATTATAAATATTTTTACCGATTGTTTTTGTCATGCTATCCCCTGTCTTGACCAGTTGAAGAAGGGTTGGGATGAAAGAAGGAGTATCTGTGTATTGAAGAAGGGTTGGGATGAAAGAAGGAGTATCTGTGTATTGAAGAAGGGTTGGGATGAAAGAAGGGGTAACTGTGTATTGAAGAAGGGTTGGGATGAAAGAAGGAGTATCTTTGTATTGAAGAAGGGTTGGGATGAAAGAAGGAGTATCTGTGTATTGAAGAAGGGTTGGGATGAAAGAAGGAGTATCTGTGTATTGAAGAAGGGTTGGGATGAAAGAAGGAGTATCTGTGTAAATGTCCCCGTGATCGTTATTTAAATGCATTTATACAAAAAAAAAGTGAAGTCAATACATCAAGAACTGTGCCAGGGAAGTGCTTATGAAAAAATTAGAAAGTTTTATGGTCATCTATTTTTAGTTTTAATTTTTAAAAGCTTTCTGTCTACGGAATATAAAGGGGACTAATTCAACTTATACAACCACACCAGTCAAGTACAATTTATTTCCCTTGTTTAAGCAAAATAGTTAATTACCAAAAGTTTATTAACTAATTGGTTAATTTTTTTATTTATACTTATGTCGGGTAAAAGAAAGAATTGTGCAAAAATTTCAGCTTGATCTGATGGTGGGTGTGGGAGAAATAACGTGTACAAACTTTTTAACATACAGACAGAATGAGTTAATATAAGCTTTGTAAACAAAAAAAAAGCGATGGTGCATTTGTAATAAAAATTAAATTCACACCCAACGCTTTATAAAAAATTATTTTTCACTTTTTATTGCTTTTTAATATCAGCTTTGTTTAAAAAAATGTACTTGCTATTATTTTCATATTTATAATCTTTGTCATTTGTATAACATATCCCTGTGTGTACCTTAGATTTTTAAGAGAAAAAATCGAATTAGTATGCATATAAGTTGGAAATAATAATTTAAAAAATTAATACGTAGTTTTTCATATTATCGCGTCATTGAGCATCAACACTCAACTAAAGGACTTTTTTAAGTACCTTATATTAAAAGAAAATATTAATTTTATGCTATTTAAAAAAAAATGCCATGTGATGAATAACCCGTACAAGCAACTTAAACGTTAAAATGTTATGACAACCTTAGTGCAATTATTTCCATTGCCATGTTGCAATTGTGAGCTGGCGCTCCTAGATCTAATTTTTGACCTAATTTTATCTAATTTATATTATTTATATAGGCCAGGGCTATGAAGTTTGTAATTTAGTGTCCTTTTTAATTTTTATAGTTCAGTGCTGAGTATTTTGTAGTTTCCCCTATTTATAAAATTTCTGCTAGTTTTAGTCTTTTTCTGTTATTTGTGTTTTACTCGTAGAGGAAAAGTAGTTTTTAAAATAGTTAACTAGCCTTAGAGCTGTGGATGTTATTTCCTATTTTTTGTCCCTGGTTCTGCTTATTTTTGTCTTTGGCATTAGCGTTGGATTGGTTGTTATTTTTTAATATCAGTTTATGTGCAGGTCTGTAAACGGTATAGAGCCCCCATATGAGTTTAGAATAGAAATAACTTTTTATCTTCCTTTTTGTATTTTTGTAGGATTTAAATTTTAAGATTCTCTTTTTAATGCTGTTTGATTTGGTATATAATGTTGTGTAGTCCGTGTCTTTAGTAATTTGCTAGATTTTATTGTTGTGTACGGCTGGGTACAAATGGGGAAATTGGTAGTCCAGTTTAGTTTTAGATAATTAGCGTGACGTCATGCTCTCCGATATGTTCGCGCTGACCAGTTACAGCTAGCTCCGGAACCACGTTGAGCTCTCTTTTGTCTTGACCAGTGGTCAGTGCTGACAGTGGTGCCTGTATAAAGCTAATTGTGTGTTGTATAATTTCAGCTAGGACCGCCTATAATTTTTAAAATGTTTTTATTTTTACTTTCTTTAGTTCGTATTTGTATTAATATAAGCTTTGTAAAAAAAAAAAGCGTTGGTGCATTTGTAATAAAAATTAAATTCACACCCAACGCTTTATAAAAAATTATTTTTCACTTTTATTGCTTTTTAATATCAGCTTTGTTTAAAAAAATGTACTTGCTATTATTTTCATATTTATAATCTTTGTCATTTGTATAACATATCTTTGTGTGTACCTAGATTAATGCATTTTTGGATAGGAAAATATTTGTGAAATAGTTATTGAAAGTATTCAATGTTAATTATCAATCCATTATACACCAACTTTCAGTCTTTGATATTACCTTTTATTACAATTTAATTATTTTATTTTACTCTATCTATAAATTCGTATCGCCAACGTTACTTCAATAAGTTTATGTCCCTTTAGCTAATTCTCTACAAAAGGCTTATCTCCCCTTAACCTTGTGGCTAGCAAACTGATAGATAGAATACTACTTCCACAATTGTCAGATTTACACAATGCGATTACATAAAGACAAATTGTAAGAAACACTAAAGTAAAGAGCAGTGGCGTAACTAAGAGCTAGGTTGTGTGGGGGTCCAAAATCCTACTTGAAAGGTCCCTACCAAATGAGTATTTGAAGATTTTTTACGCTAACTGTTACACAACTGCCACGTAATCTTGCTATTCACATTGTTATCAAGTTAGTGACCCTGTTGCATGTATTCCACACATTAGACGTATATATTTATTAAGTAAACCAAGCCCTCCCCCCTTTTGGCTTCCAAATCTCTAGAAGCGCCACTGGTAAGGTGATGAACCAAACAATATTAACGAGATTAGAAAAGTGATGACCAGACGGACTAATGTAGTCACCCTAAATTTACAAAATTATAAACCCTCGGCTAAGCATATGGACTATATACTATGATATAGTCCGCTCCTTTTATTGTGTGATTTTTTATTGTGTGATTTTTTATTGCACGCTATTTTCTATTATTGGACTCTATGTATTGTTATAAATAGTTGTTTCTTCTGTAGTAGTTAATGGTCAGGTCATTCGAAACAAAGTTTGTTACATTGTTTTTTTAACACAAAAGTCATTTTGGTCCCAATAAAACATGTTATATGTTAGTGACTGTCTACCTTTGTTGGGCCGCTGTGTGACTCCTGCCATTAGAATTAGATGGCATTGACACCGTTTGTTGGGCCGCTGTGTGACTCCTGCCATTAGAATTAGATGGCCTTGACACCGTTTGTTGGGCCGCTGTGTGACTCCTGCCATTAGAATTAGATGGCCTTGACACCGTTTGTTGGGCCGCTGTGTGACTCCTGCCATTAGAATTAGATGGCCTTAACACCGTTTGTTGCAGTGGGTTAACGAACACGCCATTGGTTGTCATGGCCACGTTCGCAGAATTGTTGGGTTGAAGAATGGGTCTGTGAAAAAAATATTTTAAGAGTACGCAAAATGTACACATTTTGTTATATTTCAACAGAGTAGGAAAATTGAAAAGTATCAGTAATAGAAAGAGTCAATTACACACACACACACATATACACACACAACAAAATACTTTTTAAAAAAAAACTTATTTAAGGGGAATAACTCCACATTTACATAAGTTTTTAACACTGTAGGGTTTATTACCCTTTCTGATATTAAACAAAAAAGTAATAACCAATAATTATTTGAATTATTGACTAATTTGTTCGATGATGTTTTGTTAGATACAATACGTTATTGTGTACAGTTTCGACTTGATCCTAGAATGGGTGTGGGAGAAATAAATTGTACACAAATTTTACTAGACTTTGTAAAAAAAAAAATATCGTAGGCTCGTATTACGTTGATGCAATATAGGCCTTTATATAATGAGGGGGGGAGGGGAGGGGAGAGTAGTGATCCAGCGTTTAGTTGATCATCGTTTTGTTTCCTGTTGCTAGCTGGCAGTTGACATTCTACAAATTCACCAGTTTTGCTCTCACACTTATTATGTAACAACAAATACATAGATATAACAATTCAGACCTACCTCCAAAGGAAGAGGCCCATACTAGATTCACTTCCTATCGTTTGTAAGACTCCTGCACGTTGAGATGCAGCAAGCTTCAAAACTCTGGAGCTCTCTTCCGATTCTTTGTCTCTGATGTAGTCGAGAATCACGTCGAACTCCTCCTCCATGGAAAGTCTGGGAACTTTGCTTCTGGGGGATTTCTCCGGGGAATCGAGAGGAGATTCAATGTAACTGGAGAGACGGGGCATAAACGGAGCGTACCTCCTCTTAATACTTTGCATGAAGCTGATGGATTCGCTGAAGGAGAGATCGAAGCGCCAATTTTTCTGCATGTCATCGTGCATCTTTTTCAGCAAAATTAAACCGTCAATGTCATCGCTCGCCTCCATTATTTCACTTGTGATTCTTTTGATCTTAGGCAAGTACGTGATGTTGTAATACACAGTGTCAAGGTACTCGGAATCGGTGTGACCATTTTCAGCCTAGGGAAATAGTCATCAGGAAAAAAAAAGTAAATTAAGGTGTAATGTTCACAGATGTGTTGTTATAATAAGATGTCATACTCATATGTAGGTATAAAGAGATGTCACGTGTAGGTATAAAGAGATGTCACGTGTAGGTACAAAGCGATGTCACGTGTAGGTATAAAGAGATTTCACGTGTAGGTATAAAGAGATGTCACGTGTAGGTATAAAGAGATGTCACGTTTATGTGTGTGTGTTTGTGTGTGTGTGTTAGCAAGAGATGTGTTCGTATAAAAACATCTTGACATGTGATATGCCCAATTAAATGTCTTTAATAATAATAATTATAATAATAATAATAATAATAATAATGATAATAATAATCTTTATTGTCCGTAAGGAAATTTGTCTTGTATCTTTTTTGTGATGGTAAATCACAAAATCCTGACCAAAAGGGTGATTTTTTACTTCAAATATCTTTTTAGCTTTTTTATGGATGTTTGTCTCAAACAGCTGCCGAAATGGGTTTTGTTTTTTGCCGATGATTTTACCAGCAGCATGCATAATATACTTTATTCTAAGTTAATACATATTAATAAACAATAAAATAGTCATAAATGATGTAAATTTCAGCGTATTTATAGTCCATTTCTGTCACTTGAATTCAAAAGGTGATAAGTTACTATAATAATAGTTTTTATGTACGACTAACATTTCACTTGGAATGGCCTGGACATTTAGAAAGCATGGTTTCTGTTGTTTGTTGTTGTGGCGTGTTGTCATAGGCATGCAATGTTGTTTTTTTGTTTTGCGCAATCGATGTGGGAAATTTATATCTTTATTCTGTACTGTTTAATATATATTATGAAATGCTACGCGCGAAAACAATACCAAAGAGGTCAATAGAGATTAACATTTAGTAAAAACTTAAGGAAGAGAAAATCTTAACTTCAGATATTTCTGTGAATTAACTTTGAAGAGTAATGTAAGAGACATTGCATTAAGGGGAAATCACCAAAGTAGGCTTTAACATAGTTATGTGGTGTTGTCATAGTTATGCGTTGTTGTCATTGGCAAGTGTTGTTTTCATAGGCATGTGGTGTTGTCATAGATATGTGGTGTAGTCATAGATAAGTGGTGTTGTCATCTGTATTCTTCTGTTGTCAAAAGCATGGGGTGTTGGCATACACTTGCGGTGTTATCATAGGCATGGGTGTTGTCATAGGCATGCAGTGTTGGCATACGTATGCGGTTTTTTCAAAGGTATGCAGTTTTGTCATAAGTATGCACCGTTGATAAAATGCCCGAAGATAACATGTAAAAATTATTTTGCTACCGAAGGAATAAAAATGTTTCGACTCACCTCACTTTCTGATGAGTCATCAGAGTCATCAGAGTCAGCGCTTCGCTTTCTTGATTTCTTGCTACGGCCAAGTTTATTTGAAGTCTCGGAAGTCTTGGGAATATTCGAATCATTCCGTTTTGCTTCATTCAAAAGCTGATTCTCCTTTTTTAGACATTCTCTAATGTACTCATCTATTAAATCCAACTCGGAGAAGGCGACATTTCGCGTCAGATACAAGTGCTGAAATCTTGAAGGACATTCTGAGGCAGATGTTGGTGTAATAGATGCGGATGATGTACTGCATGGCGATGTTGGCCCATCGCGAAAATATTCTTGTACATTATAAATAGACCATGGGACATTAGACAAACACTCAGGGTCACTCACGGAACTGGAAAAATATTCTGTAGATTCGGAAGAAATGGAAACCGAGTCCATGGTATTGTCTAAAGATGAATGCATACTCCGAGACGATTCTATGGTATTGTTTGAAGACGCTGTCGCACTAGAAGCAAGTGACGCATCAGAGAGAGATGATGTGGACATTTCAGAAGCGTCAAATTCTCTCCTCTCCCAAACACTTGTTCTTGCCGAGGAGCTTGAGTCCGAAAGCTTGAACAACTTTCTCCTATGGGTTTGAGACAATAAAATGGAATCCAAAAACTATTAGCCAACACCAAACCAAATCAAGCGTTTGGACCTAGATTACTCAAAGAACTAAGCAATGAGCTAGCCCCAGTGTTCAAAATTACTCTTTCAGGCATCGCTTAACCAAGGCAGAGTACCAAAGGACGAAAGAAGCTAATGTCATCTACCTATTTTAAAAAGGAGAAAAATCTGACCCAGGAAACTACAGACCAGTATCACTTACCAGAATCACATGTTAAATCCTAGAACACATAATATGTAGCAACATCATTAACCACTTAGACAAACATAATGTCCTCACCCCATACCAACATGGGTTTAGGAAATATAGATCATGTGAAACACAACTAATAGGACTAATTGATGATTTTTCAAAAGGTTTAGATAATAGTAAACAAATAGATGCTATTTTACTAGATATTTCCAAGGCAAAGTTCACCACCATAGTTTGCTTAAAAAAATTAATATATTTCGGCATTAATGGTCCACTGCATCAGTGGAATAAAGATTTTCTGATAGGGAGAGAACAAACTGTAATAATAAATGGCTCTAAATCAACACCAATAACAGTAAACTCAGGTGTACCTCAAGGAACAGTCTTGGGTCCACTACTATTTTTAATTTACATAAATGATTTACCAAATTGCATTAGTTCAGGAACAAAAGTCAGATTATTTGCAGACGATTGCATAATATATAGAACAATAAAAACAACACAAGACACAGATATTTTACAAAGAGAATTAGATGAATTACAGAAATGGGAATCAAATTGGAGCATGTCTTTCCACCCAGAAAAATGTCAGTTGTTAAGAGTAACAAAAAAACTAAAACAAATTAATTCCACTTATCTTATCCATGGCAAACCAGTGACACAGACTAAAAACGCAAAATACCTAGGTGTTATAATAAATGAAAAACTGTCATGGAATCCACATATTGATGAAACTATAAAAAAATCAAACAAAGCATTAGGGTTTATTAAAAGAAATTTCTATAAATCAAATATGAACATAAAACTAAAATGTTATTTAACCTTGGTTATGCCAATAATAGAATATGCATCCACCGTTTGGGACCCCTCAACTCAAGAAAACATAAAGAAACTGGAACAAACACAAAATAGAGCAGTGAGATTCATAACAAATGAATATTCACATTTGACTAGAGTAACACCATTAGTAAAATCACTAAATTTAGAAAGCCTTCAGGACAGAGGACTCAAAAGTAAAGTAGCAATTATACATAAAACACTGAACCATAATCTTCAAATACAAAGACAAAATTTAATAAAATACTCTGAGAGACACAAAAATAAAGGCACATTCCTCGTCCCATATGCTAGGACAAATTTGTACAAATACTCCTTCTTCCCTAGTGCTATTAGAGCATGGAATGGGTTGCCTGAGCTAGCCAGAAAAAACAGTGACTTGGCAGAATTTAAGTCATTGGTTAATATGCATGACTAAATGCATGACGCGTAGGACGTAATCATCTTCTTTTTTGAAGTAACGTCTGTATTATATAAGATAAGAAGATAAGCTGCATTCAACTTTCAACAAACATTCTTAACAGAAGAAGACATTATCCAACCAGTTAAACCCATCTCAAAAACATTATAGAAAATCAAATACCAACCAAATACACATTAAACAAAATAAATAAAATATGGTTTAATAATAAAGTAAACTTTGTAAACAGAAGGAAAACTTACTTTAAAATTTTAAGGAAAGTAAGGCAGAAAGAGTCCATAAAAAATACCATAAAACCATAACACCTAACCCAAAAAGTTGGCAGACAGCTGCAGAGTGAATAATAATAATAAGTAATAATAAAGTAATATCTGAAGACAACAATAAAACTTTTGGTCATACATTAAATCTAAAAAAAAATGGCAACAACAGAAGTATCCCCATTAAAAGGCGAAGATAACACATAACGAAAATGAAATCAAAGCAAACATTCATAATAAATATTTTGCAGCCTCAGGAGACAAAGACATATTAATACATTTAAACCAAGAAGAAAACATAGGAGCTATAAATGTACAAGAAAAACGGGTTAAAAAACTATTAACTTGCATAAAACCAAAAGGTGTTCAAAATACTTTTTTCAGGCATCACTAGATCAGGGCAGGTTACCTAGAGATTGGAAAGAACCTAATGTTACTTCCCTAATTTTTTTTTAAAAAAAAGAGAAAAATCGATCCGGGGAACTACAGACCAGTATCACTCACCAGCATCACATATAAAATACTAGAACACATAATATGTTGTAACATTTCAGATCACTTAGATAAAGATAATGTCATCACTCAATACCAACATGGCTTCAGGATATGTAGGTCGTATGAAACTCAACTAATAGGATTGATTGATGACTTTTCAAATGGATTAGATAATAGTGAGCAAATAGATGTAATTTTATTAGACATTTCTAAACACTTCAGGACAGAATAATCAAAAGTAAAGTAGCTATAATACATAAAGCACCAAACTTTAACTTAAAAATAGAAAAACAAAACCTAATGAAATACTCGGAAATACACAAAGATAAAGGCACATTTCTTATTCCATATGCTAGAACAAATTCGTGCAAGTGCTCCTTCTTCCCTAATATCATTATAGAATAGAATGGAAACAGCCAGGAAAACTAACGACTTAGCAGAGTTTAAGTCATTGATTAATATGCATGACTAGATAGACATGAAATGCGAAGGACGTAATTATCGTCTTTTTTTGAAGTAACGTCTTTAAGATATAAGATAAAATGCCACCCCTTCAGAACAATTTCTGTCCCTTGTTCGAGATACTAAACAAAATACTTAATTACCAATAGTTAATTAATCAATTGGTTAATTTATTCTTTTTTTACTGATTCTTGTTTTGTCGTTTACAAGAAATAATTGTGAAAATTTCAGCTTGATCCGAGATTGGGTGTGTGAGAAATAACGTGTACAAACATTTTACCAGACAGACAGACAGACAGACAGGATGTTTTCATGAGCTCTTTTCAATACGGACAAAACAAAATCTATAACATCATTATGAACCTAGAACTGATCTAGATTCTGACTAAAGTTTCAAATAAAGATGCAAGGATCAACCATGAAAAGATTTCTGGGAGCGTTTAGTGTGTACACCAATCAAAACACACTTTCACTTACACTCCAGAAATGCAATGTGTAACAAAGTCTAAGTATAGAAACAGACTTCACGCCACACCAAATATTAGGATTCAGTTTACCGTTATCAAATAGTTATGCTCTTCAAGGGCGCAATATCGCCATTCAATAAACCTTCAATTTTGTTATGCTGTCTGTATTAAAATATAGTGTGTTTTTTTTTACTAAGCAATAAGTATTAGTGACATATTTAAATATGTTTGAACTTTGATTATGTTTTATTTAAAACAAATAGGAAATAATCAAATCTAAAGAATGAAGGGAAAGGCCTCGTTAGAGTCTTGAAACGTGCGAGGTGTTCCATTAAAGCTATAATATGGAAAACACTGTTTACCTGATATTTGATCTAATTATGTATATTCTTATATCTTTAACATTAATCGAATTCAAACGGAACTATATTATTGATTGTAGTGAATTTTTACCTACAGGAGTCTTAATTATTCATAATATTTGTTATGTATAACATAGGAAAGGACAATGTTATACTTACATTTTTAATAGCAAACTCTATTGACACAAAAACACAAGATACAGAGTCCGATATTTTTAAAAAGTCTCTCTTGGCGGTCAAAGTGTGTAGATCTCTAGCCACTCGGTGACCATTGTTCATACAGATGTGTAACGTCATAGCGCACTCCTTAAATCAGCGTTTCTCAAACTGTGGGAGCGCAATTACCTATGGGAGTGCGACTTGCTGAAAAGGAGTGCGCGAAGGTGTTATTTTTTAGAACAAAAAAAAGGTGTATTTACACTGTAGTATAAATCCATTTTAACTATTAATCAAATAAAAAAAACACGACATTCCCACCAATGTTTTATTAAATAACATTAATAAATTATTCTACTGAGTAAACGGTTAGGTGCTTAAATACAGTTTTCTTAAGAGTCGTCCGCAACAAGATTGATTTACAACGTTCTTTTAAAGAAGACATTTCAGTTGTGTCTTTTAAAGAAGACATTTCAGTTGTGTCTTTTAAAGAAGACATTTCAGTTGTGTCTTTTAAAGAAGACATTTCAGTTGTGTCTTTTAAAGAAGACATTTCAGTAAGTCTTGACCAATGCGACATTACAGTCTACCACTCGTTCTTTCGTCAGAACGGTCAGATTACTAACAGGTGACGTACCATCGATCTATTGACGTCTTTTGCGTAAATAAAACAGACCCGCTACCAGATTCATTGCTAAGCATTATAGCAATTAAGCCCATCACAGACAACTCAGCTGCAATTAATACCTCGAGCATTTCAATATCGGCCTGTCTTTCGACTTATAACTTTATTTCGCTCTTCTAGCTTTGAGAATATAAATAGTGTGACCCCTGAAGGATGAATTACTGAAGTTCAGAAGACAAGAAAACTTTTATTCCTGGGAATCTCTTGCTGGCTAATAGAGATGAGGGCGTGAAAGTTAGTAAATTTGTTTTCTGGGGCGTCTCTGATAAAAGTTTGAGAAACATTGGGAGGACTAAGAGGGGATAGCTAAGTGACTTGCGCTGAAAATTTTGATTAAAGTGAGGAGGATTCGCGCAACAAGTCAACCTCACTATCTTGCTCTAAAATCCATCCTTTCTCGGAAGCAAGATTCGGTCAAGACGTCCGGGGACGAGTTTAGGTGTAGTGGATGACCGAGTCAGAAACCCCATTGACAACGAAAAACATGCTGAGAATTACTCCCTTAGAGCACGTGAGAGGAAGCGAGCAGTGAGTCTTAAGGTTGCCTTATCCCCGTACAAGGACAACCTATGTGTCGTCCATGAACTAGTATTCTCTCTATCTAAACCTTGTCCCAATAGTCCTTCGTGCAGAACTCTGCATTCGTAAAGAATGTGTTGTATTGTTTCGTCGTCCTCCATGCAATGGCGACACCGTGTGTCGTAATTTTCCTTCCACCGTCCGAGGTAAGCACCAATTGGACAGTGGCCGACCCGGAACTGGGCTAGGACTGCCTGTTCCGCACGATTCAGTTGCCACCATGCATCTCTTTTGTCTGGTCTACTCATTGCTTTGTGAAGCACACGTCCCTTGTCCGAAGAATCCCAGCGTTTGTCGACCAGGGATCGTACACTTTGATACGTGCACGGTTCATCATGTTCGAGCGCCGTTGCGACCGCGGTTTTCGCGAGCACCCATTGCAAAGTAACGTTCACACCGAGTTGTAGGAGACGCCCTCCGGCCGTTAGGACGTCCCATACCCTTCTGACACCTTCATCCAGCCGTTCTAGGGCCTCTAGTGCGGCTACCGAGTCCGTGAAATGGACTATGTCGTTCGCTGACGCAGTCCCGTTACGTACCATCATAGCCACCCAGTCCAGTGCGTGGAACATTGCTTCGAGTTCCCCCTTGAGGCTGCTTTTCTGCTGACAGGATCCCCTGAGCTCGTCACTTTCGGGATTGCCAGAGAGTCGGACTACCGCCCCGTACCCAGCTTTCACCGTTCCCTCGAGCGTCTGCACAGAGCCGTCTGTGTAGATGGTGGTTACTCCGGCTGGATATGAAGCTATAGTCTCTCTGGCTGCTTGTAGTAGCCGTGTGGGGTGACTCTGCCTCGTCACCATTGGGTCAAGTAGGTTTTTCCGAATCGTCGGCATGCCGAGGGCCTCCATCGGGAAGATAGAACCGGATGGGGATAGAGAAGCCCGCTCCACCGGCAGATTCGCCTCTCTGACCAGCCCACGCGCCACATGCATGAAGCAGGGCCGGTTTTCGAGGCGTCTCTTACCCTCCCAGTTGTCGACCAGACTTCTGAGTGGGCATCCATCCTCCAGCCGCATATATCTCTCGTGAGCTAGTATGACGGCTCGCTCTCTGCGCAATTTCAACGGTGGGATGTTTGCCATAATCTCCTCAGCGGCAATTGGCGTTGTCCTAAAGGTTCCACAGATTAGTCTTATGGCTTGGTTCTGAACAGCATCTAGGCCTGCTAGAGCAGTTTGCGAAGCCCAGACCTGAACAGGAAGACTGTAGTCCATGTGAGAGCGTACTGCACCCATGTACAGTCCTCTCAGCACATCCGCTCTCGCTCCCCACTTCGTTTCAGCTAGTTTCTTCACGATGTTTAGCTTCTCGGAAGCTGTCTCCTTCACCTGTTGGATATGATCGCACATAGTCAGTTTCTGATCGAGAATTACTCCCAGGTACTTGGGCTTTTTATCCCATTCCAGAATCTTGCCATTCATTCGTAGCTCGACAGGTTCCTTCGATATATCACGACCCAGCGTAAACCATGAGTAAACCGACTTCGAGTGGTTTACCTCAAGGCTCCACATTCTGGCGTAGCAGGATAGAGTTGTTAATGCCTGCTGGAGAGTGCCAATGAGCTGTTGGCGATCCCTCCCTGACTCCCACAACACGATATCATCTGCAAACAACAGCTTCTGACATTTCAAAAGAGCCGGCAAGTCGTTGATGTAGACCAAAAATAGCGTACAGCTGAGTGCCGATCCCTGCGGCACCCCCTGCTCAAGTGGAAGTTTCCCCGACACGTGCTTACCAACACGAGTCTGTACCGTTCTTTCCGTGAGGAAATTTTGGATCCACTTAAGCATATGTGAACCGACACCTAAGTTCATCAGTTTCAACAACAGACCGGGCCTCCATACTTTGTCATAGGCCTGCTTGAGATCGATAAATACCGCTAGCGTCGACTGACCAGGTCGATTTGTGTTGCCCCACTGGAAGCCATCCGCCACTTTCTGCATAAATAACGTCACTTGATCGATCGCATTTCTTTGCCTCCTGAACCCGCCCTGTTCAGGAGCAATGAGACCTTTCGTTTCTAGAAACCATGTGAGCCTTCTGTTGACCATGCGTTCAGCCGCCTTCCCGACGTTGGACGACAACGAAACGGGTCGGTAACTTTCTGCACGATCTGGGACCTTCCCCTTTTTGAGCAGGGGAACAATCGTTGGTAGTGGATGACCAGAAACTTTCTGTGCGTCTTGTCCTGCTTTAGAGTGCTCCACACTACTGTGCTGGTAGTTGTCTTTCTGTCCGATTTGTCTAGTTTTTGTGACGTTTCGCACAGGCCGCGAAGTCCAGACTTCACATGCTAGGTTGACAAAACCTCTTGAGTTCTGAGTGTCATTGACACGTCAGGTACCCCCCACGTGGTTTAGCCGGCCAGTCAAAGCCGTTTCCGAGGTGTGGCCGGGGTGTGGTGAAAGTTGGGTATCGAGTGGGGCCCAAGACTGAGCCAAGCTACCCTCAGTAGAGGGAACGAATTCAAGCCCAGTTGGCTCACAGAAATTATTCTACTCCTATGTCAACTTCAAATCCTTTTATTCCCCAGTATTCTTATCAATTCAATCAAAATATTTTAATGTTTCCGCCCCTGAATTCCGCCAGCCGTTCCCTCCACAAACTCTAAGAGGGGCTCAACGTCAAACAACAGATGAGATTCTATACAATACCAGGTCTACTATTTGATTTACTCATTGGGTTTGATTTATTAGAGAGAGAAAAAAAAGGAAGACAATGAAGAGCTAAAGGCAAGCTTGTGAAAGTTTAACTACATACATAAGAATTGCTGTTTTGTTTGTTTTCACCTTGATATTTGGCCCCAGTTGCTTTGTTGCTTTGTTACTGTCTTGTTCATTTCGGTTTAAAAATAAAATAACATTTTTCAATGGCACACAAACAAACATTAAAATATGTAATAGTAGACCTACTATTCTGCCCACCACCATTCTCTTCCGTTAAGCAGAACAACGTCTGACAACCTAAAAGTCAATAGTATCTTTTTTTAAAAAAAACAATGTAACATTAATACTAACTCTCCCACCCCTATTGTTAGTCAATGTTTCCGACTAAAAACCAACCAATCAACTCTTTAAGTTCTTTCTTTCCTCTTATTTCCCACACACTTTTCTCCCTCCATAGTATTTTTTATCCTGCCAAAGATTTAGATGGTAAGAGGTATACATTAAAATACTGATAAAGGGAAAGCATACCCTGAATATTCTAGAAACTTTAGTTTCAAAGTTGCTTCCCTTAATTGGATTTCAAATACGTTTACTTTTCCTATGACTATGTGGATTTGTTTGTTTTACATTGTCGAATGTT
This sequence comes from Biomphalaria sudanica, assembly GCA_036873155.1. Classification (NCBI taxonomy): domain Eukaryota; kingdom Metazoa; phylum Mollusca; class Gastropoda; family Planorbidae; genus Biomphalaria; species Biomphalaria sudanica. The sequence goes on from JAZGLO010006474.1 coordinate 99,042, forward strand.
CCTTCAGAGTTGAAGATACCCTATATCCTAGCCAAAACCTCCAGCAGGACGACGAGGGACAGCAGCGGGCATGTTATGAACCGGGACCGTCGATACAGTCCAGTGCGCATACCTCACGACCAGCCAGATGTTCCGTAATGCTGCTATTGCCGGTAGTGGTAAAGGATACAACCCACTTCTTCTTAAATACTTCCTATGTCAAGCGTCTCAAAAAGTGTCTCGTCAATTAGTCAATCTCGTGGCCTTCACGTATGGCTCAGGTATTGGGTCCGGCCGAACTGTGATCATTGATAGGGGAAGGAGCAAAGGAAAGAAACCTAAAAGAAGAATGAAAACTCTGAATCCAAACAGGGCCGGCCTTGAATAATTGGAGGCCCTAGGCGAATGAAATTTGAAAAAAAAAAGAAAAGAAACATCGAAAAACAAGATTAAATTAAAAACCTGCCCGTCTAATCTAAATCGATAAATAACTGAAATTCCCAAATCGTAATTTTCATTCTAGACACAGATTAGTTAACATAGAGTCATAGAGCTCTACTATGTTTGAGATCTGGTCCAAGTTTGCCTTTTTTTTTTATTTTAGTCCTGTGTAGAATAGGCCAATTGTTATAGTAGGCCTAAGCAATGATATGCAACGTCGCAACCTGTGGGCAGTTTAGACCAACAGCTCGCTGCTACGTCGTGGCAACGAGCTATTGGTCTCCACTGCCCATAGGTTGCGACGTCGGAGGCCAGTGATGAAGCCTTCTATAACGATTGGTCTCGGTGTAGCTCCCCCCCCCCCACCTATTGAATGCCTTAGATGGTTGCTAAAATTGTCTATGCCTATTTTAAGGCCGGCCCTGATCAAACCTCTGCTACCTTACAAGACATGGGAAATGCTTTGGGAGGAAAATCAGGAGCCCGTGACCTTTAGGCAACATGCAGCACATAGTGCTACACCCTCGCACTGTATTGGCCACTGCCGTTCAAATTAAAACATCAGCTGCATGGCAAGGGGTGGAAAGATAGCTGCTTTATCGTTCCTAGCATATCTTTCCGAGCATATCGTTCCGAGCATAGCTAATGCCCAGCCATAGACAGTTCGTTTTAAACTTTATAACGCCCAAGTAGTAGATTATGATGAGATGATATTGCTTGATATTATTTTGTAAAAGATTTATGAGTTTTAAACTAGTTCCAGAACCCCAAAGCATCTTGTATCAGTAGCTAATGTAATAGTGTGTAAAGGCCAACAAACGCGTGTAAAACTGTATCAAAAGGGTTTTCAGATTTACTTCCCCTAGAATGTGTAGTTACATCAAGAAAAACAACAAAAAATACTTTTAGAAAAAAAAAAAGACAATAGCTACTTCATAGCCTACAACTCATAGAGCGATTATTTTACTATAAATAAAAAAAAGGGTATCGTATACACCTCCCCATTAAACTTTTTATGAATAGGGGAAACTCATAATATCAGTATAGTCTGCTTAAAATAAATATTTTCTAGTTCTCAAGCCAAATCAAAATTATTTTTTTTAAACTTTCAAAAAATTGTAACGGGCATACTAGAGTTTTAATATGCTTTTTAATATATTTATAGGAAAATCGTTAGAACCGTGTTTTTTTGTTTTTTGTTTTTTTTTAATCCGTGTGAATTAAATGTAGGTATTGTAAAATTTTAAAAAAAGAAAAAATATATTATATGTATGCATGTATGTGTGTACGTGTGTGTGTTTACGTGTGTTTGTGTGTGTGTGTGTGTGAGAGAGAGAGAGAGAGAGAGAGAGAGAGAAAATACACCTCTTTTATACAACTTATTATAAAGCTTGCCTTCGAGTCCGAAGATTAATAACAAGCAACTTATAGAGCTGAACGTCAAAATTAATTAATTCTTTTTTATAGAGCGATTTTTTGGCTTTTAATAACTAATGAATGTTAAAAGAGCAAGCACCTGTCCTCATTCTCTTTAATCTACTCTATATCTTCCCTTGCCCATGTGATAGGACAAATTTGTGCTATTATAGTATGGAATAGGAGGCGCAGTGGCTGAGAGGTATAGCCCGGGGGTCTCGGGTTCGAATCCTGGTGAATTTCGGGATCTTTGGGCGCCTCTCCATCCAGCTTTAATGGATACCTGACATTAGTTAGGGAAAAGTAAAGGCGGTTTATCGTTGGGCTTCATGACACCCTCGTATACCGTAGGCCACAGAATCAGATGTCCTATAGAACAAAAGGTCTGAAAGGGGAACTTTTTTTTTAGAGCATGGAATGGGTTGCCTGAATCTGCTAGGAGAACCAACGACTTGGCAGAGTTTAAGTCATTGATCAACAATCGTGAATAGATTGAGCTAAGGGCACAAGTAGGACTTAATGTCTGTATTTTATAAGATGAGATTAGATGTCGATGATTTTTTCTTGTTGAATTAGTCGAATTTCAATTTTTAATATGTCTACTACCAGCTATTAATATAGATAAGAACTGGTCTAGTGTTTTACATTCTTGAAACTTACCTTATTTGTAGTAATAAATGAACGTCAAAGACAACTAATGACAAAAAAAAAACTTGATTTGTTTACATTGGAACAAGTAAAAATTTAAAAACTTATTTTAAAAAAGCTTATTTTAAAAGGGAAGAACTCTGCCCTTAAAACTATATCTATCAATAATATACAAGCTATTTCCCTAAATAATTAAATTAATTACCAATAATTAAATTAAATGACCAATTGTGTTTTTTTTAAATTGATTAATGTTTTATTGGGTACAATAAATAATTGTTTAAAGCATAGGCGTGGCCATGTTTTTTTTCGGGGGCTGGGGGGTACATAATTAATCCGTTTCTTTCTTTCGGAAGACGTTTATTGTACCCTAGAATAGGTTTTTCCTGGAGCTAGTGGAAAAATTGTAGACTACCCACCATTGCCAGCAAGGGGTCACAGCGCTAGCTCCCATAGCGCGGGGCGAAGCCACGCCGCCAAGCACTATTTCCGGTATTTCATTTCATTTCGTGGAGAAAGGTTGAAAGCCCCCCCCCCCCGGATACGCCCATGGTTTGAAGTTTCAACTTGAACGGAAATGCGTGAGGGAGAAATAGCATTAACAATTATTCTTTTGAGACTAAGCCAAACAAATTTAGCCAAATCTGTGAATACTAAAAGATTAGTTTCCCTTGTTGGTATTCAACAAAATAAGTAATTGCCAGTAATTAATTGGCTAATTTGTTACTTTTTTTTATTGATTTATGTTTGGTCTATACCAAAGAATATGTGTGTGAAGTTTCGACTTGATCCAAGAATAGGTGTGGGAGAAACAATGTGTACACTTTTTTACCAGACAGACTGACGGACTGACAGACAGACTTACTTACTTACTTAGACTTAGGTCCTCCCGCGCCGTTCGGCGCATTGGGCGGCAAGCTGTCTCCATAAAGATCTGTCACTGGCAATGTCTGAAGCCTCCTCCCACCTGGTGTCCACTGTTTTGAGGTCCTCCATGAAGGTGTGTCGCCAAGTAATACGAGGGCGTCCCTGTTTGCGCTTTCCTTGTTTAGGCTTCCATGTTATCGCAACTCTTGGTGTGCTTAATTCATTTTGACGTAGAACATGTCCCGCAAACCTCATGCGACGCTCAGTCACAACCTCACCAAGTGTTCGACTCCCAGTTTGGCATAGGATTTCCTTGTTTGAGACTCGATCTGTGTAGCTGACTCCCAAAATCCGTCTCAGCCATCTCTGTTGAGCCACATTTGGTCTTTTCTCAATTTTGACAGATGACTTCCACGTCTCACATGCATATGTAGCAGTTGGGATGACGATTGTGTTGAGAAGGTGTATTTTTGTCTCGAGTCCAATGGCTTGGCTAGTCCAAATAGGCTGCAGCCTTTGGAAAATGCTCCCTGCCTTTCCTATTCGGCACTCTACATCATGGTAAGCATCTCCATCATTTGTTATGATGCTGCCAAGGTACGTGAACTTGTCCAGCTCTTCAAGCTTTGAATCGCCAAGTCTGACGGGGACACCCTTTGCCTTATATCCCACTCGCATAATTTTAGTCTTATCCAAGTTTATGCGGAGGCCAATTTTGGGTGCCTCTCTGTCTAGGCTCTCCGTCATTTCTTGAATGCATTTATTTGTAGCCCCGAGTAGTGCAACATCATCAGCAAAGTCCAAGTCCGTCAATCGGAGCTGTTAATGCCATGGAATACCAAAGGCAGTCTGGTTCATTGCTCTCCTCATTATGTAGTCGATGGCTAGGAGGAAAAGGAAGGGAGATAAGATGCACCCCTGTCTCACACCTGTCTCGATTGTAAAAAACTCTGACAGACAGAGTTAGTTGATATAAGCTTTGTAAAAAGAGGTTTATTGCGACATTAAAACTTGATTTTCATTTTTTTAAAGTATTTTAGTCACGGTACTCACGCGTCTAGAATTATCAAGGTATTTAGAAATACTTCAAATACAACTTATTACACATGCATCCTTAACAGAAACACTACAAAGCTGTTTTTCTTGTTTCTGTCTCTGTTAGGATTGAGATTCGTTACTGAAGAATAATTCTTTGTTGTCCTCTTTACAGTGTCTGATGATACATTTACTGACTAATCAAAATCTAACAATGATGAACATCCTGCCCATAGACCTATTTATATTATACCTAGACTTGAAAAGGGAAACCAATTCTTATCCGATAATGGTCATTTCACAGACCTATATGTATATGCCAGCCACACACACACATATATATATGTATATATATATATATATATATATATATATATATATATATATATATATATATATATATATATATATATATATATATATATATATATATATATATCATGGTCGTAGCCAGGGGGGGTTGTGGTTCAATCCCCCCCGAAATGAAATCCCCCCCGGAAGGGAGATCAGAATTCAGTAATTGATTTTTTGATTTGATTTTGTTTATTTTGGGTGACATTTTAATACTATACCATCACTTGTCCCAACACAGCCAAGGGGTTTTCAGTTTAAAAACCCCTACCAGGGGGGTTTGAGTTTAAAACCCCTGTCAGGGGGTTTTGAGTTTAAAACCCCTACCAGGGTTTTTTTGCAGATAAATCCCTCTCTTCTAATAACAAAACAAAACACATAAAAAAAAAGGAAACGACCATCCCCAAATTCCAAGAGCCACAGTCTCAGGAAGATTTTGATTTTATAACTCCCCTATTCAATATAAAAAAAAGCAAATTACACACTCAAAATTCTATGAGCGTAGCCTAAGGGTTTTGAGTTAAACCCCCCCCTCCTCTTCAGTAGGGTTTGAAGCTAAAAAATACCTCTTCAATATAAAAAAAAGCAAATTACGCACTCAAAATGTTATGAGGGTAGGTAAATGGATTTCGACTCAGTTTTGAGTTTAAACCCCTTTTAGCGGGGTTATAAGGTGAAAAATACTTCTTTAATATTAAAAACAAAGCAAATTATACACTCAAAATTCTATGAGTGTAGTCAAAGGGGTTTTGAGTTTAAACTCCCCTCCAGTGGAGTTTGAAGCTAAAAAAAATAACTCTTCAATATAAAAAACGCACTCAAAATGCTATAAGAGTTGCCAAAAGGGGTTTTGAGTTTAAACCCCCTTTCAGCGGGGTTTGATGCTTAAAAAAGACCTCTTTAATATAAAAAAAGCAAATTACACACAAAAATTATTTGAGCGTAGCCAAGCCCATTGGGGATTTCGAGTTTAAACCCCTCTCCTACAGTTTGCTTTTCTTAAAAGTTTAAAACTCCTCCAGATGGTTTTGAGTTAAAAAAAATATTCTAAAGCAAACTACAGTTACCAAATACTATGACCGTAGCTAAATGGGGTTTTGCATTTAAAAAAAAAAAACTCCAGAGATTTTTTAGTTAAAAATTCACAACAGGTGATTTTGACGATAAAACTTCCCTTTTCGATATAAAATCTAAAGCAAACTACAGTCACCTAATTCCAAGAGCATATTCAAGAGAGGTTACACATTTCTACCAGTGGCGGGGCTCCATTAATAAAGTGCTTTGAAAAGTCATCAGTCGAAATTGAAAAACGCTAAATGTGGCTCAACAAAGATGGCTAAGATAGATTTTAGGAGTCAGTTATAGAGATCGGGTCTAAATCAAGGAAATACTTTACCGAATATGTAGTCGACCCCTTAGTAAGGTTGTAACAGAGCGTCGCATGAGGTTTGCGGGACATGTTCTCCGACAAAATGAATTACGCATACTTAAGGGTTGCGATGACATCCTAGTACAACTTAGCGCCAGTAAGGCAGTGAGAATAGCATTTGAGGTGTTTGAAATAAAACTTTTTAATAGCAGGAAAATTTACTGTAGATACCTCAGAACATTCATTTTGTTGGCTTTCAATACCAGAAATAGTGCATGGCGACGGGGCTACGCCCCGCGCTGGGGGAGCTCTAAGCGCATATTTATATGTATGTATGTGTGTGTGTATATAATCTTTATTACATTCTGACCAATCATGCTTTCGGAAGACGCTTATTGTGCCCTAGAATAGGTTCTTCCTGGAGTTAGTGGGAAATTGTAGACTCCCCGCCATTGCCAGCAATGGGGTCTGGGGGAGTGCTAGGTACTCCCCCAGCGCGGGCCGAGCCCCGCCGCCAAGCACTATTTCTGATATTGAAAGCCAACAAAATACATATTCTGAGGTACCTACAGTGCATTTTAATGCTATTAAAAAGTTTTATTTCAAAAACCTAATGTGCTTTTCTTACTGACTAAGATCCTCCCGCGCCGTTCAGCGAATTTGCCGTCAAGCTGTTTCCACACAAATCTGTTACTGGTAATGTCTGAAGCCTCTTCCCACCTGCTCTGAGGACCTCCATGAATGTGTGGCGCCAAGTTGTACTAGGATATCATCGCAACTCTTCTTATGTGTAGTTTATTTTGTCGGATAACATGTCCCGCAAACCTCATGCGACGCTCTGTCACAATCTTACTAAGGGATCGACTCCCATTTCGGCATAGGATTTCCTTGATTTAGACCCGATCTCTATAACTGACTCCTAAAATCTGTCTTAGCCATCTTTGTTGAGCCACATTTAGTGTTTTTCAATTCACTGCACTTTATTAATTATCTGTTGGGTGTTTTAAACTAAAAATTCTCTGGAGTTATGTTGTTGTTTTTTTTAATTCAAAACCCCATTTAACTACGGTCATAGAATTTGGTGAATGTAGTTTGCTTTAGAATAATATTGAAGAGAGAGGTTTTCCACCTCAAAACGTTCTGTAAGGGGATTTTAAACTCAAAACCATCTGGAGTTGAGGGGTTTAAACTCAAAACCATCTGGAGTAGAGGGTTTAAACTCAAAACTCTTAATTGTCTTGTCTACGCTCAAATAAGTTTAGTGTGTAATTTTTTTTTTTATATTGAAGAACTATTTTTTAGCATCAAATCACTCTGGAAGGGGGGTTTAAACTCAAAACTCCTTTTGACAACGCTCATAAATTTCTGAGTGTGTAATTTTCTCTTTTTTTTTATATTGAAGATGTAATTTTTAGCTTCAAACTCAACTGGAGGGGAATTGAAACTCAAAACCCCTTTGAATACACTCATAACATGTTGAGTGTATAATTTGCTTTGTTTTTAATATTTAAGAGGTATTTTTTACCTTCAAACCCCGCTGAAGGGGGGTTTAAACTCAAAACTGAGTCAAAACCCATTTAGCTACGCTCATAACATTTTTAGTGCGTAATTTACGTTTTTTATACCGGGTATTGAAGAGATATTTTTTAGCTTCAAACCCTACTGAAGAGTGGAAGAAGGTTAACTCAAAACCCTTTTGGCTACGCTCATATAATTTGTGTGAGTAATTTTCTTTTTTCATATTGAAAAGGGGTTTATAATAAATTTCGGAGGGAGTTTAAAAATCAAAATCTTCCTTAACTGTGCTCGTGAAATTTTGGGGGATTGTCGTTTGCATTTTTTTTTTGTTTTTGTTTTATAGAAGAGAGGAATTTAAATGCGAAAACCCCTGGTATGGGGGGTTTTAAACTCAAACCCCCCTGGTAGGGGCTTTTAAACTCGAATACCGACTGGTAGGGGATTTTAAAGTCGAACCTCCCTAGTAGGGGGTTTTAAACTCAAAACCCCCTTGGCAGGGGTTTTAAACTCAAAAACCTCTGCTAGGGGTTTTTAAACTCAAAACCTCCTTTGCTGTGCTGGGGCAAGTGATAGTTTAGTATTAAAATCTCGCCTAAAATAAACAAAATCAGAGCAAAAAATCAGTCACTAAATTCCAATTTCGGTGGGAGGGGGGTTGAACCCCAAGAACGCCCCCCTGGCTACGCCCATGATATATAAATATATATATATATATTGTTATTTACGTAGGCCTAACTCTTTTTCAAGCTGTAAGGAAAATCGATCTTTCTGTCTTATTAAAAGTAATGATCTTTAGTTTTCAAAGTTTAGAAATAATGCATTACCAGTTTGAGGATTTTTTATAAAATGGGCTATTAATCACAAAACTATATATTCACGCAAATCTATGAAATAAAGCCATTTCCTGTTAGTTTCCTTTGAGATAATGTTTCGAAAATCATAGATCGAAATAATTCACGTCTATTGATTTTAGTCATCTTATGTACATTTAAATAGATCGATCACATCGTTTTAAATTATGTATCTAAAACTTGCAATGATAATAGTTATGAGAAGAGAGTGCTCTTAATTTCGATGTTCGATTACCAGATCTAAACATTTAATTATATGCTTCATAGGTTAGGGTTGAAAAAAAACAACTTTACTTCTTATAACTGATTTACAAAACAAAGCCTTGTTTCAACTTTTTTGAAAATGTTCACATTTTTTTATAGTGTTAAAAGATCTCCATGTCTAGTCTAGATCTAATATATATATATATATAGGTTCTATGATCCTGCCACTATGTGCTTTATTAGCTCAGCATTTCTACACTTTGAACATTTGTGGGAAGCGGGGGCTCGAGGTTCGACACCCGACTCGGGCAGAGTTGTGTTTACTGAGTGCCTAAAGGCAGCACGGAAAACCAACTCCTAGATACCCCCCCCCCTCCCACTGGTCCACAAATGAAATTGGGCCAAAGCGCTCTGAGCATGCTATAAGCATGAAAGTAGCGCTATATAAAAGCTATAAATATATTTGTCTACAACACTGAGTTTCAGCATATATTGTTATTTTGTTAGTCCATATAACTGTGTTTTGCATTGTGGAGACAAATTCTTCTTGTTGTTATTTGAGCATTTCGTTGTTTTTAAATCAAATAAAACTGATGAACATTGGTTTAGCTAGGAATTTTCCAACATTTGAGGGCCCGGGAGGGGGCTCGGCCTCTTAGGGGGCCCTTGTATTTTACTTAATATTTAATGTCAAATAAATTCATTTGGGGGGGGGGGCTCTCTAGTGGGGATTTTCAAATTCTCCCCCCCCTTCCCCACCCTAGCTACGCCACTGCTGATGAATTATTAAAATAAATTTTTACTAACAAAATTACACAACTTTTAACTTAAGGACTACACAGTCTACACATTTTATGATGTGTAAATTAATATAATAAAAAGTGGTAAAATAAGTCTACAGACATGTTTCTTTTGATTTCACACTTGTTATGTAGTCGTCTCAAAGAATCACATCTGAGAAAACGTTACTTCAAATTTATTAAAGAAAAGTTTATGTTGTTTTTATGTTACGCGGCCAGATTTTCAAAGCAGCTTCAATTTAATAAGCAAGCTAATCATATATTTATTTTGCTCATGCGTTATTTTAATATCGTCAGCAAAGCTGGCAATGCAAATCGCACGGTCAAATTGGTTTTAAAAATCTGGCTAATCGGCGGCAAATGCGCTCATTTCGGTTTAATTGAGGAGGAAATCTCTCCAACTCTGCGTGGCGTCACGCGTCATTTAAATCTTTATCTTGTACCTGGTCAGCATTCTCACAGCGCTCAACTCCTCCTGAGATTTGGAGTAGCCGAACCTGCAGGTAGCCAGTGATCAAGTGCTGTTATAGCGAAATGTTTATCCGAGACAAGTCGTCAAGTGGGAGTCAAAATATTTCCTTCGTCTCCAAGGATGTCACGTGACTCAATCGAGTCCCTTATTTTACTCTAGTTATATTTATCATTGCCAAACTTGAAATGCAATGGCGTGGCCAGCGATCTCGACTCCCAGAGCGATACAGTCGTCTGACCCTTTCAGATTCGGTTTAAAACAGTCAAACCGGAAGATGTTATAGATGGACCTACCTAACTTGACTTTCGATGCATCCTTAGCCCCTTTATGTTGAGACACACATTGCAGGTCAAAAAATTAGTATACATTGTTTAGTATAAATTAAGACAAAGACATCCTTGCGAGTTAAATTTGCTTTTAAGTATTAAGACACCCTTAATTGAAGATTCTTGACATTCGATTGTCCGCCCTTGTCTATATTCTTTAGGAATATTTTGTTGTTTTTTTTTGGTAGTTTTTGTTTATACTCTCTTCTCATGTTCCAAAACGTGTTGCGTTTCGTTTACATTCTTGTTCCTCTGCTTCGCTTTGCTGTCCAAGCAATCGAGGGGAAAATTCAATTCCCTTTGTTCATTGTGGGGTTCTAGTTGTTTTGTTTGTCCATACCGATGCAATTCTTGCGACGCTCCCTTTTGGTGTTTCTTAACCGTGGGTCGTTTTCACATGGTTCATATAAGAGTTTTCCTGGGGTCAAGATCGTAGAAAATGTTTTTATTTCTTAGGAGACCTGGATTATCTTCCTTATATGTAGATGTTTTCTCTGTCTTTCATCACCACGTCCTGAGATATTATTAAAGCTCCATTTGTTTAAATATAGTATCTATAATGTTATAGTTTACATTTACCATTGAATCAAATTTGTTCTTTGTTGTTGTTTTTTTTGGTATTTCATTTTATTGTACATCGTTGAATAGTTCATATCAAGTTACGATTAAAGGAGATTTAGAGTGTGGCTGAAATATTGTCTGGGGACACTTGACACAATTTGTGTGAACAAAATGTGAATGTAAATGACTTTGCTGCTTGCTGACATTTTTTGTTTTATTTTATTGTTTTGCACCCTCACCAAGCAAATTAAATGTCAGGTCTACCAAGCAAATTAAATGTCAGGTCTACCAAGCAAATTAAATGCCAGGTCTACCAAGCAAATTAAATGTCAGGTCTACAAAGCAAATTAAATGTCAGGTCTACCAAGCAAATTAAATGTCAGGTCTACCAAGCAAATTAAATGTCAGGTCTACCAAGCAAATTAAATGTCAGGTCTACCAACAAATGACAAATTGTATTTGTTAATTTAAAACTAAATTGGAGGGAGAAGTTTCCAGTTTGTAAGTTTCCACTAAAGCAGTTCTCTCCCCCTACCTTTTCCAAAGTGAACCAAACAGTAACTGTCTTGCAAAGGGTAAGGGTCTGGAGCGGCCAACAGCGTTTCCATCTGTTGAATCATAGACATACATGTGATATCTATTTTAAAATAAAAAAAGAAAAACAAAATAAGTGATATACTTTGAAAAAAAAAACAATTTTAGCAGTGAGTTTAACATTTTTAAAATAGAAGTGTACTTAATAAATATGCATTAAACAGTATAATTAATTTGCAGATTCACTTCTCTTGTTACATCTTGTTACAGTCTCAGAGACAACCCACATCAGCCTCTTGAGTAAGATTTGAAAGTCAGGTTACATTTTAGTTCTATTTCACACACACACACACACACACACACACACAAACACACACACACCAAGTCCTTCGCTCGTACACATACGCCCTTCTTCTCAGAATTGACCATAACTCTGGCTCAAGTCGCTGACCACCTGGAAAAAAATTGTGCTCGCCCCATCTCCCCCTTTCAAGACTTAGAGTGAGCAAGTTAACACAGCTCCGGATCCCTCTCACTCCCCCCCCCCATTTTATTTTCACTTTTATTACTACTGTCATTCAAGTGAAAATGTTTCCAAGTTTTTCCGGCCAATGGGCGTTACTTTCGAATGATTGACACGATACGCATGGCTTAAGGTTGATTATAAATACCCTTTAATGAACATTTTCCAATTTCTTCTTTTTAAAAATTCTTTATCCAATTCTATGTGGAGGATCTAATTTATATTTTGTTTGCTAACATCTAAATGTTTGTCAATCATAACTTTATATCAACAATCAAGTGGATACACCCGAAAATTAGTTTGAGGTACCTTAATTTTAAACTTCACTTGTTATTATTTGATAACAAAGATTTTCGACTAACTAATTAGTTTAAAATATATTCATGGAAAACAAGAGAAAAAGTGTAGATGAAAAACAGCAGGAGCTGATCCAAACTACAAAAGACATTCAATTGAATGCTAAAGACAAAGAGAAGATTGTCAAGCAACACAAATACACAACTTCATCTGAAAAAAGACAAGATTTAGTTCGTGGCGACGCAAATTCCAAGCCAGATAATATTGTTCATGGTGACCCAACTTCTAGACAAAAAGATAGAGATAGTGGAGACAATGTTTTACCTAAAAATACCATTGACACTCCTGTGATTACAAAGCAGCTTTCTTTGGAACCTCAACTAGCAACGTGTCCAGGCACACCTATGTCAAGACATACAGGTGTTGGCCTGAAACGTAAACCTGATGGCGGTGATCAGAGCTCAATGGTGGACAATGGTGTGCCCCCTGTTAAAAGATCACGAGCTAAGAAGATGCAGGGGTTGACCTTTGAGCAGTCCGAGATGAGGAGATCAAGGACAAATGAACAGGTAAGAATATATATCTTTTTACAAAGCACATGTCAGCTCACTCTGTCTGGTAAAACACCCAATTTCAGATCAAGTTGAAACTTTGCACAATCATTTCTTTTACGTGACAAAAAAAAAGAATCAATAAAACAATTAACCAGTTGCTTATTAATTATTTTGTTTGCCATTTCGAACAAGGAAACGAAATTGTACTTGACTAATAAGGTGGTATAAGTTCAATGAATAGTTACCATGTAGAGAAAAAAGTTTGAAATTAAAATAGATAACTATAAAACCATCTATTTTCATAAGCACTTCCCTGGCTTGATGAAGCTGGGGAGGCGTTAGCCATCGAGTTCGAACTCACTTTACTTTTTTTTTTATACATACATACATTTAAAAAGCGATCTTCTTTCTCCCCCAAGCCCTTTCCAGACAAGTGATAGGATCATAGCCTACAGAGAAAGCTAAAAACATGAAATTGCGCTAAACAAAAAAAAAATTGGTAAAAATATTTGTAGCCTAATCGCACAGATTTAATATCTTATCTTATATAATACAGACGTTACTTCAAAAAAGAAGATGATTACGTCCTATATTGTTAGTCTAGATCTATTAAAAATTTAATTACATGACTGAACCAGACTAATTGATACAACTACACTTAATAAAAATATTGATGTTTTTTTAATAGTCTTTTTTCTTGTTTTACATATCAAATACAAATGACCAACCATTGATTAATGGTCACCTAGTTGAAAGTATGATGAAAATATCTGGAACTTCGAGAATCTCTTTGTAAAATATTCCCCTCCGGCCTCCCCCCTCTGAGAATTGGACTCATCTGTTTCCATGCTTCTTGTTATTTCATTAGAAGTGTCAGCCCAATGCATCCGATGTCCAGTAACAATAAGAGCATTACACTACCTTAACCTTTACCACACTGCTTGACATTTAATTGCCATATCAACAGATAAGATATTTGCATAGAAATTAACTTATTTTATCAATACACCTGTTATATTGAAATATTAAAGTAAAGCATGACTTCACGAATTTAAAAAACTAAAGTAAAAGTTCAAATAAATTGAGGATTATAACACATCCCAAGAGAAATAAAATAAAATTTAAATTCTATTTATTTTTCTGTATTTTATAAAATGAATAAAAAATAGATTGCTATTAGATCATCGTAGCTTTGTTATCTTTCTTGAATAGTATTTAGTTAGGTCTGTAAAATGTGTAACTGGAAAATAATATTCCTATGGATTAAAACAAAAAGGCTTATGCTTATGGTTATATCTTTATTGTATTATAGTAAAAACGTATGTGTTAGTTTTTTTTAAATAAATATAGCAACATTTTTTGTGTGTGCATAAATATATACAATATTATTATAAGTTTGCACTTCAAATCGATTGAACTGGCCTGTCTATTACTGCACTCACGTTGAAGTCTTCTGTCTGGGAAGAACGGCAAAGGTCAAGTTGCAGACACATTCCCAGCAGACCCAATAGGCAAATCAAAAGTCATAACAATCAATTAAATCATGACCGTCACTGACAAATATTAAAATTCAACCAAATAAAACAAAACTCAAAGACACAAAGCTAGGCACTTTTCTCGTTCCATGTGCTAGACAAATTAGTGCCCCTTCTTCCCTAGTGCCATTAAAGCATGGAATGGGTTACCTGAATTAGCAATGAAAATAAACGATTTAGCTGAATTTTAATCTCTAATGAACATGAGCGAGTTGATTAACACATAGATTAGGACATAATTATATTCTTCTTTGAAAGAACATCTGCAATTTATAAGATTATATAAGAATTTATTTTTTTTAAATTGTCAATGTCACTCAAGATGTAGGTAATTTGAATAATTTTTAATGTCAGTATATGTTAAGCTTGAGGACATTTCTGAAAAGTTAAGTAACATTGTGTGTATAATTAATTTTTCTAATGCGACTAATGTGTAGTGTGTTGTATTTTTGTTTGGTCTTAGATCTATTGCTTTTACAATAAATTTTGACTTCCTAGGAACGAGAAAGACAGAGAAATATTTCTGAAGCTCTCGAGGCACTGAAACAGTGCGAGATGCCTTTCAATCCTTACCTCAATCATAAAGAGGATTCTAAAATCTACCTGCTGAAAACTGCCACTGCTTATATACACGGCATGAGCAGGATGATCCATGACTACGACAGAGGTCTCGTCCACCGCTGCGACCACAGGTTGTCACAGGAGCGCCTCGTTGCTATGCATAATGCAATGTTGCCTAACATATTCGGGACATTCAACTTTCCCAATGGCTGTGTTTTCTCCGATTCGTCTAGTACAGCAAAAGATCAACCCTTCATTTCATCGAGAAGTCTTTCTCTAGGGATCGGCAAGGCGGTTTCTGGTGCATATCCTTCTACATATGTATCCAACTTAGTTGAGGATCAGAGTGAACAAAGGTTAGTGAAACATTGCACTGATACACGAACAAATATTTTACATCCAAATAATTTTACGTATGACAGGTTACGAGTGTAACTTTTTCTTAATTTAGTCAAGTTATGTTTTTCAAAAGTAATTTTTTTTTGGTCAGTTAATTTTATTTTTTTTAAGTATTAACCATTGACATAAATAAATATAGACTGGCCTATAAAAGAGTTTTATGAAACTAAAATTTGTGACTTGCAATTTTGTGTACTTTATTATACAGCAGTGTAGTTTTGTTTAATCTCTAACACTGAGGATCATGTAACTTTTCAGAATTTGGAAATCCGACAACAATAGATATACATGTTTTCAAGTTACATGAAGTTATTTCTTTTTTCCAGTTTATATTTATGTATGTCTATGGTATTAACCCAATCCATATTTTTTAAACTAGATAAGGTAAAATATTTAAATTGCGTACACAATAATAAATCTGAATCCTTCCTTTTTCTTTAAAATCTATTTTAGAAAAAATAATGACAGTGCTTTTAACGACAACATAGATCTGTGTGCTTTTGAAAAGAGTGCTCCCCAACTGAGCCCTTATTTCCCAAGTTTTCTACATCATCCCATGAGCACTTCCGCTGAAGGGAAACAAAAGGGAGATCATTATGCTCATGGTTCCCCGTCTGCAAACACTTTTCCTCATTCAGAAGAAACACCTTCACCCCAGAATCCTGTTGACCCTACATTTAAATGTGCCTTGAAAAAACCTTCAGAAGATCCATACCATCAGTCAACTCCAAAACAAATCAGCTCCTTACTAAATGAGCGACTGAATGGAGCAAGAAAAAGTTTTGATGTAGCATCGTCCCCTTCATTGGCGACACTTCTAAGTCAAGAGTCAAGAATCAACCTAGATGCTTCTGCACGATTCAGCGGCAACAGCAGCGTCAATAGTAGTGCAAACAGCAGCGGTTATATGAGCATGTTGTCTGCCCATGGCAACGATGATTCCGCAGTTTTCTCCCCCGACAGATTACAGCAGACGATTGATGACATGTACAGTGAGTCATTTTTGGCGCCAACGCCGACTCAGCGACTCCATTTTGACGCTTTTTAAGGTAATATCTCCTCAAAATAGTATATATAAGGCCTCAATATTGTACCAGAGACTTAAATGGGTAACTCTACGGTGACTAATATTTAGTTTAAAAAAATAGATAGAGATATTTACATATATGATGGCCGTATAATTTTATCGTAATCAGTTACAAGTTATAGCAAATCTGCTTTTGTTCCCTTAACACCTTTCATAACAATAGAAACAGTTACTTTACCATATGTCATGTTTTTATAATATACTTGGCCGCGTTCGATTAAGAAAAACAAATGCATTTTAGAAATGTGTGTTGATTCCAATCTCGTAAAATCCTAATAGAAAAAAAAAAGCAAAACGCATTTTAATTTTTCAAGTCTCTACGTTTAGAAGTCTCTTGCCTCCTTGCTCTGTGATAGAATTATAGTTTATTTAATTTGAAAAAAATGAGTACACATGAAAATAAAAGCGATTTTTATTTATCCTCTTTCTCTCCCTCTCCCTCTATCTCTCCCTTTCTCTCTCTCCCTTTCTCTCTCCCACTATCTCTCCCTTTCTCTCTCTCCCACTATCTCTCCCTTTCTCTCTCTCCCTTTCTCTCTCTCCCTCTCTTTCTCCCTCTATCTCCCTCTCTCTCCCCCTCTCTCTCTCTCTCTCCCTTTCTCTCTCTCCCTTTCTCTCTCTCCCTCTCTCTCTCCCTTTCTCTCTCTCCCTTTCTCTCTCTCCCTTTCTCTTTCTCCCTCTCCCTTTCTCTCTCTCCCTTTCTCTCTCTCTCCCTTTCTCTTTCTCCCTCTCTCTCCCTCTCTCTCTCCCCCCTCTCTCTCCCTCTCTTTCCGTCCAGTCTAGATAATGTCGTACTGGTGTTAAATTTGACGAAATTATTGGCTCACCTACCACTCCCTCCCCCACCCCTCCTATTTTACTCTCGCCAATAGTTTCTGTCACTGGAATCTCTGGGCACCACCAGTTCCCCGCTCCTCCATGACTCTAACATTATCATTAAGTGAGCAAATTTGTTACTACGAAGTGACTGAAGATACGTGAAACCTACCCCCGTCCCTCCCCCTGTCTCTGTTTACTTTACTCACATTCCATCCCCAACAAGTGTCAGGGCCACGGTGTGAGCAATTTGAAACCAATAACTCATTGACCCAACTACTTGGCCCCACGCGGAGACCAGCGGGCCGTAGGAAGAGCATTAAAGTGATAAAACGTTCTCCGGGCTTCCCCATCCTTATTTTTTGGGCACCTTCCTAGCAGCGCCGTCCTAATTCGTTCTTAGCACACACACACACGCCCTCTTTCCCCGCACCCCAGACAAAACTTTATCCGCCTAGACGTCCGGAGTGAGAGGACGAAGTCGTGTCAACATGAAATTGTGAAAGTACTCATCTAGATAGCCACGTCGGACAGCATGCACCGAAGGCAGAGTTTACCATCTTGTGAATGTGTCGCTTAATGGGGCCATCGGCGGAACTTTGTTACGACATGGCCACAGCGTCTCATAACATCCTTTTGGACAGACTCAATGAATTGGTTTAAAAAAAAAAAAGAAAATGTACTTAATTGTAGATGTATTAGCGAATTTGTAACTACCGAGGGCATGCATAACAATTAAGTGTGTGGACATTGCAAGAATAAGTTTGTCATATCTAAACTATGATAGGCATTTCCCTACGTAAAAGTAAAAGGCTTTATATCCAGCAAATTTTTTTTTTAGTTAATTGTTTTAAATAGCAAAATAATTTTTTAAAGCCATCTTTAAAATAAATACATGTAACTCATCACTAAATGAATATCAGGCTTAGGACCGGCCTTAGGCCGATTTGACCGATTGCTTCAATTGGGCCCCGCGCCTGGCAGGTGCTCTGACATTTTTATTAAGCATAGGCCTATCTACCACTTTCTTGTCACAGGCTTTTAAAGATTTAGGACTTAAAGGGTTAGCATATTTAGTCTAGGCCCTTGGCCTATCGTCGTACGATTGACATAACTGGCGTTGTTCTGTGTAAAAATCTGCTCCGTTAGCTATTGGCAACTAGACATGTCAACTTGACATTATCTGCCTTATGAATGAATGAGACAATAAGTGCGTTATGAAAACAAAGGAGGTTGAGAGTAAAAGTAGGCCTACTCAATAATTAATTTACATATACTAAATGAGGCATAACATTTTTCGGATTGAAGATAAATGTTTGCATGCTTTTATTATGTTTTCTGATGAATACATGTTATGTAGCAATCTCCTTTTATTTCTTGCTCTCTGTTGCGATACATGTCGCAATCTCCTTTTATTTCTATCTTTCTGTTGCGATACATGTAGGAATATCCTTTTATTTCTCTCTGTTGCGATACATGTAGCTATCTCCGTTTATTTCTCTCTGTTGCGATACATGTAGCAATCTCCGTTTATTTCTCTCTGTTGCGATACATGTAGCAATCTCCGTTTATTTCTCTCTGTTGCGATACATGTAGCAATCTCCTTTTATTTCTCTCTGTTGCGATACATGTAGCTATCTCCGTTTATTTCTCTCTGTTGCGATACATGTAGCAATCTCCTTTTATTTCTCTCCGTTGCGATACATGTAGCAATCTCCTTTTATTTCTCTCTGTTGCGATACATGTAGCAATCTTCTTTTATTTCTCTCTGTTGCGATACATGTAGCAATCTCCTTTTATTTCTCTCTGTTGCGATACATGTAGCAATCTCCTTTTATTTCTCTCTGTTGCGATACATGTAGCAATCTCCTTTTATTTCTATCTCTCTGTTGCGATACATGTAGCAATCTCCTTTTATTTCTCTCTGTTGCGATACATGTAGCAATCTCCTTTTATTTCTATCTCTCTGTTGTGATACATGTAGCAATCTCCTTTTATTTCTCTCTGTTGCGATACATGTAGCAATCTCCTTTTATTTCTCTCTGTTGCGATACATGTAGCAATCTCCTTTTATTTCTCTCTGTTGCGATACATGTAGCAATCTCCTTTTATTTCTCTCTGTTGCGATACATGTAGCAATCTCCTTTTATTTCTATCTCTCTGTTGCGATACATGTAGCTATCTCCGTTTATTTCTCTCTGTTGCGATACATGTAGCAATCTCCTTTTATTTCTATCTCTCTGTTGTGATACATGTAGCAATCTCCTTATATTTCTCTCTGTTGCGATACATGTAGCAATCTCCTTTTATTTCTCTCTGTTGCGATACATGTAGCAATCTCCTTTTATTTCTCTCTGTTGCGATACATGTAGCAATCTCCTTTTATTTCTCTCCGTTGCGATACATGTAGCAATCTCCTTTTATTTCTCTCTGTTGCGATACATGTAGCAATCTTCTTTTATTTCTCTCTGTTGCGATACATGTAGCAATCTCCTTTTATTTCTCTCTGTTGCGATACATGTAGCAATCTCCTTTTATTTCTCTCTGTTGCGATACATGTAGCAATCTCCTTTTATTTCTATCTCTCTGTTGCGATGCATGTAGCAATCTCCTTTTTTTTTCTCTGTTACGATACATTTAGCAATCTTGATCAAATCAATTAATTAGCTAAACTCCTAATTTAATTTGGTATGTATCCATATTTGCAATAAATGGACTACACAATCTAATTCAGGATTCTCATTCTTTAAATTCAAAATATTTAATCTAGATTTTACAGAAAATATATAAAAAAAATAGTATTATTAGCTGTTGTGTTTAACTTTGTCAATTTGTTCTATATTTCAGTGATGACAGTCTCCTACAGAACGCTAATATGAAAAGCCCCAAGCTAGTTAGTATATGCAACAAGTACATCTGTTAAAAGTGAGACAGTAAGTCAGAGGCTGGGTATTCGTCTGAGAGACGACACTATATCTCTTTACTTGAAGACAATTTATCATTAAGTTGTAATAGATTCTGTGTGGGTAGGGTAGGTTGGGGCCCGGCTCTTTTTTTTTCATAAAAAAATAGCATCCTGCTTTTGTGAGAATGGAACCCTGTAGGGTAAAAGCCAATGTCTTATAGTTCTATAACTATATTTACAAAGGACCAATTTATAGTTGATAGAATTTGGCCCACTTTTTTTTTGCATTTTTAAAACTTCTATTTAATAACGCTACTCTAATTGTATGATTTAGAGAGAGAGAGAGAGAGCGAGAGCATTGCAATGAGTCAGTGACTGATGTATCCTTCAAACCTTTAAAGGTACTTGTTATCAACACGTTCAGT
The DNA here is from genome assembly GCA_036873155.1 of Biomphalaria sudanica. Classification (NCBI taxonomy): domain Eukaryota; kingdom Metazoa; phylum Mollusca; class Gastropoda; family Planorbidae; genus Biomphalaria; species Biomphalaria sudanica. The sequence goes on from JAZGLO010006474.1 coordinate 119,516, forward strand.
TCACTAATTACTTTATTACTGTTGTTCAATTTCTAAAGGGACATAATGAAGTGGTCATTATTAAAGTTTATTTCTCTTAATAACTTCCCTTGAAACAGTCAACAAAACATTGTAGTTTCTCTCGGGCTTACCTTATTACAGCCCCTTATTTTTTTTTAAAATTATTATGATTATTTAATATTAGATCTTTATTGTAAATGATTCTGAATGTGATTCCATTTTTTTTTAATTCATGTTTGATACTGTCATAATTTTCTTTGAATTAATAAAATAATCTTTGTATACACATGCATACTTTTTGTTCTAGCCGATATGCACTTTGTGTTTTATTTTATTGTACTATAAAAAGAACTCATAGGCTTTTTTTTTACAAATATTATCATGCGAATTAAAATTGACCTCTGTAACTGGGTTATGCATCGACCATGTCACATAATGACATATTCAGACTTAATAATATACATTGCATGCTATTCGCATTGACTTGGTCATGTTTTTGCTAAAACCTCAACAAATGTCCCAAAGTTTCCTTCAACCTTCTACTACGAAACTAAACAGAAACTTTGATGCGATGCACGAAGAGATCTTAGATTCGATTGAAGACATTTCTGACAATTTAGAGAAGAATTTCTTGTTGCCTTTCTTGGTTCAATGGGAACTAACTAGTATGACATTTAGAATGCTTTCTTAAATAGCAGACGTTTAACATGCGGCGTGTAGAAAAATGGTGCTTAGAGGTTTATGTAGCCCAGGCAATATCTTTTAAAACTACTAGGGTCCCAACAGAGCTTTAAAAGGGACATCAATATTGGAGGAGAAAAGCTGACAGGAGTCAGTAGATTTAAATACCTCGTCTCAGATGAAGGAACCAAATTTGAACTACTGTCTCGAATTGCACAGTCCACAGCAACACTTCAAAACAATCTGGAAAGACAAAGACATAGCCCTCGAGACCAAAGTCAGACTGATGCGCACCCTGGTTATGTTCAATTTCCTTTATGCTTGCGAATCTTGCAGAACTAAAGAGGATCCTATCAGTGGAATTAAGATGCTACTGAAAGATTCTAGTTATCACATACAAAGAACGCATCACAAACGGAGCGATAGAGACATGATAAGTACAGTGTTTGGACCCCACGATGATCTGCTAACTACTGTCAAAACACGCAAACTAAAAATCTATTTCCAAATTACGAAGTTTTCAGAGCTATCAAAGACCTTCCTTCAGGGAAATGTGCCAGGAAAAAGAAGAAAAGGTAGACAGGGAAAGCGATGGAAGACAATATAAAAGAATGGACGGGCATACCATTGTGGGAGGTTCTGTCCAAGGCAAAAGACAGAGAGAAATGGAGAGGGACGGTTGACAGATCTTGTGTAGTGCCCCAAAGGTCCACTAGAAGGGACATATAGGGACCCTTGAAATAAGAAAAAATGTGAATTGACTTTAAGAATTTTAATTTTGTTTAGTGTTCCATGTGTATTTTTCGTTGTTCTGTCCATCAAGAAACAACCAAAATTTAGAAGTAGCTGCATGTGTCTCTGAAGACTAGAACTACACAATTTTAATATCAACTAACATTAATTCCTTTGATAAAATTGAAGCTGAGACTAATGGAGATCAATAGTTATAGCAGGTCTCAACACTGACCTGTAACGTCTCAACACTGACCTGTAACGTCGCAACCTGTAAGCAGTAGAGACCAGTAGCTCGTTGTCAAGTTGAACAGACCTTGGTCTCCACTGCCCACAATTTGTGACGTTGCAGGCCAGTGTTCCGGCCTACTATGACGATTGGTCTCGGACTGATGGACACAGAACTCTATTAGGTCAATGTTGAACAGCTCTCACAGAGAAGTCGTCCAAATGTAAATAGCTGTAATAGGAAAAGAATTCAAAAGATCTAACCTTCTTCGTCATAAATTGGCGTCCTTAGAAGTACGCGGGGCGCGGGACGAGTGTCATACGCAGCCCCGTGAGCCGTAAGCGTGCTCTAAATAGTGTACCACATCACACTAACGGACTCGTCCGCCTCTGATGCTGTAGGTCTTATTGTTACGTTGAGATTGTACTATAGGATGTTTGACTACAGTTCTTAGTGTATTGTAATTATTCTGCAGGTAACATTTTGCTTGTAAAATTTTTGCACACAGTCCTCTTATAATGATTTAGTAGCCTTTAATCGACGTACATAATGATTCTGAAACATTGTGCATTAAAATCAACAAACTAATATTTTTGCTTTTAAAGAGACCCTGCTTGGGCTGGACGATTGCCCCACTCACCACCCCTAAAAACGCCTCTGATCATCATCATCAAAATCAATCAGAATGAAAGCTTGAGAGAGGTTCAAGTCCTCTCCTTCAAAAGCTTTGCACAAAAACCTGCTGTTTCGCGCAATACTTGTATGTATTTGTATCAATCTTTCTTAGTCGCTGTCGGTAGTGCAGAACAACTGGCATCTAATGATTATGTCATGTCATTATGTCACCTTTTCAGAATTGCAAGACTTCTGTTTTAGCGCCTACCCTTATTATCCAATTACTAATGTTCATAGACCATTGCTATTTTCTATATTCAGCGCCGTTTTTTTAGAGCTTTCTCTTTTAATTCATTTACGAAGTTCCATTTCTATGTTCCTTATAGACTTGTCTATTTTTTTTATTTCAGTATCCTTTATTCCAGCCCCAATGGCCTCCAATTAAAAAAAGCTATAACAATTCGCTTCTAGAAAAGTTATCAACCATTTGAAAAATGAAGATGATTTTTAAGTTGGAAGGTGAAAAGACGCTATTATTTTTGCGTGGAATGCCTGTCCATCCGTCCGTCCCGTTTAGATCTCGTAAACTTGAAAAGGTAGTGAAAATTCGACATCATAATATTTTAGTCCTTTCAAAGTTCTGTTGCAACATCTACTTTTTTCTTTTCCGAAAGCGAAAAATCTCATTTTTCAAATCATTTATGCAAGTAGTTTTTTCATAAAATACACTTACAACTATTCACTATTAATAGTAACAAACACTGGAGGATCTTTAGCAGGGGAATTGACGATTTACCATATTTTTAACACATTTATGCAAATGGTTATATATTTTTTGTCAAAAAAAATATTTTTTTACATTTTTATTTGCTAAGTTAAATAAGTTCTGTCATACTGACTACTACATTTACACACAAAAAAATGTTTATTTTTTTAAAGAGAAAAAAATCTATTTAGTATGCATATAAGTTAGACATAATTGAAAACAACAATTTATAAGTAGTTTTTCATGTTATCACCTGAACTGCACTACAATTACATAGACATAAAACATTTAACTAAAGGAAATTTTTTCTTCATTATTTGAATAAGAGATTGATCCTTTACAAAACAATTAGACATTCATTATAAGACATCAGTAAGGCCAGGTTCACATAACTTCACATTCACCTATCCTTTGGTCTGCTGGGCACCACACAAGATTTGTCAACCTTCTTTCTCCATTCTTCTCTGTCATTTGTCTTTGAAAGAATTTATTGAAACCTGCCTGGGTGGACCACTTCGGGGGCCGATTTTGAGTTTGTGTTTCCACACAAACTGTCTTTGTTCTACTTAGTTTTACAATATAAACGTAAATCAATAGCAACTGTGTCCAGAAAAATGCCAACATTCCATTAGGAGGCTTGCTGTTATTTGCACTATGATCAAACATTTTCCAAGAGTAGTGAAATCTTTGTTAAAACCACACTGCCATCCTGAAAACAACTTAGGAAAATATATTTATACTTCTACTAGACAATAAAATAACGAACAAAAAACTGAAACAAGCATTTAGTTAAAATCATTTATTCCTGTTAACATCTTAAACATCACATTTGGATTAAACCTCATAATGTATCAGTTTATACAAGTGATTACATAATAGAGAGAAAAAATATCCTTTAATGATAAAAAAAAATTTAACCGACACACACGAAGCGGCCCAGGTCTCTATTTTTTATACACAATCATATGAACAAACATCTGTTTAATTATGGTATGCTTGTTACAAAGAATGGCCATAATCCCCTTAGAGCATGCATACAAACACAGAACATGTTTTTACATCTTTCAACATGTCACAGAAGACAACAAAAGATTCTTAATAATAATAATAGGTTAAATGTATATTTTAAAAAAAATGAAAGAAATGTAATTTTAAAAAATGGAATAATAAATAGGAATGACACTGACTAGCTCCTCTAGGTTTGAAGTTGATCAATGTATTGAGAGGTGTCACTGGATAACTTGCATTGTAGGTAGGCTCTGTTTGAAACAGACATCTGTTTATGTTCAAGTTAACAGTGACACCAGAGACTTCTAATCCCAAGAGCAGTCTTAGCCAGTCATTTATTGCTACACGTGGATCACTAGAACATCTTTACAAACTAATTGTAGAACTGGACACGGAAGGATTCAAAGCTATAACATTATCAAACAAACAGCATTGACCCTTCAGAGATGGTGGACAAAACAATAGTGAGAAATGTGAAAACCTTTCATCCACATAAGTGTTGAACCTCACCATTTGGTACACACCAGTCATTTATTATGGATCAAATAGCCAAGCACAATGTGACTAGAAATGGTGTTTTTTTTTTTTTACTGTGTCTGATCTGTTCTGAAAAGATGCAATGTTCTCTGGTAATGCACTGAATTCTGGACATTTTAACATTTTTTTAAAGGCACTTTAAAAAAATATATATGTTACTAGATAACTTAGCCAATAATGAAAGGCATTAAAAAAAAGATAATGCTCTAAGGATATTTTGACCTCTCAAAACATGCAGCCTTGATAGTAAGAAACTGTGCACCCAAAATCAATTTACTTTTAGACGTCATAAGGGGATTCTTTTCAACAATGTTTATAGTACCTGAGCTCTGTAGATTGCACAGAGATACCTTTAGAAAATGCTTATTGAATAAAGAGAAGCGATTTAAACGAAATTATGTATACAAATTTTAGACAGTTAAAAAAGTATGTACATAATGAAATGCTACAATTTAACCTACATTATCAAAAACTGATTCTTTAAGATAAGCAGTTATTACCAATAAAGTTTAATGACCAGTTTCAGAATGAAATAAATGCAAATAAACACAAGTCAAGAAAAAAGTTGTTTTTCACAAATAAGTAGTTACCGAGGCATTTAGCAGAAGAAAAAGTGGACTATTGGTGTTAAAGAAATGAATACAAATAGATTTTTTAAAATAAAGCCATGAATGAGAATCGAACAATGAACAAAATGCATAATACTAAACATAAAGTTCATGATCACAATCTGTTTAAAACATATCTCTACAAAGACTTTTTCACAGTTCAAAGTGTATGGACATCTCACAATTAGGTCAAGTGTTAAGATATTAAGTTTGAACTAATTAGACTTTTATTTGTTTTTGAAAGATCAAAGATTTCACACATACTTTTTACTATACCTTAAACATTAACTGAATTCCAATTTTCTATTTCTAACAAGCTAACTTTTTTTTTATCAGAATATAAGATGCTGTAAGATATACCAAGAAAATTATACAAAGAAAATTTCAGCCAGACGCAATGCAATGCAAAAATGTGTGCAATAATACTGCATAAATTGATCTAATGTGCAGTTTGACCTAGTTGCTAAACAATCACAAGAAACTTTATTTTTCATCAGGTAGATTGGTATTAGTATACTAAAAGGAATCAGGGAAAAAAAGAACAAAAAAAAAATAAAATTAATAATAATAAAAAGTCTGCTTTAACAAAGAGACAAAACACACAATACCTGATGGAAATATTTGTTTCTGTAACAACCAGTTTAATGGGCAACATAGTGAATATATTTTCAATCATGTTATATAAATATAAAGTTTACTTTGGTCAGCTTAAGGGGGGAAAATGTGTCCAATGAAACTCATGCCTAGTGCTTGTGGGCATCAGGGTGCTTGCACACCAGGACAGGGATGTGAGAGTGGTGCATGACATAGTCGCTGACACTGCCAATCAACGTTCGTCGGATGGTGCCCATGCCTCGTGAGCCAATGACGATGAGATGAGCTTTCTCTTCGTTGGCGACTTTAACCACAACCTCTCCAGGACTGCCTCCAACACTTTTCACTTTACCCCCAATCTAAAGAAAACATAGACATGTGTCTTAAATGTAGAGATAAAATATAATGACAACATTCAGTTTCCCAAATATATATACATGTCACCCTCTCCCTTGCACTGCCACCCTACATATTGCACACCATTCAGAACTGGGCCAAGACATTACTGTTTTAGACAAGAGAGAGAAGCTTCCTTCTGTCCAAAGTGACATGAAGGAAATTACAGAGTCTAGCAGTCTGTAACAAGAGGAAACAAGCATTAGCTGCATAATTTGTCCTTCCTTGAGAGGCTAATGCCAAGGAAGGCTGTCTGAAATGTGGATAGGTAGAAGCGAACCAGAGACTGATAGTCGCTGTTTTGTTGTGATCATCTACACACCCTTCCTCATTATAAATAAACTATATGGCCAGTCTCCAATAAGTGGTACAAATCTAAATATCTTTGTTGAGAAAAAGAAAGGACCACATGGGAGAAGAACAATTAGGATATTATTATGGTTAATTTCATGAATCATGATTGTTACTCTTAATGTCACATAAAAAATATTCACTAAAAAAATTATGATTTTTTTTTTGAGAATAGACCAAGTTAGGGCAAAAGGCAAACTAATCCAGGGGATAAAGAGCTATAAAACTTTAATTATTTTAAATCTTAATGAAAGAAGAAATATTGAACTGTCATGGTACATGTAGGCATACAAGATTTCTAAGCCAAAATGCTGAGGTTAAATTCATGATCTCAGATGTTTATGACTTTTACTTAGAATTCTAGAAACCCACACAGCTAATTTTTCTATCAAAACAAAAGTAGATATGGTGGGTCATTGTGCTGTCATGTGTAAATCTTTAGCAAGGGAAATAAAGTAATCTGTTGCACCAGCTCTATGAGCATCAAGATTTTTTTTTTTTAGCTTTAGTGCCACCTTTGGAAAAAGCAGCCATTGATTTTTTGTGAGATATGTTTGTTTATGCTTACATCTACTTTTGACAAATTTGATTTTACCATTGCCCTAAAGGGTAACGGTGGTAATGTTTCTCTCATATAGATTTTTACTTCTAGTTCAGTTTTAGTTAATACTATACATATTGATAAAAACAGCTGACACAAATCATGTGACACTATGTAGACAGATGTAGTTTACTTACTCCGGCAGCCTTCAGTTTCTGACCCAGCTGTTCCAAGAATCCTTTTATTCTTTTTTCCTCATCTTGCAGGAGATCAGTGACGACACTGACATCTGTCATCACCATAGCTGGCGTCAGGAAAGAAACAAAATTATTTTAAAAGTTGCTTTTGATTTTCATTCAATTATACAGGAACATACAAGTGATTTATTCATTCCTTTTTCAAGAGAAACTTAAGTATCTTCTCAACATACTTTGTCAACACAAACCTACCAAATGTCACTATGAAAGAAATAAATGGGCTCCCTCACATTTCTTCCCCTAAGATGTTAGCTACAAAATTTGGCACAGGAAGATCATTACATATTAAAATATATATCAATTTAAAAACATACAATTTAATCAACAAAATATATGATTGCGGAATAGTGCATACACAAAATTCAGACCCATTTGCTTTAACCCACTTTAGCAACTAAAACACAAATAACCATATCTTATAAATATGAAGGTTTCAGCATAAAAAATAGAAACCACACATCAGTATTGCAAAACAAACAAAAAATCAGCAGAATTATTAAATAATACATTATCCCATGATTCCATAAACTTTAAATTCATCTAATATCTAAGTAGTAAAACCATAAATTGTAATGAGATTGTATTAAATAGTTACTTTATGTATGTATTTTATTTTGGTTATCATGGACTTCAAAATACTTATCAATATTGTAAATATTTAAATTGACTGAAGTAGATCTTGAAGCTGTAGAATGGTACTATTACTTCTAAAGTAAGCAAGCCATTTACTAGGCCAAGCATTAAGTATGGTCTAATGGAAGTGGAAAGAATATTTATGACCCATACAAACTTTTTGTAGAAATTTTTTCATATATGATACTATTTGTAATAACATTACCCTGTAATAAAGCAACCCACAGCTTTTATATTTTTATTTGAGTTAATAAATGATACTCCTATACAAATAAAAAATGCAGATGAGAATAGAAAAAGTTTCAAAATGAAAAATTTCTAAGGTCAAAGACCTTTGAGGGCAAATGAAACTTTAGCCTAAAAATAAACACATAATTCTAAGCTAAGTAGGTCAACACATCACTCTAAGACAAATGTATAAATTCTTTATTTCTAAACTAGTATCAATGCAATATTTTTTGATGTCACTATGAACAGGGTTGAAGATGTCACTATGAACAGGGTTGAAGATGATGACTGGTAAAAATACATTTTTAAGAGTTATAGCCACCAATAAAATAACTATTTTTAGTCTACACACACACATACACAGAGCATTGGTTGTTGACATTTGACTTTAATGGAATTCATATGGAAAGTAAGACAAAAATAGATATAGATACTTTTTTCTTTTTAATTCCTAAGCTTGACATTTACTACTATTAAGGTTATCTGAGGAAAAAAACAGAGGAATGAAGAAGACGATCAACAGATCTTGTGTGGAGCCCCAATGATTCAACAGACTAAAGGAAATTTAAAAAATAACCTAAGCACAAGCAAAGTTGAACTAATTTTTCCATTTTGATAAGATGTTATCTGCTTAACTTTGACAATGTCAGAGAGAAACAGATTAGCATACCTAGTACTCTACTAATAGATTCAGACATTCAATTCTGAGAAGGTGATTTTAAAACTTAAAACTAATGGTCCGCACAATTAAAGAAAAAAAATATTTTCCGATGACATCTTCAAAGTGTTAATTGCAAATAGTCTCCTGTATGTAGGCAATAATTAAGTTGGAACTCAAAACATTATTTCTTTGAGAACTAAATCAAGTCTTGAAATATTCATGATTTACACTTCTACAACTAGAAGATTTTAAAGGTAACTGAAGCACTCCTTATGAAGTACTAAACTTTAGAGTAGTTTCTTTGTCCATTTGCTCTCTCTCTCCCCATATAAATTTAATTATTAATATAAATTAGAAAATGCATAAAAATAAAATAGCTGAATTGGAAAAAAAACAACACAAGATATTAAAATATAAGAGCATCATTAATACATTGATATTTAAGTCAGCTAATATTCTTGTCAAAAAAAAAAAAAAGACTTACGTGATTGGATGACTGTGTGGTATTCTGGGACATACAGAAGGATCACATGGTCATGGGGCTTGTACACATTTTTCATAAAAACTGTGGACATCAAACATAAATACATTTTTTACTTTTATTTGGGAGACATACAATGCAGTTGGATGTAGGGCACAAACACAAAATAAGAATTTCTATAGTTAAACAAAAATGTCTTGACTTTAAATAATAATTAGTGATAAACAGCATCTTACTACAAGTCATACATTCTTTTTTTCTGAATGTGTTACAGACAGTTTTTTCCAGAAAGATATGAATTAGATATTTTTAAAAATACAATATATTCCAGTGATTCGTTATCCTTTCTTCTCAGGACTAGGGTGAAATTAACTAAACCAAAATGTGTCTTTCCAAGCAGATTGTAAGCCCAATTTTAGCCCATGCCTTGTAAGACATGAAGTTTATTGAAATGATTGGAATGAGTCCATACCAGTGAGCACAACTTTCACATTCACATCTATAAAAGTTAGACACTTACCTATCCAAAAGAGCAGAACTTAGTCTTTAAACATCTTAAGTAGTTGAATGTTTAAGATTAACATGAGAGCTAAAACAAAAACATGGGCCAGAAGACAAACACCCAGTAACAAAGCTTTTTCTTCTAAACTATAGAGCCAGGCCAGAGGAAATCTAAACATTGAAACAAACTTAAGCCTATCTTGAATAAGACTCCATACACTATGTGAGTTTCAAGCAAATCTTCAACAATTAGTAAGCCTGAGAAATTCATTTTTTTAAAACTACATATGCAAACATACAAGAGAGATTTAAAAAAAAACCTACAAGTTCCATTCTTGAGAGTGCATTTATTTATAAGACTGGTTATTATGTCTACACACATCCTTAAAAAACTATAGACAAACTAAGACCAGCTAGTGAATACTGGACCATTACTTACCCACTATAGTAGCCATGTGTGTTTTATCATGAAACCAATATTTAAATATATATTTTAAGTACTCTGACTCCAGTGTATTCTCAGCACATCAGCACTAATTCTAGAATTATGTATGATTACTGACACTACTGGTGTTGAATCTATACAAGTGATCATGGTTTAAAAAAAAAAAAACATCCCCACATGAAGTCTTTAACATGACGTCTTTAGCTGCCGCAAATGTTGTCAACTTTAATTTGACCTTCTGGTTCTAAATTTGTATTATACACAGGTCAGAAGTTTCACACAACCTAAAGTGGCTAAGGTTGGACTCACCCCTGACGATTGTACATTTTCTAACGTATTTATGAAAAGTTACAGGATTTCAGGCGGACGTATAAATAAATATGTAGCTGACAATCTCCTTCATTTGAATGTTTTAGTCTCGTATTTTCCTATCAAGATCAAAGAGTGGTTGAGTGCAGAAAAATGTTTTTGTTTCATGTGCTTCATAAAAATGCTAATGTGTAGAGGCGACGGCGATGGCCCAATGGTGACCCTACCAATAGCATGCCTGCGTGAGCTCGTGGCACCCAGAACTCGTGAGACACCAGTTCTTGCACGTCAACGCTATTCAAGTCAAACTACTCATAGCATAGTGAGTGGCATGTTGAAACTAGTAAACCGATTAAAGGCCTGACTACGTGTGACTGTACATACGTTTGCCCACTTAGTAGAGCTAAACACGCATGCGATTTCTTAATTGACTTATTTGATGTCCGTCTCGCTTTACTGCCAAGTATACGATTTACGCAATGAGCTTATAATAGACAATGAGCTTATAATAGACGCTGCAGTAGGAAAAGTTTTGGAACACGGGATTTTTTTCTTTTTACTTGTCTAAATGTTGTCAATTATTTGTATCTATAATTTCAATGCCAGTATCAACTACTAATAATTACCTAAATCCGCAAAACTCTTTTAGGTATGGAACTTCAAACTCCAGCACTGCCCAGTCTAACAACGTTTGACTAGCAACGTGCCCGTGTTGAAGCAGTTCAGAGACTTTAGTTAACTGAGTTTAATGGGGGGGGGGGGGGGGGGGGGGTTGAATAAAGGCCAGAAAAAATTTCCTCAAGAGCTGAAAATCGTCCGTAGTCTGGACATCGCTGATCTAAACAGACACGCTCTATGACGAACGCATCTAAAAAATGTAAATGGTCCACGGCAATGGCTTTTAACTCAAATGAACTATTATCTGAAGTAGAGCTCAAACATTTTTTTATAAAGCTACATGCATAAACCACTTGCCTCTCACCCTTTGAAAGCCCCCAAATCATCTTCTAAAAAAAAAAACAGTTAATATTAAATAATGCCAATTTTCATTCACAATTTGCATTAGTCCTTGATAAACAAACGACATTATTTCTTTCGAAAATTCAAAGCGACCAAAAGATAGATAGGTGACAGGAGAGACGTTGTCAAGTTATCAGAGTACAGCCGTGTCAAGGTGCAAGATAATGGACACCGTCCACATTAAATACCGTTAAGTCATAAACGCACAGCTACAAGTACCTTAGAACGTTATCACTTAACGTTTCTGTTCGTCAGAGCAGTGAAAGGGCGTACGGAGAGAAGTCAACGAGTTTAAGTTACTGTTAATAAAACTAGTTAGTAAATGTACACTTTTATGTTACTGCCCAGCGTCATGTTGACCTTTGAACAAATATCGTTTTGATTTGCCGCGACAACTACAACTATTTACTTAAGCTTACTACCTAGTCGAGATTTCACTATTCACTTAGCATTGTACAGACTTTTTATAATGTTACTGAGTGTTACTGCAAATTGTGCGATCTACGGGAAAAAAAAAAAAAAGAAGCAAGGAGCAGGTCAGTCGTGAATCACGCCCAGTAGCTGTTGCTATCAAGTGGTCGAGATGACCACCGCATGACCCAAAGCATGCCCCCGTTAGTAAAATAAGGCTAGTGGTCACGTGCTATCTTCCAATAGCTTTTCCATTTCTCAGATAAGAGTAAGATTTTGTCATCCGTATTCATTGTATAATACAAATAAACGATTAGTAGAAGCCTCGGTAGTTTACAGTGAAGCATCTCTCCTTTGCATGGGTCGAGATCAAAGTAACTTATTTAAAACAATGAGAATGGTATTTAAACGTGCATGTCACATCTGAAAGAACAAAAAATTAGTGATGAACTGCTACTGTCAGGATGTTTTCAATCGATGTGTTTGCGCCAGTTCTTATCTTTATTGATCTGTCAATCAGATTAGACTCATTAAAGCCTAAAATAACTGTGTCCATTTTAATGAGAAAGGGGAAAAACTCGTTTGCTTCACGTGAGGCGTGATTTAAATTTGAAAGTGGTTCTCAAACGATGATTGTTAGTAAGACTCAATTGTTATTTGTGTTTTCGCCACTTCGCTCTCAATCAAAATAAAAATTTGAAACAACAAAATTTAATCACTTTAAAAAAAAAGGGGGTGGGGTGTTAACAAATAACAAGAGTTCCCTACGAGAAAGTCCCTACACTCACGAAGAATCTGGCACTCCGCGAACCAGCCACGATGAAATCAACAATGTCAAGGACACTAAATGGAACCTCAATGTTGCCAACTGAACAAAAAAAAATGAGCTACAAATGTAGACAATGATAAGGCAGTGCTTCAAAAGTGCACACACACAAAATATATTCATAGCTTAAAACTTCCTTTAATCTGTACATCTGATACATCGAAATAACTTAAAACTTCCTTTAATCAGTACATCTGATACATCGAAATAATTTAAAACTTCCTTTAATCTGTACATCTGATACATCGAAATAGCTTAAAAGTTCCTTTAATCTGTACATCTGATACATCGAAACGCTAATTATAAATTTGCCGCTTTAGATGAGAATCTCTCATAATGGATCTTTTGATATTCAACAGCTCGGCCTGAGGAACTACATGGTAGGCAAGGAGGATTTGCCCACACACACAAACAAGTGATGTGCTAATTTTCTAGCGCAGTGCGCCGCCCCTAGTCGTCTGCTCACAGTTATTCAATAGTATATTTTATTAACACTACTATATAGTCATTATCAAGTCAAAAGTTTATAAAGGCAGAAAACACGCCTGTGAGCCTAAATCAATCGTGTACTTTATGGATAACTCATTTATTTCAACCCGATCTATCTAGAATAGTCTAGAAATAACATGAAATGTATTTCTAAGTTTTACCCCTGCCCAAGCGTGACGTCCAGTGGGTAGAAATACAAACTACGTAAACCAATGACATGAGAACGTCAACATTTTTTAAACTAGGAAGACGCAGATATTCAGGAACGAAGCCACATCCGGACAGGAAGTGTCGCTAACAGCTGGGTCAGTGTTTCCATTAGCCGCGCTATCTGATAAATAGGTTCTAACCCTTTCAAGATAAGTTCTAACAAATACAGTGTTGGGGAAAAAACAAATATTTTTTATGCTTTAAGTGTCGAAATGAAATTGTTTCAATTTTCAAGAAACACGGCACATGTGCCTGGATAAGCTTTAATCTGAGAACATAGCATGCATAACATAGCGTGATTTTGTTTTGTTTTTTAAAAAGGGCTTGGAACGGCAACGTGATGGATAAGTTTAAATAACAGAAAACAAATATTAAAAAAAACGCTATGACAAGTAACACAAAATTGAGGACACTTATGACATGGTTGACTGAGACGTAAGCCAATACCAGTATACAAGTACTTATTCAATGTTACTAGGGACTTGTGTCTCACATCTTTGATGAAATTGATTTTTTTAACTTGTTTGTTTCTACAGAGTGTCATAATGAAATTGTTTCAATCTTCAAATATATATATATATATACACTGCTTATAAATATTTTTTTTTAAGTTGCATCCTACCTAGACTCCATATAAATGTTACATTTTGATTTTTTTAAAAATCCAACAAGGTAAAATTACATAATAAAACTATACACATGTTGAAAACAAAGAAATACTAAGACATCACAAGTATTCAATGATTAGCAGTATATACATGCGCCGCAACGCGACATTACATGTGAGCATTCTAATCTAGTAAAACAGGACACAAAGAAGAATAACTAAATACAGCTTATGAAATAATCTAGAAACTAAACCTTTACGACACAACAATGCAGCACTCTCGTCATTTATAAGAAGATGGTGGCTAACCGTCCGGAAATAATACATTATTACAAAGGAACGAAAGTATATCCAACGAAAAAAAAAAAAAGATATACAGAAAGTTTGTAAGGCATCTGACTCTTTCCAAGCCTCACACGACATTAGAGAACAACTTGAACATATCAAAAGAAGGCAGTTCTATTATAATCTCAGGTCGATAGAAACGACAGAAACACTGAAACTTTCGTAGACTTAGTTCCAAATTATTGTTTAAAATCCTTTTTTAAAACCTCTGTTTTGGCTACAATTAATAATACGTACGATCAGTGAATGTTGATATAATAATATTGTTGTTTTTCTTATATAGGACTATTCTACAAATACTTTATTATACTTTTCTTTTTTTTTTTTTAAACATTTACACTTTGAAACAAATAACATCTATGCTAAACCATCTATCAGTATATAACTTTTGTTGTCTCTTCAATTCTTTTGACCCAATTTTTTTGTTTAAACTTCAACAAACGAAGCAAAAAGAAGTCGTTACCACTGCATGCTAGTGAAATAGACCATCGATCTTTTCCTTTTTTTCTCTCTACACTTATGATTTTTGTGTTTACCAAGCCATGTTCGGTAAATTTTGTTTCTTTTTAAACCTATTTTTTATATGGAAAGGGACATAATTTGGTTACTAGAACTAGATCTACAGACTAAACTTAAAAGAATAGCTTGGACATTTATCAGTAGCTCAAGTCGCCCGGCGTTACGCTGAAACTGACGATTAGAGTTCTTCTGTTATCTAGATCATACCGCTATAAGCAAACACACGGTTCAAGGGGGTCAGAGATATGACAGCACGTCTTCCTTGTAATGGTATGCGAAGTCATACATTTACCATGGACAAAACTGTTCCAAAGTAGATGCTTGGCACACCTCCCTCCCTAATCCCCTTCTCCACACCTAGCTCAAGTCCAAAAGCCCTTTGCTTTCGTTAACCTCCCCCCCCCCCACCCACAACATTACAAGTGTGTAGTCGTGCAATGTCCACATTATATAACAGGCTCAACGCTTTGCACACAATGGAAGATGTAAGTAAAGCTGGGGAGAGGGGGGGGGGAGAGGGTGTGTGTACCCCATTAATCGTTAACGTCAGGACAATATGGGACAGTGAGAATGTATGCAACTGGATGATCTGCAGGCCGGTGTGCAGAGAAGTGAGTGTGTACGTGAGCACGGGGGATCTTTACATGAATATGTCATAAACACCAACCACTGAAACTAGTTGCTTTAAGCTACACAAATAAAGAAAGATGATGCATATCGAGGTCAGTGATGGTAGTCCAATCATTCCACCACATGATACAACAATTAAGGATTGGGATTCGTTGTTTTTTCTTCTTTGATCTGTCCACGCCAACTTACAATTTTACGATGCGATTACTATACTGCTTTATGTTGATATATTAACATAAATGTTTGTTGCTGTTGTTTTTTTTCAAACCAAACAGGCTTGACTTTATTTTTAAATTACATACAGCTTGCAATATCAATGTAGGAAAGTATGAAAAATAAAAAAAGTTAAATGACAGAATTAAATGCCCATCTCTGATAATTTGAACAAAAATTACTGCCTTCAACAAACATTAATGATTATTTAATAAGGATAGTCCTACTCAAAGTTACATCAGCCACTAGACACATACACACACTCAGCCTAGCTGTACCCTTTCCACATTTCTTATATATATACAGCCTTAAATAAGCACTAACCAAATATACTCCACACTCTTGTATTGCAATTTATATCTATTTTGACTAAAGCTAACTACAAAAACTGCTATCCTACAATGCTTCCCAGAGTGACTGTCCATGAACTTCTCAGTTTTAAATCATCTTGGGTGTATTACATTATTTGTCCATATCTATGCTTATACAATGTTACAAACCAGTAGTCCCAAATGGCATAATGTTTGAGAAGCCATAACCTTGTTGTATATGTTTATCTCAAGATACATATCCTTTTATCTATAGCCAGACTTATCAATTTAGCTAAAGTACACACTCTACACTTGAGCACATTAACATTTCACACACTTTTTGTAGAACTGGAAGGAATCCCCTTTTGAAATTAAATCAAGTCATTTAAACATAATGAGAAAGCTGCAACTTTTAGTTCAAAAATATGCACTCTCTCGTTCACTCGATACACTATTACTATATGCTTTTCTTTCGATAACATTTGGGCAAAAGCAAGTTCAGTTTGGCTTGCTTTGATGGTGTGTGTATGTCTAGAATCAGTTAATATCTTTGCATCATAGCTAGCTGGAAACTTCAACAAGAGAATTACACATTACACCATCAGAGGATGGAATTTGAGATCCTATACTATTACCACATATATAATCTAGATCTTTAGAGAGTTTAGAATTAACCACATGTGGAATGTGTTGCAAACCTTATAAAAAACAAAAATCTCGTAGAGAGCTTTTTCTGAAATCAATTTCACAGGGTATTTTATTTCTTTAGAACAAAGGTAATATCATCTACACTGTCTAGGTTTTTTGAATCTAGAGTCTAAATCTATATTATATATCTCCAATTAATTATTTTATCTCTAGACAAGATAGAATCTAGTAGTAGTAAAAACTGTAAGAAAGTAAATTTAGGAAGTAATTTAACATTGAATTTCACTAAATTTAGACATTATTTTATAATAACAATAACATACTAAACTAAAGTTACAATAGTATTAAACTAGTATAACAATATAAATAATATAATAATTAATCTAGAGATCTTATTCTCTAACTATAACTTTAGACAATGTGAGAGCAAATTTGATAATAGTAACACCAGTAGTGAAATCATTAAAAACTTAGAGACAGAAGAATAAAAAGTAAAGTAGAATCTAGATCTAAAGTAAATAATGTACATAAAACACTGAACCATAATTTACAAAAATAGGAAAAAACAAAACCTAAGAAAATAATCAAAAAGACACAAAGAGTTCATAGAGGCATATTTTTATCCCATACCCTAAACGGTTCCATGACATTTCATTCACGCGACTTTTCGTACACCCGACATATCGCTCACAAACAACTCGTTCACTGAATAGTAACATATTGTTAATATTATATATTCTTGTTGCGTGTTTAATTTATTTACATTAAAACTTCTGTAGCTATTATTTCCAAAAACAAAAAAATTTCTAGAGATCAGGTCAAATCTGAGTTTATTTAATTTAGTTGTTGTTGTTAATGAGGACAGTATGTGATAAAAATTATACTTAAAATAAAAAAAGAGATCAAGCTAGCTGAAAAATGTAAACGGGCCATCACTTTACTATAGGTAACATTTTCACTTTCACCTTTAATATATCTTTACACCCACTTCTTTTTTTTCATCTACCGGGAATCTACCCATTCATCTGAATACTGAAGTCATAAAACTTTATTGGACAATGCCTATACAAATGTTCAATCTGTTAACATCGAAAATATCTACTAGACACTAGTATAGTACTTTCCATCAAGTTTAATTTTAAAAGGAGTTTTATTTTATTTTTATTTAACTTGTTTCTATATGTGACCACCCATTGGTAGACTAATTTGATTGCTTGGACTTCAATAACAAATTTATTGAAACAATTTTATTTTGTTGTATTGCGATAAATTATAACTTTTTGATAGGGAACCAAATATGTCCTTGAGTTGTATATGTAATTAGTTGTTGTTGTTTTTTTCTTAGATGTCTTAATTGATAAGTATTAACCTTAGATCCGTATCTAGTATGTGACGTTCAGAGTTGAACAGTGAAACCATATATTGTACCAAATCTAGTACCATTTTTAAAAATCTAAATTATCTCTCGTAAAAACACTGAAAGGATTGTGGAAAAAATACTAGTGTGTCTGAGCTAGCCAGGAAAACCAGTGACTTGGCAGAAATCATCTTCTTTTTTGAAGAAACGTCTGTATTATATAAGATAAGATTTGTTTTTGTTAATAAGATATCAATAAAGTGGGTATGTTAATTAAACATCTGGACCGCTATTAAGAAGATAAGCAAATATGAGTAGGTCGAACAAGACTAGATGATGGACATGAGTGTAAAAGAAGGCCTACATGTTGAAAGTAAAAATGTTACCTATAGTAAAGTGAGGTCCCATTCAAATGTTTCAGCTTGCTTGTAAGATCTCTTTTTTCTTTTAAGTATAATTTTTTATCACATACTGTCCTAGTTAACAAAATATTAATAACAAACAAACAAATATTTACAAAGAATTTCAGATCAGGCCCGATCTCTAGCATTTTTTTTGTTTTTGGAAATATCCAGTGAACGATTTGTCTGTGAACAATTTGTCGTGAACCAACTGTCGGTGAACAAGTTGTCTGTGAGCGAATAGTCGGGTGAACGAAATGTCTGGTGAACTAATAGTCGTGAACGATTTGTCGGTGAACGAAATGTCAGTGAAGGAATTGTCGTGTCCCTCCCTAGAACAAATTGGTACAAGAGCTCCTTCTTCCCTAGTGTCATTTCGGAGAATAGCATGAATCAGCCAGGAAAACCAGAGTCTAGAGTTTGTCATTGAATGATTGATTTACAATACATGCATGACAAAACTGACAATGTGAAATTGTCTGAAGCAACGTCTGTATATATACTAATATAGTAGGTACAGGACAACTCATTAACTATGATTAACTGATAGTGATACCAGATTAGATTTATTTTATATGAATTAAGACTATTAAGTCTAGAATAGAAAATTTGTAATTTACTTTTTAAGAGTTTTTAGTCTTCGTCTTAGTCAACTTAGTGAATAAGTAGAATCTAGACTCTGACTCTACTTATAAGTCTACTACTAGTAGAGACTCTGTCTCTAGTAAATAAAAAATTATTTAGACATTTAGTATTTACTAGTCATAGTGTAAATTAGTCTACTTACACTGGAAGGCGTCATCAGAATGGTGGCTCTCATCCATTGCAATGACAATGTTTCGTGGTTCTGCCATAGTGAATCTGAACAAGTAAATCTAGAGTCTATCTTACAAATAGTTTAAATACCTTACTCTACTTTCAAAAGTACCAACACTAGATATAACTGATTGATCAACAACACTAACCGAATAGCCTAAAGTACTATCTTTTATAGTTTATTCAGCTTCTAGCCAGGTATTCGTGAATTTGTTTATGTAAAACGCAAAGCCAAAAAAAAAAAGGATTAGAATCTCTTCGATAACCTATTTATATGTTTGTTTCCTAAATCAAAATTCATTTACTATCATAAAATGTAGGTTATTTTACATGTATAAACAAAAGTGGAATTATTCTCAAGTGAGATATTTTACTACACTGCCAAAATAAAGCCGATTTACATATTTTAGTAAAATTTGTATTTATTTTTTTACCTTTTTTTTTACATTATTGTGATTGCCTATTAAATATTTTGATAGGTTTCTGGATGTGCAATATGCGCTCTAGATTGTCGTCTTAATGGTCTCTGGTTCGAACTCTTCCAAATGCAATATCAACATCAGAAACATATAAAACAAAACAAAACATGAAATAGATCTAGTTACACAAAATATATTTAAATCTAAATGTTCAGAGATTTATATAATTTTATATAATTATTTGTATAATACGCGACCTTATATCTCTTTTTTTTTTTTTACAAAAACAACGAATGAACTATAATTGATTTAGTGTATTCTGCAGAGGACAGACGCAGACGGCGAAAAGAAAATCTTAATCGACCACAGGCGGACGATGGTTATGCTTGCTCTGGATGTGGCAAAATATGTAATCCACAGTTGGGGCTGCGTAGCCACGGGAAATACTGCATTCCTCATTAATCTGCGGACTCGAAGACAAGCCTTACTACTGTTTAAATTTATTGTCAATGTGATTCTTAAAAAAAAAATTAACTGGCATATTTACGTAGACACATTGACCTAGTATGGTTTTTAAAAAAATATATATAAATTTCTTTGTCGAAGGGAGACTACCAAAATAAACAAAAGCATTACTTTCATAACAAAACTGCACTAATTTCCCTTTTATTTTCGTCTTGTTTACCGTAGTAGGCCTATCAGTGTCATATTAACAAATTAATGAGAATTTTCTATAATAGATAGATCTATTTTTAAAAACATTGCATATATTTTTAATAAATACATTTTAATAACCTGTTTAAATATATATTTTTTAACTTATGTTTTTAAGTTTCAAGGCACTTAGATTACTTAGAACATACATAGTAACCTAGTTGTTTTTTTTTCCAGCCCTTTTTAGTTTTGGTCTAAAATTGTTCAGTTATCCTAATTTCCATTGGCTGGCTTGTATTTGTAACATATGCCTCAAACGATTTCATTGGTTACCTAAATCTGACAGTGACAAAATATATCGGGAAATGTTCATGAATGGCCGAACCAGATATTAACTTCGTAAATCTTGTCCTTGGTTTTATAAAAATATAACTGCAATATTGTGAAAATATAACTGTCTAAAAATAGATCATAGCCAGAGAAAAAGAAAGCACAATTTGTGCATAGATCCAGATCTATGTCCTCCTCTGACCATATCAAAACGTTATCATTCAATGCCAATGGCTGACCGTGACATTTCCGAAAGGATAAAAATAACAAAACTCTTTGTGTCAAATAATAGTACACCAGAAACAGTCGTAGACTCACTAGAGCAGGACGATTTTGCGAACTTCACCAAAGAAGATCCAAATCTCAATAACGAGGTCGAGGATTTGGACAAATTAAGTTCACATGTGTTTGTAAAAAAGAGTAAAACAATGCAGCTAAAAGCAGGCACGTAGATTCTAGACTCGGTCTCTATAGATTATAATATAATAATTTAGATCTATATAAGAATCTAGATCTAGTGAATCTAGTCCTGAAGTCCTATGCCTATATTCTAATTATATATATATTATATCATATAAAGTAAAGCTCTATTTAAGTATTTAATTAGTCTAAGTACTCTAAGTAGATCTAGATTATTCTAGATGATATAAATTATTGTATAGTTATATTATAGTATAAATCTAATATAAAATGTATATCATTATGATTACGAATATCTAAATCTACATAGATCTAATTGTTATATAATAATAATATGTATAAAATCTAGATATGTAAATATGTAGACATGAAACATAATCAAGATCTATAATAATCTAGATCTAGTGATCTAGACACTATAGACTCAGTTAATAGAGTCTATAATTACTATATATCTAGATGTATAGTCCTATATACTATATTAACTATATAGAATCTAGTGACTCAAGTGCATTGTAGTGTCAGCAAAAGTCAACATTCTAGAATAGTCTAGATTATAGAAGATATTAGTAATTAGTCCGAATATAGATCTGTAAGTTTCTAGATTATAAACTTGATCTGATCTGTAGATATATAAATAAATAAAATAAATAAATTGCTTTTATATAGCTCTACTTTCATGCTTATACTACTTATAGCATCCTCAGAGCGCATGCCTATGGTCCAATCTCAATTGTGGACCAGTGGGGGGAGGGGGTATCTAGGAGTAGGTTTTCCGTGCTGCCTTTAGGCACCCAGTCTCAGTTAACACAACTCTGCTCAAGTCAGGTGTCGAACCTAGAGCCCCCTTCATAGGTAGCCAAGCAAATTCAAGCGTACTTAGCCTCTCTAGATCTAATTTTCTTATGATCTATTTCTTTTTATTCTATTACTAGAGTATACCATGCCATTGTATCTGATCTACTATTATCTAGATGAAGTAGATCTGTATTCTAGATTATTTATTATTATTCTAGACATTCTAGAGTAACTCTAGACCTAGATTGCCTACATCTAGAACAGCGATTCTCAACATTTTTAGTGATACAATTCCCCACTAGGCAGGAACCCTCAACCATAATTTTTTATTTCATTCATAGGCCTACGTTCATGTAAAATTTGCTAATGTTATAAAATCGTTATCATAATGTCTATATTATATCTGATCTATGACATATGTATTGCCAGTGATAGAACACTGAAAAATGCTTTATTTATGTAATTGTAAGTTGTGTTAAAATAAATGTGTTTTATAATTAAATTGATAACAAAAAAATTATCTTTATCAGTTGCATTTATTAACTTTTCTATTGTGTATTCACCATATTCATATGCATGCTTATGACACAATTTGAAAAGCTTGGCGAAACATGAAGGAGGATATTAAATGATGTAAACAACATTTCTACACACTTGTTAATACGTCAATATTAATGCGAAGGTTGTAGGAGTCATTGTAAGAGAACAATGAATGTCATGCTCAGCATCAAGTCTACTTCTTTATTTAGACTTCATAACTTACAGGCTGGAAACCCCTGATCTGCAAAGATATAAGCCTACTGTTAGAAACACTATCTCAAAATAAGATACGACTGCAAACAGAATCCAGAATTGTGTAACTGACATTGAAAAGAAATCATTTTTAGCTGCATCGCTTTTGATGACCTCAATAAACTCTTTATTTCTCCAGAACATCTTCAACTTTGACCTCTAGAAAGTGTAAACAGGATGTTAAGTAGATTTGTAAGTTAAGTGAAATTTCACTTGCACCGTAGTGCAAATGTTCTTTGACAGAAATTACCATTAATTCGATCTGTTAGATTCAGAGCCCTATTTCCTCACAGAAAGCAGATAAAGTTGGCAAGATATAATTTTTTTTTCATCCAATTTTGTTTGACAAAGTTGAAGTTTCATTAGGACGAGCTAATCTTTTGAGACAAATGGAAGCAGAATGTATTTGATCCTCGCATTGAAAAATTTAATTATTTAAGGTGTCAAAGATGTCTACCAGGTCCGCTTTTTTCCTGTATTTTTTCTTTCTGATAAAAAACAACAAACTTCTTCACAAAAATTTAAACGCATCAAACTTATAAAAAAGAAGTAACTATCAATTAAAAAACATGTCTACCTTCAAACAATGATGTTACAATCACTAACTCAAAGTATCCACTAAAAAAATATCCGTCTTCTTAAATATGTGTCATCATTATTTTTTATTTGATTAAATTTATGTTTGATGGTCGATTCATTGTTTATACAATTTAAATCAATCTGAGTAATTTCCCTTTGTTTTGTTAACTGACATGAAAACATATACCAACTATGGTACAATTATGCTTGTTAAAAACGGCCCAAAAAAATTTTCAGATGATAAATAGACCAAAACCCCAAATTTCCGATGGTCTTAGGCGACCCCTAACAAATGGTCATTTAACACCCAAAGGGGTCGTGACCCACAGGTTGATAATCCCTGATTTAGAGTAATCTAAGATGGATTCCATATTGACATTGTCTATAACAAATTGAATATATATATATATATAAATTTTGCCCCATTTATCGCAGACATAACCATTGTCTGCCAGTGGTCAATTTATATTTTCTTTTCACCGTCTATGTCTGTCCTTAGCAGCAGATTTTATTTTGGTCTCAAATGTTTATCCTGTTTATTTTAATTTTACAAGGATTCCTTTTATCAGCAATTTTTTTGTAAAAGATTTTTCATATTTATAATGTCTCTTTAAACAACTGCTTGAGAACCCTACAAAATAGACAAAAGGTTCCCCTATATCCCACTCAGCATCAACACCCCAAGTTCTACCTAATATGTAATACAAAACAAATTTATTCCAGGAGGATAGAGATATTTTTAAATATAAAAAAAATTCTATCTAGGTATATAAAATATCTCTATTTCTTTTATTTTTAAATGGACATTTTTTTATATTTTTTTTTTGGCAGATGAAAATGTCCCCAGTTACTCTTGGAAACAGGACATGTCCAGTGTGACAGTAACACTTCCACTTAACCCAGAGACTTACAAAACTCAAGATCTAGATGTCTCATTTACAATAAAGGAAGCCAATATCAGAATTTCAGGTTCATATTTTAAAACATTAAATCGAATATAAAGTTGTTTTTTTTTAGTGTTAACTGTTATAAACTCATCCTAATTCCTTGTCAATTGAATTGAATGTTACTTTTCATTCTTCATTGCAGATGATAAAGTTAAAATTATTCACTTTTATGATGCCATTCAGAAAGACAGAAGCAGAGTTCAATTGAAAAGGGATGCTATCAAATTACTTGTGGTCAAGCTTCACCCAGCTGTGTGGCCATATCTGGAAGTAATAAAACATTTTAATCACCGTTTGCACCCTATTAGTGTAATCTAATCAGTTTTAGCTATTAGTGTCATTTGAAATCTTTGTAAAGACATTATTGCAGTTCTAGACTAAAGGAATATTTTTGTTCAAGTATTCTGAAATTAGCAATAAAAAACTTTGGACATTGGAAATGTTGCTGTAAAAAACAGGTTTTAAGTGGGCTCCAAATGAGGTATTCTGCCATGTTGGGCATCAGATTTTTATATATTTGTTCAGGATGACAACAGTTTGTGTCATATGGCATTCAACTCTTGCCTGGCTACTGAATCGAACCTGAGCAAGTCACCAAGTATCCCAACTACTGACAAGAATCACCCCAAAAAAAATTTTGAACTTAAAACCTTGATATAATATTCTGAGATTTTCTCCTGCTTGATATTATTTCACGTTTCTCTTATTTTTATATCTAGGCACAAGATGATGAGCAAGAAAACTTGTCTCTGGGCAGCTGTACTAAAACTATGGAAGTTGATGACTGTTTAGATTATGATGATGTTGGCTTAGCAAGAAAAGAAGATGTAAAGTCGAAGATGAAAGAGATGCTGGAAGTTGAACTTGTGGAAAACGAGGAAGGTCTGACATCTTTTGGAATCCATTTTCTATGCTTTCTTTATTAAAATTTATTTTTGAATTATTCTTTATTACTGACGCAAAACATTTTTTAAAAGAATAACATTATTTAGTTCTATTTTAAAATTATTTTACAACAGAACCAGTCTACGTCTTAGAACAGATCAAGCATGACTTCATTGAAAGAGTAAGTAAAAAATAAATATCTTTCAATTTAAAAAAAAAAATTTTTACTATTTAAAAAGAAAGAAAAACATCTGCAAAGTATTAGATACTTGTGATTTAGTACTAGTTACTGTTTTTTTTTTAAATTATAGTTAATATCAAAGTAGGAAATTTGTAAAGCAATAGATTCAAAATAACTAATATAGGCTTACAGGCTGCCTGGTCATGCAGATTGTGCGCCGTTTCAAACTCTGCCCGCTCCCATCCTCCAAAACATGTAAAATATTTTACAAGCATGTAATAATTTTTGCTTACAAAATTTTCAAAGTACAAAGTTTAAGGCAAAGTTTGAAGTTCAAGAAATGTTCTTTTTGTTACTGTTTTTGTTACCTTTTTTTTTTCTACAGGGTGACACATTCACTGTTTGTGTGTATGTTAAGGAACTAGACAAGGACGCAGTGAAGGTCCTTTTCATTCCGCAAGGCTTTCGGCTCAATTTTCAATCTGGGTTAGTCATTGTCTTTCCAGCCTTTATTTGCTGTATATTTCTTGTTTTTTTTTGTACCAAGTACATGCATTAATTCCTTAGAAACAGATGACATTAACATCATCTGCCCCATAGATCGCAAGGTCTGAAAGGGAAACTTAACATGCATTAATCCATTTTATCTGACATATGAATGTAGCCTTCTTAATTTGTTTCAGCCTAAGTTCCCTTTGTTTCATATTTTCAGAGATCCAAAATTTTTGCAGCAACATAAAGACACAACAAAGGACACAGTCTTTACTTGGCAAGTAAAAACAAGGTACAGTTTTTTACTCCTTTGAAATAAGGCACAGATTCATTAGTAGCAACTGCACAGTTTGCCTATAAGCTTGCAGACAGAAGATTACAATAGCTACAAAAACTATTTTGCCTGTGCTTTTTAGTGATATCACTACTGTTTATAATAAAAGCATACATCAGCTGCTTTTTGTAACACTAGGACTTAGAAACATTTATGTAAGATCACCTTTACATATCTCTTAGTCTGTTGAACTGTTGGTACACAACACATGATCTGTTGGCTTGTCTTCCTCTATTCCTCTCTTGTTCTGATTTTTGTCTTAAGTAGAATCTTTTCTAGTGACAGGCCTTTCCACTCTTTGATATTGTCTTCCCATCGTTTTGTCTGCCTCTTCTTTTTCCTGGTGCTGTTTCTTGTAGAAAGGTCTTTACCAGACCTAAGGACCTTGTGGTATGGTTATAAAGTTTTAGTTTGCATTTTTCAACAGTGGTCAGCAGGTCATCGTGGGACCCAATTGCCACAGTGATTCTGCTCCAAATCTTTTCATTTTATTAAAAATACTTAACAGCATTCAATATATATATATATTAAAAAATTACTGCACAAATTAATACTTTTATAACAAAATATTAATAGCTCGTTCTTGAGGTTTGAGAGAATGTATGCAATTTAAAAATCTAATATGAGCTTTATTGGCCTATATGATTTCTTCCGACTAGTGATTCATAGCTAATAAATTATTCACTTTTTCATTGTTATAGAAGTCTTGTGGCTTCTGGCAATTTATCAGCGTTGTTGATGGCTTGGCACTTACAAAATGTGATTTGAACTCACAAATGGTCTAAAAATAAAAGCCACTACTATGGCCCCTTCTACTATTATTAAATCTTTTCAATTATTTTTTTGTTTACTTACCATTTCTTCAAACGTCTATATACAAATTTTATGCTTAGCATTGTGTTATACTTGCAAATGTTAAGGTTAGGCCACCCATACATTGCCTATTTAGCTTGTTACACTTTATGTTTACCAATTAAAATGGATGGGTTGGATTAACGTTGATTATAATCAATAATTATTAGTTCTTCTTTTAGTTTTCTAATCAGCTACTCTGATTCTTATTTTATTCTTCAGGAAAGATATTGAACCAGGTAAATGTAGTTTCGTTGTGAGGCCAAATAAAGTGGAGATAAAAATTGTTAAAAAAACTTCTTCCACCTGGTCTTCCTTGGAGGACCCAGTAAAAGGTACGTCTGTATTGTTCTTAACCTGTTGTACTTGTGTGAAAGTATTGCATACCTTATCACTAATTTCCAACATACATTGACCATTTATTAGCAGCCCCCAATTGGGGAAAAGACTCTATTAGTTTTGTGTGGTATGTCTGTCCATCCTGTTTAGATCTCGTAAACTAGAAAATATAGTGAAAATCTGACATCATAATATTTAAGACCCTTCAAAGTTCTGATGCAACGGCTACTTCTTTCTTTTCTGAAAGCAAAAACTCTAGTTTTTTAAATCACTTATGCAATCAGTTTTTTCATAAAAATACACTACTTTTACAACTATTCACTATTAATAGTAACAAATACTGGAGGCTTTTAGTAGGGGAGATGACTATTTTCCATATTTTTAACACATTTATGCAAACGGTTTTAGAATTTTGGTAAAAAAATATTTTTTGATGTTTGATGATTTTTGATCTATTTAGTATTCATATAAGTTGGAACATAATTTAAAACAACAATTTATAAGTAATTTTTCATATTATCGCGTGAACTGCAGCGTTTCACTATAGCAATAGAACACTGAACTAAAGGAATTATTTTTTTAAGGAAATGTTTTTTCTTGAGGAATAAGAGATTGTCCCTTTACAAAACAATTAGAGCAATTATATATTCATTATAAGACATTAATTAGACCAGGTTCACATCTAAATTCACATTCACTTTCACCTATTCTTTGGCCTGTGGACCACTGGGGCACCACACAAGATCCGTCAACTTTCTTTCTCCATTCTTCTTTGTCATTTGTTTTTGATAGAATTTCATTCTGATATTCTTTCTGAAAATATTGAAACCTGCCTTGGTGGATCACTTTAGGGGCTGATTTTGAGTTTGTCTCCACTCAAACTGTCTTTGTAACCTTGTTATTGTTATTATTATTATTATTTGCAGAATAGCTACATTTAAAGGCAGACCCACTATTCCTTGTTTTGGCTCTAATGACTGCATTTTTACTATTTTTCAATATGTCATAAGCATACTTTCACTTATGAATTTTAAGGCAGACATAGAGGTTCAATTTAAAAAGGTCTTTTCTAAGAACTGGTTTTTCTATGTTTGTTTTTTTTATCACAAAATAAACTTTATAACATAGCTTCATATCAAAATTGACATTTTACCAGGGTATGCTTTTTTTTTTAAAAAGAATTTTAAATCGGATTCAGGTTTTTAAACAAGAAAGGATCTTTTTTGAACATGTTATGACAATTTTTTAAATTAGATTACACTCTATAATCTATACCTTAAGGGGTTCTTGCAGAAATAAATTTGCTAACTGCTTACTATCATGATTCACTGCATCATGTTGTGTAAAGAAAACTTAGCTTCAGGGTAGAAAACATAGATACAATTGACCGATGTTTTTTTTTTTTTCATAGCCATCTTAAAATAATACTAGTTATCACCCTAAACCTAGCCACAATTATTTTTCATTTATATCTTCTTTGTTTCATTTTTAAGCAGAAGTCAAAGACTCATCCCGTTCAGACACTTGGATGCCACTGACAAAGTCTAACTGTTCGTCATCATCCAAAACAGTGAAGGACAATGCTATAAATCTAGAAAAGATAAAAAATTCAAAGGTTATGTTTGACGATATGGCAGATATTGAAGTAAACGATGATAATCAGGACAGTCAGCTGGATGATGATAATGATGACCCTTCACCTATCTCTCAGTTTGGAGATAATTTAAAAATGCGGAATCAGCCTGATTGGAATGTTAGTAGCCTTGAAAAAGTTTTTTGGTTTATTAAGCAAAATTAGTTCCATATTTCAAACTGAGCATAGCTGCCTTAACATAATTAGTTTTAGCAATATATTGATTACACATTGAACATTTGCATTTCATTACAAAATTTTCAAAGCTTTGCTTTTTTTAAAAATATTTATTGATCTAAATTTACACGGAAAAAAGAAATAATCAAATGCGCAATTTTTGTTTTTCAATTAATTTTATTAATTAAATATTACAATTTAAGGAAATGAAATGTAATCTATTCATTTTTTTCCATGCATTATTTGAAGCGTAATTTTAGCTCCAGAATAAAACAATAACCTTAGCTTCATCTTTACTTGACTTAGCATTAAGCTAAGTTTATTCTATATAACTCAATAGCTGTAGCTAATATCTCTTTATTTTCACATCATACCAGAAATAATTTTTCCTAAGTCTAAATCTCTTACACACAGCCGTGGAATTGATAAATTGTTATGATACTGTGATGTTGTTGTTTTTTTCTTTTGGTCATTCTAGAAACCCACTGCCAAAGTGCATCCTATGAACAGCTCTGTGCTTGAGTCTGGCATGATTGTTGCCCCAGGTTATGCTGGACTTGTCAATCTTGGCAACACTTGCTTTATGAATTGCGTCTTGCAAGTTTTGGCCAACACTAGAGAGTTCAGAGATTATTTCCTAGGTAACTGATGACTTTTTATTATCTGATATATTCAATGAGACTGGCTCTAAATTACAACCTAGCTTGAGAGTAAGGTTAGTTAACTTGGCATGCTTTTTTTAGTTCTTCAAAGCTGCAGCCAAACCCCAAACAACTTAACATAATCCTTATGTGGTGAAAACAGTTTCAGTATTTGTTAATTTGGTTCCTGGGAAAAAAAATGTCATTCTGGTTTCTTAGAGAAAAAAAAGAGTATTTACTTTACAAGCTTCTAATATTTGTTTATAAATTTGAATATTTTATAGTTACTGTCAACAATATGTATTTTTATTGTCTCGTTTTATATTTTATTTATACTTGTACTCTTTATCAAAAGTGTTCATTTCTGTTTGCTGTCAACAGAAAACAGATTTATAGATGAGATCAATGAGGACAACCCTTTGGGCATGAGAGGTCAGCTGGCTGACACTTTTGGCCATCTGTTACATTCTCTATGGTCATGTAAGAAAATGTGCCTCGAGCCTCGCAGGCTGAAGGTATGAACTCAGATCTTTTTTTTATACGAGTAACGTGGGGGAAATCTTTTTTTTAATTATTAAAACCTACAAGTCTTATAGGCAATGCAAAGTGCTTGAATTGATAGTCCCAATAACTGAGACTGGGCCCAAACTGGCTGATTTTAGAGGATCATGATCATTTATTCATGATAACATTTACAAAATTAGAGTGCCAATTTTTATTTCGTTGTTAATTGATACAGACTACTTCAGCTTTCATGTTTAAATAGTTAGCTTTCTTTGTTCAATAGAATAGGATAGTTAGCTTTCTTTGTTCAATAGAATAGGATAGTTAGCTTTCTTTGTTCAATAGAATAGGATAGTTAGCTTTCTTTGTTCAATAGAATAGGATAGTTAGCTTTCTTTGTTCAATAGAATGGGGTCTTTCTTTTTTTGCTAGGCTGTATAGATAACTTATGTTTCTTGTATGTTGTTTGAATTTTCGCAATTGATTTTTCTTCCGTTTCTACTTATCCAATCAATTTTTACTTACAATCACATGCTCGATTACAACTTGTGAATCAATTTTTGAAAAATCAACCAATAAGTTAATCAATTAGTCTAAATAAATTAATTTTGTTTTCATATAGAAAATGTACAAAGTTAAGGCGAGATAAGCCTTGTGTAGAGAATTATTTGATTGGAATTAAAAGATAGCTAGAGGAAAAAAAATAATCACCTGTTTTTGCAATAATCATATCAATGTATGTATATTGATCAACTCTATAAAGAAAACTTTGTAATATATTTGGTAATTAACATTGCCTTAATTACTATTTTCTTAGATGATAAAATCCTTTTGTTTTTAATTTAAAACACTTTTTTTTCTTAAATATGCATAAAACTTGTGCCTCTTTTAAATGTTTTTATAGAAAGTTAACATGAACGTATTGAGTACTTTTTTAAAAAGATTACATGATATATATAAATAATAGAATATTTCAATGTTGTTAAGATATATTCATTAGCCTTTGGGTAATTTTTGTTTTGTTTCCCTTTCTAGGATCTGATTGCAAAGAAAAATCACCAATTCTTCGGCTTTGCCCAGCATGATGCACATGAATTTTTAGCTTTCCTGTTAGATGGTCTACATGAAGTAATAATTTTTTCTTATTGCTACCAAAATTTAGGCTAATATTTTGATTGACTACATTTATACTCAGTTAATGAATGAGATTTCTTGTTTATTTAGAAATACTTTTTAAAAAAAAAAGATATATAAATATAAATATCAAATTTGCAAAAACATTCTAAAATATTATGATTTTTTTTCCCTTAGGATTTGAACAGAATAAAAAAGAAGCCTTATACACCAACCATTGATTCTGACTCAAGGCCTGATGAGGTTTTGTACATATAGAAGTTTTTTGTTTGTTGTTTTAGATATTCTTTGACATATAGCAAAGATTCAAGCACCATTGTCATAAAAAACACTTAGGCTGATTATCATCAACTGTGTAATTTTATCATTATAACTGGCACTATCACCTATCTTAAAACTTAGCAAAATTATATATTTAAAAAAGAAACTATTGACTTTTAAATATCTTTATTGTTTAAAACAATTGTTATTCAGCAAGTAAAATGTAAGGTTTGATAACATTCCATATCTATTTTATATCAATAAATTTTAATTTAATTTATACGTCATTCTTTGATATATTTTTATTTTCATTATAGATTGTAGCTGCTGAAGCATGGTCTCAGTATAAACAAAGAAATGATTCGGTGGTTGTAGATCTGTTCCAAGGCCAATATAAATCTAAACTAGTCTGTCCTAAATGTGGCAAAGTAAGTCATTTCTTCACTCCCCTCTGCTTCTTAAAGATAAAGCACATTTTAAAACTTAAACTTGTTTGGTAGCTTGTACAAGGTGCATATTTAATTTATTTATAAGAGTTGCATGACACGAATGATTTTTGAAGCATTAATGGTTTCGGTAAACCTCTGTGTTTTCTGTATGTAATAAAACTTTTATAAATCTTTCAATTAATTAGGTTAATATCAAAGTTCACACTTCTTGTTATCCATTATTTGGCAGGCAGATTTTGTTTAATGGTATAGTCCTAGCAAAACTTTAAAATAGAACAAAAAATGAATGATTTCAAAAAATATAAGAGGATTCTATTGTAACATTATAGAAATTTGTTATGATGATGAATTTCCCCAAAACTTTGGTATTTTCAGGTGTCCATCATTGTATTCATCTCATTACCTCTGCTACTAAAAGTTCCTTTTATATTCTAGGTGTCCATTCCATTTTATTCCTACAATTGGTACAAACAGCTTCTTTTATAATTTTAGGTGTCCATCTCATTTCATCCCTACAATAGGCACTAACAGCTTCTTTTATCTTTTTGGTGTGCATCTTATTTTATCCTTACTATTGGCACTAACAGTTTATCATTTTAGATGCCCATCTCATTTGACTTATACATATTAGTAGCTGAGGTTCTATTAAAAGTTGCCACAATTATTGTATATTATCCTTTTCCTAATTCATTGCATATGGTAGTGCCTTTAAAATTGAAGATGTTGTTAGCTTTGACCAAAACATAACTAACAGCTTCCTTTATACTTACAGGTGTCCATCACATTTGATCCCTTCCTCTACCTCTCAGTGCCTCTGCCTAAGAAAATGAAAGTTATTCCAGTCACCTTTATGTGGAAGGAATACTACAAAAAACCTGTCCGGGTAAAATTAAGTGCCATTGTTCTTAATTTATTTCAACCCATTGAGTGATGTATCTACAGGGATGGTGAAGTAATATATTCTTTTTATCTGTCCATCAGCTTAATAATGGAAATGGTAGCAGGGATGCACAATAGGGTGGAGTGAAAAAAAATTTTTTTGAATATCTTGGTTGGATATGTACAAAAAGTTGCTGAAATATGCAATTAGTAACGTGGCAAACAATCAAACAATTTAAAGCATATCTTGAGGTTCCACAATTGACCTGAAGTATAGGCATAATTCAAATAAAAAACAATATTCTTTGAAAATCCAAGTTTATATATGACAACATATTCGTGTAGCAGTTTACATTTTAAACAGTCTATACAAAAGTTACAAGTAAATAGAACTAAATATTTGAAGGAAAACACATGAAAACTATAATCAAACATATTTTTATAGCTACAAATGATGTGCTTTAGTGTCCAGTTTCGGCATTTTCTATCTCGATTCCAAACGTGCTCTTATGAATCCGTCGCGTTTTTCTAGACCGCACACGACTTGGGAAGCTTCTGTAACTAGCTTAATATGCCTCTCTACTGACTGAGTGTGACAAGGATAGCGGGCGAAATCCAGTCTTGGTGTATCTTCTTCCCGGATCATGGTTAAAAAAGTATCGTCATCAATGTCCATTACGATCGGAGGCTCTGTGATTGGAGTTTTCTGCCAATCGATCATGTCTATGTAACTAGTAGCTTCAAAATTGATTAATGGCACACAGAAAGATCTGACTGAACTCGTGCATTTCTGCTTCCTGGATTTCATTATACGTCTCAGAGCCAACTAGCGTATTTCTGATTTTTCGTCGGTAAGCATCGCAAGCAAGAGGTTTTCTGGATGAGTAAAAAATGCGTTGCGTTGAATTACTGGATCAACAAATTTCTTCAGCTCGTCTGTGAGGTGAGCGTGATTTCACTATTGTATTCTGGACATGTCGAGCGCCATCTTTACAGGAAGCAGTATTTTTTATTTCAAACCATGCTGGTGCATAAACTGTTACGATGAAGGTAACCATTGTCTTCAGTTCATCTGATGGGCATCTTGTGCTATATACAGGCGTAGTATTCGATTAGCCGTTGTTAAGCACCTTGAATGGTTGATAAGACCAGGATTGCGAAGTGAAAGGCCTTCAGGACAAACACCAACACTGACAGCGGTGCACAAGTCGAACAGATATTTTTTATCTGTACTTAAATCGTCAGAATTTATACCTGACGGTAGAACACAGTTTATGGGTGTGTATTTGACAACGGGAAGCTTCCTACAATCTACCAGTGATTTTCCGATTGGACCAGAAAATCCTTTTGGACCATTGGTAGGTCCATCTTGATGTTCAAACAAATGCCTTAACGGTAATTCGTTAGCATGTAGCTGACGTACGAACGATTGCAGCGGTTTGTCCAACGCCACATCAAGTAATCGAATGATACCTCCTCGATTGCCTGTATAAGCAACGGTTCCATCACAACCTACAGCTTTTATACCACCCAAGTCAACATTCTTTTTACTCAAATATGCAATTAACTCAGCCCCGATAACTTTGCTTGACCCTGCAGTTGGTGTAATGTGGCCAAAATAGATGGATCCTGGTTCGGATATAATCGATATGTGTTCTTCAGTTATTAGTTTTCGATGAAATTTCCCATCACATTCTTTAATTAGGTTCATTGTACTGTCTTTTCTTCCGTCAAAATATAGCCCAGTGATTGTGTTACCGACACTGGCACATAATGTTCCACGTTTTTTACAACGCTCTCGTCGCACTTTACTTCTTTAGAAACATCCCTTTCGTGGATTATTCCGACATCTTGAAGAACAGCACTGGCGATTCCTGCTGCGGCCCTGTCGGATACACCATATCGATCACATGCTAACGCCAACGATGGTAACTTAACTCTCATCTGCTTGTCATTCAACTTTCTAAGTTGTTTATTAGGATCCGGCCTACAATCGTTATCAGATTCGTCATCGCTAGCATCAGTTTTCTCTTCCGTAGAAGAAATCTCCTCACAAACATCTGACTGTTTTTCACTGATGCCATCAATGTCAGATTTGCGACACTTCTGCCTCTGCGTCAACTCTTTACAAATATATCGCTTTTACAATTTGATGGATTCGGCCTCATCAACTTTAGCAATGATCATACCTCGTGGACCCCGCTGATCTTCTAGAAAATCACGTTCAATTGCTGGTATCTTTCTTGACTTTTCACACTGGCACTGAGATATGAAAGAACACTTGCAGGAGCAAATGTCAAAGAGTTTTTTGGATTCATCTTTAAACTGAGATATTTTCTCTTGGTATGGTTTAAAAGTAAATGGTGAAGGCTGTAGGTAGGGGGGTGTCAAGTATTTTGTTATTGAAAGGTGAGGAAAATATTATTAAGTGCTATCAATGACTTGGCATAACATGTTATAATATTACCTCTTGTAATTGGCTAGTTATTATATTTATTATTATATATGAATTATTATTATATATGAATTATTATTATATATGAATTATTATTATATATGAATTATTATTATATATGAATAAAAAGTTTTGCAATAAACGCTGTTAGTTTACTCTAAACAGGAAAAACGCAAGTGAATGCGTATAAAAGCAAACTACAATAAAAAGAATACCGGATAACAAATGCTTATAAATGGTTAAATTCTGAAGTTGGTTGTGGAACCTCAACACGTTACTTAAATTATTATTTTTTTTTACAGAGTAGTTGATTGTACCACATAGCAAGTTTTAAAAACTATCCAAAGTCAAACAAATCAAAAAAAATAATTTTTTCAAGTTTTCACTCCACCCTAATGCACAATGTCCAAACTTTTACATTCACCAAGAGATCTTAAGCACCTTAGAAATAACAAAATCAGGGAATTACATCTCGCCACCCTATTCATGTAAAGCTTACCATTTTTGACACCAATTCACATTTAGTACATACATATTACAAATTTTCACTTTTAGAAATTGGTTTCAGGTATCAAAATCATATTGTGCTGACTGTGCACTTTACAAGGCATTTTAATTTATCCTAATAGTCTTTGGAAGGACTGGAATATTTGTTTGTGTGTATGAAGCATAGGTTATGTATGGGACATCAAAATGAATAATGTATGGTATTGAACTTGATTATTTTGTTCTTCACAAACATTGTTTTGAACGTCTTTTTTACCCTCAAGGACATTATTAGTTGAATCATTCAGACCTACATAAAGATCTACTACTAGTCTCCCACATTTAATGTAACTAGATTATGTTTCCTTTTGGAGTTTAAGGAAATTGTATTATTATTATTATTAAAAGTATTGCAGGTTAAGTCATCAGGAACTATAATTATATTCAAGCTAAAAAAAACTTAAAGAAAATCATTTTACTCTAATACAATCTTTTTATAGTCATTAAAGTTTTTTTCTTTTTCTACAAACGTTCTTATCGTAACTTTATAATTTGCAGCATTATTTGATATATTGTGTGAAGTTATGTTACACTACAAAACAACTATCTATGTCAAATCATAAAATTCTAAACTTTGACTTACCCTCTTCAGTTTCAAATACAAGTTGGCCAGGACAGTACTGTAGAGAAACTAAAGGAAGAATTGTATGCTAGAACCCATGTGCCACCTAGTCATGTAAGTCAATGTTTATAGCAGACGACTAGCTATTATTCTTCCAAGTTTTGTAAGAGTAGTGTATAATTCATTTCTCTTTTTGATTTGTCTCTTCTATTGGGACATTTTATGGTACTATCTTTCCTGATATCTTTAGAGATTTTATTGATAGCACAATTTAACTCTTTGTCTCTGGAATGACTAGGGATGGCTAAATCAGTGCATTTTTTTAAAAGCCAATGATTCTGATTTTCACACAAAAAAACGAAGCATCCAAAGTTATTACTATATTTATTTATTGTTTTCATCAAATAGGGACTTAAATCCAGCATTTCTCAAACCTATGGTGCACATTCTAGTGAGATGTGACATTCTGATGCTTAGACACTTAGACTGCCTTTTATTTTTTTGTTCAAGGAAAAAACGTCTGTTGTATTTGCACTGTGGTTATATATTGATATTTTGAGTATTAAGAAAAAAAACATTATTATTACCAATGTTTAAAAAATAAATTAATTTATGGTTCATCATCTAAGTAAGACCTTATTTTACTGTTTTCTTGAGAGGCATATGCAACAACATGAATTCCAAATGTCTCTCACACTTAAATATCTGCAGGTCATTTCCCTTCCTAATTTAACTTTATTTAACCAGCACCTTTTTTTCAATGTGGAAAATAGTGTTCTATGTTAAATGTTTTGGTTTTGAGCTATTTCTGCCATTCCCTCTGTGTTCACTAAGTCTAAGGTGTCATTTGCATGTCATTTATAATAGTCAAGTATTGTATTAAGTATTTAGTAAGATTTTAATTAAGACACCTACATTTGGTCTTTAGAGTTTGCATACTGTATGAATCTACATTATATATTTTTTTTTTTACATTAATCAGATACGAGTGTTTGAAACCTATGCAGGCCGCATCCATAAAGTTTTTGGTCATGGAAGTAGTTTAGCTAATGTGGAAGCAAAAGATCTTATAATTGCGTAAGTAAATACAAACTTATTTTCAAAATTTTCTTAGCTTCTCACTGTTAATGATTTGTTTCCTCACTGTGCAAATGGATATTTTTCATCTCATTGTTTCTGCACACAAAAGATCATACACAAATATTTAATAAGATTTACTATCATTGCGTTAGCATGAAATTTTAAGTTCCTTTTGGAGGTTTAATAAAGCAGTTTTAAAAAATACTTTTCTTATTTAACATGTATATTTTATTTTGTTTTCAACTCGACCTAACAAATAATGATTATGACTTTTTAAACTTCTGGTAAAATAAAAACCCTGAATTATTTTTCCAGCTGTGAAGTTCTGTCTGAAGAAGTTGCAGGAGAGCCAGTAAAAGAAATATTTGTGATGCAGGTTTGTACTTCAAGATTTACATAGTTAAAACACAACAAAATACCTAGACATTTGAAACAAATCAAACCAGTTAAGTTTATTAGTTAGATTCTAAATTAGACTTAAAATGTTTATTTTATTATCTACAAAGAAAATATGTATCTTTCTCATTAATCTTAGGGCTCATAGAATAGGTATCAAAAACATTTTACATAAACGTAATTACCATTAGTTTCTGATTGTAAAATTCAAATCTTTTAAAAATAAAATAAACATGCATATATACTATTGTCTTTTTTTTATCAGAGAACTCTATACCCATCAGAATATCCATCAAATTGTGCGTTTTGTCACAAAACTGTTATAGATACCAATCCACTCAAGAGATGTACTAAATGTTACAGAGTTGGCTACTGTGACCAGTTAAGTAACTGTTGAGAACTTAAGATGTATTTAATGTTTGACTCGCTGCGGAACAATTCATTCATTGAGATTGAAACATTTTTCATATGAAATGTTCAACTACTAAATGACATTTTTTTTTTAGTCGATTGAAGGACAAATTTAGTTCTGCTGAACATGGACATTTTTCATAACCAAGCCTGAGCGTTACATTCTCATCTTATCATTCTTTTTTGAAACTTCAAATATCTTGCCTTCAGAGCTCACTTGGTTTCTATATTTTGACTTGCTTTTAATTTTTTTTTCAATGAAAAAGTCTGTCCCATTATCACTTTTGTCTTCAACTAGAGATTTTATCACTATTATTATTGCTGTCATATCAATTGAAAGATAGTATGGTTCTACAGCTGTCAAATTGTAACAAACTAATGCCCAAAGACACATATTCATGTAGACAGCTTCATTTTTTATGGCACCACCACACATAGGTCTAAGAAGGAAATTATGCAGCTAGCAAGATGAAATGTTGATATTGTTTATGAATAAATTTTACAATAAAAAAATAAAAAGATCAAATTCCACTTTAAAGCCTGGCTAATAGTAATAGTAGTATTTATAACATAGGCAATTTTTTTTTCTATTTAATTTAATCGCTGAGATAATCACATTAGGCCATTACTGCTATAAACTTAATAATTATACTTATAATATTTATACATTCACATAAAATGTACCTCGAAAACCCAAAAGAAAATCATAAATGTCATAATTGTTCTCTTCTGGTTTAAAGATTATGTCAAAGAAATCACTGGAATGCTCATAAACCTACCTGCAGTAACTCACCTGAACCTATTGGCTGCCCATTTCTTCTCTCTGTTCCTGCTTCAAGAGCCACGTATAGCTATCTAGTCAAACACATGGAAGGTTTTTCTAGGTACTTTTTTTTAGTTTAATTTTGTTTAAAAAAATATTTGGCAGTGTTTGAAAATGCACACATGCTTAAAATTTGTTTTTCATTCTTGTTTTTTTTTAAATGAAAGAGTTCTGCTTACATGAGTTACAGTCAAAGAAATGTTAAAGCCAAATATGACACACAAAAATGTTCATATTACTTACTTGTGATTGCTGAATTGATAAAAAATGAGGTGGTTGGTGAAAATTCTTGGTGCTTAATAGTATTAAATACCTTTTTTACTCTTCTTAAAATTGTAAACATATCTTTGATTTCAGCTGTATTTGAAACTTATTTTCTTGCCCAGGTATTCTGTAGACATATTTCAGCCACCTGTGAAGTCTGAAGGTAAACTGCCATCCAGCACACTGCCAGTGACCAACTTGAACACTTCCCTTAGCCAGTCCAGTTCCAGCTTAAACAGCTTGGACAGCCTGTCCTCTGCCAGTAGCACCTGCACCCTGACAGGTGACCAGTCAGACCCACAGACACAACTAGAGAGTGGAGGTGAGGAGTCAGGTAACTCAACTCTTATTGATGACCAGTCCAATGCTAGATGAAATGTAGTCCCTAGACCACCTAATGTACATTTCCCAGTGTCTCATCTGCAAATTAAATGTTTGAATTAAATTAATCTTATTACTTTAGCAAAGAAACTCTTTTTTTTAAAGGATTTTTTAATCAGCCAAGTAAATTTGTTCTTGTCATCCAATATGCCATGTCATCCAATATGCCAATAATTTTAAAATAGTTTGCTATACTTTGAGATCAGTACAGTATAACCTTAAAGCTTTAGGTAGCTGAGAATAGCTTTAAAAAAAAATATTGCGAGCTCATTACATATAATGTGGCAACTGTAACTAAGTATTCGTTGAACAATAGCAATATTTAATACTAAGTACAAATTCTTAATATTCAGAATGCATTATTAAATATACAAATGATCACACCTCACGCATGCACATTCAGTTCAGGCCCCAGTATCTCCAAATACTAGAACATAAAGATGCAAGGCTCAAGCTAATCAAGGGTCAGTCACGGCTCCAGGAGTGAGCTCAAAACTACACATTCCACAGTAGTCCCAAGCCTAACACCCTAAAACTAAGAATAACTTAGATCTAGCTATTCGCTAAATCACACCCATTAACAACACCTATACCGATATATCAACCTGATTGACACATTTATGTACCTACGTACTGTTAAAATGGGGAAACTGTGAAAACTGTAGCACAGAAAGACTACAGCAAGAACTCCCTCTCCATTAAAAGAACAATGCAGTAAACTAAACATGATGTAAAACACACACAATATCCTTGACAACAAATCACGCCTGATGCATCCTAATTCATATACCTCTAAACTCAACTATTAGGCAAGAAAGAAAGCGAACTCGAAACATTACATAAAAATTCTTTTTTTTTTCATTCTGACCTTAGTTTAGCATGAATGCTTGCTTGGGAGAAAATTGTGTAAAACCTAGATGTGGCAGTGATTTCTATTTTAATTTCTATCTTAATCTAATATTAGAAAACAGAAACTAAACAGTGCATCAAAAAGGAGACACTGTGGGGATAGAAATTTTTTTATGCCTTTTTTTTAGATTCAGACAGCCAATTATATTTACCCCTTTTTTAATAGGAGGTAGATATATTAATAACAATGAAAGTTACAGTCACTTGTATCTGCACGCTAATGATAAAGTCTGTTAGGAGAGTACAAGTCTTCATTTGTTTTGCATTGTAACTATGAGGATTGTTTTATTTCTGACCAAAAAAAATACCCGGTATGTAAAATTCTGTATTAATTCATTACAGAATCCTTAATTGTTTTTAACCTTCTGTGACTTTTGATTTATAAAGATTTTTTATTTTTAGATTATTCGAAATATGAAGAAAATGGACACACAAAAAAGCTGTGTAAACCATTTGTTTGTGTGTGTCACAGTTTTGTTATTCCATACATCTTCAGGATCTCAATCCCCAGCTACAGAAATAAAATGCAATTTAAAATGGAACAAAAAAAAAATCAATAATTAGACATCATCATCACCTTCAGCCTCTAATTATGATCACATGCTGCAATTACTTTTTTTTGTGTGTGAAATATCTTTTCTTCTCTGTATGATCAGAACTCATTGATAACCAAGATAGTGGGCGCTACAGTACTAGTGATAAAGGTTATGAATCAAGTTCCTCAAAGGTAAAGGCAATATTATATAATTTCATTGATTAATTAATATAATTGTAATACAATTGCAGTTTAAAGTAAATTCATGTTCAATAATTTACCCCATATTATTTGTCATTGAACAAGATCTTTAATTACAGTCCTTAGAAAAGATAGTTCCCATGTCCCATGTCATGGGAGTCCAGGCAGCAGAAGTGGACAGAGAAAAAGCCACACCTACATTCTTCATCAAACCTGTTAATAAAGAAGGCATTGGTATTAAAGTAGCTGACAGGTTTGAGGACAAGGGTAAGTTATTTAGTTCTGTTCTGTTGCTTTAAGACTTACACCTTTTCTATAAGTCAGTGGTTTCAACTTTTGCAATGAGACTTTCATTTTCATCTCCAGGATAGACTTTACTTGCTTAGTACAGAAGCCCACATTTTTTATAGAATGCCTGGGGTTTACAGGCAAAGTAGGCAATAACTTGCCATTGTTTGTAGTCTCATCACATCCAAACATTTCTACAGATAACAGATCAAGCCCTACTCACCTCATTTCATCTTCACCTATCTCTGAGTCTGGTGAATCGTTCTTCTCCATTCCTCTGTCTTTTTGCCTTGGATAGAATCTCTTTCAATAACAGGCCCATCCATTGTTTTATGTTGTCTTCCTATCTCTTTCTCTGTCTGCCTTTTCTTTTTCCTGGCAATGCTCCACTGCCTTCTATTTTCTATTGCTCGTACACAGTGGCTAGCTAGGGTGGGTGGAGAAGGGAGAGTTTGAAAATTCCCCTGAACCACAACTGGAGGGGGGGGGGCACCCTAAATGAGTGTTTTTACATTAATAATTAAATAATATGCATAATGAGGGGCCCCAAAAGAGGTCAAGCCCCGGACCCCCAAACGATGGCAAATTTCTAGCTATGCACCTTCTCATACGTCCCAGTATAGAACAGCTTCTGTCTTAAAAATGTATGTTGCTGAATAAAGTTACTGCACAGCAAACACATTTACATGCTCAAAATAAAAACAAACTCAACATTTTAAAGTGTTAAGATTTACTGGCAAATAGAAAGATAATTCCATGAAACTTGTGTCATCAATTAAATAATATTAATTTTATGCCTTGCCTAAACAACTAATTGTCATCCTATAGTTTGCTTAGGCAACAGTAGGATTTCATACTTTTCCAGTAATAAATATAATCCTTCATTAAATAGAATATAAACTAAATAGTGATCATACTGATTCATTAGATTTAACATATTCCTGTTTGTAACATTGTTACAACATTATTGTGGCATGGTTAAAATTACTTTACTTGCTTAAGTTTCTCAATGTAAGTTTGTTGCAACCCAAAAATTTCTTTTAGTAGCATTTCCCTTCAAGTCTTATGTCAATCTGCACTGTGTAATAGGCCTGATATGTATTATTGGCTGTCTTGTGCTTAAGTACTTCCCATCTACACAACACACTGTTAAATACTTTAGCATTGTTATAGGGGCTGCTGCTTTTTTTTTTTAAGATGTTCAAATCTTGAAGTTCTACAACCCAAACTTTTCTTTTCTATTGCTAGGTTACCATTATAATTTAAAAAAATAGTCATGTTGTTTGTTGTTTTGTTTTCAACACCACTTATTTTTGTAGGTGACCAACCTCTGGATTTATCAAACTGTGAGATTTTGTCCATGGACTGGCGTAATAGTGACAAATTTAATTCCTATGTGTTAGTTAGATCTAAAGAACTTGTAAGTACATAATCTAGCTTGCTCTTTTTTTCTTAAGTATTAATAAATAATAAAATTGCCTTTAAAATGCTACAATTTCCTTTCCTCTAGACATTCTATTCTATGCTATTCACTAATGAATTTATAAATGTATGAATTTTTTTCCTTTTAGTTGTTTTGCATTTCTTTTTTTCTCAGGAAGCAGAGGAAGTGGACAATCTCAACAATATGGCAGCAAGTAAGCGACCTTGAACCTAGTACTTCACTTTAAAATTTGAATATCATGTGTACAAATTGTTGCGATTCTCACTTTATTCTCAGTTCTACTTTTATTATTCCACAGTTCTATCTTAAATGTTTCTGTTTTTTTTTAAGGTAACTGGAATAAGCCCTCACTTCATCAATGTTTGGAATTGTTTACAGAACCTGAAGTACTGAGTCCAGAGGAAGCCTGGTTAGTTCTAGATTGTTTTTCATTGCACATAACATTTTTCTACTTAGAATTTTACTTTAGGAAATCTTATTGTCATGTAAAATATACATAGTGACAAACATTTACACCACTAGTAAGCTTTCACAATGTAACAGTGTATAGGTCTTCTGTTCTAATTTTATATTGGTTGTTTTATAACAAAGCCTCGTGCACTTAGAAATGAGACAATAATACACTAGCTAATAGATATGAGTAAACAGTAGTGCATGAAGTTGTGAGGAATATAAAACCTTATGACATGAAAATATTTGTGAGCAGGAAGCTAGAGACTAATTTTTATCTGCTGTTTAAGAGATCATTTCTCTCTCTTCAGGTACTGTCCGTCATGCAAGAAGCATGTTGAAGCCACAAAACAAATGGCTGTCTGGAGATTACCACACACTCTTATCATCCAACTCAAGAGATTCTCTTTCCAAAACTTTCTCTTGCGCTCAAAGATAAAAAAGCACATAGATTTTCCAACCAGGTAAGTA
Source organism: Biomphalaria sudanica (assembly GCA_036873155.1). NCBI lineage: Eukaryota > Metazoa > Mollusca > Gastropoda > Planorbidae > Biomphalaria > Biomphalaria sudanica. The sequence goes on from JAZGLO010006474.1 coordinate 163,808, forward strand.
AGGATCATTTTAAATAGCAATCATAAGCATCACTTAGGTAGTCATCGAGCTCAAGTTTATATAGGTATTGTTTTTGTTGCTTAAAGCGAACTATTTGAAAGGTGCCAAACTTTCAAAAAGGTGCTGAAGGTTTTACAGCTTGAGAATTCTTGATTTTCAAAAAGTCTTCCATCAAATTCATCTTATTAGTTAATGGTTTTGTTGTTGTTTAAAGTAATCTTTGATCTGCTTGCATCACATTTATATTTGAAAATAAATTTTCACAATAAAAAAAATTCTAGAAGGTTAAGATTGAAATGAAGGAATAATCAGATATAATAACATCCATCTTCTTATCTGTATTATTATTATTATTATTTAAAATAGATTGTGATAAAATTTTATTTTGTTAAGTAATATTTGAATATTATAGCAGAAGTATATCCAAGTTTCATTTCACTTGAGTTGCCTCCACTTTCCTGTTGTTTCTTCAGGGGCTTAGACATGAGTCCGTTCTGTCAGGGCCTTAAAGCAAGTGATCAGCGTCCTATATACGATCTGTATGGTGTGGCCAATCATCATGGACTTCTTATAGGTGGCCATTATACATCTTATGTTCGACTGGCTAGTGACGGCACGCCTGGATCTTCAGAAATTGGTAAGTACTCTGTATTTAATGATATAATTAAAGTAAAACCTGATGTATAACATTAGACTGTTTGTAGACTTGCAGTTTATTTAGATTTGATTGTATTCTTTAAAAATTATAGTTAATTACAAAAATGTGAAAAGATTAAATTGCTTTTAAACAGTTTCAAAAACAGTTGTCTCTTAAACAAGCAAAACTTCAACAGTATGTTCACTTACTGGACTGAATGGGTCTTTTGTATTTATATTGTTGCATGAGAAACAGCCAAACTTTCTTTGTCTGTGAAGCTATGTTCATTTCTTTTCAGGAAATTAGAGGGATATTTACCAGCACAATAACCAACCCCCTATTTTTCCCAACTAATGTCCGCAGGTACCCATTTGAGTTTTGGGAGGGGGGTGGATTCTAAGTTTATAAATGACCATGATATTGTGTTAATTTAATTCATTATTATCAATCACTCAGTTACTAATTTAGTTGTTTTTTTTTAAGAGTGTATTTCTTCATTTAAGATTATGTTGTACTTTTAAGGTTGGCGACTTTGTGATGACAGTTGTGTCACTCCAATAGCAAATGAAAAGTCAGTGGTAACAGCGGATGCATATCTACTCTTTTATCGTCGCCGTGGTTGCCAGGCTGTGATTGGAATTCCTCCTTCTTTGTCATCAGCAAGCTCTAGACGTTTTATAGACACTGCATTAGGGGCAGCCCCTGCCCCTTATGCCATCCCAGATGATGAGAGAAATGGGAACATAGTCTTTCCTACCCAGAACTCAACCAGGCTCAAAGAATCCATCAACAATAAACTCTTGTGGGACTTGAACAATGGAGAGGCATCTGGAAGAGCTAGCTTTGAGGCCATGAACATAGAGAACATGAGCAGGGCTCAGGCAGCATCCTCTACCGACCCCCTGAGCATAATGACCCACTACACATCCAGCAGCAGTCTTTCTCCCAAACTTCTTCAAGCCCCAGTATACAAAGATGTGTCCGAAAAGAGTGATCCTGAGAAAGACTATTTTGATTGTAATAACAGAGAAGACAGTAATGACTACGATTTTGTTGATGCTGATGACAATGATAGAGAGGATCAGAGTTTTGTGATGGATTCTGTGGCTGACTTGGGATACACAGACATGGAAGCTGTGGACTAAGTCAAGTTGAAAAGATCTAATGTGTGTTAGTTGTTGTTTTTTTTCTCATCCAGTTACATTTCAACATTAACCATAAGTTATTTTGTTGTCTCTGTCTCAACATCTCTCAGATGCTGTTGTGTTTGTATGTACCCAAACATATTCAGTATTATTTTTTTCTGTATGTTTTCTCATGTCTTTGTTTTGTCTCTCATGTTGTTGTTTTTTTGTCCTTTCTCTTTGTATTGATGATTCAATACATTGACCTTTCCTCTTAATTACCTGCTTATTTATCTGTAAGTAGAAATTAAGAATTGCTTTATTTTTAATGCATAGACTATCAAACTTGATTTAAGTATCAGTAGCAATTCATTAAGTCTTTGAACTATTTTTAAATACAAATGTAGAATTTAAAAATATCTATGGCCCTTTTTTTGTTATGATTGCATTAATGCAGAAAGTGTTTCTGGTGTTTGCTCTCTTTCTTTCAAATTTAGTCAATATTTGAGTCACATGGGCTTACTATACAGTTAAATTCAGTTAATCAGACTACATCAGGACAGGATCCTTTGGTCCAAATAAATGTATAAGATTCATTCATTACTAAAGCTGGTCCAATGTGAATGAACCAGTGCTCTGATTAACTGGAGACAATTGTATTTAGAATCTAGAAATAGGGACGCAAATTCATTTTAAACTTCCTGAAAATAATCCTTTCATGTGTTGTCTCTTTTGTAAATGTGTCTTGAAATAGTAAAGCTAAGTTTGCTTTGTTTTGTTGTACTGAGATTGTATAAATACATGGGAAAGTTGAGAAATGGTCAAGTTTCTAACATCTCATATAAACAGAGAGCCTCTATTTCAAAATGGCACAGGTTGGTGACATGGCAACTATTTTTAACTCTTTCATCATTTTCTTCTCTGTGTAAATAACAATTTATTTATTTATGTAAAAAAACAAACCAATTTTAAAGCCCTCCCTTAGTTTGTCTCAACCAATTTTTATACATTTTAATATTTGAAATAATTATTTTCATCTTTATTATTTCTGGATTATTATTTCACTATTATTTCAACTATTCTTCACTTGTAAATAATACATGGGCTATACACAGTTCCAAGATAATAGTTATGGTAAACACACTTAAAGTTAGATTGTTTAGTATTAGGTCTTAGACTAATTTAATGGGCTAGACTGAATGGTATGCACATAACGCTGACATGTTTGGTTGTGGCCCTATTGTTTGGAGGTAACAGGAAATACACACATATGCTTGTTGGATAATCTAATTATATCACAGTGTATTATTAATCAGATGCACTGAAGTGGAATCCTATCAAGTCTTGATTGTAAAACTTATTTGAATTCTTAGAAGACTAGATTTCAGTTCACATTGTTCTTTAATACTGCACTTGAATTTTGTTATCACTTAAATCCCATTTTTCTAAAATATAGTTATGTTTTTGTTTTGTTTGCATGACCTTAAGAAGATTGGAGCATATCATTTAAACTTTACATGATTTTTTTTAGTCATTGCTAGAAAACTTCATTTCACAGCACAAACTTATGTTCAATGAAGTAATTAGGTGCCTGGACAATGATTCATTATCTTTTTTTTTTTAATCCCATAAAATTGTATATTTGTTATCTCATGTACAGTTACTCTTATGTGTGCACTTTCAATGCATTGTCCATAAAAGTGTTAATGGTGGGGGTCAGGGGGTCATGTGGTTTTCTTATAGCTTTGCTGTGCTGTGTGATATAGTTTTAACTAAAATCAGTATGCATGTTCTGTATTGCCATCACACTAACACTACATACTAACTTTTTATATTTAAGTATTGAAAAAAATATTTTTTACTTAATGACAGCGCTTGAAAAAAAAAAAGTAAGTTAAAAAAAAGTTCTCTATTCACTTCAATGTGAAAGTATTTGCAGTTAGATTTCTGACATTTGTTCACAATAGACAGTTTACAAAACCATTGTACTTCTGTTTAATCCAAAGATGTTTCTTGTTATAAATGTTTATTTCTATGTGGCACTATTCTTAGCAAGTCTTATACTCAACACTGGGACACCACTAGAAGATCATTTATTGGCCCCTACATTATGTAGGACATAAAACAAATTAGTTGAGTGTTTGGCTGTTTGAGGGACCCAGGTTCAAATCCAATTGAGTCTTATAATTTATCTGAGTGCTCCCAACTTTGATACATGAAACATGGTCATTGTGCTGGCCTTTCAATACCATTGTTTATATAGGTCAGAGAAACTCTGTTAGGTGTTGTAAATGGCTTATTTTAGTAGGATGGCAATCATGAAAACAAATTTGAGCAAAATGATCTAACTTTGAGCACAAACAAAAGTTTATATTACCATTTGGAATATGTTTTACTTTTAGAATGGACACTGCACTGTAATAGAAGCTGTGGTGGCAGCAGTCTGAAGTTCTGTAGTTAAGTCTAATGTATACAATGTATTTAGAAGCATAAACGTCACACACACACACACATATAACAATGTATTGCTTCATTTGTTTGTTTGTTCTTCCCAGTTTGACTTTTAAAAAGTACACACTGATACTGTGTTTCATATTTTGTTCTACCATTTTTTTTTTCTCCAATTTTTCGATATGTTGTATTGTTTTTATACAAAAATAAAGAGAAAAAATAATTTTGAAATTTTTATTTTTTTTATTTTTTTTAATACTGTACTTTACATCTCTGGGATTCAAACATACAAATCACATAAGTATCAGAAAGACGTGAGTTTAAAAAAAAACGTATGAGCTAATTAAAAGTCCATGAATTCCATAGTGGGTCTTGAGTTTGATATATGCTAGACAAATATCCTATTGCACAATTCATTGTTTGAGACTTATTGTTACTCACAGAATAATTAAGGTTGTGCTCGTAAGCATTGAGATATGAAAATACCAGCATCCCTACATGTTGAACTTTAAGTTAGACCAATCCACGGCATGTTTTTTAAGTTCCTTGCATTTTCAAAAGTGTAGGCCTACATACGAGGGCAGGTACTTATCGTAACCATTATTATATGGCACACTTGTTTTGGCTTTTCGTAGGGTAATACCTGGGTCGATTTAACATTTTTAGTACTCGGTGGTTGGTTTTAACTCGCAGCATTAAATTCTTAATATTAAACAGAAACAAACATTAACAAGCTTCTTTCACTTTTTAAATTTACGCAGAGACCACTTTAAAGTAGATGTAGGTAGAGACACAAGTGAAATGAGAATTGAAACAAAATAGAACTCTCAAAAAAGTTCATGTCTCACATTTACACCTCTATTCCCTTAAACTACCAAAGACCACCTCGTGATTTCATCAGAATTCCATTTAGTCTTCACAACCAAATTATTCGCCCCCCCCCTTTTTTTTTTCTTCTCTTCTCGTGGTTGCATCAGAAACACGCATACAGTGTACATCAGGTCCGCCATTGATTAGTTAGATCTAAGTATTGTCGCTGGGTCTTGTCAACACCATACTGTAGTACTCTGATGATCTTTCATAATCACGATGTTTAAAAGTTTCCCCCAAAACGACCGATCCCGAGGTACGGGTACAAAATGTCCAAGCGTACCTCTGGGCCAGTCCTATTGGGGGTGGTCCTCAGAAGCCGTGTCCGCCCAACCTGCATAGCACACTATAGAAACTATATGTGTGATGGCGCGGCCGCTAATTTGGGCAAACGACGACCTCCTTCGGACCTGGGCTCATCCTGCCCGCCTGCTGCTGTTTCTATGGGGCGCTAAAGTGATCAGAGTTGTTCAGGCTCTTGACACCATACGCCCCCAACAAACAGACGGAATTCAGAGCCCTGTGAGGTGGGGGAAGTTTGGAAATGTTCACAGTGCACATGTCCACTTTATCCGAACACAGAACTTCCACAAATCTGAGTCGAACGAGTCGTCAACACGATGGCTGACGCCCATGGACTTGGGGTGGGCCCGAAACTCTTGAAAGAGTCCCGGACCCTCCAAGATTATCTGTCTATCATTTTGACTCAAAGGTGATCGAAGTAAGCGGCTAGAATACTTAAGCCTACAACGTTGGGTTGTTCACCCTCCGCTGATGTGACCAAGTATGAATAACTACGCTACACAGCAAACCGTTTATATACTCTCGGCTCTATCGATTCGCATAGTTGCTAAGCCTTTTGTGAAGAAACATTTCTCATTGGTTGACCCATTTCTTCCTATGATAAATGTTCTATATTTAGTAACTTATTCGGGTCTAATTCTAGCCCTACATTAAACATAGCAGAAAGCTATTTCTGGGAACATTCACCCAGTGCATACGTAGCACACACGCTGCATGTCGGTGTCAATCCAACAGCAATGTGTGTGTGTAAATAAAATGCTACTGGTGCAACTTGTGTCTATGAGGGCTTCTACACTACAAGAACTAATTTTTTCTTTGTCAAACGGGAGCTTACAGAAAAATCACAATATTCTACATTAGTGAAGCTTTTGATACCTGGCTGTCAAAATTGGGGACGAGGCGGAATATTTCGGTCCCCGAAGTGGTCCACCTAGAGTCTTCACCAGGATTTGATCACGGGACTTCCAGTTCCAAGTGCTTTACCCCTCAGCCACAGCATCTCAATATATTTATTTAGCGTGCTTATATTTTTTTAAATAATAATTATTAACCTTATCCATACATTCAAAATTAATAACATGTTACAATGTAATAAAGAGAAACTAAAAAAGATTTATTCTTCTAACAAAATTTAATAAAATAGCAACACGAAAAAAATATTCTTGAACTTCTTTAGTTAGATCTAATTCTATATCTAAGTCTAGATCATATTAACTCTAGATCTAGATATAGAATCTTGATATAGAATCAACTAAAGAAAAAAGTAGCTGTTGCATCAGGACTTTGAATGATCAAAAATATTATGATGTCAAATTTTCATTTGCTCTTCTTGTTTTTGAGATCTTAACGGGGCGGACGGACAGACAGGCCACACAAAACTAGAAGCGTCTTTCCCCTTTCGGTGGCCGCTAAAAAGCAAATTACACACTTAAAATCAGGGGCGGACTGGGTCTCAAAATCGGCCCGGGCATTACCATATAAACTGGCCCACAAATGGCATGTCATATTTTTTCGGTGGGGGGGGGGGGATTTTATATATATATATAAGTGTGTGTGTATATATTTAATGATCTTCATTACATTCTAATCTTTCATTCTTTCAAACGTTTTTTCTACCCTAGAATACTCTCTTCCTATAATTAGTGGAAAGATAGTACACAACGCTAAAGGACAGCTAGGGGGTCCGGGGGAGCGCTGTGAGCTCTCCCAAGTGGTGTCCGGGGCGAAGCCACAGGAACCAAACATTATTTCCGTTATTTTAAGCTTTAAAAATGCATATTCTGAGGTATCTACAGTGCAATGGACCTCATTCACCAATCTTAAACAAACAACATTTAGCCACGTGATAATATTGATAAAACAATGGAAAAAAACTGTCACGTGACAGCCTGTGTGTATTACGTAATTTGTATAGAAGAGATAGAGAACCACGTGGCTAAACGTTGTTTGTGTACGATTGGTGAATGAGGTCCATTAGCCTGCAATTCTTCCGCTAAAAAAAATAAAAACCAAATCTGCTTTTCGCTTGAGTCCACCGACTGGTAGAAAATGGTAAAATGCTTTAGTTTTTGTATTGGAGGGGGTAGGGAAACCACAAAACCCCTTTTGGCTACGCTCATGAAATTTTGAAACTAGTTTGCTTGCGTTGGCTGCACTGGGGCAGTAAGTAAAGTTTCCCTTTCAGACAATGAGGTCTGAGGCAAGTGATGGTTTGAAGACCCTCCCCATGTGTTATATTATAGGTGTAAGCCTAATTCTCTACAAAATATATAAAGTTTGATAAGGCATTGAAAACTGAATGTATGCATTCGTAGGATTACATAATGCATTCTATTTATATATGTATGTAGTTTGAAAACTATAAACAATACAATAGCAGCCTAATGAGTTTGAAGCTTTTTTGGCATTACTTATAGATTACAGACGTTTCTTCAAAAAATAAGATTGTTACGTCTTACGCAGTTCATGTGTCAATCTAGTCATGCATATTAATCTGTCACTTAAAATATGCTAAATCACTGGTTTTCCTGACTGACTCAGGCAACTTATTCCATTAAAAGATAAGAGAAAGCAGAACGGTTAGAGAGGCACTTACTTAATATGAAAAGCTCTTGCTTCCTCCTAGTACATTATCAAAAAACGCGATTTGTATATGAATATACCATGACCTATTATTTAAAATATAAATCTCCTTTCACTAAATATCGGCTGTGACGGCGCTATATAAATTATTGTAATAATTTTCATCATTAATGACTTCAAACTAAGCATAAATTACCATTAATTATAATAGTATAAAAATTGATTTAGATTTAGATTTATTTTTTAATTAAATAATTTTGTTTGTAAGTCTTAAGTGTAGTATTTTTAGATCTGTTATAAATAAACAAAAAGAAACCTACTTTTTCTTTTCAAATCGCAGAAAGTAGAGCTTTTTACCCATATTGAGCTGTCAATAAGTTAGGTGTTTTGCGGCTGTGTGTATGTGTCAAAGTTAATTTCTATTAAGTATTGTTAAAGAGCTAATTTGTCGCGCCTATCTTTTTCTTTTTGCTGCGTTATATCAATGTTTTCTAACTTTAACCTCTCTCATCCCTCTTTTTGGTTAAATTTCATTGGAACCATTAAAAGACGGGGGAGGGAAGGAGCAAAGAAAAATGGGAGTGCCATCAAAGGCCCATGCCGACCAGCAAAATGATAAGACCAAACACAACCTCGAAGACATCAAAGCTCGTGCATAGCAGAAAGTACGGTCTAACGTTTTGCAAATGATAATACTTACAGTGTATAGTGTTTTTTTTTTAAATATTCTTGTAGAATTTCAAACAAAATTAATTGTAATAAGAATAAAAATTAAAAAAATCAAGAAAACGTGTTTGGGCCTTTGTGTCTTGTTGCTGTCACTTTTTATTTTAAGGTCTGCATTGATTTTTTTTTCTTTGGTCGCTACCAGACCGGCCCATTTGGTAACGGCCCACCGGGCATTTGCCCGTTTGCCCATATAGCCAGTCCGCCCCTGCTTAAAATGCTATGATCGTAGCCAAAGGGATTTTGAGTTTAACACCCCCCCTTTTCCCAGCCGTTTTTGATGCTAAAAAATACCTCTTCAATATAAAAGAAAAGCAAATTACACACTCAAAATTCTATGATTGTAGCCAAAGGAGGTTTTGAGTTTTACCCCCCCCCCCCTCCTTTCTGCTGGGTTTGAAGCTAAAAAAAATACCTCAAAATCCGTTGAGCGTAGCCAAGCCAATTTTTTAATTAATTTGTTAAAAAATACTCCAGAGATTTTTCAGTTTAAACCCACCCCCCCCAACAGATGTTTTTGACGGTCCTGGGTTTATACCCTGCTCGCTGCCATTCCCCGTCGTCTTTGCGAATTGGCAGATCCGACAGGGATCCGACTCTGACGGGGGCCGCCTCTGAGTCTGTGTGATAACACAAACTCTTTTGGTAATGTTGTTGTCTGTAATGTTGTCTGTAAGTCTGTGTGTTTTGATTTTTTTGTCTGTCAGTATGTGTATGCAAATTGTTTTTAATTGTCTCGTTCAAGCTACTTTTGTACTTGGAGTTGCGTGCAGGAAAGCACTCCCTGAGAGAGGCCAATACAAGCGCTACAAAGACACTCCCAAGAGCTTCTTCTATGAATGCGATATCAACATTCACGGCTGGGAAGCAATAGCTCTCGATCGCTCTTCATGGCGAGAAGCTGTGAGTCTCGGGGTCTCAGAATTTGAAGCAAGAAGAGAGGCCAGGGTGAAAGAGTGCCAAACAAACAAAAAAATGAGAGATAAAGCAAGCCTATCTGCAACTGAACTAACCCACTCATTCCGCTTATGCAGCCGGCTTTTTAAAGCGAGGATTGGACCTTATAGCCATCTTCGAGTCCATAGGAAATGAGAAATGTGCTCATCTTCGACCACGAAGGAGGAGCTATATACATTTGTGTAAATGTGTTGTCAGGATCCTAATCGTATATTGTCTGTCTACATGTATACAATGTCTAGGGCCTAGTGTGTATGCAATTTTGTTTGTAGGCGTCGTCAGTCGGTTTATCCCGCCCCCAAAGGGAAAGTTTAAACTACCTTTTTTAAATTTTTTAAGGCGCTTTTTACTTCCTTCTGACTAATTTACTTTTATAACCTTCACTAAAATAAAATAAGTGATGGTTAAGGAATAGATCTTTAATAGGCTAATTTATTGCCCTCTCCTAAATGAATTGAAGAGTGGCACTCCAATAATTGTGGTTGTCCTAAAAAAGAATTTTCAATAATAAAGTAATTAATTAACAGCAGCAAAGAGAAGGTTTATTCCTGGGTATACAAACAAAACAACAGAAATGGAAAGGTGGTTTAAGTGGTGGGACAAGTCCCAAAATCCCGTGGAGTCTTGGAGCGCATGAGGCGCCCTGACCGCACTTTCCCGTGGTGGAGGTTGTCCAGGCCTGAGCAAGCTATTATAGCACAGTGCAGGACAGGCCACTGTCCTGTTGGCTCATATTACTCCCATCTATGGTCAAATTTCGATTCAAGGTCGCTGAAGGGAAGAAGAGGAAACCGTGCCTCATATTGTTTGACTGCCCCAGACTTGCTGATCTCCGTCTCGACAGGTCTGGGAAACCAAAAATTGTCGACCTGTATTGTGACATATACGCACTACGCAAGACAGCAGGGTTTCTGTCCAGGGTTTTTGCAAGAGAGGAAATAAGCCTCTCAAGCCCTCTCTCAAATGGAGTTTGATGATGATGATGATGATTCCTGGTAATCTAAAAAGGGAATTTCAAATGACTAATTCATTAATTATTGTTCGCATTACTTTGCAAAGAGTTGGTTTATCTCTGCTAATCTAAAAAGGTATTTTCGAATGACAAATTAATTAATTCTTGCAAAAAGGTGGTTTATCTTAGGTTTATCTTAGGTTTATCTTAGGTTTATCTTAGGTTTATCTTAGGTTTATCTTAGGTTTATCTTAGGTTATCGGTGCCAGGAAGAAAAAAAAAAAGAGACGATTAGGTATGTGGCCTACCTTACCGGGTTAAACGCCAGTATAGAGCAGATGTGAACCTCCAATGAAATACAAATAAACTAATGTGTACTTGTGACGTATAATGTGAAGGCGGTAAGTCCTCTACAATATAGCACAAGAACATGATGGAGAAGTCAGCACGTGCTTGTAAATAGGTGAACAATATAATGTTCTACTATTTACTATACCAGGGGTGGGCAACCTTTTTCTATCGAGGGTCGCATTAAAAATGTTATCTTCTTATCTTATCTTATATAATACAGACGTTACTTCAAAAAAGAAGATGATTACGTCCTACGCGTCATGCATTTAGTCATGCATATTAACCAATGACTTAAATTCTGCCAAGTCACTGGTTTTTCTGACTAGCTCAGGCAACCCATTCCATGCTCTAATAGCACTAGGGAAGAAGGAGTATTTGTACAAATTTGTCCTAGCACATGGGACGAGGAATGTGCCTTTATTTTTGTGTCTTTCAGAGTATTTTATTAAATTTTGTTTTTGTATTTGAAGATTATGGTTCAGTGTTTTATGTATAATTGCTACTTTACTTTTGAGTCTTCTGTCCTGAAGGCTTTCTAAATTTAGTGATTTTACTAATGGTGTTACCCTAGTCAAATGTGAATATTCGTTTGTGTTTGTTCCAGTTTCTTAATGTTTTCTTGAGTTGAGGGGTCCCACACGGTGGATGCATATTCTATTATTGGCCTAACCAAGGTTAAATAACATTTTAGTTTTATGTTCTTATTTGATTTATAGAAATTTCTTTTAATAAACCCTAATGCATTGTTGGATTTTTTTTATAGTTTCATCAATATGTGGATTCCATGACAGTTTTTCATTTATTATAACACCTAGGTATTTTGAGTTTTTAGTCTGTGTTACTGGTTTGCCATGAATAAGATAAGTGGTGTATCATTGTCTTTAAATTCACATTTGTACTTTATTCTAAATCTACACATAGATCTAATTGTTTTACACCTCCAATTAAAAAACTACAACATGAGATGCATCACAACATTTAACCACAAATGGACAGTTCTACTTAATGTGAAGTATTTCAATGTTTACAGTCGTGCATAATGTTGCGGAGCTGTGGAACTAGCTTACACGTTTTTATCCTGGTGAGTCATTTCGTGACTTCTTTCAAATTACAGTCACCCTCAACCTGTTCTTACATTTGTTTATTTTCAAACAAAAAAAAATAGTCTTTGCTCACAGATGTATGTAAACCTGGGAGACAGAGGCACATGACAGAGCATCATGGCGTCGCGCTGTGAAAACTGGCGCACAGTTTGCTGAGGAAAAGAGGACAATGCTGGCAGAAGAAAAACGCCAGAGATAAAAAGCAAGGCCAATGACACTAGCTCCAGCTAGAATAACCTGCCCGGTGTGCGGCCGAACATTCCGGGCTCACATAGGTCTAACCAGCCACATGAGGAGGCATAAAACCCCAGTGCAAAGCCCTCAGCCCCCTGGATGACACAGTGGTCATCATCGAACCACGATGGAGGAAATATATATATATGTGGATCCAAATAATTCAAAGTTGTGTGTGTGGGGAGGGGAAGGCTAATGTGGAAATGCAGCACCCATAAAACTCCCGCAGAAGAAGTTACTTGAATTTCTGTTTCTGTTAGAGGCTTCTGTATGAAACAGATGGAGATCACTTACAAAAGCTATACGATGCACAGTTCAGACAAAATGGGAGAAAACTGTTGAGGATAAGCCTAGACGGTGGAAAAAGAACTATAGACTAGGTGTGGAGAGACGTACTGGGTGACATTCTTCCGTTTTCTCTTTTTTTTTCTTTTAATTAGAATTGAATGAAATGAACCATTTTCGAGTAAAAAAGAATTATATCATTTTTATGGGACACTCTTAAAGTTCAAACAGCTAGTGGCGTAACATTAACAACACAACAAACTTAATTAGGAATAGCGCTAAACTAGTGTTCTTTTAAAAGAAATACGTTAAAACGCAAACATACATACATACAATGTCATTCTTTTTTCTATATATAGGCCCTAATAATTGAAAGAAAACAACAAATCTAATGAAGGCTTAAACATTTGGCATCAAAACGACCAGCGTGCCAAAAAACAAAAACAAAAAACGGCTGCGCCAAACGTACCAAATTCAACAATAGAACGTCCTCTTGAAGAATGGTGTTTGAATAGTAACATGCTTGTTGGGGGTCTCTTTCATCCCCGCCATTGAACCAGAGTCCCTAGGCACCCCAATGGGGGTTGTGTTTTACTTCTCTAGTGGCCCAATCGTCTCTTCTGACGACCGCCTCCACCCGAATGTCACGATGAGGCTGAGAAAGCGTTGGTTTGCTCTGTCCAAGTTTTCACTGTGATACTTTACTTTTTCATGCTTACAACATGGTATCAGTGTGTTGGGGAAAGGGGGGGGGGGAGCAAGAGCTTGAATGCCTAAGTGTCAAAGAGGGGAAAAAAATAAAAAAATGGAAGGCCTTTTGTCTAAAGATCTCAGGCTCCTGATCAGTTGTAGTAATATGGAAAATGCACATTTAATCCCTCTCAACTCCTTCCAATCAATATATCTTAGAGTGCACATGTCTGGTGTGCCTCTTTCTCGGCAATTCCAGTACCACCTCATCGTGGTTGTCGGGTGAACATTCCGTTATATGGAGTGGCTAAGAGTATTGGTTGCTTGCCGCTGATGGATGAGCAGCCGGCAAGTGTAAAAGGATACAAAGGGGTTATGTCCACCCCCCCCCCTGTGGGGCCCCGGGGCAACGGTGAGTAAGAGACCTAACGGGATCTCCGAAAAGCGGATAGCGCTGGACACCAACTCGAGGGTTGGTCGGGTTCTCCTGGGACTCGGCTGAATCGCGGGTCTCTCTTTGGGCAAAGACTGGACTGACTGGCGCGACTGGTTGGCGTCCACGAGCTAGGCTCTATCTAGCCCGTTCCCTGGCGCGCTAGTGGAGGAATACGCCACAGCCAATGGTAACTCTGACACTGGGAATATCGAGAAACGCGTGCCACCCCACTCCTGCCCTGCAGGAAACTTATATGCCAAACTGTGGTGGTTGGTGATTGCTTGGGCAGGTTCTTACCTCAGGTGTGCCTCTTCATAAGCATTACACACACACACACACACACGTAGTCCCACCTTTCTCCACATGAAGTCGCCATCTCTACGAAATCTGTTACTTCAATTAGGTACAATGTTTTTTTTATTGTTATTATTTGTTTTTCTTTTCGAATATCTACGTTTGAATAACGCTTGAATCTAGTAGACCCTAATGCCACTAAGCTAAGTCGTTCATCTAACGACCTTCAAATTCTTAGCACTTGAGACCATTAATACCTTCAGTGCTATTTTTGCATATACTGATGGGTCGGCATAGATAGATTCTGGTTCTTACTCATTCAAAATCTTTGGATCATGTGATAGTGTTTGCAGTTTTGATGCGGAGACCATGGCAGTCTGTGAAGCCTTAAAAGTCATTGACTCTCAACTCGGCGAGGGAGATTGTTGTGGTCACTGACTCAAAACCTGTACTACAGGCTTTGCAAAGCCATGGACCATGCCCCCCCCCCCAATATCGACACAGTCATCATGGCTTTACACAACATAAAGCAACGCCATAGCGCCACTGTAATAATGCAGTGGGTACTGAGTCACATAGGTGTGACTGGTAACACAATTACAGACTCCTTGGCCCACCAGGGAGGGCTAATTCCACCCACCGAACAGGCTGTAAGTTTTCATCATGCTCTGGCTATAATTTAAAAAAAAACAAATTGAAAAGTGGTTTGAGTGCTGGGACAAGTCCCAAAAAGCCCGTGTAGTTTGGGAGCGCATGAGGCGCCATGACCGCATTTCCCCGTGGTGGAGGCTCTTCAGGCCTAAGCAAGTTATTATAGCACAGTGCATGACAGGCCATTGTCCTGTTGGATCATATTTCTCACGGCTATGGCCAAATTTCGATTCACGTTGCCTCCGCTGCGGGGAAGAAGAGGAAACCGTGCCTCATATTCTTTTTGACTGCCCCAAACTTGCTGATCTCCGTCTTGACCTGTATGGTGACATGTATCCACTAAGCAAGACAGCAGGGTTTCTGTCCAGGGCCTTGAGCCGCTCAAGCTCTCACTGAAATGGAGTTTGATGATGATGATGATGTTTGAATACCATTCAACACGTGAACAATTAACTGTGACCTTTGCTCATGTAATCGTGAGAACTTTCAATTGTTCGTGATCTCGTGACAATGTAGATCTTGTTCCTATGTTTTTGCACTGACTGAAATTTCATTAATGTCACGTTGATTGTAGGCTTAATGTAGTGGGGGATCTTTCATAATCACGATGTTTAAAGGTTTTCCCCAAAATGACCGATCCCGAGGTACGGGTAAAAATATTCAGAACGTACCTCTGGACCAGTCCTATTGGGGGTGGTCCTCAGAAGCCGTGTCCGCCCAACCTGCATAGCACACTAAATACGTGATGGCGCGGCCGCTAATTTGGGCAGACAACAACCTCCTTTAGACCTGGGCTCATCCTGCGCGCCTGCTGTTGTTTCCACGGAGCGTTCAGCAATTAGAGTTTTTCAGGCTCCTGAATACGGACGACCCCGACAATAACGGGCGGAAGTCAGAACCCGGAGAAGAGGGGAAATCGAAGTTTTACAATGCCATTTTCAACAGAATATCCATAAACAGATAACGTCCATGGATTCGGTACGGGCCCGAGACTCTAGAAAGAGCCCCGGGCCCACCTGGCCTAGCTATAAGTCATTCAGAGTGGTTTGAAGTTTCGAAGTAAGCGGCTAGGATACTTGAACCCACGGCGCCGGGTTGTTCACCCACTGGACCAAGTAGGAAAAGTGTTACGCACCAAGTGAAATTTATAGAGACGTTTAAGCTACATCGATTGGCATTTCTGTGTTGTGCAATGATGTTTGATTACATGGTTAACCCTTTGAGTCAATATGAAGCTATAAAAAGATGCAGGCTTAACCACACATTGCATATTTTATGTCTATGGTTCTATGTCATACAGACACAGAAAAAAATAAAGTATTAAAAGTATGTCTCGGAAGTAGCCAGGATTTTGTTCCGGGAAGGGATGTTTTTGGAGGTCATTTGCTCTCTTATTTTACACACACACATGCATGCACATGCATGCAAATCGAATATATGTATATATATGCAAATCGAATATATGTGTATATATATATATATATATATATATATATATATATATATATATATATATATATATATATATATATATATATATATATATATATATATATCATGGGCGTAGCCAGGATTTTTTTCGGGGGGGGGGGGGTTCAGCGGAAAAAAAATTATTTATATGTGTGTGTGGGTGTGTACATAATTAATCTTTATTACATTCTGACCCTTTCGGAAGACGTTTATTGTGAAAATATTCTTCCTGGAATTAGTGGAAAACTTGTAGACTCCCCGCCCTTGCTAACAAGGGGGTCTGGGGAGCTCGTAGCGCTCCCCCAGTGCGGGCCCCGCCGCCGAGCACTTTTTCTGGTAGCCAACAAAATGCATATTCTGAGGTATCTACAGTGCATTATCTTGCTATTAAAAAGTTTTATTTGAAAAACCTAATGTGATATTCTTACTGACTTAGACCGTTTTGCGCCGTTCGGCGCATTTTCCGGCAAGCTGTTTCCGCAACTCTTATTTTGCGTAATTCATTTTTTCGGAGAACATGTCCCGCAAAACCACATGCGACGCTCTGTCACAACCTTACTAAGGGTTCGACTCCCAGTTCGGCATATGATTTCTTTGATTTAGACCCGATCTCTATAACTGACTCCTAAAATCTGTCTAAGCCATCTTTGTTGAGCCACATTTATTGTTTTTTTAATTTCGGCAGAAGTCTATTCACACTTTATTAATGGAGCCCAAGCCACTGGTAGAAATTTGTAAACTTTCTTGACTACGCTCTTGGAATTATATGCCTGTATTTCGCCTTAGATTTTATATCGAAAAGGAAAGTTTTTTCGTCAAATCATCTGTTGAGGGGTTTTAAACTAAAAAATGTCTGGAGTTTTTTTTTGTTGTTTTTTTTTAATTCAAAACCCCATTTAGCTACGATCATAGAATTTGGTGACTGTAGTTTGCTTTAAAATAATGTTGAAGAGAGAGGTTTTCAACTCTAAACGCTCTGTAAGGGAATTCTAAACTCAAAACCATCTGGAGGGGTTTTAAACTTTAAAGAAAAAGCCATCTGGAGGAGGGGGATTTAAACTCAAAACCCCTTTGGCTACGCTCATAGAATTTTGAGTGTGTAATTTGCTTTTTTTTATATTGAAGAGGAGGGTTATCGTAAATTTTGGAGGGGGTTTCAAAATCAAAATCTTCCTTAACTGTGCTGTTGGAATATGGGGATTGTTGTTTGCATTTTTTTGTTTTATAGAAGAGGGTTATTTAACTGCAAAAACCAATGTTAGGGGGTTTAAAACAAAGCCCCTGGTAGGGGATTTTAAACTCAAAACCCCCCCTGGTAGAGGGATTTGTATCTTAAAACCCTCTGATAGGGTTTTTTTTTATCTCAAAAACCCCCTGGTAGAGAGTTTTTAACTTAAAACCCCCTCGGCTGTGCTGTGGTAAGTGATGATTTAGTATTAAAATCTCACGTAAAATGAACAAAATGAAAGCAAAAATCAATCATCTAATTCCGTCCCCAGGGGAGGGGGATTTCATTTCGGGGGGCTACGCCCATGATATATATATATATATATACATGCACACACACACACAAAGTATTTAGACTGTTACGCTATGCAGTCTGGCTACTAGGTTTAATTTCTAGGCCTATCTGTTAATGTCTGTAGGCCAGTGATGCTCAAAATACGGCCCGTGGACTAGATCCGGCCCGCGGCGTGGTTTCATTCGGCCCTCCGAAATGTCGACATAAAGTGTAGAAAATCCCCCCCCCCCTACGTTTCCGAAAACAAAAAAAATAATTTTTTATCTACGTTAGGGTCCTCAATTTTTCTCTGATGGATTGGTACCAAGACCTTTAACATTTGTGCGTTTATGAAATAGGACTCTGAATGTAGAATCTTATCATATATAACATAATATAGACGTTACTTCAAAAAAGAAGATGATTGCGTCTTACGTGTCATGCTTTCAGTCATGCATACTAACCAATGACTTAATTCTGCCAAGTCGCTGGTTTTTCTGGCTAGCTCAGCTCAGGCAACCCATTCCATGCTCTAATAGCGCTAGGGAAGAATGGGAAAAATGAACGGATCTTTACTTTTTTTGTGGAACATGGTAATAAGCCAACGTATTGAATTTGTAAATAAAGTGTGGGCTGTTTTTAAAAAAGAAAAACATATAATCGGCATTTTAAACAAATATGGCGGCATTCTTAGTTTAAGCCGCGAATAAAAGATTGTTAAACTACACTTATAGATTGGAGGATCGATGGGAATATTTAAAAAGATAAAAGATACTAAGACAATCTTCAAATTTCCCATTATTTAATGTAAGTACTAGATCTACGGGTTTTTAATCAAATAGTTTCAAGTTAATTTCATTTCGTTTTTGTACCTATTCGTTGAATAGGTCCGCGACACGAGTGTCGGAAATTAAAATGGCCCGCGGGTCGAATTAGGTTGGGCATCACTGCTGTAGGCTAATTGCTTATACATACATTAATCTACTGTGTTGAGTCGATTCCCAGGCCTTGAAAAAACAAATTGAACCTCTATAGTTGTCACTCAAATGGAGTTCTCTGACAATGATCGTGATGCATTGTCCTGTTGACTGCAGTCGAATCTCGTGTAATAGTTTTTCACGACAGAGTTGAGTTATACTCTGGGCCGTCAAGTGGTCGACTAAGGGACAGGTAACGGTGTGAAATGTCTAGGTGCCAAAAAAAAAGAGAAAGACTGGTAGGATTTATAGGATTTCATTGATATGTATTAAATACGTTACAAATCAAATTAATTTTTTTTGTACTGTACTTAGACCAAGTTATAAATCGTAACATTTAGTCTTTAAACAATAAAACACTCAGTACTTTAAAAATATCCATCAAATTTCACAATTCAATACAGCTTTAACAAGCTTTCGTCTTAAAGCTGAGGTCCTAATAATCAGACCTTAACGATCCCAACCTCAAAGAAGAGTAAATATCAATATAGGGTCAGATTGACAATATTTCATCTGCCCAGTGCGTCATCTTTTAAAGGGTCTCCGCAAATATCTTCAATGTACAAGTACTCTTATTTCATTCTTCGTTCTTCACAAATAGGACATACTTTAAGATAGTGATGTCTGTTGGGGTGTCAAAATAGGGACCAGCTCAAGGGTTAGATCGCCATGCAGAATGTATTGTTGAAGTCTGCTACTGGCATTCTATGAGCGTGGCCAAGTCAGTCAAGGTGTCTGCTGTTGATAACACAGCGGATGCCCTGGCATCCTGCCCTTCGTAGCACTTCCTCATTGGTTACTAAAATACTAGTTCAGATAATAAATCTGTGGCATTTTACGTCTCGAGAGACGATCTTTTCCCTTTGCAACTTCTTGTGTGACTAAAGAGGCCAATCCTTGATACACAGCTGCGATCGCAGATTGGGCATATATAATCATCAGGCGCCGTTGCATTTTCACCCTTCTTTTTGCTTCTGTTGTGTATGACATCTGCAATCCGTGACCCTTCCTTTATGCTCTCTCTCCATGTGGATCTGTCCAGTGCCAACTCTTCCCAGTTGCCAGTGTCGATTTTGAAGAGCTTCATGTCGCGTTTGCATACATCCGTATAACGTAAAAGTGGGCGACCAGCGACTCTCCTGCCTTCTATTAGATCGCCATACAGGATGTCCTGTGGAAGTCGACCTACTGGCATTCTACGAACGTGGCCAAGCCAGCCAAGGCGTCTGCTGCTGATAACAGAGCGGATGTCCTGGCACCCTGCTCTTTGTAGCACTTCCTCATTGGTTATCTTATCTTGACACCTTATTTTAAAGATCCGCCTTAGGCATCGGAGGTGGAAGACATTCAGCTTTTTTTCCTGCTATGAGTAGGTTGACCATGTTTCACTTCCGTACAGCAAGGTGCTCAACACACAGGTCCGGTAGACTAGGGCTTTAGTACTGCTAGTCAGCAATATGTTGTCCCAGACTCTTTTCTGCAACCGTGACATGGTGGCCATTGCCTTGGCTATCCTGTTTTTTATGTCTTTATCCAGTAGAGTGTTGTTGGATATGATGGAGCCAAGGTAACAAAAGTGATCAACAATAAATAGGGCCTAATGAACCTCGCGTAACCCTTAATGACCAACCACTAGAAATTGTTGACCATTTTTGCTATCTTGACTCCATCATATCCAAAGATGCTCTATTGTATAAAGACATTAAAAACAGGATAGCCAAAGAAATGGGCACCATGTCACGGCTGCAGAAAAGAATGTGGGACAACATCTTGCTGACTAAGAATACTAAAGCCTTAGTCTACATACCTGTGTGATAAGAACTTTGATATACGGAAAGAAACATGGTCAACCTACTCATGCCAGGAAAAAACGCCGAATGTCTTCCACCTCCGTAGGCTAAGGCGGATCTTTAAAATAAGGTGACAAGACTGTTTAAATTTTTTAAATTTATATTTTGTACTTGTCTAGTAGGCCTACTATTTATAGTTGTGCTTATTGACATAAAAAAAAAATGGACATCAAAGGGAAGTAATTCATGAAAAACAAGTTTTATTATATCCTTGTTATTTCCCATTTCTATGATCATTTTTTTTTTTAACTATTATAAAAATGGCTAGTCAAGATTACGGTATTTGAATGTCATCCATAACATACAATTCATCATGTCTATCAACTCTATTACATAACGTTATAGCGCTTGAAGACTATCATTTACCTGCATATCATTGAACCACAATGGACGAACTGTACATTATAATACCTTAGAATGCATATAGATCTAATACCTATTATAATAATTATAATATCAGTCATACACACTATAAAGCCGAATTTTAGTAAGTATAAGCTCTAGCACTGTATAAAATATTTCTGATGGCACATATTTATTGTTGTTAGTATAGTATACTATAGATCTATTACATATTCAATAACGAATCCGAACACCACACAAAAGATTTTTTTTTTTTTACAAAGCTTATATCAACTCACTCTATGTGTCTGTTTGATAAAAAGTCATTTCTCCCACACCCATTCTCGGATCAAGTTGAAAATTCGCAAAACTATTCATTAGCATAGACAAGACATGAATCAATTAAAAAAAGAGTAACCAATTATCATTTAATTACTGGTAATTAAATATTTTATTTGATACCAACAAGGGAAATTAATCCTTCAGTATTCGCAAATATGGCTAAATTGGTTGGGTTTAGTCCCCTTAAACAATTGTTATTGCTAACCCTCACACATTCTCCGATCAAGTTGATACTTTAAACCAGTGGTTCCCAAACTTTTTTGTCTCGTAGACCCCTTGCCATGTTTTTAAGTTTTCGGTAGACCTTCCCCCCCCCCCCCCCCAGCCTTTTTTTTTTAATTCATTAACTTCAGATGTGCTTTTCTCACTGATTACTATGCGATATATATTTATTGATGACATTCAAAGCAAAATAAAAAAAATAAAATGTAATATGCATTACAAGAAGTAACTAAACAACAACAACCACAACAACAAAACGCCTATTGGTGGGCAGCTTTGATAATAAAATGTCAATCTTGGGCTTCAATTTAGTTCGGGTTAACATTCTATCTTCTCGATTAGATGATGTCTGACTGATTTGAATTTGGAAAGTAAGAAAATTTATCATTGTCATTGTATGCTTCATTAATTTAATCCTAAGATGAAACACTGAGATTATGCCTTCGTGTTGATTCAATTTAGGTTATCACATTGTAGCTGCAAGTTAACCTCATTCAATTAATGAATCAAGTTTGTGAAATAGACTATGTCCGATTCCCGTTTATTTTCTGTTTTAAATATGGTTCTTAGCAACCAAGAACGACAACTATCATACTTCAGTGTGAAGGAGCAATTGATCAAAATTTCAGGCAAAAAGCAATTCTTTATGAATTTCTTGATTTATAACAAAATATAATAATACCACTACATTATCAGGCAAGGTTAACTAGTCCAGCTTTTTAAAAAAGTAAATCGTAATAACACGATAACCATTCATTGTCCAAAACTCATTTCACCATTACACCTTTGAACTGTATTGTTGCCTAGAGGAATTTTTAATGATATCAGATATAGAATTCTATATGATAGATCGTAAAACCTCTTCAATGGTTGGCAAAGTCAATATTTTGCTTATAGTGTGCAGTTTTTTAGAGTTTGATATAAGCCTAAGTAAATATATTGTAAGACGCTCACAAACCTATTCTTTCCTATGATGTTTAATCAACATTTTTCTACTGTGGCTTAATTCTGAGTTTAAAAGTTTTCAAAAGTATTTCAAATCTTAATCTATTTTATTTCATGTTGACTTTTCTCGATGTTCCAGCTTAGATGGTTTCATAGCGACATAGCTTCAAACTTTGTTACATAAAAATACAGAACAAATGCAATAGTTGTTCAACAAAGAAAGAATGAAGCCACATTTTTAATAACCAACACTTTACGGTCAACATTTTATTTTATAGACTCGGCCATGTCAATGATTACTTTCATGTAGACACAATTAAGGTATTTAAAATAATACGTTAAAATTTTTAAATAAAAAAAAATCCTTCCACTAACAGGGTTGAAATTTAATGGATTAACTAAGGTACAAATCATGTGTGAACGAGTCAATTTTATGAATGGTCATGCTTCAATGAGATCTGCCTTCGTAGACCCCCATTAACAGGCCATAGACCCCCAATTTATTTTTTCATTTTTTCACTTCCGTAGACCGCTTGGAAGTCCTCGTAGACCCCTGGGGGTCTATATAGACCACTTTGGGAATCACTGCTTTAAACAATTAAAATTGTACCTTTAAAATAATTGATTAATAATAACTTTAAAAAAAATACAAAAAATTTAATCAATTAATTATTCGCATTTAATTAGTTTGTTTCATATTGAATAAATGAAATAAATTGCACATTATAGATAAATATAGATATAGATATAGTTTTATGGACGGAGTTCTTCCCTTTAAGATAGGCTTTGTTGTTGTTTTTTTAAAGGATTTTAATATTTTCATTGTTTGTTAGTAATTTTTTAAAATGTTGTTTTTATTTATTTTCTTCGAAACATGATTGATTGCAGCATCCGTTACGTTGGCATACAGCCCTCCCCTCCCAATCCCAAGGAATTAGACATTGACACTACAATAGTAAAAAAGGAGCTTCTGCCCTTGAAGCACTTTTCATGAATATCATTTTAAAAAGTAGAAGATATTTAAAAAAAAAAACTGGAAGTCCTCAATGTTATTAACACACCACAATCGCACACTACAGTTCGACATCAAACAGGTGTGTAGACTGCCTGAGTCGTCTGCTTGCTACTGGTGGAGGTCAACGAGTTTACGACCGTCAAATCTTTGACAACATGTGTGTGTTGAAAAGTGTGTTTGACATTAACTAGGGGGGTAACTGAGTTTGGCTTAGCTAACTTCAAAGCTCTCATGTTTTTTGTTTTTTGTTTATGTTCTTGTAAATAGTTTATTTTTCTCAAATTATTACCATGTCCATGGTGTTACGTTCTTTTGCTTTTGATTGTAACATCAGAGAAATCTTTTTTTTTTTTTTTTATTAGTCAAACATGATTGATCGGGACTCTCAGTTCTAGCTGTAGCGATCTAGATCTATAGATTTATCTCAATTCAAGTCTACTGTACATTACTTCTATAAACGTACCCTACTTCCTTTAGTTCATTAATGGACTATTTTCAGAGTGTCTCTTGTCTATCAGATGTGTTGTCTACAGTTACATTTAGATCTAGATTCAAGGTCTGGTAAAGTTTTGAAAACAGCACAGTGTGTGGATTAAATACTTAGTTTTTGGTTTTACACTAGACTAATGACGGTAGGCCTACATATTTAATTGTCGGTATTAGATCTAGATTCTAAGTGTTTTGACAATGTGCCCGTAGGATTGGATCCTATATTCGTTATAATAATCTGTTGTTTTTAAACGTTTAATTTATATTTCGAACCCGATTCACTCTAGATTCTATATAGATCTAGATCTTGGCAAAACACGTTTTTTTGTGTGGTTTGTTCATTACAAATGGATATTAATTGAATATAAACAATGTTGAAAGGTAAGTGCATTTTCATTTTATAGTAATTAATCCTTATAGCCTAGATCTAGAGTCTACAATCTACATAGAACATTGAATCAACAATAGGGCCTACTTAAATTTATTAGTGTAAATGGGCTATAGAATCTAGATATAGATCTAGACATAAGACAATATATAGGTCAGACGAAATTTTCTAACCTAAGCTTTTGACTAGTCGTTAGGATGGAAACATTTGTACGCTTTTTCATCCGTACTTGTGTTTGTGTGTGTTTTGTTACAATTGAGGCCCCAGAGCATAGTGCTTGGTACCTGATACTTGCACATCCAAAGTAGGACAAAAATGAGGACATAATCATACGAAAGAGGACACACCATACTTGAAAAAGTAGGCTTAGATGTAAACCATGCCACCAGGGGCGGACTGGATGTCAAATTCGGCCCAGGCATTTCTATACAGTACATTTCGTAAATTATATATCTTATGATGGGCTTCCAATTATATGCCTATCTGTTCTCAACATCATTATGTTATTTTTAATGACGTATTGCTAACTGTATGCATGCTCTTTAATAATCTATATCTTTAAAAGAAATATAAGACTTATGTTGCTTTTGAATCGCTATGTTTGTTAGCCTGAAAGGATGAAGCCTACAAATAGCACTGTCTACGGATGTAGGCTATTACATTATTTTGGAAAACGTGTTAGATTAAATTAGTATTACACTGTAGTCTGTAAAAGATGTATTGAGCTTGACGCTCATATAGCCCCTTATATAAGAGATATTTTAAAACCTTTAACAATTTTATGCGTGCCATAGTGGCATTAATGAGACCCTTTATGCCCATTTGATTACCGGCCCACCGGGCATTTGCCCAAATGCCCATATAGCCAGTCCGCCCCTGCATGCCACTAGTTTAAACTCAAAAGAATGGTAAGCCTATTTTGTTAGTTATTTGCCTGAACATTTGCGTGGAACTCCAAACACAACTTCTTTCAGATTTACTTTGTAAACAAGCAAAGTATTTGTAAAAATTCTTTAAAAAAAAAAACGACAATATAAGAGTTATGACCGCACGATTACTGCCATATATCTCAATGCTGTCAGATTTATCTTTTTTTCTATATAAAACAAAATGTATTAATTGTCACTAATTAATTTACAAATTGTTTAAGTTTTTGATTGATTAATGTATTGTCATCGACAATGTGAAAAGTTTCAACTTGATCCGAGAACGGGAAATGGGAAAAAGAACATGTACAAAATTAGTACCAGACAGACAAACAGACAGATAGAGTGTGTTGATATAAGCTTTGTAAAAAAAAAAAAGCTTCTAAGTAAGTTATTGGAGAGTCTGTTTCTCTCATTTGTCTCATTGGTTATTTGAACTCTAAGATTCACATTATCTTTTATTGATTTAGGGCCTATCCATCATTCTTTCTCTAATATTGTCCCTTTGGTCTTCTTTTTCTCTCTACCCCCTCCTCTTTTTTTTTCCCGCGCTTTCTCTTTCCGTTTCAGCTCAGCATCTGACAACTTCTGCTGGAGTTTTATTTTATTTTATTTGTTTAGATTCCCAGAGCCAACCAATAAACATCTAACGATGCCCAGACGTTGGCGATAAAATTATCATATACATCTTTTTCCTACTCTGTCTCTCTTACCGCCTCTATCGATTCTTAATATTGTTCTCTCTTTCATATTAAACTCCCATTCTTCTGTGCTGTTCTCTTATACATTATAGCTTTCTCTCTCTCTCTCTCTCTCTCTCTCTCTCTCTCTCTCTCTCTCTCTCTCTCTCTCTCACACACACACAGCAATAGAGGAATAGACAATAACAATCCATATTTTCGATGGTCTTAGGCGACCCCTGCCAAATCGTCAATCGACCCCCAAGGGGGTCGCGACCCACATGTTGAGAACCCCTGCATTAGACTCTGTGTCACTGAAAAATTAGAGTTACTGGTTTGCCAACAAAACTTCCAAGGCTTTGTCTTAAAATACGCATAATTGGTCTACGTTTTCATCAAATGTTGTATACAGGCCGATAGTCTTTAATTTATTTGTAATGAGAATGTAGATTGTAGGTCTTACAAACTCCGTTGATATTAAAATATGGAATTGTGGAAATAATTTACTGTATATAATTTTGTTTTAAAATAGGTCCTTTTTTTGTAAATTCATTTAGCTTTCATTTTTCTCTCTCTGTCTCTCTGTCTCTCTCTCTCTCTCTGTCTCTCTCTCTCTGTCTCTCTCTCTCTCTCTCTTCGAGAGACGATCTTTTCAAAATAACATTTCATATTAAGAGTTGAGATTTGAATAACTTCTATCACTATGTTGTTAACAAAGAAACAAATGTGCGTACACTTATTTGTGTATATATTCTAATTAAATGTAGTCCAATTCTAATACTAGTTAATTTTAGTTTTTAATATAATTTTGATTACAGAGCATACCTTTTTTTTGTTCTTTTAAGAGTATAAAGTATATTACAACTTCCTCCATGAGCCAGAATGCACTATGTCCTCTATCATCCCTTTATTCCTCCGCTTTTTTTCTCCTTCGACATCTGTCAAGGCTTTTTTCTCCATCTCAGTTGATTTACATTCATAGAGTCTACAAATAATGACACGTAACGATAACCTCAGCACTGTATGACGCAATGGGATACTCCAGTAGAGTACAAGTCTCAGTACTGGTCTTTGAAATGAGAGCTGAGAACGAGTGGCCTAGAGTGGCCTAGATTGGCCTTGAGAAGACGAGGACCAGTCGATGCTTTGAGATCTGTGTGCGTTAGACTGGAGTGAGTTCATGGAGTCATGGGTCTGCGAACCAGTGCGCCACATAAATTTAATATCCTCTGATCGACTAGGACTCTTTAACATGCTTGCTAACTATTTAACATGCTTACTAATTCTTTACATATTTATTAACTAGCCATAGTCAGGGCCGGCAATAACAATTGCGGGTCCCTATGCGAAACGGATTGCGCGGACCCAGTCTGGGTAGGGATTAGCATAATGTCAAACTTAAGATTTTGTATTAGAAAATACATTCGTAATGCATAAAAAAAAAATTTAAAAATAAAAGCTGACAGTTGTTTTTCTTTTTTATCGCGCATAGGATTGGCACCCGAAATCATCCATTTTGTCTTTTGTTTTTCAGGAGAAATTTTATTAGTTAGTTTTCTGGAATTTTAAATAATTTCAGTAGATTTCCAGGAAACCATGGGAAATCAGGAAGCTACGGAAACCCTGTTATTAAATATAAGTTATAATGGTTTAATTTAATAATTTACACCTTGAATTAGCGATCGCTTACATTGCTGTGACCTAAGTCCGGCCCTGCCCATAGTCTTAAAATGTATATAGTGATATTGATGCAGTTAGTTTACTGGTAGGGGCGGACTGGCCATGTGGGCTTTTGAGCAAATGTCTGAAACCCCAATGGGCCGGGGATACCACTGCCGAACGGAATAGCAAAAAGTCGGGTACTTCATTGTAAAGGCTGTTATAATATTCTCTTTTTAAAGTTAAAAGGTGCCCACTGAGCCACGTGATAAACCATGGCAGTACCTTTATCATTTATAAAAATATTTGTTAAAGACTTATCAGTGTAGTATTATCCAACTTTTTTTTAACAAGTATCGTTCGGTGGGATGAAGAAATGACTTTTAAAACGACAGTCTTGGTACGCCAAACTGGCATATATTTATTATCTCCTACAATATTTCTGTTCTTGTGCTTCTAACTAGGGGTGATAATTTTTTTTTAAAAAGTTTAATTATTTTACTTGATTGTTCAAATGTCCCCCCTGAGATCATTTAATTGGAAAGTTATAAAAGGAGGACTATTGACATTCGACAACAAAAAAATCGAAACCGTGATTTTTCCAAGGAGCTTGTGACGATCCCACTTGCCGGGGATTCTATGATCAAACTTGAGAACTCAATGAAGTGAAGAAACATCTTTGTATTTTCTTCCAAACTTCTTTCATAATACTTCTTCAACTTTCACATCAAATTAACTTCTCAATATAACAACAACTTGACTTGATACTTCATAAATAAAACTTAAAGATACATGTAACTTCACTTGGTATAACTTCAACTTCTATTAATTAAACTTTAATTAATGGACCTGCTAATATCACAAAACTTATAACCATTACTAATCGAGGACCCCGTCTAACTGACTTTCCCTTAATTTATACCTTTCTTAATCGTACATTCCAGAATCATGGAAACTTCTCCCCTAATTATTTTAGTAACTTTGACCTTCTAGAAGCTGACGTGTGCTATTTTTTTCCTTAACCCCTTTCTTTGATTGGATACCTAACATTAACTTGTTTACGCTGGATACTTGCACTGGTTTGACCTCGCTTCTAGAAACTGGTCGAAATAGGTCACAGACTCCACTCGTGACAGAGCTATTAGGAATCACCGCTGAAATGTTAGGGGGAGCAAATAACGGACTTTTTCCGTCATTTATTCCAGTATCTTAACTCCATGATTCTTTCAAAACATCCTTCATCGGCAAGATTGAGCAATAAGAAATGACAGGTCATCCATTTCATCACAGCTTGATCAGTGTGTCTCTGAAAATTATGTCAAGAGTCTTATTTTAAAGATACCAAATAAGTCACCTGACCTTGATCCCATTCCAACTTCCTTGCTCCTTGAATGTTTAGACCAGTGATACTCAAAATACGGCCCGCGGGCCACATCCCGCCGAAACTCTGGCACAAAGCGTAGAAAATACCCTTTCCAAAAAAAAAAAGGAAATTTGAAAACAAAATATTTCCCTGAGTTAGTGTAAATGGATTGGTACAGATAATAAGCCAACATTTTTGTTTTATAAAGAAAGAGCGTCTCTTTTTAAAGAACATAACATTCAACAACTTTATAAAACCAAACAAATAAATAAATAAGGCTGATTTCTATCTTGACTTGGTTTGAGACGCGATTGGTAGAATACACCTAGAGAGAACAATATTTGCCAAACAGAGACAAGAAAATGAGTCGTCTGTGAAACTACCTAGAGAGTTGCTCACGCTGTAATAAGAGACATGAAGCCATTTTCCCACGCGAATGCATACAAATGTGTCGTGAAAAGAAGAACGCCGTTGAATCTGTCTCGTGACAATTTACAAAGCGAGTGAAAGATATGGGAAAATATCTCCATTCAAAATTAACAAGACAAACCAGATTTCAAAATATTTTCTATTGCTGTTCAAAATATTGGTATTAATTCTCGGTACAAATAGCAGTTTTGAAATCAGAGAAGTTCGTAGCTATGAGGAGCATTCATAGGACACTACTGGCGAAGTATTGTGAAAAGTTTCAACCATCACAGAGGAGCTTTCTCTTCTTTGGGACAAATTAGTGAGAGTGACTACTGATAATGCACACGTACGATTGAAAGCAAGAGTTATTAGAAAAGTTGCGAGTCAAAATTGAACCGAGCCTGTGTGGCTTCATTCACCAGCAAAATCTATGAGGCGATGTGTTCAGTCTGGACCATGTGATGATGATCGTGTTCAGGGTCATTCTAATATTTATATGCGGCCAATGTGTCAGGTGCCCAGACAGAGCTGTAACTGGAACTGATTGACAAAGCTAGACATCCCTGTTTGACAAAGTTTAAGTGATGCAGAGAGTTGATTTATATTCCGAGTTGTTTGCAGAAACATTTCTGAATCTCCAAATTACAAGCACCTATTTGTGAGGACAAACCTTGTTGTTGATGAATCTTGCGAAACCCACGTTACGTAATCATCTTACCGTAATAATAATTAAGATAGGTACTCGGAACAACTTCTCAAAAATCGAAAGCGCAGATTTCCTTTTTATCACAAACTTCCAGATTATTTTTGTTCATGCAGTTCGCAATCTTGGAGTTTTCTTTGACTCAACGCTATCTTTCGATCCACACTTACGTCAGCTCTGCGAGTGTCGGAATCTTCAGCTGCGCAGATTAGGCCACAGCTCCAACCATAGTTGACCACGGAATTCACACAAAAAAGCAAGCTGTAACAATACTCTCCAGCCTGGACTACTCCAACGTGCTATACTCTCCAGCCTGGACTACTCCAACGTGCTATACTCTCCAGCCTGGACTACTCCAACGTGCTATACTCTCCAGCCTGGACTACTCCAACGTGCTATACTCTCCAGCCTGGACTACTCCAACGTGCTATACTCTCCAGCCTGGACTACTCCAACGTGCTATACTCTCCAGCCTAGACTACTTCAACGTGCTATACTCTCCAGCCTGGACTACTCCAACGTGCTATACTCTCCAGCCTGGACTACTCCAACGTGCTATACTCTCCAGCCTGGACTACTCCAACGTGCTATACTCTCCAGCCTGGACTACTCCAACGTGCTATACTCTCCAGCCTGGACTACTCCAACGTGCTATACTCTCCAGCCTGGACTACTCCAACGTGCTATACTCTCCAGCCTGGACTCCTCCAACGTGCTATACTCTCCAGCCTTGACTACTCCAACGTGCTAGCAGGGTGACTTGATGACAACATCGCAACAAACTACAGCGAATTCAGGACAACGTTGCACGAATAGTCGTATGGAAAACAAGGCAAGACTCTTCTACTGCTCTCTTGCGCACACTCCATTAGTTTCCTGTGAAATCGATAACTGACTACAAGGTGGTCACACTTTGTTATCAGTTCATTTACAATAAAGAAATGGCCTTGTACCTTAGCGAACTGATCACTCCATATGTCCCTCATAGAACACTGCGCTCTATAAACAATGCTTTTAGTGATGCCATGTTTCTCCCTCAAAAGTTAACGGTTTGCGGGCTTTTTTAGTCCATGAATAAAAGGTTTAGAACTCACCATTGATTTCAGACAGACAACAAGTTTCACTACATTCAAGAAGAACATCAACACCTATCTGTTCAAAACTTTTTTTTTTAGATTAGTTTGTCATTTTAGCTCTCTTGTTTATGTTTGTAATGTTATCACTGCGCATTGAGCCTACATTTTGTTTGTTAACAACGCTCTATAGATTAAATTATTAAAGATCGAGACTTCGATTCTTGAAAAATATGGGACCACACGAGTATCACTTGGCATAGTTTTAAGTATCATGCCCCAACACATTTTTTTTTTGGTTTCAATCAGAAACAGCTATCATTGAAAAAAACAAAACACACACTTAATAGTCCTTATAGACACATAGCTTATGCTTTAGGGTGAACATCGTTTCTCAAGGGGCCGTTTTTATGGCGTACACCTGGACGGCTGAGGAGGTACAGAGAAGAAATATTGGGGCTTCTCTAAGCCGAGCATCTTGAGATACGAGCCATCGGCAATAGTGATGTTAAAAATTGTATCTGCCTGGATCTTTCCCAGACATAAGTTTGCTCCTACAGGCAGATGGAGGTGCAAAAGTCTTAGACTCAATCAAGAAGACTTGGTATCAACATTATAGTCGTTGAAAAGCCACCTTTATGGTTTTGGATACATTGGTGGTTGCATTATCATCCTTGATGTTTTGTTGCTGTTGTTGTGTTGCCTTCACTAATACATTTATTGTTTCTCCCCTTTTTTACTCTTTTATTGCAAACTAAGTTTAGATCTCTCCCTTAATAAATCATCTGTTGTTTTATTTAAAATATACCCACTCATTCCAATATTTATCTATATCTATCTATAGATGCTTACTCTTTGCATTTTTGGCTTCATAGATTTTATCTCACTAGTAGTAAGCTCAGTCAAGAAAAATATGTGTTAATGTGGCTGCCATTGCTCAAGTTCTGTTTTTGCAATTGGTGGCATGGGCATTTAGGAATTTCTGGTGCTTCATTAATGTTTGTTACTTTCATAATGTTTTTTTTTTAAAATCAATAGTTTACGATTACATGGCCAAAATACAAAATACAAGAAAAGCATGTTTCATGATCTTATAAGTATTAAGGTCAACATTTTTCAGAAATTAATCATAGTACTGTACATGATCATTTGGTTGTCTCATTGTTTCCTTTTACAGGCACCTGAAGTCCTCATCCATTTCTTTGGGCTCGCATCTCATAAGATGCGAGCTCCTCGCCAAACATACATGTGCTCGCATCCCACGCGAACAAGGTCCTTGAACGGAGGAGTTTGTGTGTGTGAATGTGTTTATGAAATATCTTTGGCTACTATGGAAGCCTGAAATTATGTGACACATGATGCAAAAATTTCCTTTTTTTTTTTTTTGGTGAGGGAAGAAGGTTTACTAGATGGCATATTAGCAATGAATATTCTGAATATATTAATCCAGTGATTATTGACGATAGTAATGAAAATTGTGGCTACGGCTTTGTGAAGTTTCAAAGGAAATGAACGTCGAGTTTACTTAAGACGGATAATTTAGTTTAGAAATAGGTTTACAAAAATTGCATTTTGCCTTTAGTTGTTTTTTTTAATTTGTAATTAAAAGTCTTTGCTGAACTTAGACTCTTAATAAAAACAAGGTTACAAAGATAGTTTGTGTGGAAACACCAAGACCAACTTACAATCGGCCCACCGAAGTGGTCAAGTCAGTCAGGTAAAAAAGTAGCAGATATGAACTAAAAACTATCAACAACCATATCTCCGACATTACCAAAACTAGAGACCTGAATGTATCAAAAGTTCTGCCGATATTATTATTAGGCCGATTCCACATAATACGGAGATACGAGCGTAAATTAATCTTGTCATTATTACATTGTTAACATTCATATGCATTCAATGAACTGATGATTGAGAAGGTATGGTTCAATGATATTATTGAATGACTATAATTGATAGTTTTCTAAAGGGTTGTCTCAATGAAGAAACTTTTCCCTTTGGTTAAATGTCTAAATTATCTTCCAATGTTGCACATTGTGGAGTCGCTCTGGCTGAGCGGTAAAGCGCTTGGCTTCTGAATCGGGGGAGCCGGGTTTGAATCCTGGTGAAGACTGGGATTTTTAATTTTGGAATCTTTGGGCGCCTCTGAGTCCACCTAGCTCTAATGGGTATCTGACATTAGTCGGTGAAACGTAAAGGCATTTGGTCGCTGTGCTGGGCCACATGACACCCTCGTTAACCGTTGGCCACAGAAACATGACCTTTACGTCATCTGCTCTATAGATCTCAAGGTCTGAAACGAAAAATTAACAATGTTGATTGTACATGGTATTAGGAAAGTATATTATGAAGCGCTGGTTATGAAATATATTTCAAATTAGATTCGTTGTATATACATACTAAATATATTTTTTCACTTTTAAAACAAAAAGTAATCTTTTTTTAAAAAAATTAAGTAGCTTATTAACAGAGCACAATAAATTTAGAGATACAATATTTTTTACATTTTTTTAGAAATAAAAAAAACGTTTGCATAAATATTTAAAAATATACAGTACAACTGTTTCCCTTCAAAAGTAAATATGAAAGCAGTTTGGTCATAAAAATACACCATTTTCACAAGTATTTACTATTAATTGTAAAAAAACTAACCAAACTGCTTCCATATTTACTTTTAAAAATTATATGATTCGCTTTCAGAGAAGAAAAAAAAAAAGTAGCCTCTGCACCGAAACTTTCGTGCTTGAAAATACCATGTCGGATTTTCAATATCTTTTCTAGTTTCTGTAATTTAAAAGGATGCACTGATGGACCGCACAAAAAGCGCCTATTCCCGTTTCGGGGGCCGCTAAAAATAAGGTGATTTAGTGAAAATGAAAGAAAATATGCTTTAAAAGTAGGGAAGTCTAATTTTTGTGATATTTCTCCTTATGCTTAATATTCTCTAATCGACTTGAGGACTTCTCATTAGCATTATACAGAAGGGTTTCCTCGAATCCATTGTCGAAATGAAAGAATCGCGTTTTGAAATGTCTTCAAAAAGTAATGGTCAGGTGATGTAGCGGACATAACAATAACAACAAAACAAAAACATTGAAAGTAATAGTACGTATATGCACCGATGAGCATAAAAAATTCTGGCGTCTAAAACGACATTTTTTAAAAAGAAAAACGCATGTCAAATCATAGAAGATTTTTTTTTTTGACAGCGACCCTCAAAGCCTTGTTTCTCAATTGTCAGTCACACTTCAGTATCAGCCCTCGCCCCCACATTAATTTATTTCACTTAATCTGACCTGCTTTTTTTTTAACAGGATTAATAATTAGCTTTAGATGTCAGAAGTTGTTTCTGCACTGAAGAATGCTAGAAAACGCTGCAATGGGGGTTGAGAAACTCTGCTCTAATTATAATATAGGCTACTTTTTTTCTGATATGTATATAATTTGTACTATTGTGTGTGTGTGTGTGTTTATGCATAGGTGTGGTGTGTGTGTGTGTGCGCGCGCGCTTTATATATAGGGTTAGAGTATATTGGACGTTAGGGTTAGGTTTTGGAAAAAAAATCCCTTCCCCCAAATCTCAAACGTTCTGGATCCTCTAGTGGTAGCGATACAGTTTAATAACATTTCAAAACTTCACTTCTTTAATGATTGAATTATTGAAAATAATTCGATTTAAAAGTACAATCTCCAGCTTACTTAGCTACACAGAGCTTAGTATAAAAGATAACACTAAATAGAGCTTAGTATCAATAAGCGGTTGGTGGACCAAACCACCCTCCAGATCCTTTTTTTCTATTAGGAAAGTCTTTATAGACATAGTAGAAAGAAAAATGAAAAAAAAAAACAAAAAAAAAACAATAGAACACACTCCTTAAGAAGTGAATTGGAGACACAAGACTCCTAACACTCCAAAAGAAAACACAAAGTTTAAAAACCGTAAGATCCAAATGAATAGAAAATCCAAAGAAAACACAAATAAAGAAAAAAAATACTTCCAAAAGATCAGATTAAACACTGGAAACAGAGGCCTAAAATGCAGCGTCGACCTGGGAGAACGGCCGCAGTGATCACCGTTTGTCCTATGCCAGGTAAGTATTTTGTTAAGAGCTACGGATATATTGAGATCTATTATGTGAATAAATTAGTCTGAAAAATCATTTAATGCAGAGATTTTAGTTTTAAAATTGGTCTTCAAAAATTAAACTAGCATAATTATATTTAATATTTTCGCAAATAACAATCGATGCTTTACTTAAAAAGATGTTCTTTATCATGCTGAAAACAATATTCACACATATTTAAATGTGTAAATATTTATGATAATATTACACACCGGCTCGCCCTTTGATTTGTTCCTAGGATATGTTGTTTTTTTTTGGGGGGAGGAGACTACAACCTCCTCTTCTTACTATTTGTTTTCCACATCCAATAAAACAGCCACCATTGTAATGATCTTCTCTAACATCGGGCCCATCTTTCTTTCTTTTTCTTTATAGCCTTCTCTGCATCTCTCTTTATCTCATCCTTTCCTAATCTATCTCCTTCTTCTCTCCTTCCCTCCCATTATCTCTAATTCTCTTTCTCTCTCTCCCTTCTCTCTCTAGACCTCCCTCCCCCCCCCTTTTTTTGGCACCCTGCGCATCTTAATATTCTCCCATTTACACTTTTAATTTGAATTGGAACGGTACGCTAGATCTCTTGTCTTTCTTTTCATATCTCTTTCCTTCTCCTTAACTCTCTAACTCTCCCTGACTCTCCCTCTCTTTCTCTCTATCCTTTCTCTCTATCCTTTCTCTCTGTCTCTCTCTCTGCTTCTATTTATCTCTGGCCCTCAAACCTTTTTTTTTCATCATGTATCGTAATGCTCTCCCACATAAACGTTAAACTCGAATTGTAACAGCCCACATTATATCGAGTGTGTACAAAGTGTGTACGAGCGAGTGTGCACGATTGTGTACAAATGTGCAAAGATAAATACCAGTAAGTAAGAGTGAACTTAAATTCAGAATTATATCAACAAAAAAATGTTTCATTTCTATTACAATCTACAAATTAGCTTTGAAATTGAATCTGTCCACCTAGCTATGCCGGTCCTCAGTGTGCTTCCTATGTCTACCCTAGTGAATTACATTCATCTATATTTTCACCATTGTGAGGAGTCAGCAAGACAAAACTGCTTAAGTACTAGTCGAGGACCAGAGGATAGAGCGTTAGATCTAATTAGTAAAGTTATATGGCGCACTAGTCCGCAGACTAACGGTTCACTGAACTCAACTACTGAAAGCATCGACTCGTCGTCGACTTGTCCAGGCCATCACGCCGCTCGTGCTTAGCGCTCATCTGGTTGACAAGAACCAGGACTAGAACCTAGCAGCCTCTTCTATCTGTAGTGCTGATCGGGTTTTTTCCGGTCCGTCACTTTGTGCTAAGAACATCGTTGGCTGTATTATTAGTGGACTCTATAAATATAAACCAACGGTTCTCAACCCATGACGCTTTACCGGGGGTCGGTGGCACCGTCGGAAAACAATTCTTATCTAATGAGTAAAATTTGACAGTGTAAAAATTTTTCCTTTAGGAATACCTTTTTTTTAAACTTTAATTGGCATTCGATAATTAATGTTGTAAACAACTGAATTGGAATGATTTCAAATGTTATAACTGTCGAAGCATTAATATTTTAAGTTTAAATTACAGTCCATCAAATGGCGTGACGTAATGCTGTCATTGAGGAATCATGGGTATTATTTCTATGGTGAAGATTTAGTTACGTTGTGATGTCAATGACATCATCTTTCTAAAATGAGTAAAGCGCCATGTTATTATAGGGAATATTTGAAAATGGATCTCGAACAAGAGAACTTTAAGAAAAATAATACAATAACGATTTTTTTACCACATGATTTGACTTCAATAGGTAAAGCAGGAAATGAGAATCCCCAAGGCATCATTTGTAACTAAGTTCTATTAGCCGAATCTATGAAGCCAAACTAACTGACATGTCTTTTTGATATTTGTTTTCAAATCCGTTGTAATGGTTTCATGTGCCAACAAGGTTCTGAATGATCTACTATTACACACTGAAGAGAAATTTCGAAAGGCAAAGATCTAGAGTTAAATAGTCTACCTGGTTCACATCTTTACCATATTGAATGAGTTGAATTTATCATTTATCCGCATAGTTATGTCTTTAAATTGATTCATTTCTTGTCTATGTCAATGAATAATTGTGCGAAGTTTCAGCTTCCTTGGAGAATGGGTATGGGAGAAATAAGGTATACACACTTTTTTTTACCAGACAGACAGAGTGAGTTGATAGAAGCTTTGAGCCTTTGAAATATTTCGATATTGAATTGAGAAGTCGAAAAAAATAAAAAGGTCAGAGATTTATTTCAGTCCTTATTGTTGTGTGAGTGGGGGGAGGGGTTGTGTCACGTCAGTTTTAGAACCCCTGTAATATTTGGTGAATAGTAATCACTGAACCATTCCGTGCACGTTTAGCACGAGATTTTTTCCTGGTCGGGGACTGACCACGAGGTGGACATCTCAGTTGATTTTAGACTCTTGTAGAGAGCGGAGTGTTATGCTTATTTTTGACAAGTAGTGTAATGTGCAAGTATGGAAGTTATTAGAATTGATTTGTATTCAGGACTTATTTTCTTGGATGTATTTTGTGATGGCTGAAGTCGCCAATATTTGTTGTGACTTATTATTTGTGTGTAATAAAAACCATGTCTGCTACAAGTGAGTCTATTAATTATTATAAATATTGTGGTCAGAGAATTCAATTTGTTGGTGTTCTCACGCACTAGCAAATCTAGTGCGCGAGTGAAAGTATTTAAATAACAATACAAAGGATTATTATATCATCTACAAGATCTACATAACACGACATTCGCGTTATCACGCCTATAACAAAACCAGGCTGTGACAGAGGGGGGGAGGTGATACCAGCCAAAATGATGCGTATGTGTAGTAAGATTTATGGAGAAATGTTTGCAGCTTTCAATGTCATAACTGATTTCACCAATAATAATAATATTATTGCTTACAGGAATTCGTTGTATATCAATTGCAGGGTTGTGTAAAAACAGGTCTTAAAAGTTATTCATTGACTAGGAAAACCAATGTTTGCATATAATGTGCTATGTTACAGATTATGCTACAGGTCGCAAATAGTCACATCTTAAATTATAGCTTTTATATAGCGCTTCTTTCATGCTTATAAGCGCTATGGTCAATCTCATTTGTGGGCCAGTGGGGGGGGGGGGGGGGGGGGGAGAAGGTTTTTCCAACTATGCTCGAGTCGGGTGTCGAACCTCGAACCCCCTTCATTGGTTGCCAAGCCATGCCAAGTTCAAGCGTACTTAGCCTCTCGACCACGCTTCCCATGAATGTCTACTGTGAGTCTATTCTGAACTTTATCTTTAAGTGCTCAAAAGTGTTACAAATCTTTGGCCTATGTTTTTTTTTAATCAAGGTGTCATCATCTCAAATGATTCTCCAGCTGGTTTCATGGCGTCGTTACTTAAAAATTTGTTACATAATACGCACATAGGCAATTAAGGAAGGAATAAAGCCCCGTACTCATCACTGTACTATCTACATTTCTTTTTGATTTTGTTTAATATTAGTTCCATGTAAATACAATTAAGCTATTTTAATATGATGTTAAAATTTAAAACAAAAAAAAATCACTCAAGGTTGAAATTGAAAGGATTAACTAAGATACAAATCATTAATTAATAGGAAATAAAATTTAAAGTTGGAAGTCAACTGCTAAAATTGAGAAAAGACTAATAAATGGCTGAGACGGATTTTTTGGTGTCAATTACACAGATCGGGTCTCATACAAGGAAATCCTATGCCGAACTGGGAGTCGAACATTTAGTGAGGTTGTGACAGCGTCGCATGAGGTTTGCGGGACATGTTCTCCGACAAAATGAACTACACATACCAAGAGTTGCGATGACATGTAGGCCAATACGAGGAAGGCGCAAACAGGGGCGTCCTCGTATAACTTGGCGCCTGGCTTTCATGGAGGACCTTAGAACATTGTCACCAGGTGGGAGGAAGCTTCAGACATTGCCAGTGACATATCTTTGTGAAGACAGCTTGCCGCCCAATGCTCCGAACGGCGCGGGTGACCTAAGTCTAAGTAAAAAATGTAGAGACTCGATGTTCTTTATTTAGAACCTCTATCCACTAACATCTCATAGACCACCAATTTATTTTTTCCCCTCGTATGCCCCTTGGAAGTCGCGTTAGACCCCCGAGGGTCTATATAGACCACTTTGGGAATCACTGGCCTTTATGGAAGAATATTTAAGTGAAAAGGTTCCCCTTTCGGACTTTTCATTCTATGGGGCAGATGATGCAAAGCCCATCTATTTCTATGGCGGGCTGTTAAAGAGGGTGCAATGTGGCTAGCACAACGTCTTTACTTCCTCAAAGTATGTCAGGTAGCCATTAAAGTTTGGTGGATTCACGGGGCCACCTTTTTATCCGGAAGTTGAAAGTGCCAGTCTTCACCGGGATTTGAACTTGAGATCCCTCGGTTAGGAAGCCAAGCGCTTTAAAGCTCGGCCATGTACATGTCATGACAGTGTAGTCCTGACTTGGGTCATGTTATATCAAAAGTTATTCGTGGAAAATGTGGTGAATACTAAAATTTGTGGGAATATCAATGAGTAGCAACACCTATTTGTGGGATTAGATAAACTTTGATTAAAAATAGTAGGAATTCTAGGTGCAGGGAGACCAAGAAAGCAGCAGACACACACACTCACACGGTGATTTTTTTCCTCCTGTCTCATCTAATTGCCGTTTTTATAAGAGAAGGGAGGGGGGAGTCCAAATTTAACTCACCCCATCAGAATGTCGACATGATAACTCATTTAGATCCGGTGTTACATCCTCTCGAGAGAGCGCGCGAGACGAAGAAAGATAGGGGGGAGAGGCCACTGTGTCTCTACAGAGGAAACCAACCGATGGCACCATGTATTGGCCTCCAGTCTGGAATAAAGTCTGGGAGTAAGAATAGAAGGGGAGACTATTCTCAACTAGAAGGAAATAATTTATTGAGACTTAAAGGACTTGGAATGTCCACGTTCGAATAAGGCTTCATTATAATTTCGCAGTTTTTGTGTTTTTCTGTCGAAATATTTTCATTCATGTTTTACAAAATTAGAAGAGAAAAAAGTTTTGTTTGCAGTTGATTCAATTTTTTTTTTCATTATGTGATATTCAATAATGGATATAAATGTATCTTTATCATGGAAATATCTGTTATGAGCAATGGACATGGAGAATGTAGTTATGTTCTATTCAATAACAATCTGGTATAGTAAGTATACATAGCAACGGTGTGTTAGTAATTACTACATGTCAACCATATGATATCTCTATGATTTTAATCATATATATCTACTATAAACATTTTAAATTCTTGCCTTATGTAATGGAAGGGGAGAGAACACAGGTCACTTGGCTCTTTGAATATGCATTGTTTACAAATCTTAGTCTACACATGTCACCTTAACCTATACCTTAGTAAGTTGGACCGAGACCAATCGTTATAGAAGGCCTGAACACTGACCTGCGATGTCGCAACTTGTGGGCAGTTTAGACAAATAGCTCGTCGCCAAGTCACAGGTTGCGGGTCAGTGTTCAGGCCCTCTATAACGATTGGTCTTGGTTGTTTCGTTGGAGCACCAGGACCGTCTTTCTTTGTTCCTGACTTTCACCTTGACTAGAATCTCTGCAATGATTAGTACGTCCACTCTTTGCTGTCTTCCCATCGCTTTCTCTGTCTGCCTCATCTTTTTTTTCCCTACTGTTCCCTGCAGGAATTTTGTGCGAGCACCTCGTGATAGTTTATATTGTTGTTGTTTTTTTAACTTTGGTCAGCAGGGCATCGTGGTGCCTAATTGCCGTTTTGATCCTGTTTCGAATCTCATTTGTGGTGAGGTCTTTGTATGTGATACCCAGGTTCCTTCTATAGCATCTCTATTCCAAAGTTAGGATCCTCCGATCTAATTCTGCAGTTAGCATCCAGAATTCGCATCTAAACACCCGTTAATCATTAATTCTTTTATGTCCCAGATTTTGTGTTTCGGTTAAATAGCCACATCGTATTACTTGGTAAATGGCTTGTGGTGTTCTCTTAACTAAAGGTTTTGTCGTTTTTTTACAAAGATAATATTAACTCACTCTGTCTCCCTGAAACGAATTTTGAGCACGTTATTTCTCCGACTTCTGGTATCAAGTTGAAACTTATTCATTGTTCATTGACGTTTGAATTATTTGATTTTGTTCTCAGGCTTGACTCCCGATATCTTTCCCATGATTGGGTATAGCTGCAAGGCATTAGGGGTTTGAATTCATAATGTTCCTTCTCCTGCCCGAAGCTTACTACCTTAGTCTTTTTGATTATTTACTTCTGGATGGTTCTTAAGATACGCATATCTGGGTGGCACTTATGGGTAGCTCTTTGTTTATTTAATGAGAGAAAGTTTTGTTTTGCACTCACTTAATGTATTTTTATACTGATCACAAATATTCGCTCGTTGAAATTGCAATTGCTTCACACTACATGTAAGTGGGTTTGAACTTTGAAGATTGTACTCTATTTGACCAAATTGTTGGTTCATTTCTCATGAACCTTTTGGTTTTGAACTTTGAAGATTGTACTCTATTTGACCACATTGTTGGCCCGTTTCTCATGAACCTTGTGGGTTTGCACTTTGAAGAAGATTGTACTCTTATTTGATCACTTTGTTGGCTCAATTACAGTGAAAGACTGTGTCCTGGTCGACGAAAGCACATTTCTCATTTCCTATGAACTCAAAGATTACTGTAAAGTGCTATTCTATATTCTAGAAAGCCGGCACATACATGGCTTTGGGTAAGTTGGCCCTGTTTCTTCTCTCAGCTTTTTGTTGGCTCTGCGTTTGTTTTTTTCCTGCTGGCCACTCTCCTTGCCATGTGTCTTGAAACTCCAACACTCCTGATCTGAATGCAGCGGTTAACCTTGCAATAGTTTTGTTTTGTGTCATATTCTTGTCGCTATAATTTACAGTCTTTCAATTACTAATTATGGCACCTCACTGATCTATATATTCCTGATATACTCCGGAATGACATCAATTTATTTTTTTCTCCTCACAGCAGAGACAATGGCATTGTATTGTTTGTTGTCGTTATCCTGTATAGTGTTTCTACTTTCAGATACAAGACCCAACGTGTTCGACATCTCTGGCAAATACTAAATACTGGTTACCTCTAAGAGAATAACATTATATGCCTTTGTTATTAAATTGTTATCGTCTTTGTTGTAGGTTGGAGACTCGTGCACTGTGTAAGTTCCACTGAGGACGTGGTTGACATGGTGCAGTAATACTATAATAGTTAAGAGAGAGACAATGATTGACATGGTGCAGTAATACTATAATAGTTAAGAGAGAGACAATGGTTGAGATGGTGCAGTAATACTATAATAGTTAAGAGAGAGACAATGGTTGACATGGTGCAGTAATACTATAATAGTTAAGAGAGAGACAATGGTTGAGATGGTGCAGTAATACTGTTACAAATGAACAGTGATAGGTAGAGGTCAACGTATGACCCCGGCGAGATGACACAACAGCGAGTGTTCTCTGGAATCTACATGTACAAACAAAGACAGGATGTGACGTGTCCTCACGTGTTGTTCCAGGGGACGAACAGATCTAAGTAGGGGGACAGTTACTAATGAACAGTGACAGATAGAGGTCACTACGTGTGACCCCGACTTGATGACACTGCAGCGAGTGTTCTCTGGAATCTACATGTATAAATAAAGACAGGATGTGACGTTTCCTCACGTGTTATTCCAGAACATACAAGCAGTGTTTGTGCAACTTTGGAGAAGCGATTAGGGACTCTATATAAGCCAGAAAGTTAATGTGAAAGTCAGTCGTGAGTGAGTCGTCGGTACTATTGTCTACTGTGCGAGACAGTAGAAGAGAGATGTGTACGACTCGATGCAACTTAACTAGGGTAGAGTTAACTGGAGTGTACTACTGTCGTTAAAGTCTATACAGCGAACTACAGTGGACTTGAGCCGTTACAGTCGATACAGTCGATGTAAGGCGTGTGCGGCTCTGATTCTGTAGACTTGAGCACGACTTGGTTCAGCTTTGGGAGACCTGGAGCGACACTGGGAAGTGTGTCGTTGGTCTGTTCTGTGGAATACTGCTCGATGCAAGTTGAGAAGAGATGAATTGCAACGAAGTGAAGAGATGTATTGCAACGAAGTATAGCTAACTGTAAACTGACAGATATTGTACAGTCTTCTACGCTACATGTTACAGTACCAAATTGTTAGAGTTAATAGTCAATAAAGTTATATGAAGCTGAAAGTTTAGTCGTCAAGTTCTTTACAGTGTTTTTATTTGTGTGCCTACTAGTACATTTAGCCAGAAGATTCTGAAATACGTAACAATGCTATAATAGTTAAGAGAGAGACAATGGTTGACATGGTGCAGTAATACTATAATAGTTAAGAGAGACAATGGTTGAGATGGTGCAGTGATACTATAATAGTTAAGAGAGACAATGGTTGAGATGGTGCAGTAATACTATAATAGTTAAGAGAGACAATGGTTGAGATGGTGCAGTAATACTATAATAGTTAAGAGAGAGACAATGGTTGAGATGGTGCAGTGATAGTTAAGAGAGAGATTCCATTTGTGCAGTCAACAGAAATTAGCTCCTGCTATCGACCTGTGTTTTGTGTAGCCGTCTTATGAGAATGAAACAGTATCGACTCGCAAAGTCAATGACTTAAACTGTCGCAACTCGAACTTCTGCGAAATGTTCATGTTTGTGTTTTGTCTAAAATAAAAAACCAAAAAGCGACGCAACTTAAATAAAAACGTGTTTTTATCTGGATCCCCGCTGACGGCGGTGTATTCTAAGCTACGGCTTCTGCAATGATCTAATGAAAAATCATATCAAGATTTATCAAGCTAGGTCAAACAGTGTTAATTCGCTACACACAAACACCTACGCACAACCTACACACAAACACCTTACAATTACATGTTGCCTGATGTATTAACAAAATAGCAAAATTGTGTTGCAGGTTTTCCGAGGGTGTTTTTTTTTAAACTTCCTTATATCAGTTTCACTCTTTCTGGGAGGATTCTTTTACACGTCATTTCTCCCACTTCCCCATTCTCGGATCAAGTGGACATTTTGCACAATTTTGTATTGTCGATGACAGCACACGAATCACAGATAAAAATAACCAATTATTTAATAAATTAGTGGTAATAATTTGATTTTGTTTACATAGAAAAGGTGAGATAAATCTTGCAGTATTGATAGCAATTCTTAGTTTCTTTCCTATCTAACAGCTTTGCTTTTTCATGTTATATTTTGGAGATTTG
The DNA here is from genome assembly GCA_036873155.1 of Biomphalaria sudanica. Lineage (NCBI taxonomy): Eukaryota > Metazoa > Mollusca > Gastropoda > Planorbidae > Biomphalaria > Biomphalaria sudanica. The sequence goes on from JAZGLO010006474.1 coordinate 208,250, forward strand.
TATTTTTACTCTGAGGATAATAATTTTGTTGTTGAGCCCTAGACAGGTCTGGTAAAATAAGTAAGGGGGGGGGAGGGAAACGAGTTTTTTTCGTGGCTGCGGTCAGTTCGATAATAAATTATAGTGCACACGTTTCATTAGCCGACGATTAACTATAGTGTCGTGTGGCCTACATAAAGACTAATTGCCAGATTATTGATGTCCTTAAAGACTTTGCCTCTTGAGATCTGCACTTCTTTTTTTTTTTTTTTACTAGTAAGACTTGTGCGTTCTAGACGCCAGGGGAATGCAAGTCTTAATTCTGATTGCAAGAAAAAAGTGCAATTTCGGTTCATCCCACACATTTGTACTTTAACCCTTTTGATGTTGACTTAAAAGCGTTAAAAGCGTTGTCAACGCCTGGAAAAAGAAGCAGAAAAAACGATAAGGTTGCTATCCTTGATGTATGCAGTCTGTCTGTTCCATGTACGTACAAATGTATGAACCAGTTGTTTTTTCTTTTCCGATGTCTCTTTGACCTCGGGACTAGGATGCGAGGCCGATAACCTTGACAGTTTATTATTCCTCAGTTCACGCGATGCGCTTCTTTTTCAATATTCTTAATTCCTGGCCTTTGTATGTGTGTGTATGCGTGTGTGTGTGTTGTATGTGTGTGTGTTTGTTTTCAGTTTAACCATCAACAACAAATGGAATGAACACAGTCAAAACCTTTACACCACAATGGCACAATGACATAGACTAAATAGACTAATTTAAAAAGCATCTTATATCACGCAAAAATAGCTTTCATCTCTTGAATAACTTTTTCATGAAAGATGCCTTTCCAAAACACTTACGATTCTTAAAGATAACCTGCACCCATTAACCACTGTTACATAAGATCTGAACGAAGTGGTCGTCTCCTTTCCATTAGGACTAAAACAGAAAGATTTTAAAACTCCTTTATCCCACTTTCGGTCAGTGTTACAAGAAGTACATAGAAGTCAAATTCATTAAGCGCTGTTTGTGAGTGTGTATGTGCTTCGTGTGTGCATGTTGTTCATATTTGCATCTAGATAGTTATTGTTACAGTAGTTACTCTGAGGTGGTCAACTCTAATCAAACTGACTGAATTTCAATTTGTTTTTACCAATAAAAATGATCTTATCTTTTGTTATCTAAAAAAAAAATCTTCCTCTTCAACAAAACTTTGTTTTATAAACTCTCCCTTGTGTTGCTGTTGATGCTGTCCATGTGTTCAGTCATACGTTTTGTATCGAGTTCCTAGCAACAATAAACAATCACATTTTCTTTCTCTCCTGAGAATTCCCAAACTGTGGTGGAGAACTCTTTCTGGAAGGGCACCATGAGCTTCTTATCATTGGCGGATTCCTCCATGAATAATAGACACTGACCTTTAATGGGGAAGTTTACACAGAAAATGTTCAGTTTGTGGACTCTGATTATCGAAACTGCTTTTATTTTTTCTTTCTCCCCTTTTTCACTTTGTTAGATAGCGGGGATTTCCCTAACAATCATCTTGACAATAGGGAGATCGAATCAATAGTAAACTGCCCGCTGGCCAGATGTTCCCAGAGGTCAGTGCTGACTGAATATTTTCCCCGAAGGAACGGGGAGGGAGGAGGGGGGTTTATTTTGTAGTCAATGGACATTTGGTTATCGACAGTGTCTTGTTGTAGTCTATGGACATTTTTTGTATCGATAGTGTCTTGTTGTAGTCTATGGACATTTTGTTTATCGACAGTGTCTTGTTGTAGTCTATGCACATTTTGTTTATCGACAGTGTCTTGTTGTAGTCTATGGACATTTTGTTTATCGACTGTGTCTTGTTGTAGTCTATGGACATTTTGTTTATCGACAGTGTCTTGTTGTAGTCTATGCACATTTTGTTTATCGACAGTGTCTTGTTGTAGTCTATGGACATTTTGTTTATCGACTGTGTCTTGTTGTAGTCTATGGACATTTTGTTTATCGACAGTGTCTTGTTGTAGTCTATGGACATTTTGTTTATCGACTGTCTTGTTGTAGTCTATGGACATTTGGTTATCGACAGTGTCTTGTTGTAGTCTATGGACATTTTTTGTATCGACAGTGTCTTGTTGTAGTCTATGGACATTTTGTTTATCGACAGTGTCTTGTTGTAGTCTATGCACATTTTGTTTATCGACAGTGTCTTGTTGTAGTCTATGGACATTTTGTTTATCGACTGTGTCTTGTTGTAGTCTATGGACATTTTGTTTATCGACAGTGTCTTGTTGTAGTCTATGCACATTTTGTTTATCGACAGTGTCTTGTTGTAGTCTATGGACATTTTGTTTATCGACTGTGTCTTGTTGTAGTCTATGGACATTTTGTTTATCGACAGTGTCTTGTTGTAGTCTATGGACATTTTGTTTATCGACTGTCTTGTTGTAGTCTATGGACATTTGGTTATCGACAGTGTCTTGTTGTAGTCTATGGACATTTTTTGTATCGACAGTGTCTTGTTGTAGTCTATGGACATTTTGTTTATCGACAGTGTCTTGTTGTAGTCTATGCACATTTTGTTTATCGACAGTGTCTTGTTGTAGTCTATGGACATTTTGTTTATCGACTGTGTCTTGTTGTAGTCTATGGACATTTTGTTTATCGACAGTGTCTTGTTGTAGTCTATGCACATTTTGTTTATCGACAGTGTCTTGTTGTAGTCTATGGACATTTTGTTTATCGACAGTGTCTTGTTGTAGTCTATGGACATTTTGTTTATCGACTGTGTCTTGTTGTAGTCTATGGACATTTTGTTTATCGACAGTGTCTTGTTGTAGTCTATGGACATTTTGTTTATCGACTGTGTCTTGTTGTAGTCTATGGACATTTGGTTATCGACAGTGTCTTGTTGTAGTCTATGGACATTTTGTTTATCGACTGTGTCTTGTTGTAGTCTATGGACATTTTGTTTATCGATAGTGTCTTGTAGTTCAGGCCTGAAACTCTCTTCACGTTCTCCAATTTTATTTCCACATTATAAAAAAAAATTGTCTGTTGTTTTAATTCACTCACACAGACCAGACAATATATCAGTCATTTGTCACATGATTTGTAGTCAAGTATATGTTGATTGTTAAGTTTGCGTCCAGGTAGACATGGATATTTGACTCAGGTCACATCATGTCAGGAGGCGCAGAGGCGAGTGGTAAAGTGCTTACCTTCCGAACCGGGGGTCCCGGGTTCGAATCCTGGTGAAGACTGGGATTTTTAATTTCGGGATCTTTGGCTACCTGACATTAGTTTTGAAAAGTAAAGGCAGTTGTTTGTTGTGCTGGCCACATGACACCCTCGTAAACCGTAGGTCACAGCAACATATGACCTTTACATCATCTGCCCTTTGCTTTACTTTGCATCATGTCATAGCCAGAAAACTGTTTGAGAAAAAGAAGGGGGGGGTTGGTCATTGTGCTGACCACCTAGCTCTCTCGTAAACTTTATGGCCTCACCAACTAGTGAATTCGGTCAAAAGAGAACCAGATCTGGTGTAACAATCAACTAATTGCATTCATAAGCGATTGCATACAATGTAAGGATCACATCCGTCAAGCTCTGTAATATTATCTTTACTTTAATTTGTTAAAGTATACGCCAGCTGATGTTTTCCAGGTCTTTTATGTCGTGAAGGCTTCCAGCCCTTTTATGTTGTAAAGGCGTCTTTGTGCAACACGCTAGCACAGAAATAGGACATGAACACATTGGTCATTGATTTTCTGCTTAAAATGTTTTTATGTCTGACTGCACATGTTTCAGTGTTCTTCTTGTATGCGTCACAACCACTTTTCCCTTTTAGCAGTGTATCTCACACTACTTAGTAACTATGCACTATTTTGTTGCTTAGTAGGCTACACCCTATCGCGATTCTCAAACTCTTTTTCTTCCATTTCCTCTAAATAATAACAAAAAGTTTGTTTTAAACTAAGAAAGAAAATTTGTTCGAGTACTTTAAATAGGTTTACGGGGGCTCGCGTGCTGCAGATTGAGATACACTTTAGCACAGCTTTTTTTTCTCTCCCATGATTGCACTCGGAGATTGTCGCGGTGTAAAACATAGATCTACATATCCCGTGATGGCTGGCGTTATCTTTATATGTCGCCTCTATCACGAGACATTGACAAGCTTCTCGTTCAGCTTTATTAGCCGCTGACAGGAAGAAATGTTCATGGAGCAGGACTATTGTACGCGAGCACTGTTTTCTTTCCACATCTTTATACATTGAAAGCCTCGATTGAAGAGAAAATAGTCTCATGGGCAGACGATGAAGACATGTGGATATGTCCAAGTTTAGATGTTGTCTTTAGGACATGATCGCTTCAGTGTTATTAAGCTTGTATCAACTCACTCACTCTGTCTGGTAAAAAAGTTTATCCACGTAATCTCGCATCAAGCTGAAATTAAGCACAATTATTTTTTTACCGGATCACACAAGAATCGGTATTAAAAAAATAACCAATTAGTTAATTAACTATTGGTAATTCGTTATTTTGTTTGGTGTCTCAAACAAAGGAAAGAAATTATACTTGACAGAAGTATAAGCTGAATTAGCCCCCTTTATAGGTCGCCGCTTTAAAGTAAGTTTGAAACAAACAATAGTGTGTCTCTAATTCTAGAGATCCTGTCCGCATAATAGCTTTTCCAAAACGTCACGGCTCTTATTTCTGCTAGACAATGGACAAGTAATCAGAAGGGTCTTGTCAGACTCTGGTCCGGTTTTTTTTCTTTAAACTTTATGGAGTATGCACCGCCTACTCCCTCCCTCCCTCTTTTTGTTTCCCCTTGTTTTCCTTTTCAACATTCCCATGATCCTCTCTTTTGTCGTCTGCATGAGGTTCAGTCCCCTGTGATCAAGAGGTTTGTCTTGAAAAACAAATGTCCGACGTGTTTTTTTTTTTTTTTTGGTTTTGTTTTGTTTCTCTGCATTTGGATGATAATGATTATTATTTGTTGTCTAATTCAATAATATATTATAAACTGCATAGTATTAGGATCGAATGTTAAAAATACCAGTTTCTCTCTCTCTTATCTCTCTCATCTCTCTTCTCTCTCTTTTCTCACAAATACACATTATCTTTTGCCTTTGTGTGTGTAGTTATTAGTCATGTTATCACTGTATGCTATCTGTCTGTCCCTGTTTTGCTCGTTCACGGCCCCCTTTTCTCATTTTCAATACACGTAATTCAGGTAGTCACGTGTTAGGCTCCATTGGAAACCGAGTAACAAACTGAGGGCTAAATACATCTTGACAGTTTATGGGGCGGGGCTGGCAAGTTTAGAGATGAACATCGTTAAACTAACTCAGTGGACCAAACAGAGCTGATACACATCCCTAGGCATGTACACACAGCCACAATCAGGCAAAGAGAATCAAAGACAGAGACCAAACAGAGCTGATACACATCCCTAGGCATGTACACACCGTCACAATCAGGCAAAGAGAATCAAAGACAGAGACCAAACAGAGCTGATACACATCCCTAGGCATGTACACACATCCACAATCAGGCAAAGAGAATCAAAGACAGAGACCAAACAGAGCTGATACACATCCCTAGGCATGTACATACAGCCACAATCGGACAAAGGGAATCAAAGACAGAGACCAAACAGAGCTGATACACATCCCTAGGCATGTACACACCGTCGCAATCAGGCAAAGAGAATCAAAGACAGAGACCAAACAGAGCTGATACATCCCTAGGCATGTACACACCGTCACAATCGGGCAAAGAGAATCAAAAGCAGAGATCAAACAGAGCTGATACACATCCCTAGGCATGTACACACCGTCACAATCAGGCAAAGAGAATCTAAAGACAGAGACCAAACAGAGCTGATACATTCCTAGGCATGTACACACAGCCACAATCGGGCAAAGGGAATCAAAGACAGAGACCAAACAGAGCTGATACACAGCCCTAGGCATGTACACACAGCCACAATCAGGCAAAGGGAATCAAAGACAGAGACCAAACAGAGCTGATACACATCCCTAGGCATGTACACACAGCCACAATCGGGCAAAGGGAATCAAAGACATAGACCAAACAGAGCTGAAACACATCCCTAGGCATGTACACACAGCCACAATCAGGCAAAGGGAATCAAAGACAGAGACCAAACAGAGCTGATACACATCCCTAGGCATGTACACACAGCCACAATCGGGCAAAGGGAATCAAAGACAGAGACCAAACAGAGCTGATACACAGCCCTAGGCATGTACACACAGCCACAATCGGGCAAAGAGAATCAAAGACAGAGACCAAACAGAGCTGATACATCCCCAGAGAGAAAGAGCGATTGAGACAGAGAAGGAGCGATTGAGAGAATGAAGGAAGCATTGAAAATGAGAAGAGCAGACAGAGAGAGAAAGACAAACCATACATGTAAGACGACAATGAAACATGGTGAAAATGACATCGTTAGAAAGATCCTGTGTTGAAACCCAGCTGGAGACCACTAAATCTACCCAACATGCCCTGGTAATATAAGCTAAAGGAACAAGTGCAATATACACTAACTGGTGGATATAACATAAAGCTAAATCTACACATACACACCTAAAGGACTATCCACCTTCTTTATCAGTGCTGAAAGAAACGTCTTGCAATATAATTTATTTCTTTATTAAGTTAGTCCCTTCATAGTCTACACATTTTGTATTTTTTGTTTCATTTCTAATGCTTTGAATTATTTATATTTATTGTTTTCAAATACCGGTTTGCAAAGCATACACCCATGTGCTGCCACAATAAAAAGCATACGAAGTGAGTTGGCAACAATATTTTTTTTAAATCCTTTTTTTTAAAAACATGTATATGAATGAAAGATTGACCATTCAGCAACCTCCCTGCCCGTATTTCTTAAGGGTAAGAATCCGCACCTACAGCTATATCTCTAAAAATGTAGAAGTTATTACCCTTATTCGATATCATCCAAAATAATTAACTACCAATAGTTTATTGATTAATGTGTTAATTTTTAATAGATTACTGTTTTGTTAGGTACAATTAATAACTGTTTAAAGTTTCAACGGAAACCGAGAATGTGAGAAATAACGTGTACAATTCTCTAATGAGACATAACCCTACATATTTAATAGGTGAATACTGAAGGATTATATTCCCAATTGGTATTAAACAAAATAGTTTTTTTTATTTACCAAAAATTAATTGACTAATTATAGGTTTTGTTGTTGTTGTTGTTGTTGTTTTTTGCATGGATTCATGTATTGTCTACGCAAATGAATAATTGTACAAAGTTTAAATTTGATCCGAGCATGGTTAGGGGAGAAATAATGTGTACAAACTTTTGACCAGGCAGACAGATAGTGAGAATCGATAAAAACTTTTTTAAAACGCCGTTGAAACCTCTCTGATAATATTTTAAAGAAGTCTGACGTACTTTACATAGAGTAAACAAACATCTTCATACAAAACTGTACAGTAACTTTTAAATTGATAGCGAAACATAATATCTTATCTTATATAATACAGACGTTACTTCAAAAAAGATGATTACGTCCTACGCGTCATGCATTTAGTCAATGACTTAAATTCTGCCAAGTCACTCCTGATTTATGGTTCAGCCTTTACAAGACCACTTAGTGGACGCGCTTTTTTTAAATGGATATTTTATTAGTGTAGAAACTAGCTCGGTATCAGTGATCCACCAGGGCATGTGGAGTCCTTTTAAATGGAGTCCTACCGAGAGATAAACAATGTCTTTAGTTGAAGCATCCATTAACTTGTATCAATTAATCCTCGAATGTCCGTTTTCACTGAGCAGCTCATTTCCTGTCAATAATTCTACTTTGGTTGCTATGGCAACCTTCGTCACACTTGGCGTCCTAGGCAGAAAATTGCAAGAAGTTGTTGGAGCTACCTATAGTTGAAAATAAACGAAACAAGGTCAAGGACGCTAAATGGAGCTTCAATGTTGCCAGCTAAATACAACAACAAAAATGAGCTAGAATTTATCTCAATGCATGGCAGTTGATCTTCATATCAAATCTCCTTTATTTCCGATAAGTAGGGGCCCATTTTGTTTTGAACTAAGTTTGAAGTCTTAGAGTGACAGTGTGTTGTTTCCTTCATATTGAATTTATTTTGTTTCACAAACAGAAGAGCTTAGAACATTTGAGCATATATATATATATATATATATATATATATATATATATATATATATATATATATATATTCTGCACTGCTAAAAAGTGCGCCAAAATTCTCAGATCTTTCAAAAAACAAACTAGCTTATCAACACTTCCTGGATTGTGTACGCCAAAAGGCGAGCTATTTATAGTTTTCTCGCTGTGTAAGAAAATCTCCAATGTACCCACTAAGTTGATTTTTTGTTTAAAAATTATAAATAGTAAAAAAAAAAAAAAAATTAACAACGCATATTATTAAAATCTACTGAAAGTAGAAAATAATAATTTTAAAAAGAAGCATTGAGTGTGTTTAGTGTGATGTGAAGTGAAATTCACATTGAACGTTTATTATTATTATTATTATTATTATTATTATTATGTTATGAACGAATATTCCTAACCTGGCACTGTTAAAGAGAAACACACTTTAGTGTAGTCCCTTTATCAGTGTCCACTGAGGAATGTTCTGATGATGTGGCAGGTTTAATTATTATTATTATTTTCTACTTTTTTAGTGCGTTTAATAGTGGCGTGTTTTTCTTTGAACCTTTTATTTTTAATTAATGTAAAAAAGACAGAAGTGCTGCACCAACCTCCTCCAAATAAAGCTGTCACAGAACCAGACATTCTCATAGATGGCCAGAAATTAGCTAATGTCAAAAAGGTTGTCTATCTGGGAAGCACCATATCAGCAAACGCCAATTTAGATGATGAGGTTGACTACCGTATTGCTCGTGCCAGTGCTGCTTTTGGCAGACTTCAAGAACAAGTGTGGCAACGGAGAGGACTCATCATATCCACAAAACTGAAAGTCTACAGTGCTGTAGTTCTCCGGTCACTCCTATATGCATCAGGGTCCTGGACCCTATACTCCCGCCACACCAAAAAGCTAAACTCCTTCTATCTACGCTGTCTAAGGAGTATCCATAAGGTGCGTTGGTCCGACCACATACCAGACACAAAACCTTAAAGCTGTCCAACATGAACAGTATCAATGCGACAGTAAAAAGGTCCCAACTTCGATGGGCGGGACATGTAGTCCGCATGCCAGACAAACGCCTTCCTAAGTGACTTCTGTACGGGGATTTGTGTGCAGGAAAGCACTCCCAAGGAGGCCAATACAAGCGCTACAAAGACACTCTCAAGAGCTCCTTCAAGGAATGTGATATCAACATTCACGGCTGGGAAGCACTAGCTCTCAATCGCTCCTCATGGCATGAAGCTGTCAATCTCGGAGTCTCAAGATTTGAAGCAAGAAGAGTGGCCAGGGCAAAAGAGCGCCGAACCAACAAAAAGCTGAGAGAAGAAGCAGGTCTATCTGCAACTGACCAAATCTACCCATGCCACGTATGCGGCTGGCTTTTTAAAGCGAGGATTGGACTTTACAGCCATCTTCGAGTCCATAGGAAATGAAAAATGTGCTCATCTTCCAACACGAAGGAGGAGCTATATTTATATATATATATATATATATATATATATCCGGCAATACGGAGGCCACGAGCCCTTTGGACGCTTGAACATTGCGATGCTTTTTTTTTTCCAAAGGCCATGAATGAAAGATTTGCCATTCAGCTACTTCCTTGTCCGTATGTCAACATTCAATCAGATGAGCATTCAATCCCAACCTTATGACCAGGCTCACATATCTTCATAGCAATCTGACCATTGAATATTTATTAATGTAACGCTAATAATGTCACACTTATAATATAACCCTAATACTATAACACTAATAATGTAATACTAATAATGTAACACTAATACAAACCCTAATCAGTCAAACAATCAACCACATCGGCAACATTTTCGCCCCCCCCATCCCGCACATTTCTGTTTTGTATGCGCACAAGTCTATTTTGTATGGGCACCAGTCTATTTTGTATCGGCACAAGTCTATAGCACAAGTCTATTTTGTATGGGGGCACCAGTCTATTTTGTATGGGCACTAGTCTATTTTGTTTGAGCGCGAGTCTATTTTGTTTGAGCGCGAGTCTGTTTTGTTTGGGCATGAGTTTATTTCGTATGGGAACGAGTGTGTTTTGTTTTGGCATGAGTCTATTTCGTATGGGCACAAGTCTATTTCGTATATGCACGAGTCTATTTTGTATGGGCACGAGTCTATTTTGTTTGGGCACGAGTCTATTTTGTTTGGGCACGAGTCTATTTCGTTTGGGCACGTTTCTATTTTGTTTGGGCACGAGTCTATTTTGTTTGGGCATGAGTCTATTTTGTTTGGGCACGAGTCTATTTCTTTTTTAGCACGAGTCTATTTCTTTTTGGGCACGAGTCTATTTCGTTTGGGCACGAGTCTGTTTTGTTTGGGCACGAGTCTGTTTTGTTTGGGCACGAGCCTATTTTGTTCGGGCTCGAGTCTATTTCGTTTAGGCATGAGTCTATTTTGTTTGGGCATGAGTCTGTTTTGTTTGCGCACGAGTCCGTTTTGTGTGGGCACGAGTCTATTTCGTATGGGCACGAGTCTGTTTTGTTTAAGCACGAGTCTGTTTTAAATTTAAAAAACAATTAATTAGTCAATTAATTACTTGTAATTAATTATTTTGTTTGGTACCAACAAGGGAAATTAATCTTTTCATTATTCACATACACGGCCAAATATGTAAGATTTCTTTCCATTAAATAATTTAACTCGTTATTAAGTTTAAACTTTAAACAATTAGTAATTGTACTTAACAAGACATAAATCAATTAAAAAATTAAGCAATTACTTATTTTTAATGGTGATTTAACATTTTGTTTGATATCAAATAAGGGAAATAACTTCTACATTATTGTTCTTCAACTTCAACTTGTTCCTAAAGTTAGTTCTAGACAAAAACAGAAGCCCGACGGACAGCAAGTTTTCTCTTTCAATAGGCTGTGTTTCCTTTGTTGTGAGCCGGTGAGTTTTAATCTATTTCTTTGGAGTTGGTGTTAAAAGCTTTTTCTTTCAGAAACAAGAAATGTGGCAGCAAATGTGAACATGAACAAACAAACAGCTGAATAAACGTTTTTTACTTTTTTATTTTCTCGCCTTTTTTTTTTTTTTCATTTAAATTTCTTTCTTGCACTGATTCAATTTAGCACGCGACATTTACATTGCTGTTCCATTACCCATCACTGCATCGTTGCGCCATTTCTTTTAGTGCTGGTTCTCTGAGATAATGTGCTATCATGGCCCACCCCAATGCTCGATATGAATTCATTTTTATTTTTTGTCAATCCTTTTTTTTTTCTTTCTCCCCCCTCAATATTCATGAAAGCTATTATTATAGCAAAAAGAGTTTAGTCTGAAAATTGGATGAATTCTGGCTATTTCTGTAAACAACTTGGAACATTTTTCATGTATTTTTAAATCCTTATTCTCCAAAAATCATGAAAGTTACAACGTTATCTACGTTTCATAGTTTAGTTCGAAACTTCAGTGACTTCTGCTAATGTATTGACAGGTGATTCTTGTTGGAATTCTCTTTGGTTTTTGTTTTTTTACAGATTTAACATTGTTATTGTTGCATTCACTTTGGCCCTTGAAATAATAATTGGTGCACGTAGTACAACGCCCTGTTTCTTGTTTTTTTTTTGTTTGTTTTTTGTTATTTGTGGTTATTTGTTTGGTTTTTATTTGTCTATCAGATCTTATTGCTACAACTTTTCTATTTTGAATTTAGTTATACCAGTTCATTTGAAAGTCATCTGTTTGTATAAAAAGCTCCCCTTTCAGACCTTGTGGTATATAGGGCAGAAGATGTAAAGGTCATCTGTTTCTGTGGCCTACGGTTAGCGAGGGTGTCATGTGGCCAGCACAACGACCAACCGCCTTTACTTTTCCCCAACTAATGTCAGGTACCCGTTAGAGCTGGGTGGACTAGGAGGCTCAAAGATCCTTAAATTAAAATCACATTCTTCACCAGGATCCGAACCCGGGATCCCCAATTTGGAAGTTAAGCGCTTTACCGCTCAGCTGCCGCGCCACTATCTGTTTGTATGAATTGTCCCAACAGTCCGTTTATTTTTTGGAGTTCTTGCCAGGACAATTTTTGTAGGTTGGCTTAAAAATAACAATCTAATTTATCATTGCTAGTGGGCCTACTAAATAAGAATTTTTTTTTATTTTTTTTTTTGGTTTTCCTTTTTAAAAAAATAAGTATGACTGTTATTGATTTTGTTTGATTGCATGACCACCACTGCTGATTCTTATCTTACCGCAGGTTCTTATCCTACAGAACGTTCGCTCACAATGGTACAGAGATAATCATGCCTAATCCAGTCTTCTATTCCTGATTCTGTGTTTCATGCTTGAGTACCACTTGAAATTCTCATTTTTGGTACTCGACGTTTTGACGCTGCCGTGTAGGCGCGGGCTGTTATGGCGACAGACATTTTGGAGATAGTTCTTATGATAATTTCAAAAGCGAAATCACAAAGCTTTCTATAATAAACATTCTTTTTACTAAAGGCCTACTCAGGGGCGGACTGGGTATCAAATTCGCCCCTGGCATTATTTATATAAACTGGCCCACAAATGGCATGTCATATTTTCGGTGGGGGGGATTTTTACCCCACTCCGCAATATATATATATATATATATATATATATATATATATATATATATATATATATATATATATATATATATATATATATATATATATATATTAGTGTGTGTGTATATGTAATTAATCTTCATTACATTCTGATCTTTCATTCTTTCAAACGTTTTTTCTACCCTAGAATACTCTCTTCCTATAATTAGTGTAAAGACAGTACATACCGCCAAAGGGCAGCTAGAAAGTCCGGGGGAGCATTATTTCCCTTATGTTAAGCTTTAAAAATGCATAGTCTGAGGTATCTACAGTGCAATTAGCCTGCTACTCTTCCGCTAAAAAAAATCAAAAACCAAATCTGCTATTCAGTGGAGTTCAGCGACTGGTAGACAATGGTAAAAGTGCTTTAGTTTTTGTATTGGAGGGGGAAGGGAAACCACAAAACCACTTTTGGCTACTCTCTTAAAATTTGGTGACTGTAGTTTGCTTAAGCAGTAAGTAAAGTTTCACTTTCAGACAATGAGGTCTGAGGCAAGTGATGATTTAAAGACCCTCCCATCCCGGCTACGCTCATGTGTCATATTATAGGTGTAAGCCTAATTCTCTACAAAATATATAAAATTGGATAACACATCGAAAACTGAATGTATGCATTTGTAGGATTACATAATGTATTCTATTTATACAAGTAAGTAGTCTGAAAACTATAAACAATACAATAGCAGCCTAATGAGTTTGAAGCTTTTTGGTAATACTTATAGATTACAGACGTTTCTTCCAAAAATAAGATTGTTACGTCTTACACATTTCATGTGTCATTGTAGTCATGCATGTTGATCTGTGACTTAAAATATGCTAAATCATTGGTTTTCCTGGCTGACTCAGGCAACCAATTCCATTTAAACATAAGAGAAAGCGGAACGGTTAGAGAAGCATTTACTTAATGTGAAAAGCTCTTGCTTCCTCCAAGTACATTCTCAAAAACGTGATTTGTAAATGAATATACTATAACCCATTATTTAAAATATAAATCTCCTATATTAAATGTGACGGCGCTATAAAAATTATTGTAATTATAAAATAATTTTCATCATTAATGACTTCATACTAAGGATAAGTTTGCCATTAATTATAATAGTATAAAAATTGATTTAGATCTAGATTTATTTTTTTTAAGTCTTAAGTGTAGTATTTTTAGATCTATGTTATTAAAAATAAACAAAAAGAAACTTGCTTTTTCTTTTCAAATGGCAGAAAGTAGAGCTTTATACCCATATTGAGCTGTGAATATGTTGGATATCAATGTTTTCTAACTTTAACCTCTCTCATCCCTCTTTTTGGTATAATTTCATTGGAACCATTAAAAGACGGGGGAGGAAAGGAGCAAAAAAAATGGGAGTGCCATCAAAATGATTAGGCCAAACACAACCTCGAAGACATCAAAGCAGTCCATGCCGCTCGTGCATAGCAGAAAGTACGGTCTAACGTTTTGCAAATAATAATACGTACAATGTATAGTGTATTTTTTTTTTATATTCGTGTTGAATTTCAAACAAAAGTAATTGTAATAAGAATTTAAAAAACAAAAACAAGAAAACGTGTTCGGGCCTTTGTGTCTTGCTGCTGTCTTTTTTTTTTTTAATTTGTCTTCATTGAATTTTTTTTTCTTTGGTCGCGACCAGACCGGCCCATTTGGTACCGGCCCACTGGGCATTTGCCCGTTTGCCCATATAGCCAGTCCGCCCCTGGGCCTACTATAAGTACAAATATTTATACATAGGCCTACATTCTGCCCTTAAGCTCACCCCTAACATTTTAATAAATGTTTTGAATATTTCATTAATAAATATCACAGACTGTGTATAGGTCAGATTTCAGAACACAATTTTGACAAGCTTTCTATCGTTATTTCATTTTGTTTCCAGTAAATATTAAAAATACAAACATTATGATGTTAAATTTCAGAACTATAATTACAAACAAACAAAAACAACTTAAAGCCAAAATATAATTTTAAAAAATACACTTGGGTACAAATACACGTACAGAGCATAGATATGTATAATTATTTTTAAGACATAGAAAAATAAAGGTATATATATATATATATATTGAGCACCAAAATATCTTGAGCCTAAACGGCTGGACCCAAACATCCTGTATGAATCTGTTCTATGTGTCCCCCCTGACCCTCTCCCTGTGTCTTTTTTCTCCATTCACTTTCTGTTTTCACTTTTTTACTTTCATCTCTTTTTGCTAGTTTTTAGACCCTCACTTGTTGCACTCTCTCTTTTGTTCCCTTTTTCACTGTCTCTCTTTTTTTTTTACACACACACACACACACTCTGGCTCTTTTCCTTCTCTGTCTCTTTCCTTGTCTTTCTCTCTCTCTCTCTCTCTCTGTCTTTCTCTCTGTCTTTCCTTCTCTGGCTCTTTTCTATCTCTGTCTCTCTCTTTCCTTCTGTTTCTTTCCTTGTCTATGTCTCTCTCTCTCTTTCCTGCTCTCTTTCTCTCTTTCCTTCTCTGTCCCTCTCTTTCCCTCTCTGACTTTCTCTTTCATTCTGTCTCTCTTTTTCTTTCTCTCTGCGGTTTGCGCGCTGGACTGTCGTTCGGATTTATCGACGGTCGAGGGTTCAAACCCTGCCCGCTCCCATCCCCCGTCGTCCTGCGGGAGGTTTGGACTAGGAAGTAAACTATCTTCAACTCTGAAGGAACATCCGAAACATTTGACAAACAAAACAAGTCTCTCTTTCTTTCTTTGTTTCTCCGTCCCTCTATGTCGCCCCCCTCACTGTCAACCTTTCTCCTCTTTCTCTCTTCATAAACTATTTAATCCAAACGATTCACATTAACCTCTCTCTCTTATTACATGTACTAAACCCATCTAATTATTTCATTGACCACCTACACCCTCCAAGCTCCCAGTGGACTAACTTTCTCTGCCACACTCTTCCCCCCCCCCTTCTCATTTTTGTTGCTCCTCCCAGCACTGTCTAGCTTTGAAACTTTGGACTCCCCAAGTTATTATTCACACAACTCTTGTCTCTCTAGAGTCTCGGGTCTCCTTCCCCTCCACCTATCCGACCCTCTCCTTTTGATTAGGGGGGGGGTGCACTCAGAAGTAATTTTTCCCAGTAATTTTAAGCCGGAGTCCCTTATGGGCGTGCGCGCTGTACTCACTCTCATGGTCGTCCCTGCACTAACTTGGATATGGTGGCAACATTATGTGATGAGAAGGGGGAGAGACCAAATGACTTTTAAATGCGCTGATGGGTGTCAGCGACCAGCTGGTCATTTAGCCAGAGAAGCTAATCGCTTTAGTGATTCAGGGTAATCTTTGTACTCTACACTTCGTTTAGCGGCGCAGTAAGTAAACGCATCAAGTACTTTTACTAAAGCTTACATCTACTTCATTGAAACAAAACACACTGAACGAGACCTAGACCTAGATCTACTAGTTAGTACTAGTCCTGTAAGTGCTCCTTTCGTTAAAACTCAATTAAAGATTCCTGATTGCTAACATCAATGGCTTGAAACAAGTAAGCAAAAAAAAGTTGTTTGTTTTTTTCACTATCATTACTTTTACTCCAGTGGATTATTAGGCTATTTGTGCTATTATTATGTTAAGAGAGTTCGTTAAAACAAAAGTGGCAGAATCTTGATACTATTGATTACTGTCCAGATTGAGCTGTTAATTCAAAAGTTTGGCTTATTGCAGTAACATGGCCAATTAGCTCAATATAAGTCTATCAGTTGTAGGCATATTTGTTTAGTACTATCCTTGGGTTTATAATGTAGGTGAATACGGTGTTCTTGTTTCTTACAAGCTATTGTTTAATTTTCTTTTTTCATCGATCTGCGTGAAATATTAATAATTTATAATATATCAAACCGTTGTTAATTTTTAACCAATTAGATAACTGGGATTTAAAACAAGAAAGACATTAAAAATAGTGTTTTTAAAAGGCATGCCACTTATAGAGCGATTGTTTTTCTCTTCAAAATGAATGATTGTTAGATTAAAAAACAATGGTACATTTACCCCGCTCCCTTCTCCCCGAGAAAGACTCCTGGTTCAGCGAATGTAAATATCTAGATCTAGTACACGTTATAATATTCCAATGAAAAGCATTGAGATCTAAACTTATTAAACTTATTAAACTCTTGAATCAACAAAGCCTTGCTTCTGGAAATTCCCGAAAGCGATAGTCTTTTCAAGAACTCGATGGTCTTTTCGAAACCGATGTTGGATCTAGACCTAGAATCCTAGATCTCGATCTCTAGCCAAATTTAAATTTATTTCATTTTTTTTTACTTCAGAAATTATAACAATCAAACTCGAGTTTTCCCCGTGTGGCCAACGAGCTAGTCATTCTTGTCTCAGCGATATACAGCAACTGTTACATTTCTAGAGACATGGTCGGAGCCGGTTGTTTTGTTTTTTTTTGTAGATAAGCTCCCAGACTACTCCACCCTGTATGACTCTCGTGCGGTTTGCGCGCTGGACTGTCGTTCAGATTTATCGATGGTCCCGGGTTGAAACCCTGCCCGCTCCCATCCCCCCTCGTCCTGCGGGAGGTTTGGACTAGGAAATAATTACCTTCAACTCTGAAGGGACATCCGAAACATGTAAAACACTTTACAAAACATCTCCGACTTGAATAGAGGTTTGTAAAAGTACGCAGTGTCATTTTAATGTGTAGTTGACACCTGCGCAGCTTCAGATCTTCTCGTTTTATACCTTTTTTGGCTTTCATTACAATTTTTCTTTTTTTTTTTACAAAACCTCTTTTCAAGTCAGAACTTCATAGAACCTAGATGTTGGGCGGATGGTAGAACCTGGACACGGATCTCAAAAAAACGGCTCTAACGATTTTCCTAGATCTTTAACAGTCGATGTGTATCACTGGGAAAAGAATAACTAGCTCGTTAGTCACACGGGGGGATAACTCTAGTTTGACCGTACGTGTACGATGCCCGAAAAAAAAAATGAATGAATTATTTGATGCTGTATATTTATTTGAACTGGTAAAATGGAGGTATTGCCTTTCTTTAAATTTACTTTTTAGTAATTTTTTATTTGTAAAGAGTTTGATTTTCTGATATTCACTGCTTCACTTTAAAACGTTAGCTGCTAAATGGCAATTACAGATGATTAAATTATACCTGAGGCATTTCTCTTTTTTTTTTCAAAGAGAAGATAATCGTGTAGGAACAATGACTAATTCATGTAGATAACTTACAACTATAAGTCTTCACAGATACGCATGAAAACAAATATATACAAGAGATTTCCTTTAGTGTACTAACACGACATTAACGTTTTGTCAGTTAGGCTATCCGTTTTAAAAATTAAAAAAGCAGCATTTAAGAAATAAAGCTAATTGTCTCATTCTGAATAGCATGCTTTAATCTGATCTTTGCATTTCAAAAAGGCTTTGATTAAGTTTATGTGTCAATGTTTCTAAAAGACTTACACTCACATACGTCACTTTAAAACTCACTATAGAAATATTTTTCTACCTTGTTTGCCATAGACTCTAATGCAGATTTATTTCACGCTCCCTCGTAACTGTACTTACATTTGGTATTCTAACTAATGACATAATTCTCCAAGCGTAGCCTAAATAGTAAATACCATCCCAAATTACGACCAAATTATTAGACCTACATTAAAGGCAAATGTTATCTTCAGTCCGCTCTCACAACTAATTTTACTATAAAATTTTACGTTCTTCTGTCGCTTAACGACCTGGTGTCCTAAAATTAAACCCCACTTATTTTAGTGCTCGACCCTTCCTGTCCCTCCCTTAGTTCCTAAAATTCTATTCAATTATTCCATGACTGACTCTAGACAAAACGTTATTTATATATTGTATATTTCAGTTAAACCTATGATTGGGATTTAACGACAACAGACAGGAGGTAACAAGGTCAACATGGACTCTCCGCCCCAGACCCCGGCCACGGATCCTCCTCATGACGGGCAGCTCCATTTCTCTCCAGTTGAGATTCCCATCATTTTATTCACAGTCTGGGCCATTGTGGCCAACTCAGTCTTGATCCTGGCCATACTTCGGAATGAACACAGGAGACAGGCTAGTGCTTTGCATACTAGTAATATTTACATGTTGTTTCGTTAGACAACAACTCAATGTTGAAACTGAGTGTCAAGCAACTTAAAGCAACTAATTGTATGAATAAAACTAAAGCCTTTATATAGATCCCAGGTCGAAATGTGAGCTTCCTAACACAATACGCATTCAAATATCAACAAGCAGACACTCTAACACAGCGGTTCTCAACCTTTTTTGCTCGGCGACCCCCAATACGATTCCCCACAAGGCGACGACCCCTAACTGTAAAATTTATTTCGTTCATATGCAAAATTCATTTTTCTAATAGTATATAATCGCATTCAAAATGTAGGTGGGCATCCAAGATGTATTTTCACATAAACTGACCATAGCAAAAGCTTAAGTGATTGTATTTATTGTAAAAATAATTTTGTGCTTAAATTAGAAAAAAAAACAAACTTTATGACTTTCATTCATCGACTTTACTAGTGCATGTTTATTATGTTAATGTAAACTTAAGTGACAATTTAAAAAGTAGGACTAGGCTTGGAAAACGTACATTTCTTAATACAGTGAATTGCGAACATCAGTTCGAACATTGGTCTTTATTCTGTTTTCCCGGGTGAGAAATTCTCCCAGTAGAAAGATAATAATGAAAGGAACCTTCAGTATCAAGTCTCTTTGTGAATTAGTCTTAAAGATATGTTGTCAGAAATAGAAGAAAGAGCAAAGCAATCTCAGAACCGGATATGACTGTAAACACCTGAAACAGAATTGTTTAAATCATGGGCGTAGCCAGGATTTTTATTCGGGGGGGGGGAATTTTTCTCCCCCCCCCCCCCGAAAAAAAATATATACATGTTTGGATGGATGGATGTGTGTGTGTGTGTACATAATTAATCTCTATTACATTCTGACCCTTCATTCTTTTGGAAGACGTTTGTGCCCTTAAATAGGTTCTTCCTGGAGTTAGTGAAGGGGTCTGGGGAGCGCCATTTGTGCAGGCACAAAAATATCTTTAAAAAATGAACCAACTTTGACAATAAAATAACGTTCTATATAAGTTGTACCAACAGGTTTCGAAAAAGAAACCCGTCTTTAAAATCACGTAAACCAGTAACTAAACATTGGCAACGTCTTCAGTGAATTCATCAAGTTAGATGCTAAATATTGGAAGTGGAGAATATATCATTTTCTGAATTACATGATCAATGATATCCGTAGACAACTCAACTATTTACACGTGAAGTGTTTCATTAGATAAGGAAACTGCACTAAATGTATTCACCGATTTGGCTCCAATCATCACTCGATCAATGTCTTTGACAGCTGGCAATATTTACTTCTCGGCAATGGTGTGCGATGTTGAAGCTCTGTCAATTCTGAGAGCCACCAAATAAGAAACCAATTTGTTTTGATTATGGTATTGTTACGAATCTCACTATCCAGGCTCTCTGCAAACTGCACCATACACCACCAACTTAAAGAACTTGACAACTCAGGGCTCCAAAGTAACGTTTGACAATTCAGGGCTCCAAAGTAACGTAACACTTTAATAGTTGAATAAATAACATCCAATACTGTACAATTGGCAGCACGTAACACAAGACTGTACAAATATCTCTCCGATAACACCGTACCGCCGTATCAACTCTTGCACTGGCCTCTCCGTCTCGTTCCGGGCTTGCACTGGGTTCAACAGTTCAGGACTGACTTCACACACTAGGCTCGTTGTGTCGGACTCGATCACAGACCAAGATCAAGACGCCAGTCGTCTCAACTGTACTTGATAGTACTCCGCACTGAACCGTCGTAATGCTCCGTACAGAGCCACACCGCTGAACTATGCTGTAGTCGACCGTGTTCTGAACTCTTGTCGTGAACCTCCTTTCGTGAACCGTCTTGACTGCGACACCTCCGCTCTTATATGGGGTCCCTACTGGCCTTCTCGAACCGGACAGAACGCCGCTCGACGTTTCTATGTGGTCAGATGACTACAACTCTCGTGACGCTCCTGAGCTCTGTTCACGACGGCGATCCTTCCCGAACCGTCCTGTTGACACTCGACTCGGCTGACCGTTGTAACTCGTCACGGTTGACCGCTCGTCTAGCGCTGGCCATTACCCCTCTCTGTGCCACCGCCAGGTTTATAACAGTATAGTACAGCTGAATCTGAACCTCTTGACTTCATCATTTTAAAAACTAAAATACTGGATGTTTTTATCTACAAACTTGCACTTTTCAGTTTGGCTTCATACATTGGCAGATAGAACCTCATTACATGGGAGTTTTTCCAGTTCCTGCTTGAACGTTTGAAGTAAAAATCTAATCGCCAAAAGTGTCATTACATTTTCTCCTCTAACATCGAGATCCATGTTCCTGGGATGTTATGTAATGAATATAAAACTATGGCGTCATACTAGTTCCGATTGCTCCACTTTACAATCCCACAATGAAGCTAAGCAGCCCGTTTGACGAATAGTAATTTCAAAATATTTATGGTGCGACATAATTTTCGAATGAAAATTATATTTAGAAAAAATACTAAGGTAATTACCGATGGAAAAATGAGTCTACCTTCATACATTAATGTTACACTCGCTAAAGGTGCTTTCTATATCCTCTGGTAATATGTCAGTGTTCTTAATTAATATGTCTCCCCCACTTTATTTGTTTTTATTAATTTGACACTTCAGATAATTTCATGATTTTGTATCAGTAACAGTTAGACTGCATAATTTCCCTTTATTTTATGTATTCAAATGTAAATGTATACCATCTATGGTACAAATGTGTTTATGTTACACATTAAAAACGAAAAAAAAATTCCGAAAACCCAAAATTTCCGAGGGTCATAGGCGATCCCCGACAAATGGTCATTCGACCCCCAAAGGGGTCGCGACCCACAGGTTGAGAACCCCTGCTCTAACACAACATATCAACGGCTCTTTTAGTGCAGCCCGTCAACCAAACTTCCTACGGGACACATCAATTAGACAGTATTTACGCATCTACAGGCCGGATTTAAGGGAGCTCACATTTTTAAATATACAATTTTGTTTACAAATTAGATGCATAAGCACTCTATTTCTTTCATCACAAATATGACATGTTTTTAGATTTATTTTATGTACATTTATAAGGATAGGGGCCTCTTCAAAAAGTCCTGGCCAGGGCCTCCACTTACTAAGATCTGGCACTGCCCACCTGTATGTCAATTATCAGCCATGTCTATCTGCATCAATACTGTTACACACTGCCCACCTGAATGTCAATTATCTGCCATGTCTATCTGCATCAATACTGTTACACACTGCCCACCTGAATGTCAATTATCTGCCATGTCTATCTGCATCAATACTGTTACACACTGCCCACCTGAATGTCAATTATCTGCCATGTCTATCTGCATCAATACTGTTACACACTGCCCACCTGTATGTCAATTATCTGCCATGTCTATCATCAATACTTTTAACGCACTGCTTGACCGCATTTTTTTTACTGGTAAAAATAATGTAGGCTTACGATCAAATGGCATTGAACTTAATTGTATAATAATTATTGTTTTGTTTAAATTTGTTAGGTGAGCTTCAACCTACATGTTTGTAACTTGAGTTCAGTCGGATTGCTCCTGGGCTGCTTCGTTCTTCCTCTGCTCATTGACTTTAACTTGAAAAACTTTTGGTCCTACGATGACAACCTTTGCCGTATCTGGCTCATGGCAGACCTCCTCGTGTGTACCGTGTCTGTCCTGGTTGTCTTGGCCATGGTCTTTGATAGGTTCGTCCTTTTCTCCTGCCCAGGTTCCGCTGAAGGAACTTGCAAGTACGTGCTGTCGGCACTGCTGATCATCCTTCCCTGGGTACTGGGCACTGCCATTGTGCTTCCCATCTATCTGTTCGGTGAGACTGGAGATGGTGTTAAAGAAGGAGTCTGCTACCTTCACTATGAACCACCTTTCCCGATCGTGTCTGAGCTGGCAGGATTCATTGTTCCTGGACTGGCCACGTTTGGACTGCTGGTGGCGACAACTCTGACCTTTTGGCTCAAGCGACAAGAGCTTCGAGAAATGGATTTTAGCGAAGAGAGAGAGCATAAGGGTTGGCAGGTAATTTTGAATGTTTGAATTTACTTATATTATATTTTTGTTTCACTGTGTATATTCATTGTATATCTACATTTATGACGAAGTCGTATTTCCCTTATCAGAAATAGATCAATGTCACAACCTAACTTGTATGTTTATACAGGTTCCAGTTTCTGTGAAATAAGGTCTGACATTGGAAATCCCTTTCATTGGTCACTAATAGAGCTCTATTCTTAAAAAAAAAAATAAAGATTTGTAGGCTACACTCCGTGGCGTGGGGGGAAAGGCCAAAGACCTGTCAAGGGTTATTAATCAGCAATAACAGTTTCTAATCAGCCGAGTTATCTCTGTTCTATGAGATAAAATCATAGGACGAAGAAAGATCACAATGTAAGCAATACAAGCAATACAAAGTCAATATGACTGCTAACAACGGGACAAGAAAACAATTTTTTTAATGTCTAAAAGCTAATTATTTTTTGCATAATATTTGTTTTGGGGGTGAGATAAAAACTCAAAAGTGATATATACACCATGTGTGTAGATCTATATGTTTTTAAATTAAATTAAACATCAAATCTTTTCCTACTCCTTAGTCATATATTCGTGTGTGTGTGTTACCACATTTTATTTGTATGGTGTTTATTTTTATTTGTCTACTTTATTTATTTGGGGCCACCAAATTCACTTCGCCTTGGGCCTCCGATTATCTAATACCGCCCTTTAGCTCTCTTCCTCACAATTCCTATTAGTGGAGGGACGTAGGTCTATACATGAAGCTCATGCAGGTCATACACAGATAAAGATCTATAGCTAATTGTGTCAGTTCCTTGTTGGCTACAGAACGTGGCCAAATGAACATTGAGGTCTTCTATTGTAACTGTTGCTTTTTTTTTAAAGCAGTACTCTATGTTTATATCACACTGTAAGTATTGTAAACTATCCAACAAGATGACATCTATGCACGTACTTCCATTCAACTATTACTGGATCAGGCATAGTTCTAACGCAATTCAACTTTATTGAGATAAGCTGTAGATTTTCAATGCATTATTTTTTCCAGCCACATAAACTGTCCAGGATTAAAATAAAATAATAATCCATATCACGGTTTTACTCCATGTCCATATTTCAATTGCTTTCATTCCATTATTTTGATTTCTCTAAAACCTTATAATGACATGTCGAAGTGTGCATTAAGGTTTGAGATTACTTTTATGTCTCTTTAACCAACGGGAAGGCTTTTATCCGTGGTCAGGAATGAAAGATTGGCTCTTCACCTCAGTCCCGAGTTCCTATATCAACAAGATGATCATGTAATCACAACCGTTTTCATGAGACACGACTCCTTGAGCCAACGTCATGAGTTTCTCCTCTCATACAAAGGCCGAAAACCGAGCCCACGAAGGGTTTCTGCGTGTTCCTATAATGTAGTGCCACTAGCCGTGGGAAGGTCATCACCACGCGTTTACTCCCGTGGATATGACATGGTTTTCAAACCTTCCCTAATCCTCAGCACGTGTAATGTATGGTATCTAGTACTGTGGTAGCCCACTTGGTCAGGGGTAGTGTTCGCTACCCGCTATTGGCTTATCCGTTTCCCCTAATGGACATTTTCATGGAGGCACCACGATGACGCCACAGGATTTCATGGGAATGGCAAAGTTGGCAATGCCAAGGGTTCGAACTTGAGACCATCGTAACGATAGTCCGATTAGCATACCATAATAATGATCTAGGCTGTCAAAAATGTCAAGCGAAACTTGAAATTCTTGATTGAGTCGCATTTAAAAGTATGTAAACGTATGATGTTATCCTTATGTCTTGATAGCTTTATATCTGATTTAAGAATAGCTATCGTTGTCTTTCTATCTTGCATATAGGTGTTAATGTTGTGGATAATAACTGTAGCTGTGTTAGGACTGTGGAGTCCATTTGCTGCGCTTAGGATGGCCAACTTTTTCCTGGACCAAACCTTAGAGAGCTGGATCACTTTTGCTATTTGGTTTGGTTACGCTAGTTCAGGTAATGATTACTTGTTTTAGCTTAACCGACTTCTAAACAAACATTACTTGAGAAATGAGGTTTTTTGTTTTGAAAAAAAAAATGTCATATGAATGTTTGAATGACATGGTTTCTAGAGAAAGCAATAATTGAACACCATTTTATGATGGATGATGTGTGGTCATTTTAGTGACCAGCCATCAAAATGTATCATACATTATGTTGTCAGGTAGATCATTACATTATTACATTACATGCTTACTTGGTGATGTTGAGTTGGAATACTTTAACAGACCTTTTTTTTTTACATTAACCATAGACTAAAATATTAGTCAATGTGTTACTAAGTCTTGCTTCTCTACACCCTCGTAAACTGTTGGTTACAGAAATGGATGATACTCCATCTGATGTCCAGCATTATTTTAATTCTGAACCATTCGATGCCCCTTTCAGTATTATATTTTTTTATGAATGTGCATGCAGCCTTTCTAATTATTTCATCATATTCATCAGAGAATCTGCTGCAATAATTATTTTTGTGAACCCTTGAAACTTGTTTCATTAAAATATTGAAATTATCACTCTAAAATAAACTATTGCAATTTGTGTGTCTAGGTGTAAATCCCATATTGTGGATGATAATGCCAAGACTAAGACAGAGTGTGAAAGCTTTGCTCTGTTGCTGCTCTAGAAAACACAGATATGATGAGGATGACTCTGTCTTTGGAGATGAGACAGGTACAGCCATGATGGAAGGATATGCAAAGTCTTGAGAAGAGTGGAACAAGTTTAAAAATATGTGTGTTCACAAAACTTAATAACTTTGTTAAACCTTTGTAAATATTTTATTTGCAGCTTCATTATGATCCATGTTAAGCCAAACTTTACAGTAAATGTTATCAGTTGTCAAATTATTTCCCGATTTTTTACTTACATTGTTTTTGTGATGTTATAAATTTGGAATTGTCTCTGAATAACTTTTTTAAAACTTTTATCAAACAAGATATTAGTACATTTTTGTTTACAAATCCCTAAGGAAGGAGATATTTTTGTGTGGGATATTTGTCTCTCACTTTTATCATGACACTAGAAAATAATCAAGAAGGATCAATAAAAAAAAAAAGAAAATATTATCCCTAGTCTTGAATCTAGTTGATTGCACAGACTGCTGATCTGAAGACAAGAGTCAGGTATAATTACACAGTTTTGTAAACCTGGACTTGGAAACCATGAGCTCACCGTGTTTAAAATAATTAGTGTTAATCATCTGATGTTAAATGATTTGTCATTGTTCTGCTCACACAGACACCATACAGAAACATGAATACAACATACACCCACCCTAAAGACCTTTCAAGTTTTGCTACTGAAACTCTCCACATTTTAAATCTTTTTTTTTTCTCTTTCATTAAGCCAGGACATTTATACCTTCCTCTAGTCTCTGATCATCTCCTAAAGTCACCAAGAAGTGAACTTGTCATACTAAAGGAGACATTTATACCTTCCTCTAGTCTCTGATCATCTACTAAAGTCACCAAGAAGTGAACTTGTCATACTGAAGGAGACATTAATGCTTTCCTCTGCAGCAAACAAACTAATTGATCAATGTCTGAGCTAACAGCTTTCATTAACTCTTTCAGTGTGAAGTTACTCTCGTTGAGTAACTGGTGGAGACTAATTCGCTATTAAAATAAAATTAAATGTTAAATTATATAATAAAATAAAAAAGCTATAATAGTTTTAGTAACTCTAACCACCCTGAAGATTTTTGTTTAGGAAAACCCAATTCTTTTGATCAAAATAATTCACACTGAAAGTTAGCTCTAGTATAAATAACATTCAATCAGTTGTGCACTTTCAATGTATTGAATTGTCATTTGAACATATTGAATTTGCCAGTAAATTAGTGACAAAAGTTATTTAAAAAACCAGGATTGATAGTATTGCAGTATATTTTAGCTATACTTAGGAAAATTATGTTTCTTTCATTGTTAGTCGGTGGACTCCTCATTTTTAACTTTTTAAACGAGTTCTTTTTTATTTTAAATGGGATAATGGTCTGGACATTAAAATAAAGTGTTGCTCTTAATTCTACTACTGCCAGTCTGTCTAGGAAATTTATCTGCACATTCAGTTTATTGTTATTCAACTTTGGAAGAATAATTTCACACACACACACAAAATCCTCATAATACTCATCAAATCATCTGACGTTTGATATTTAATAACTCTTTAAGATATTTTCTGTTCTCACACCTCTCAGAAATAAACAATCAAAACTCCCCTGCAAGAGATAGTTTTTGTTAACGTTTGTTTGTAAAATGTTTTACATGTTTCGGATGTTCCTTCAGAGTTGAAGATAATTACTTCCTAGTCCAAACCTCCCGCAGGATGACGGGGGATGGGAGCGGGCAGGGTTTGAACAATGGACCATCGATAAATCTGAACGACAGTCCAGCTCGCGAACCGCACGACCAGGCAGCCATGTTATAAATGCTTATACATATTATGAAATGTTAAAGAGATTTTTTTGATTAGCACAACTTAGCAATGATTAAATGCATTTTCTTGACAGATGTTTGTATCAGCATCTGCCTCATCAGCATTATCTTTATAGCAAAGATTCTTTCTATTGATATGATGAAGGCCTATGGAATTATATGATTATAGAAGCGGGTGATATGTAATATTTGTTTCCATAATATAATTTAAATTATTTGAAATATAAGAGAATAAATAAAATCCAGGTATATTAAGAATGTGATGTTACAATTAATTACTTGATTATTTAGTTAGTATTTCATTTTTTTTGTTTAAATATCTGCATCAAAACCCATTTCTAAGTTATTTCTAACAAATTTGTATTTTTTAAGTTTGAAGTTTCAACTAATTATGAATGTATCAAGAAATCAAGCTTTTTTTAAAAAAAACAACAACACATTATGTCACTTATGGCTCAAAACAGCTTGGTGAACCTCTGCCCAGATCTGTAGGCCATCATTACATGATTTACTTTTAGTATCCTACAACTTCCTATTTAGTTTATGTAATTGTACTTCAGTCTGTGCGAGTACTTTTATGAAAATGTTTAATTTTTTAATGTTTTTTAACATGACGTGTTAAAAAAGGATGTTAAAAATCCTTAATCCAAAATGTTGCATTTTGTTTGCTTTATGCATTCTAGAATCATTTAAATTATAAGAAATTCTATATTAAATTGTACATTTAAGACATAAGGCATTCCATATCATTGTACACATCTATTTTTAATTCTAATTCAGGACATGTTAAATTGTTTCTAAAAATGTATAACAAGTTTTGTTCCAAAATAGAAATACTATTAAAATATGAGATATTTTATACCTGCTATTATTAAGCACTAACCTTACCAAACTATAAAAAAAAATACTTCAAAGTAATTTTTTTTTCATTGGATATTTGTATGTAATATTTTATTAAATAATAAGAAAACAAAAGTTTTATTTGGAATTATTGAAAAAATGACTATTATTATATTATATTTTTTAAAAAATGTAATGCGCAAATTTTTTGTCATGAAAACTTCTGTTTACAGATACTTAAGCATGTATTATTTTTTAATAAAATTAAATCAATAATACATGATTTAGCTTAGTGTTTCTTTCTGTTTAATATTAAAATTTACAGTAAAAAGTGTAAACAATTTTAAAATGACTTTTTAGTGATATAATAGAAAAAAACAAGACAAATAACTGCATCAAACAAAATGAAAGAAAATTTATTTTATTTTCAATAATCAAGAGCACAATTTGGAGCAAGTGACATTTACAATTCAATTTATACAAATATACAAGTATATGCAGAATACACTGTCATAATAACAACAGCTAGTGTAACTAATTTTTTGACATCTTTACCAGAACATTGTCCATGTAAGTAAATGATATAACATGGCATAAAAAAAATCTATTATATATACATATAGGTCACAGCCAAAAGTATTATGTTATTACAATATGAGCATAAGGCATAAATAAATACATTGTTCCATTACAAAAATAAAGATATTTGCTAACCATTACTGCTAGCTGTTTGATATTACAAAAAAAAAATCAAATGTTTAAGTCACAAACATTCTTAAAGCAAAACAAAAGTTCTTTGTACAGCAATTTTTGTTTTCAACCAGCCAAACTCCAATCTTGTTTTATAAGAGTAAGAAGCTTCTAATAATGCATAATGATGCAGATAAATATACAAGACAGTTTCGGAAGTGAGCTTGTTCAGTTTCTAGTAACTTAAGATAACTGTCCACTTTTAATGAAAAAAATTGCGGCATAAAAAACTTGGAATATTTATTTTTGGGACGAGAGGGCAGAGAAAGATTTATTGGACATTAAAGTGGTCAGAAAACTATATCTGCAGTAGTCCAGGAAGATGTGGCAAGAAAGAATGTCCACCATGACAATTTATGACATTATTTTGTGCCCTTGGAAAAAACAAATGTTTTTATTCATATATAGCAGTCAGAATTTGCTTTATTTTGTCCTAATCAGTGAGCATATGCAACCAGAGAAACTGATGATGATGGAATAAAAGAAAAAGCGACTTGTTAAAATGTACAAGCTATATTCATTATTAATAATCATTTAATATCTTTTGGCAGAGGTAACTAAATGTTTAATATTGTCAATTGTATAGTTATAATTTTAAAATACAACACTGCTTTAAACCAATGTTACTCTTCAAGTAACATTGTTTAGGATCCATCAGATTTGTGTTTTAAACTGAAGTGAAACTTTGTTTAAGAAACTTCTGCTTAGTAAAGGGACACAAGCTAGCATGTAAATAACAAATTTAAAAAAATAAAAAAATGGAATACTAACATGGCAACATTTTGATTAGCTCAATTTATGGATCACCAACAATGAACATTATCAGAAATATGAAGCATAAGGAATTTTTAAAAAATCAAACAGTTTCCTGTTTCCATTCACAAAAGAAAAAGAAGAAACATTTTCATGACATGAATGTAAGAAATTAGGCATTAGAAAAAAAACATACTTTAAACCATGACTTTAGAATATGTAATACATTTTACTGGCACTATACTCGTAATGTTCACATTACAAAAATGATCTGAAAGTAAAATATTCACAATCGTGTATATATGTATACTTTTTAAAGTTCTTTTTTGAATCAGTAAAAGTGAAATTTATATTTCAAGTTATAATACAACTGTATGACTTAACAATGTAACACTCATCAGAAGATAATTATTTTTTTGTGTAAACAAGAACAAAAAGACTAACAAACACAACTATAAGTAGCATTCAAGAGGATGTCAACATGAGAGTTTCCCAAGGAAAATAGAGAATGTTAAGCCAAAAGAGAATGTCAAAATGAGTCAGGCTGAGTTTTGATTAATTTATATTGAAGAATACCTTAGCATAATTGTAATGGAATATCTTTACATAATCTAAAAAAAAAAATTATGAAAAAAAATGTCACATATTTCTTGAAGTAGTGTCTTTATGAAATTATTAAAGAAGGCTCCATAACACATTTTTTTTTTAAATTGAAGAAATATTTAATACAAATTTCACACAAACTATTTTAAATTTGCTTTCATTGTTAAAAAAAAATTAATTCACACTATTAATCTCTTTGAAATTTGCTTTCATTATTAAGAAAGGGATTGAAATCTCAAGAATATGTATGCAACTAAATATACCATCTCCCAGATTTCTATATCATCTTGTTGTCAGGTTACAAAGAAAGAAATTTTTAATAACACAGTACATAAATTTCTTTTTCTTTTCGTCACCTGATAATTAAATATAGCTCTTCAGAGCTAGAGAGGAGGATCAAAGCAATGGAATTAAGATTCTACAGAAGGATCCTAGGTATCACAATTAAAGACCTCATCACAAATAAAAGATTAGAGACTTGGTTAGTACAACAATTGGACCTCACAGACCTACTAACTATTGTAAAAAACAGAAACTAAAACTCTTTAGCCATATTACAGTCTTCAGGACTCGCAAAGACCTTCCTTCAGAGAACAGTACCAGGAAAAAGAAGAAGAGGCAGATAGAGAGAATAATGGGAAGACAACATAAAAGAATGGACAGGCCTGCCATTGAAAGAGGTTCTATTTAAGGCAAAGGACAGAGAGGAATGGAGAAAGACGGTTGATAAATCTTGTGTGGTGCCCCAACAGTCCAACAATCTAAGGGATAGGTGAATGCCAATAAATGAAACATGAAGCTTACCGAGCCTTAACAACAAATGATGGAACAGAAGTACAAGAAGACCTAGTCTTAGTTCAAAAACTACCTAGTGCTAACATCCTGTCTCTCCAGACACTTGTTTTTTGACAACAAGTGAGTCTCAATGTTTGACAGAAGGAAATTATTTGTAAAGAAAACAACTAGAGCTATTGTTAAACAAATAATAACTTTTAGTATTGAAATTTTGTTGAATACAAAAATGAAACTGCTTAGACAACAAAATATTATTAATTATGTTCAAATTATGTTATTGTCAGTATGTTCAAGAGTTAGGCATCAATAAAGAAAAGAGTAAGACTATATAAACAAAAATTAAGAGGTGAGGGTCTATATCTAATTTAACATTCTTTTCTTGTTTGAGAGAGAAAGAGAAGAGAGAGCACAAGTCAAAACAACCTGAAAATATTAAGATTTGTATTTGTAGCTTGTGGGCAGGTTGATTCGGAGTATGAAGGGCAAGAAACTTTTCAAAAAAGTTGATAGAAAGAAAACTTTATTTTTCTAAATATCTAGGTCCTTGTAAGCTGGAATTGACAGGCATCCTGGACAGACATACTTATACCCAACATAATGAGGAGTAATAAAGGGTAGAAATATATTCTCAAAAGCCCATATTATGCTTAAGTTAATTATAAATAAATAATGCAATTTTTACTAATTAATCTTTACTTCTGCCACTAGACTTATTTTTTGTTACATAACCTATCTACTACACAACCGCACAATGCTTTGGTGACTTCGGAGACGTCAAAGTCACCAAAGCATGATGTGGAGCTGACTGTTGGACTTATCATCGTCTAATGTTATCTAAGCTAAACAAATGCATCAAACCACCTAGACGGCCCCAAAAATGCAAGCATGCAAAGCACCTAGATGTTGGTAAGCTCACTGACCCAGATATCAAGCAAGAGCTCATCAACAAACTAGACAGTGAAATTAAAACCCTGCATGAACAAGGATGTGGAAAACAGCTGGAATAAACTAAGGGATTCTGTGTACTCTTTGGCTAGCAGCGTCCTCGGTCAGCCAAAACGCAAGTACCAAGATTGGTTTGACAAAAACAATGTGCAAATTGAACAGCTTTTAATACACAAGCAACATTGCCTTAAGGCCATTGTAATCTAGCTTGGCCAAAACGCAAAGAACGCTACACTAATGCCAATTCCAGCGGAATCTGAGACTCATGAAGGAGTCATGGTATAACAAAAAAACAGAAGAAATCCACTCCTATGCTGACAGTAAAAATGCACAAATGTTTTTTAATTCAATCAAAGCTTTTTATGGTCCTCAGCAAAATGGCTCATCTCCCATATTCAATGCTGATGGAAACAAACTTCTCACAGACAAGGAGGATATACTTGTTTGTTGGGCTAAACACTTCAGTACCGTCCTTAAATATTTATCAAGCATTAGCACCGAAGCAAATCATGTCCAAATTTGGCTGCCCGGATCAATTCATAGCAATGCTGTGCCAATTCCATGATAACATGCAAGCAAAGAGTCCAAGACAAGGAGACTACTCCAAGCATTTTC
This sequence comes from Biomphalaria sudanica, assembly GCA_036873155.1. NCBI lineage: Eukaryota > Metazoa > Mollusca > Gastropoda > Planorbidae > Biomphalaria > Biomphalaria sudanica. The sequence continues at coordinate 240,945 of JAZGLO010006474.1, forward strand.
CTATCTCAAATGGCATGAACAGGGATGTGTGCTGGCTCCAATGCTTTTCAGCATAATGTTCACCACCATGCTGAAAGATGCCTTTCGCACAGAAAGCATTGGAGTTGGTATATGATATCGCACCGATGCAAGTTTATTCAAAGCTCAGACTCAGGCAAGGACCAAGGTAAACTACAACTGCATCAGAGACCTGCTATTCGCAGATGACTGTGCCCTAAATGCCACAAACGAAGAAGACCTTGAAAAGAGCCTGTCCCTCTTCGCTAATGCCTGCATAAATCTTGGCCTCACCATAAATGTAAAAAAGACAGAAGTGCTGCGACCTCCTCCAAGTAAATGTCACAGAACCACACATTCTCATAGATGGCTAGAAATTAGCAAACGTAAAAAAAGTTTGTCTATCTGGGAAGCACCATATCAGCAAACACCAACCTAGATGATGAGGTTGACTTCGTGTTGCTCGTGCCGGTGCTGCTTTTGGCAGACTTTAAGAACAAGTGTGGCAACGGAGAGGACTCAGCATATCCACAAAACTGAAAGTTACAGTGCTGTAGTTCTCCCGTCACTCCTACATGCATCAGAGCACCGGACCCTATATTCCCGCCACACCAAAAAAGCTAAACTCCTTCCACCTAAGGAGTATTCATAAGGTGCGTTGGTCTGACCACATACCAGACACAGAAATCTTAAAGCTGTCCAACATGTACAGTATCAATGCGACAGTAAAAAGTTCCCAACTTCGATGGGCGGGACATGTAGTCCGCATACCAGACAATCGCCTTCCCAAACAACTTCTGTACGGGAAGTTGTGTGCAGGAAAGCACTCCCAGGGTGGCCAATGCAAGCGCTACAAAGAAACTCTCAAGAGCTCCTTCAAGGAATGTGATATCGACATTCACGGCTGGGAAGCATTAGCTCTCAATCGCTCCTCACGGTGTGAAGCTGTGAGTCTTGGAGTCTCAAGATTTGAAGCAAGAAAAGTGGCCAAGGCTCATCTTTGACCCCGAAGGAGGAGATATATACTACACAACCATCATCATTGAGTTTTCTTTCATACTTTCTATTTGAGGAATTCAACTGTTTTATGTCATACAACCATCAACACTGGTTATACAAAAGCTTTAGTTATTTGTATATATATATCTCATTTACCTATTGGGATAATCTCTCATTTACCAATTGGGATGTTTCATTTACCTATTGGGATAATGTCTCATTTAACTATTGGGATAATTTCCCCCTCCTTTTTTTTTCCATTTAAAATAGTCAAATCTTGGTATAAAGTCTCTATTACAAAATTGTTCATTTGAATTCCTTAGGGCCCATACATTTATGTGATGTCACATATAAAGAGAAAAAGAAATGTGATGTTGCTTGCCAAATGTATAATTGATACATTTTTAAAAAAAACAAAACCAAGAGGAATTGATCACAATAAAAATAACAAAATCTTTTGTAAATATTTTTTTAAATGTTTCAAAAAGAACATAAGTAAAGGTTAGATGAACTGGAGTTGTACTGTATCACTAAACTAAAGAATGAGCTGTCTATACAAAGAAAAAAAAAAAAAACAGCTGACATTTAGTTATATATTCTACAAAGTCACTGTCCAGAACATTATCACAAGTTAATAGGTTGATATACAAAAAAAAAGCCATTTTGATCTATGCAAAGCCAACTTGTTTACATATATCTAGCAAGTGTTTTGTTTTACAAAATACATTGAAATTCACAAACCAGAACTCTAGTGGCCAAACAAAATATCTTGACTGTGTTTATAAACTCCAAAGAAAGATATAGATTGTGAAGATTATTAGATGTGAAACCTTAAATAGATGGCTGATATGTAAAAAAAAAAAATGAAATCAAGAGGCAAAGTTGGCAGGAAGGACATGGATCCAACAGAGGGGAATCCCCCAGAAGAGAGTCTGTTGGCGAATTTAATAGTTTTAGATATTACAAGCTATATTAAATTACTGTAATTAGTGTCTTAACCAACTCAGTTTTGAATCACTGAAAACTGTTTTTCACTCAAGTACCTACACAAAGAACAACTGTTATTATTTTGGGCATTTTTTCCATTAGTTGTCTTTGGCATCCCTCTTAAAACAAACATTTTAAAAATAAAGTTTGTCTTATATAATAATCCTGCAACATATCTCTGCTAATTATTATAAATGATTTTTTTTACTAAACAAAAGGCACTATGATAAGTACACAGTGAAAACTAATCTATGCTGTAGCTGAATGAAGTATTGTCTTCCTGAGACATGACATGTTTTTATCTTCTCTCTTGCATGCTAATTAGCAGTAACTTCTTGCAAACAAAGTGCTACAAGTTTTGCTATGTATGGGTTTTGAAATACCATTCGCCAGCACTGAACATAGTGGTGAATGGTTTTGGGCCAATTTGCAGAGGCAAGCACTATTGGTGATAGAAGAGGGACTGGTGAAATCCCTGAAAGAAGAGATGTTGTGTATGGATCTGATGTCTCTTTCAAGGGAGTCTCCATCCGACATAGAGCAGGAGTCATCAGTGGACACAGAGGAGTCTGAAAGAGTTCGGTGACACTCTTGATGATGTGAATTATTATTAAGACTTTGCAGGCCAATAACTTCATGACCTGAACCCCATCTTTGCATTCCCTGCTTCCACTCTGCAATGCCATCCACATTGTGAATAGAGGGTGGTGGATAATGTGGTGGGAGAGATAGAAATGGGGTGACCTCCCCTGAAAAGTCAAGGTCTGAGCTCCAGGACCTGGGGTCACCAGCAAAAGTAGACGACTTTTTATCAGGAGTTCCTTTGTTTGACTGTCCCCACTCCTGGTGCACCTCAGCATGCAGTACAGTAGTTTGGGACCTACCAGGCCCCAGAAATGTGCCATTGATCTGGGATGTCAAATGATTTTCATTTAAATAACCAGCAGATGTGTGCCTTCGATTAGCATGTCTATACTGTCCCATGAGTCTGCACTCTGCCCTGGCTTCCATGTGAGCACTGTTGCAGAAAAGGCATGGAAGCCCATCAGGGTGTAGGCTATTGTCCATAGCTAGGCTGTCCATACTTTTTGACATGGCATGTCGAGCAGGTAGCACAGTCAGGCAGCTGCTTGCTAAGGAAGACGGCAGAGAGTTCTGGCGGTTCTGATAAACAACTGAATTATAAAGCAAGGTTTGATCATTTTCATTTCGTACATACATTTGTGCACGTGGAAGAGTGTTACTGGCTTTTACACTCCTTTCTTTTTCATGTATGTACTGATCATCTTGCTGACTTACATGCTCACATTTTAATGGATGATTATCTCCTGAATCCACATTATTGAAGCTTTTATCTGTGGTATGCATTAAAGGAGGAGTCTCTGTTAATGCTAACAGGGGCTGTTCCATAGAATTTCTTCTGCGCTTTCTGTTTTTACCACGAAGAAAAAAGTTAGGACATCTTTCTGGCTCCAAGCGATCATCCATCCAAGATGGATTTTCTTTGAAAAATGCTTTGGCCTGCTCAAGTATTGCCTTTAAAACAGCTCCCGTCTCTGTTTCATGGTAGTGGTTCTCACAGGTGCTAGACTGGGATACAGAATCAGCTTTCGCAGAATCTGGGCCTTGAGTATTAAAATGCAAATGAAGTTTGTGGATATCTTTCATTAAACAGAACTGTGAAGCAGTCTCAAGCTGTGGGGGAATATCTGAACGAGTGGAGTAGTCCATATAAGCAGTCAGAAACTTGTTCACAGAGAGCCCCTTCTGCTTCTCTGCTCTCATCTTTTCAGCTACATAATCCACAGCAACAGCAAAGTAATCAGGCAATAACTGGTGGCAGTCAGGCTTGAATCGGACGCCTTTTTTAGAACAGCGGAGTCGAGCCCCTAAAGAGCACAGGACCATAATGTAGTCTGCATCCTGCAGGCGGTCAACCAGCCAATCATCAATTCCTTTGTCTGTAATTTCCTGTTCTTCCATAAGATCGACAGACACAGTGATCCCACATGCCTCCATGAGGAATCCAGCAAGGGCCATCACAACTTGCTGGTGTATGGAGCAGTCATATGCATAAAGCAGAAGTACCAAGGGCTGAGATTTCCCATCGATTTCTGAACAATTAGAAAAAGAAAATAATTTAAATCAGAAACTAAAATAAAATGTTATTATTTTTATTTACAATTCAACCCTTGATTTAATAATTGCTTGGGTATTTGAGTTTTTTAAAAGACATTTTAAGCCATTTAAAGTTATTTTTATAAATGAGTTTAATTTCAATGATATGTCATTAATAGAAGTTGTTTAAAACTTATAATGAATATCAAACTAAAGAAAATTTCTATTTATATATAGAGCTTAAAAAATCTAGCATTAACTCATTCAATTCCTGCATAAGGAAAGACAAGTAAATAGTTCTTGTTCATAACACTTAAAATATTAAAAACTAATGTATTATTTGTATGAACAGAATTTTAAATATTAGCAAAACGATTTAATATTTCTTGTAGTAAATAGGTAATATAAATGGAAAATGTTCAGCTCAATTCATTTAGAACTTTAAGCAGTTGACTTTAATTGACTATAAGACTTGAAAGTCAACTTTTTTTGTTTCATTCTTCAATAGGCTTAAGTTTCACAACAAATCTTCCAATGGTGAATGGCTTTGATACTGATATAAAGATGAATGTTTTTGATACTAAGATTTTCTAAAGATGAATGGTTTTGATACTATATCAACTCACCTACAGTTGGGTCCCTTTCAAATGTGTCCAATATTTCATTGTGTGGATCTGTATTTATAAAAAATAAGTAAAGATGATACAAATGTTTTTTATTGTAATCAACTCAATGTTTTTAATATTTCTTTCATCTACACAGTCAAACCATTAGATAGAGACCATGAGACTATGAGAGAATCTTTAACTCTAATGTCAAGGCTGTCCTACTGTATGGTTCTGAAACATGGAGAACAACTGAAGGGACAACAAAAAAAGTACAGACCTTCATCAACAGATGCCTGAGAAATATTCTAAAAATACAATGGTACGACAAAGTAGAAAACACCAAACTGTGGGAGATGAGTGGACAGAAAAATATAGAAGTGCAGATCTTAGAGAGGAAGTGGAGATGGATTGGTCATACTCTTAGAAAAGATACTAGCAACAGAGGTAGGCAGACCTTAGAGTGGAACCCCCAGGGAACAAGACGCAGAGGAAGACCAAAAAGAACATGGCACCGCAGTGTACTAGAAGAAGCCGAGAGGACCAGGAAGAGCTGGGAAACCATAAAAAAACTAGCAAGAGACCATGGAAAGTGACATCTTTTTGTCGAGGCCATATGTTCCATGAGGAACTCAAAGGAGTGATGATGATGATGATGAGAGACAATGAAAGAACAAGTGCTTTATAAAAACTTTATCAAAATTATCAAAAAGACAGTCAACTTAAAAGAAGCAAACAAGAAAAAAAAATCCTGTTCTTTGTTAGTAACAGGGTTCCCCCACCATTCTGAGATTAGGTTTTCAGGAGATTTCCAGGAGAAAATATTCGATTTCAGGAGCGGAAAAACGTGAACTATATCTATATTTAGTAATAAATATAAGAATCACCATATTCAAAAGTAACTGATCAAAGAGTAAAAAAGTACTTGTAAACCAATAAGCCTATTTGCACTACTCTCTCTATATATATATTGCTTGTATTAGTCAACATTAGGAATTAATTAAAATCTCTAAAAACAAATTGCAATGTATAACACATTATCAATATCAGTTTCCTATTTCAGTGTTAATCTCTTGCATTGATTGTTTTTATTAACAATAGGTGTCGTTAAATCTATAAAATCTAGCTCTGAATCATAAAGCTAGAAGTGAATTTGATAGTAAAACCATGAATAGTTTAATTTTGTATAGCAGCTTAAATACTATATTTACCATATTACACTATACTCTAAGCCCCATCTACTTCACAATCTAGATTTATAAAACTAAAACTAAGAGAGAGATTCCAGAATCTAAGTAGATCTCTATTAGATCTAGAATTCTAGAAATATAATCTATACCATTAATCATATATACTCTAAGTCTAAGGCCTCCACCCTAAAAAGTACAGTAAAAGTAGAATAGTAGGCCCTATATTAAGTATATTGGCTATAACTATTAGATCTATATACTGTCTGTAACTATATCACTATCTATATCACTATATCTGTCTCTATCTAGATTGACTTGATATATCTATCTCTATCTGCTATTTAAATCTGACTAGAGATTTACTACTACTACTAGATCTAGAGAAGATAACTAGATCTAGATCGTACTGATCCTAGAAGACTAGATATAGAATAGATCTACATTCTTTTTTTATAATAAACGTATTGATCTAGTAATAGATCTAGATCTAGTCATTTCTAGTAGACCTAGAATACTAGATCATCATCTACTAGTCTAGGCCAGGCATGGCCCAGGCTAGATCTAGAATAGATCTATCATATAGATCTAGTAGATGATTATGTCATTATGAATCATTATCATCTATGATAATCTGTAATGATACTGATAGATGAAAATGAAATAGATCTATTCTATTATCTAGATTTACGGTCTAGTCTTAATTTTAATCTTATCTTATATAATACAGACGTTACTTCAAAAAAGAAGATGAATACGTCCTACGCGTCATGCATATTAACCAATGACTTAAATTCTGCCAAGTCACTGGTTTTCCTGGCTAGCTCAGGCAACCCATTCCATGCTCTAAAAGCACTAGGGAAGGAGTATTTGTACAAATTTGTCCTAGCATATGGGACGAGGAATGTGCCTTTATCTTTGTGTCTTTCAGAGTATTTTATTAAATTTTGTTTTTGTATTTGAAGTTTATGGTTCAGTGTTTTATGTATAATTGCTACTTTACTTTTAAGTCTTCTGTACTGAAGGCTTTCTAAATTTAGAAAGTCTTCTAGATTTAGATCTAGATAAAATAGATCTAGCATTTTCATTCTAATTCTAGATCTATCAAATCTATGTAGATCTAGATCTAGATTTGTTTTTACAAAAATTACTTTTGAGATCGAGATAGACTTAGAATACCGGTACTTAGATCAGGAGGCCGCGGGAACCCTGTAGTAAACTGGTAAAAATGTTCTTGGTTTAATGCAGTACTTTGCATAAATATTTTCTAACTTACAAGAGAGAGCAGCTTGTCTTGATTTGTAGATCCGATACAACAAGAAACCCAACGCTATCAGGCCCACTACTGCAATGACACCAAAAGCTGTTCCCAGGACAACCTGAAGATCTTGCTGGTATTCTTCAGACTCTTGCGTCTCTTCAATAATTGGACCAGTGTTGTCTAAACAAAATATTTGCAAACTTTACAGCCACATATGATTAAACATGAAGAATATTAAGCAAAGGGATACATTTCAAAAACTTTATAATTATTTTTAACTAGTATAGAAAAATAAAATATAAAGGAATGTTTAGCCCAACATCAATTTCAATTAATTAACTATTACTAATTTTGTAAATGTTTTTTTATCTTAAATTTTGGAAAAATTTTGGATTACCATTCTGTGGATGTTTGGTAGTTGAAGAACCAGTTTTCACTTCCCCTACTGAATAAACAAACAAAATTACAGATGTTGAATTGTAAGTAGTATCAAAACCTCATTATCAAAAGTGAACTAAATTTTCTTGAAAATGTCAAAGTTTATAAAGCTATATTATTATAAATAATGATTTAAAAATTAAATTATAAAAATTAACTTGTCAAAGGAAGAAAAAGGATAAATAAGAGAGGGGAAAAAATGAACTTGTTAAATAGCTGTCACAACAAACTCTAATACACTTAAAACAATGGATGAATACAAAATGTTGAAAAAAAAGTGGTGGTTCAATTTTGAGGCTCACAGTATTTTGAAACTTTCAAAGATACAAGAAAGTGTCCAAGCTAATAAGCTAATTGTGAATTCTATTTGAAACTTAGAACTAGGTCTACAAAATTAGAAATTTAGTATTAGCATTACAAAGAAGTAGTGTAATTAGGCCATGCTGCAAGTTTCCCACCATAGCAGTAAATGATCATATAGGCTTTGAGCTACATGGCATGTTGCGATCACCACAATGACATGCTAGATATATACTCAAAGCAATATTCTATTACAAAACCAATGTTTTATATTCTCACACACAACCCCATCTTATCACTGCCTGTGGTCCCTTCTAAGGCCAATTAGCTTCTTCCAGGCGTGTCATCTCTGTGCAAGTCTCTCCAGCTGTCCCCTCAACTTTACCATCAGCTTCCAAATCAGGGCACTTTGTATTTCTGGGCCATTCCTTCTTCCTCTTTCAAAAGGAGTTCCAGATGTATGAAGGCTTGTGAAGGGTGTGACCTATCTATCTCCAGCATCTACCTCAATGAGCTACTGCTTTGTTCTTTGCCAAAGTTACTCATTTGATATCTTGTCAAGCCAGCGAATCATCTGAATCTTCCTTAGGCAGATATTCGTCAATTTTTTTTTTCATGTGGTGGTGGTGGTGGTTCTCCTGAAAGTAGTAATGGCTTAACAATGGCTCTTAACAAAGAGCCTGATCTTGGTGGTGGTGCATATTTCCTGGATCCCCAGGTGTTTTAGAGGTGATGGAAGGCAGCTCGAGCTTTGTCAATGCATGCTCTGACATCTGCAACTGTTCCTCCATGGTTGTCCATAATACTGCCATGATAGGTTCAGTTTTCCATATCTTCCAGTGCTTTGCCTCGTACTGTAATGGGTGTGTTGTAGGATGCACTTAAACTTGAGCACCTTGCTCTTCTTTCTTTTCTATTTATGGTTAGACCCAGTCTGGCTGAATTGTCTGCAAGGGTGCTTATTTTTTCCTGCATCAGTTGTGGGGAAAAAGTTCATGGTCATCCATAATGTCAAGATCATCTGGCTGTTTCATGGTGTCCACTGTATACCATTCCGCTTCTGATCTGTTTCTGTCATCATGACTAATCTATGGCTAGCAGGTACAGCGAGTAGAAAGGCTTGTCTCACTCCTGTTTGGAATTTGCATCTCTCAGCTGTCTGCCATGCATATTCTGCAAGTTATCCCCTTCTTTCTGATGTTTGCATTTTTTCTGACACTCTATATTGTCTTTGTTGTCTGTCAAATGCTTTCTTATAATCTATGCAATGGATGTAGTGAGGGGAGTACTGTTGACAGGTCTGGTGATACCCATGTAGCCTTATGTATTGGTCTGTGTAAGGAGACAGTTCCTCCTATTATTAAGTTGTTTGTGGTGTACAGGTAGGTGAATCTCTCTCCATTATCATTCATCTCCGTTGTCACTGCTATCCCATGATCTCTTCATATCCTCTGTTGTCAATGCTGACTTTTGCGCTCATTATGATGAGGACATTCTTCTTAGGTCTGTCATGTAAGATGGAAATCAACCTGTTGTAAAAGTTGTCTTTCTTCAACTCTTCATTGTCATTTGTTGGGGTGTAGCGAAGGATAATATCAAAGTTTATCCTCTTCTTCTTTGTGTACAACAAGGCTGTTATGATCCATGATTTATACACTACCTACCTAATAAGTGCTCTCTGTACCTGTTTGACAGCATCAGGGCTACTGTGTGTAGCCTTCTGATCATGTCCTGAGAATAAGAATAGCTTGCCTGAAGTCAGTCACATCAGCCCAAATGCAGTCCATCTTGACTTACTGATTCCTAAGATAGTGAGGCTGAACTTTTCTTGTGTTAAATGTGATTTATACATCAATTTTCATGATTTTGTTAACTCAAATTTGTAGCTGTCCGCGAGAATGTGTTCACATGTTAGATATGAGCAGCATATAATATAGTTTATTAAAGTCATGAGCAATAGACATCTAGTTTTAAGTTGTTTTTTTTAATATGCCTATTACCACAAGACTATAGCATGTTTCTAAATTAAAATAAACATTATTTACAGTAAATAGAAAAATGTTTACCTTGATGATCGCCCATTATTTACTAGAGCCCAAGAACTCTGACAAATAAGTGATAACAGCTGGCAACAACATTTTAATCCATTTTAAAAACAAAGATAAACTCTGTTTTAAGCATTTATTGTATGGTTTTTAGTTCTTGGAGAGAAAAAAAATGAAATTTTATATTTTTATAATATAATTTGACAGAGTGTCACTTGTTTTCGTAAGTCTAATTAGAGATAGTGGTAGAAAATAAATTGACATATATATATTAAACCATTAAATTTCATTAAAATAAATTATTTAAAAAAAAAAAAAAAGATGAAAATATCATAGATTTTGGGAACATGGCAAATGCTCACTTTCTTTTTTCCTTAACATTTGTTTAGATAATGCAGAGATACAAACACAAATTAAGCATTAACCCATTAGCTCCTTCAGCAGTCAGGAACGTTTTCTTGTTTTTGACCTAAACCGTTAAAAAACGTTTTTAAAACCCCTATTCAATATAATTGCTTTAAACTTTTTAAATAAAAGATTTATTCTAGTCTCATTGCAAGCATGATTACAGATCATTGTGGAGATAAACGATTTTTAGTAAAATAATATTTTTATTGCTTAAATATTTTTTCAAACAAACAGTCCCATAGTCCCAGTGTGTAAGCCCCCACCTGGGAAAATGAGTATTTTTGAAGCTTTTTTATAAAAGTATTAATAGTACATATTTTTTTTAACTAGACATATCGTTCTATTTTCTTAACCCTCTTTGCTTAGGGCCTAGGAAGCGTTTCTCCTAACCGGAATTAAGAGCTATTGGGTTAATTCCAATAAATAACTCTAAATCATTTAATATGTGAGTAGATTTTGAAGCTGTTTTTTTTTTTTATAATCCCTTAAAAAAGCAACTTTTTAATAACTTTTTTTTATTTACCATTTAAATACGCAATAGATCTAGATTATAGTAGATAGTGATAGAATTTATTAGAATTAAATTTAGACTCTATTACTACTGACTAGTACAGTACACTGAGTACAGTAGTACTATTTGACTCAATTTGAGTATTAGTACTATAGTAACTAATAACTATTACATAATTACTAACTAGTACTAGATCACTAGATGATAGATGTAGTCATAGATGATATGATTATGATTGATATCAAATATCATTGATAGATTCTATGTATATAGTATATATATCACTGTCAGATTCTAATTTTTTCTATCTAGTAGATAATCTACTAGTCTTTGTAGACTAGAGACACTAGAGTCTATCTATTCTTCTAGGACACTAGATGATAGATGTAGTCGTAGATGATATGACTATGATTGATATCAAAATAACATTGATAGATTGATTCTATGTCTAGTATAGTATATATATCACTGTCAGATTCTAATTTTTTTTATCTACTAGACTAGAGTCTATCTATTCTTCTAGGCCAATCTTAAATCTACTTATCTAGGTCTAGGGCTAGATCTAGATCTACTCATCTACTATCATCTAGGACTAGTTACTATGAGTAGTAGCTTGTCATGACCATCTTAAAAATCTAGTCTAGATTTAACTAGATAAATAAAATAAATAATCTAGATCATCTTGTAGAATTGTAGTCTCTAGAATTTCGAGCTAGATCTTGGTCTAACTAATCTAGATCTAGAATAACTTTATTACATTCGAGTTATATTCGATTCGCTCCAGTTCATTCAGTCATTGATTGTTTATGATCTTCTTTAGTTCTTCTGATTACTTAACATCCTTCTTTGGATAAAAACTTACACTTCCGGAATCGGCTGCCACCTCCAGATGGTTAGATACAATATACCACTCAACCCATTGCAGGTCTAATGGATCATATCCTATGTAGATCTAAATAGTCTATATTATATACCATCTTTATTATGAATATATCTATCTAGGTCTAAAAAACAATTCTGTATAATACTAATTGTATCATCTCTGTAGGAAAAATCCACTGTGGGTTTTATGCCCCATGTTTATTAATAATATAGGCCTATGCGTAAAATGGCAAAACTATCAAAAGCGCTATAAAAAAATCCGATTTCATTATCCATATAATATAGCAAATTAGTGCAACGTCTACTTTGGGTCTTGTGAAAACTAACCTTTTTAGCGGCCCCCGAAAGGGGAAAAGACGCTATTAGTTTTGTGCGAAATGTCTGTCCGTCCGTCCCGTTTAGATCTCGTAAACTAGAAAAGATATTGAAATCCGACATCACAATATTTTAGACCATTCAAAGTTCTGATGCAACGGCTACTTTTTTTTTTCTGAAAGCGAAATATCTAATTTTTAAAATCAGTTATGCAAGCTGTTTTTTAAAAGAAAAAGCTAATTAATATGCATCATAATTTAGACCTAGATTAAAACGAATAGTAATCTTGTAAATTTCACTTTCCTAAACATATTACTTTATTGCGGAAATTTTTTATTATTTTTTTTTAACAAAGATTGAGCTTTTTCAAAACAATTAGATCAATTATAAGACATCAGTTGGGTCAGGGGAGGCGCGGTTGCTTAGCGGTAAAGCGCTTGGCTTCCGAACCGGGGGGTCCCGGGTTCGAATCCTGGTGAAGACTGGGATTTTCAACTTTGGAATCTTTGGGCGCCTCTGAGTCCACTCAGCTCTAATGGGTACCTGACATTAGTTGGGGAAAAGTAAAGGCGGTTGGTCGTTGTGCTGGCTACATGACACCCTCGTTAACCGATGAACTTTACATCATCAGCCCTATAGACCACACGGTCTGAAAGGGGAACTAGTTAGGCCAGTTTCACATCTAACTTTACATTCACTTTCACCTATACTTTGATCTGCGGGACCGTTGGGGCACTACACAAGATCTGTTAACCTTCTTTCTCCATTCTTATCTCTCATTTGTCTTTGATATAATTTCATTTGGATGTTCTTTCTGAAAATATTGAAGCCTGCCTGGGTGGACCACTTCGGGGGCGGATTTTGAGTTCGTGTTTCCACACAAACTGTCTTTTGTAACCTTGTTGTTTTTTTTTAATTACTGTTTCAACTGTAACTTATGACTCTAAAGAAAAAGAAATTAAACAAAAAAAATGGTAAAAATATTTATAATCGCACAGATGTATTATTGTTAGTCTAGTTGTTTTTGTTTAGCGCAATTGCAGGCTTTTAGTTTTCTCAATGCGCTATGATCCCAACACTTGTCTAAACCAGTTGGGAAAGGGGAGGCGCGGAGAAAGGGGTATCTTGGGGTGGTAACCGGGATCGCTTTTTTTAAATGCATTTTATAAATAAATAAAAAAAGTTGTGCGATTTGAATTCAAACTCGAAGGCTAGAGTCTTCTCAAGCCAATACACTAGAACTGTTACATTTATGTGTATTTATGTTGTACGTGTTTGTTGTGTTTGTTCTCCTGTGGTCTTCCTTGTTCTAATGTACAGTGTGTTCACGTGTTTTTCTCAAGTATGTTATTAGTGTAGACAGTCTTCTGTTTGTTTGTTTTTCTCTTCTTGTTGATGTTAATAAAATGGAGTTGTATCTTAAACATTGTTGTTTGTAATTAAATCATAATTGATAACATAACATGGTTGCAGCCTTCTAAAAGTTCTAAAATGGAAGAGGAATCACTAGCTTGCGCTTCGCAGATGACATTGGTGGCCTAGCAGGGACAGAAGAAGAACTAGCTGACCTTGTGATGCGCATTGACAAGACTTCCGCAGCATATGGCATGCAAATAAATGCCGAAAAAAAAAATTATGACCAATAGCCAACAGGGCTTTAAAAGAGGCATCAGTATTGGAGGTAAAAAGCTGATTAGTGTTAACAGCTTCAAATACTTCGGAGCTATATATATTGTCTCAGATGAGGGAACAAAACCCGAACTACTGGCCCGAATAGCACAGTCCAAAGCAGCCTTTAAAAACTGAAAATAATTTGAAAAGACAAGGGCTTGGCCCTCGGTACAAAAATCAGACTGATGCGCTCCCTGGTCATGGCCACATTTTTATATGCTTGCGAGTCTTGGACGCTGACTGCAGAGCTAGAAAGGAGGATCCTAGCAATGGAATTGAGATGCTACGGAAGGATCATAGGCATCATTTTCAAAGACAGCACCGTAAACCAAGAGATTAGAGACAGGGTTACTGCAGGGATCGGACCCCATGATGACCTGCTAACTATTGTAAAGAAACGCAAGCTTAAAATATATGGCCATATTACAAGATCCATGGGGCTCGCAAAGGCCTTCCTTCAGGGAACAGAAAAAAAAAGAAGAGGCAGACAGAGAAAGCGATGGGAGGACAAAATAAAAGAATGGACCGGCCTTCCATTGATAGAGGTTTTAAACAAGGCAAAAGACAGGGAGAAATGGAGAAAGACGGTCGACAAATCCTGCTTGGTGCCCAACGGCCTAACAGACTAAGGGATAGGTGATGGTAAAATTGACCGACACCTAAGTCACATGGGTCGAAAACTTATACAACTAGGTCAGGCCGAGTGGTCAAATCCAAAAGAACAAGTGACTATGTATATGACTGACCTCAAACACCGGAATTGTTTTATTTATATGTGTATTTGTGTTTATGTATGTTGTGTATTAGTTTCTCTTTGCTTTATTGTAGTCTCCGTTGTTCTAATATTCAGTGTGTTCACGTGTTTCTCTCAAGTACCGGTATGTTATTAATGTGTTCTGTGTTGGCAGTTTTCTGTTAGTTTTTTTTTCTTTTTCACTAACCACTGTGCGAGCGAAATGCTGGTGAAAATAAAAGGTTTTATAGTTATCTCTTGTTAGTTTCAATTCTTAAAGCCAGGACCTACTTCTCTACACAAAGTATAAAGGGGACTAATTCAAATTATTGCACCACATCTGTAAAGTACAAGTTCTTACCCTTGTCCGATACCAAATAAAATAATAAATTACCAATAGTTATAGACTAATTCGTACACAATTTTAAATTGGTTCTTGTTCTGTCTGGTACAGAAGTAATTGAGCAAAATTTCAATTTGATCTGAGATTGGGTTTTGGGGAAATAAAGTGTGCAAACTTTTTACCAGATAGACAGACATAGTTTATAGGCCTATAGGTTTTGTAATTAACAACCCCTGTCCTACATTATGCCCAAGGAACATAACATTTTCTAGCTTCATTGGTTTCAAAGTACAATTGCCCTTAAAGCACCAAAAAATACAAATAACACTTTCTATGTGTGTATTCCAGTCTTCACTGAGTGCTTGCGAAATTTGGAGGATCAGGAAGAATCGAGATGCTATAGAAGGAAATGTAAAACATTATCTAAATGAAAAACAAGCCTAACGATGAGAACATGCTGATAACAGTTAGAAAACGCAAAACTCAAATTGTAAAACGTGAGCCGATAAAATAGCACCGACAAGATATTTTAGTCAAAATGGCGCAGACAATAATGCGCCGTCAAAACAGTGATGACAAAATAGCGCCAATGGCAATAAAATATAGAATATTGTTCTCATGGATGATGTGATTGGGGGGGGGGTCTTGAATGAAACAATGGAGATTTATATATATATATAAAGATATATATAGATCTAAAGATAGATGCAACATCTGCAAAAAAGTATGCACCATGAAACAGAAAGCCATTCAATGCGACACCTGTGATGAATGGTACCATGCATCATGTCTCTATATGAATACACCTGTGTATTATGTCTTAGGCAACAAAGATGCATCATGGCACTGTGTACCGTGTGGGTTACCTCAGTTTACATCAGGACTGTTTGATTCCTTTGATGCGGACACTTCTAACCCATACAACATCCTAAACACCATCACAAAACAAACTCACCAACCACTAGCCAGATCCACTCCTGTTAAACCTAAATCTACTAAAATTAATACAGCAGCCTCACTAGACAGACCTGCTAAAGAAGTAATACCAAAATACCTTAAAACCTTAGTAATAAATTTTCAAAGCATTAGGAACAAAACAGCAGACTTAAAAATTTTATTAGAATATGAGAAACCAGACATAATTGCAGGAACAGAAACTTGGCTACATCCTGAAATTTATAATGCAGAAATTTTCAATAGTGATTATGAAATTTTTAGAAAAGATAGGGCTGATAATCATAGAGAAGTTCTTTTAGCAATAAAAAACACTCTTATACCTAACTCAAAAAATATAGAATCTACATTTTGTAAAATTAATACAACCTCAACATCCCTAATAATAGACAGCATTTACAGACCACCAAATTCTAGTTTAGAATACATGCAGGAACTATGTAATCAGATTACTACACTTAAAGAGACAAATAAAAATGCAGTTTTTTGGATTATGGGTGATTTCAACCTACCTGATATAAATTGGAAAACACTAACCATAGATAAACACCAAAACCTTAAGGACATAAAGGAGCTTTTCATAGAAACTTTACACAACCTAAGTTTAGATCAAATCATTAAAAAGCCAACTAGATTAAACAACACATTAGATCTCTTCTTAACCAACAGACCTGGATTAGTAGTTGATTATGATATTATCCCTGGTCTATCAGACCATGACATCATAAAAATACACAGTCAGATAAAAGCAGTAGCCAATACAAAACCCAAAAGAAAAATCTTACTCTGGAATAAATGTAACCTAACACAACTACACCAAGCTGCATTAAACTTTGAACAAACATTCTTATTAGAAAAAGACATTAACCAACCAGTCGATGACCTCTGGAATTTCATTAAAAACCATCTTAAAAGCATTATAGAAAATCATATACCAACTAAATACACATCAAACAAAATAAATAAATGCTGGTTTAATAATAGACTAAAGAAGCTTTGTAAACAGAAGGAAAACCTATATAGAAAATTTAAAGAAACCAAGGCAGAAAGAGTTTACAAAAAGTATCTAAAAATTAAACACCTAACCCAAAAAGTAAGCAGACAGCTGCAGAGTGAATACATAAACAATGTAATATCTAAAGATAACAACAAAAACCTATGGTCATACATTAAGTCTAAGAAAATGGAAACAACAGGCATAGCGCCATTAAAAGATGAACATAACATAATACATAATGATAATGAAACTAAAGCAAACATCCTAAACAATACTTTGCATCAGCATTCTCAGCCCCAGGAGACAAAGACATAATTCTTAATTTGAACCAAGTAGACAACATAGAAGATTTAGTAGTACAAGAAAATGGAATTCAAAAACTATTAGCCAACACCAAACCAAATAAAGCGTCTGGACCTGATGTTATTCCAGCTAGATTACTCAAAGAACTAAGCAATGAGCTAGCCCCAGTGTTCAAAATACTCTTTCAGGCATCACTTAACCAGGGCAGAGTACCAAAGGACTGGAAAGAAGCTAATGTCACCCCCCTATTTAAAAAAGGAGAAAAATCTGATCCAGGAAACTACAGACCAGTATCACTTACCAGCATCACATGTAAAATCCTAGAACACATAATATGTAGCAACATCATAAACCGCTTAGACAAACATAATGTCCTCACCCCATACCAACATGGCTTTAGGAAATATAGATCATGTGAAACACAACTAATAGGACTAATTGATGATTTTTCAAAAGGTTTAGATAATAGTGAACAAATAGATGCTATCTTACTAGATTTTTCCAAGGCTTTTGACAAAGTTCACCACCATAGTTTGCTTAAAAAATTAAAATATTTCGGCATTAATGGTCCACTGCATCAGTGGATTAAAGATTTTCTGATAGGGAGAGAACAAACTGTAATAATAAATGGCTCTAAATCAACACCAATGAAGGTAAACTCAGGTGTACCTCAAGGAACAGTCTTGGGTCCACTACTATTTTTAATTTACATAAATGATTTACCAAATTGCATTAGTTCAGGAACTAAAGTCAGACTATTTGCAGACGATTGCATAATATATAGAACAATAAAATCATTACAAGACACAGATATTTTACAAAGAGAATTAGATGAATTACAGAAATGGGAATCAAATTGGAGCATGTCTTTCCACCCAGAAAAATGTCAGTTGTTAAGAGTAACAAAAAAACTAAAACAAATTAATCCCACTTATCTTATTCATGGTAAACCAGTAACACAGACTAAAAACGCAAAATACCTAGGTGTAATAATAAATGAAAAACTGTCATGGAATCCACATATTGATGAAACTATAAAAAAATCAAACAAAGCATTAGGGTTTATTTAAAGAAATTTCTATAAATCAAATAAGAACATAAAACTAAAATGTTATTTAACCTTGGTTAGGCCAATAATAGAATATGCATCCACCGTTTGGGACCCCTCAACTCAAGAAAACATTAAGAAACTGGAACAAACACAAAATAGAGCAGTGAGATTCATAACAAACGAATATTCACATTTGACTAGAGTAACACCATTAGTAAAATCACTAAATTTAGGAAGCCTTCAGGACAGAAAACTCAAAAGTAAAGTAGCAATTATACATAAAACACTGAACCATAATCTTCAAATACAAAAACAAAATCTAATAAAATACTCTGAAAGACACAAAAATAAAGGCACATTCCTCGTCGCATATGCTAGGACAAATTTGTACAAATACTCCTTCTTCCCTAGTGCTATTAGAGCATGGAATGGGTTGCCTGAGCTAGCCAGAAAAAACAGTGACTTGGCAGAATTTAAGTCATTGGTTAATATGCATGACTAAATGCATGACGCGTAGGACGTAATCATCTTCTTTTTTGAAGTAACGTCTGTATTATATAAGAAGAAGAAGATATATATACGTGTGTGTGTGAGAGAGAGAGAGGGGGGGGCAGGGTTAGACATGAATATAGCGAAACGGGTATTTGAATAGGTCATCCACTGCCTATGAATACCCAAATCTATTGGCGAGATAAGAAATGTTACAGTCAGCTCGATTTATCCCGTCACCCAAATAATCATTGTTGTAGTCATGACACGCCGGAGATCGAGGAACGAGAGTTGCAGTCTGAGAAAATCATAAGAAAAATATGTAGCACACTTACCGGTATCATTATAGTCATGGCCAGACAGTGCAAGATTTTTTAACCGCACTGGGCATCGCCATTAAAGGGCATTCATTTAAAAATATATATATATAAATTCCCACACAATATTATGTTAAACAATAGAAGAAAAGGAACATATAATTAAATGTACAAGGATTCTTGTTACTTTTTTTTAACATGACATTCTTTTTTATAGTTATTAAATTTAGTACATATTAAATCTTGAAGAGGGTCGAGACATCCACAAAAATCCTGCCCGGGGCATCCACTTATTAAAATCTATAGGCCTACATTCTGATGTGTTCTGAGGCGAATAATTAGACGCTGCGGTCGTGTCGGGATAACTTGTAATAGGGGTCGTATTTCTTGTAAAAAAAAAAAAAATACAAAATGTTCACCCCTCCATCCACAAACAAAAAAACTCGATATATAATATATTACCAAGGAACATTCACGATCTACCACTCTCCATGTTTGTTGCTTTTCCCCGAGATATTACTGTTAGATAAGATGGACATCTCTCTAGATCTATATACACATCTATTAGATCAATACAGGTTAGAGTCACACACAGTAGTGCCCAAAATACGGCCCGTGGGCCAGATCCGGCCCGCGACGTGGTTTCATCCGGCCGCCGAAACGTCAGCACAAAGTGTAGAAAAAAAATCCACTTAAAAAAAATCTGAAAGGGGAACTTTACTTTTTTTTAAATGTCAGGGCCTTGACATTTGCTCTGATGGATTGGTACCATGGCATTTAATATTTGTACTTTTACGAAATGGAAGAGCAGAAGAAACTACAAGTGGACTATGAATTTAGAATTTACCAGGAAAAGTGAACGGATCTTAACTTTCTTGTGGTACATGAATTGTAACATGATAATAAGCCAGCATATTTATTTTATTAAGAGACTAAGTCTGTTAAAAAAACAACATATAACATAAATGGCATTATAAACCAAATATGGCTGCAGTCTTAGTTTGAGCCGCGAATAAAAATATTGTCAAACTATGCCTAGAGATTGGAGGATCGATGGGAATATTTACCAAAAAACAACAAGAAAATGAGTCTACAATGTCGCTCACATTTTAATTATTGAAATGAAACAATTTTCCGACGCGTAAAAAAATAACTTCAAATAACCCATTATTTAATCTAAGTACCAGATCCAGCGTTTCTAAAAAAAAATTGTATAAGGTCAATTTCATATCGTTTTGTACATGTTTGGTCATGTGGCCCGCGACACGAGTGATGGAAATTAAAATGGCCCGCAGGTCGAATTAGGTTGGGCAACACTGGTTAGAGAAATCAGAACATCCCGATTGGCTCCAAATTTTAAACCAATCGGGATCTAATTCCGGGGTGTATTAAAAATAGATTAAGATACTGACATCGCATGCGGACCGGCGACAGAGAATCTAGAATTTAGACTATAGATCTAGCGTCTAGATCTAATTATCTAATCTATATTGTAATCTAGATCTAGACTATATTTAGCTAAAGCAATTTAAGGTAAATTCAGTATTTGACTAAGAGTATTGCTTTCTCATTTTTTTCTGTTGCCTTGCTTGTGACACTTGTGTTTTTAATATTTTTTTTTCAAACTTAGTCGGACTCGTCTAACTCTAAACTAAAACTCTAACTAGATCTAGATCTAGAGTCTAGATCTATTTAAAAATTTTAGGCACTTCGACGACTTTGTCTTTAACAAAAAAAAATGTTTTGATCATATTGTTTTGTAATTGTAATACTAGTAACTAATGGTTCAATATAGATCTAGATATTACTTAAATAGAGCTTGGTTTCCCATGAACTTCGATGAAGCCCATTTACAAAAATATCAAAATTATGTTTCTATGATAATAAGTACTAGACTCTAGATCTAGCACTCTAGTTAGGCACTTCAACAAAAAAATTTGTTTTGATCATATTGTTTTGTAATTGATATCATTAAATAGAGCTTGGTGTCCCATTTACAAAAATATCAAATTTATGTTTCTATGATAAGTATATCTAGAAGCAAAGTTATGATTTTTTATTTATTTATTTTTTTTCTTCTTTGGCTTTGTATTCAATAAAAAATTTTGGTACCCGAATTTTGACTTTTTGTTATTAAAGCATGCATATCTTTCTTATTATTCAATATTTTTTGTTGAAATTTTCAGAAGACTTTATGCATGTTGTTTAAAGTGTGATATGACCCCAATCTTTCATCTAAGCCGATTTTTCATACTTTTACAGCCGGGCGAAGCTGAAAATAGAGTCGACAAATTTGGTCGAAATTTGACTTAATTAATGCACAACTTTTTTATTTCTCAATATTTCCATTTTAAATTTTCAGGAGACTTTACATGCACAATTTTTTTATTTTTCATCTAAAATCTAAATGTATTTTTCATACTTTTACTTATAAAGCCGGACAAAGCTGAAAATATAAATGATGAATTTGGTCGAAATTTTACATGCACAATTTTTTATTTTTCAATAATTTCATTTCAAATTTTCAGGAGACTTTACATGTTCTTTAAATTTAAAGCATTATACGACCCCCAAACTTTCATCTAAATCTATTTTTCATTCTTTTACAGCCTTTTGTAGATGAAAATAGAAACGACATATTTGGTTGAAATTTTACTTATTCATGCACAACTTTATTTATTAACAGGGTTCCCGCGGCCTCCTGATTTTCCAGGAGCTCCTGGAAATCTCCTGAATTTGCAAAATATATGGAAAAAGTCCTGGAATTATAAAAATAGAAGACGAAAAAAATAAATGGCATTGTTGGCTTTCATTTTATAAAAATGTAATAATATGGCGAATTCAAACCTAAACCTAAAACGAATGTCTAATACTTTGTTTACTTTAATTGTCACTGGCATATATAGATCTAAGTATTCTAGATCTAAATCTAGAAAGACTTCACTAAATAAATTAATCTTGATCTAGTCTAGATTTTAGATGAGTTGTAGTAGTCACTAGTCAGTCAATAGATTTAATTTAAATTTATATCTGGAAGCCTATTATCATTCTTTTACAGCCTTTTGTAGATGAAAATAGAAACGACATATTTGGTTGAAATTTTACTTATTCATGCACAACTTTATTTATTAACAGGGTTCCCGCGGCCTCCTGATTTTCCAGGAGCTCCTGGAAATCTCCTGAATTTGCAAAATATATGGAAAAAGTCCTGGAATTATAAAAATAGAAGACGAAAAAAATAAATGGCATTGTTGGCTTACATTTTATAAAAATGTAATAATATGGCGAATTCAAACCTAAACCTAAAACGAATGTCTAATACTTTGTTTACTTTAATTGTCACTGGCATATATAGATCTAAGTATTCTAGATCTAAATCTAGAAAGACTTCACTAAATAAATTAATCTTGATCTAGTCTAGATTTTAGATGAGTTGTAGTAGTCACTAGTCAGTCAATAGATTTAATTTAAATTTAGATCTGGAAGCCTATTATTCTAGCCTAAGATCTAGAGTAGTTTATGCTATTCAGACACCTATGTGCCCAAATTTGAAAGTTTTGACTTTGACAGCGCATTATTTGACAATGGTTCGACATGGAAAAGAAAAGAAGTATCAAAATCGTCTTTAGTTGAAGGAGAATAAGGATGACTACTTACTTACATTTGTACTCCTAACCTAGATCTATATTTGTTATTTTAAAAAATCTAGCAGTTCCCGTAGCAGGCACAAATTAGAAAAAATATATGTTACAATTTTGAACTTTTTTTTTTATTTATAGATCTATTTATTTTTGTTTCAAATGACATACTTTAAGTTTCCTGAAAATTTGAAATGGAAAAATTGAAAAATAAAAAGTAATGCATGAAAAAGTCAATTTCGACCAAATTTGTTCTATTTGCAACATATTTCGGCTGTAAAAGTATGAAAAATAGGTTTAGATGAAAGATCTAGTCTTTATACTATATAATGCCTTAAAGAACATGTAAAGACTCCTGAAAATTTGAGGTGAAAATATTCACAAATTAAAAAAAGTTGTGCATGAACATTGAACAAGCCAAATTACAACCAAATTTGTTGTTTCTAGTTTCAGCGTATTCCTGCTGTAAAAGCATGAAAAATAGATTTAGATGAAAGACTTGGGGGTTATCTTATCTTATATAATCTTATATAATACAGACGTTACTTCAAAAAAGAAGATGATTACGTCCTACGCGTCATGCATTTAGTCATGCATATTAACCAGTGACTTAAATTCTGACAAGTCACTGGTTTTTCTGGCTAGCTCAGGCAACCCATTCCACTCTCTAATAGCACTAGGGAAGAAGGAGTATTTGTACAAATTTGTCCTAGCATATGGGACGAGGAATGTGCCTTTATTTTTGTGTCTTTCAGAGTATTTCATTAAATTTTATTATAATAATTTATTAAATGATATAAAGAGCATGTAAAGTCTCTTGAAAATTTGAAATGGAAATATTGACCAAAAAAAAATTGTGCATTAAGTCAAATTTCAACCAAATTTGTCGTCTCTATTTTCAGCTTCGCCAGGCTGTAAAAGTATGAAAAATCGGTTAAGATGAAAGATTAGGGTCATGTCATGCTTGAAATTTAAATTTAAAGAACATGCTTAAATTAAAGTCTCCTGAAAACTTTATCCAAAAATATTGAATAAAAAGAAAGATATATATGCATGCTTTGATATCAAAGAGTCAAAATTCGCGTGCCAATTTTTGAAAATTGAATACAAAGCCAAAGACAGCAAAGAAGAAAAAAATTAATACAAATAAACAGTAGCTGTGTGGAAAAAAAACCTGGAAGCGCTGAAGAAAAACAACAGATAATTAGAGATTGCATTTTTGATGTTTGTTTTTTTTAACATCTATAGGCGCCTAATTAATGCTTAATGATGATTTATTTTTTTTAACTTATAATGAAAATATCACTTTTTTTGTTTTCACCAATACAGAAGTTAGGATAGAGAACAATATCATGCCTGGCCTTAATTCTACCAAGTTTTATTGCTGTAAGTCTTACTCAGCGCTTACAAAGTGGAAAATGCCATTTAGCAAAGAAAATAATGGCCATGGTCAGTTTTGGTGATAGTCTATATAGAAAAATTTTGTAAACAAAAATATAAACATGTCAGGCTTTGTAAACCCTAATATTCTAATAGTTTTTGTGTACTAAACACCTAAGCACGAATTGTGACGAATTTTAAAGCGCATCTGTAAAAAAAAAACCCACTCAGGTTGAAAATGTGGAATTTTGGGCCCCAATGTGGAACATAAACGCATAAATTTACATTTGGAAGCCATAATTCACGTAATAAATAAAACTTCAATTATTACTTAGATAACGATGCTGGTTTGCTCCTTATACATACATGTAAATAGAATAAGTCAAAGTAAGAGAACATGTCATTCAATCAATAGTTCTTACTCTATATGATGAATTCAATTCAAAATGTATTCTAATGTTTCTATCTGTTCTGTATTTGTTACTACTAGAACTTGATCTAGTTAAATCTAGTAACTAGACTAGATATTTTTTAGAAGTATTTTTTATTAAAGAAACGATTTTCCAAGTTTCACCCTAACAAAATTTAAAAAAAAAAATGACCACAAGTAAATTTTACAATCAATTATATGACTTTCAGAAGATTGACAACATTGTGACTGTCAAGTTTGATCATTCCACTTTATCTACCGCCCCCAAAGCAGCAATGGAGCCAAATGTTATATTATATATCTCAAATCTCTTATAGTGGGCATTTTCTGCCTACGTTGGGCATTTCCTATGGTGCCAAAGAAAGTGACACCCAAGAGCAGCTTTTTTCCAAATTAGATGTAAGTGAATGTCTTTATGATTAAGCTTTTTTTCATTAATATGTTGATCATGACTTAGCCTTTGAGTGATGATACAAAATCAAGGCATAGTTCAACTGAAAGTTTATGTTGTTATGATTCTCTGATAAAGGCTAAAACATAACTCACCAATTTTTTATAAATATAAAATTTGTGTCTTAATTTTTTTTAAAAAAGCTAACTTGTTTTCTAGGATGCAACTCTAAGAATTATAAATGATGGAGGACTCCCACAAGAATATGCTTATGTTGATTTCAAACCGAAAGAATCTTTGCTGGAAGCTTTTACTTTCTAAACGATAAGGTAACTTGTTAAAGCTTAAAAATAAATGTTCTTTAGCGCAACTGAAATGCTTGTCCACTTTCTCCCTTAACATACTGTGTAAGGACCAAAAAATATTGTAACCACCTTTAGGGATGCAACTCAATGTAGGATTATGGTTAAATAATAGATGCTTATTCGGAAATGCCCCCCCCCCCCCCCCCCCCCCCCAAATACCCAGAATGTGGAACACTCAGGTTGAAAATGTGGAATTTTGGGCCCCAATGTGGAACATAAACGCATAAATTTACATTTGGAAGCCATAATTCACGTAATAAATAAAACTTCAATTATTACTTAGATAACGATGCTGGTTTGCTCCTTATACATACATGTAAATAGAATAAGTCAAAGTAAGAAAACATGTCATTCAATCAATAGTTCTTACTCTATATGATGAATTCAATTCAAAATGTATTCTAATGTTTCTATCTGTTCTGTATTTGTTACTACTAGAACTTGATCTAGTTAAATCTAGTAACTAGACTAGATATTTTTTAGAAGTATTTTTTATTAAAGAAACGATTTTCCAAGTTTCACCCTAACAAAATTTAAAAAAAAAAATGACCACAAGTAAATTTTACAATCAATTATATGACTTTCAGAAGATTGACAACATTGTGACTGTCAAGTTTGATCATTCCACTTTATCTACCGCCCCCAAAGCAGCAATGGAGCCAAATGTTATATTATATATCTCAAATCTCTTATAGTGGGCATTTTCTGCCTACGTTGGGCATTTCCTATGGTGCCAAAGAAAGTGACACCCAAGAGCAGCTTTTTTCCAAATTAGATGTAAGTGAATGTCTTTATGATTAAGCTTTTTTTCATTAATATGTTGATCATGACTTAGCCTTTGAGTGATGATACAAAATCAAGGCATAGTTCAACTGAAAGTTTATGTTGTTATGATTCTCTGATAAAGGCTAAAACATAACTCACCAATTTTTTATAAATATAAAATTTGTGTCTTAATTTTTTTTAAAAAAGCTAACTTGTTTTCTAGGATGCAACTCTAAGAATTATAAATGATGGAGGACTCCCACAAGAATATGCTTATGTTGATTTCAAACCGAAAGAATCTTTGCTGGAAGCTTTTACTTTCTAAACGATAAGGTAACTTGTTAAAGCTTAAAAATAAATGTTCTTTAGCGCAACTGAAATGCTTGTCCACTTTCTCCCTTAACATACTGTGTAAGGACCAAAAAATATTGTAACCACCTTTAGGGATGCAACTCAATGTAGGATTATGGTTAAATAATAGATGCTTATTCGGAAATGCCCCCCCCCCCCCCCCCCCCCCCCCCCAAATACCCAGAATGTGGAACACTCAGGTTGAAAATGTGGAATTTTGGGCCCCAATGTGGAACATAAACGCATAAATTTACATTTGGAAGCCATAATTCACGTAATAAATAAAACTTCAATTATTACTTAGATAACGATGCTGGTTTGCTCCTTATACATACATGTAAATAGAATAAGTCAAAGTAAGAAAACATGTCATTCAATCAATAGTTCTTACTCTATATGATGAATTCAATTCAAAATGTATTCTAATGTTTCTATCTGTTCTGTATTTGTTACTACTAGAACTTGATCTAGTTAAATCTAGTAACTAGACTAGATATTTTTTAGAAGTATTTTTTATTAAAGAAACGATTTTCCAAGTTTCACCCTAACAAAATTTAAAAAAAAAAATGACCACAAGTAAATTTTACAATCAATTATATGACTTTCAGAAGATTGACAACATTGTGACTGTCAAGTTTGATCATTCCACTTTATCTACCGCCCCCAAAGCAGCAATGGAGCCAAATGTTATATTATATATCTCAAATCTCTTATAGTGGGCATTTTCTGCCTACGTTGGGCATTTCCTATGGTGCCAAAGAAAGTGACACCCAAGAGCAGCTTTTTTCCAAATTAGATGTAAGTGAATGTCTTTATGATTAAGCTTTTTTTCATTAATATGTTGATCATGACTTAGCCTTTGAGTGATGATACAAAATCAAGGCATAGTTCAACTGAAAGTTTATGTTGTTATGATTCTCTGATAAAGGCTAAAACATAACTCACCAATTTTTTATAAATATAAAATTTGTGTCTTAATTTTTTTTAAAAAAGCTAACTTGTTTTCTAGGATGCAACTCTAAGAATTATAAATGATGGAGGACTCCCACAAGAATATGCTTATGTTGATTTCAAACCGAAAGAATCTTTGCTGGAAGCTTTTACTTTCTAAACGATAAGGTAACTTGTTAAAGCTTAAAAATAAATGTTCTTTAGCGCAACTGAAATGCTTGTCCACTTTCTCCCTTAACATACTGTGTAAGGACCAAAAAATATTGTAACCACCTTTAGGGATGCAACTCAATGTAGGATTATGGTTAAATAATAGATGCTTATTCGGAAATGCCCCCCCCCCCCCCCCCCCCCCCCCCAAATACCCAGAATGTGGAACACTCAGGTTGAAAATGTGGAATTTTGGGCCCCAATGTGGAACATAAACGCATAAATTTACATTTGGAAGCCATAATTCACGTAATAAATAAAACTTCAATTATTACTTAGATAACGATGCTGGTTTGCTCCTTATACATACATGTAAATAGAATAAGTCAAAGTAAGAAAACATGTCATTCAGTCAATAGTTCTTACTCTATATGATGAATTCAATTCAAAATGTATTCTAATGTTTCTATCTGTTCTGTATTTGTTACTACTAGAACTTGATCTAGTTAAATCTAGTAACTAGACTAGATATTTTTTAGAAGTATTTTTTATTAAAGAAACGATTTTCCAAGTTTCACCCTAACAAAATAAAAAAAAAAAATGACCACAAGTAAATTTTACAATCAATTATATGACTTTCAGAAGATTGACAACATTGTGACTGTCAAGTTTGATCATTCCACTTTATCTACCGCCCCCAAAGCAGCAATGGAGCCAAATGTTATATTATATATCTCAAATCTCTTATAGTGGGCATTTTCTGCCTACGTTGGGCATTTCCTATGGTGCCAAAGAAAGTGACACCCAAGAGCAGCTTTTTTCCAAATTAGATGTAAGTGAATGTCTTTATGATTAAGCTTTTTTTCATTAATATGTTGATCATGACTTAGCCTTTGAGTGATGATACAAAATCAAGGCATAGTTCAACTGAAAGTTTATGTTGTTATGATTCTCTGATAAAGGCTAAAACATAACTCACCAATTTTTTATAAATATAAAATTTGTGTCTTAATTTTTTTTAAAAAAGCTAACTTGTTTTCTAGGATGCAACTCTAAGAATTATAAATGATGGAGGACTCCCACAAGAATATGCTTATGTTGATTTCAAACCGAAAGAATCTTTGCTGGAAGCTTTTACTTTCTAAACGATAAGGTAACTTGTTAAAGCTTAAAAATAAATGTTCTTTAGCGCAACTGAAATGCTTGTCCACTTTCTCCCTTAACATACTGTGTAAGGACCAAAAAATATTGTAACAACCTTTAGAGATGCAACTCAATGTAGGATTATGGTTAAATAATAACTTCAATTATTACTTAGATAACGATGCTGGTTTGCTCCTTATACATACATGTAAAAAGAATAAGTCAAAGTAAGAAAACATGTCATTCAATCAATTGATCTATTTTGTATATGTTACTACTAGATCTTGATCTAGTTAAATCTAGTAACTAGACTAAATATAGATTATTCTAGATCTACTGGAATTTGAATGAGTTGATTATCTAGCCTTTTCTAGACTCTAGAGCTCTCCTCTAGTCACTCTAAATTTTGTCTAGTTCTAGTATAATTTAGATCTAACAAGTCCTAAGATCTAAATATTTATTTAAAGACTTATTGAGAACTAAATAGTGAATTTATTAGATCTGTCATCTTCTAATTCTACTATTACTATTAGATCTAAAATCTAAGTCTATTTCTAGTCCTATATCTGGATTCTAGATCTAGAAAGTAATTTAGACTTAGCCTAAGTATTTTAGTAATCTAGATCTAGATGTTAATTTTTTTTATTTTTTTTTTCAATCCTTTTCTTAAAAACCAGTAATAAGTAAATAACCAGTTCTAGTTGAGTTAGATCTACTAGATCTAGATCTGGATCCATTGTAAGAAAAGGAAAGGGATTTGAATGGAGCATTTGGCTTATTAGTGCTTACTAGATTCTAGGAATGGATCTAGTATCTAGATTTCTAGATCTACATCTAGACTCTAGCTAGATCTAGCTCAACCATATCTTCGTAAATTTGGACACACCGGTGGGGGAGGAGATAAAATGTAAACAATAAACACAGACTTATATAAAGGCATATATATTTTATTTTGCATTCAGTATTTTCATTTCACACTATTAATAAATAATGAAAAAACAGCTTTTTTTTTTTTTGCGGAATTCAGACTTGGCGCAGTGGCGGAACAAAAATTGCGAAAGTGGAACATGTGAGCTTTTTTGATGATTTTGTGGGACGGTAGTCATGTCTGGCTTATTAATAATGGGAATGATAGGTCACAATAAACATAAATTTCAGTCTTGGTTTTCTGTTCTCTTACACGTTTTACTGATGTTTGCCACTCGCTCAGACTCACATTCACAGACACATGCCTCTATTTAGTTTTAGAAATGGTTGCAGGGTTCGTAGCGCTCCTAAAATCTCCTAAAAAATTAAACGTCTCCTAAAATTCTCCTAAAACTTGCCAAAAGTCTCCGGAAATTTTGTCCATTTTGACCATTGAAAGGATTTTATCTAACAATTAGTTCTTCTCCCCAAGTCCTTTCTGAAGGTTTCACAATGGTGGTGACCGTTGCAGTCGATTGGGTCACATCATATACCTGGTGCACAGCCTCCGGATCCTGCCACTTGCGCTGTGTGTAAAAGTTAGTTTACCACAGAGAATTTCTTCATATTTTTATTATTCTGCAGGTGTAGGTATAGTAACTACAAGTTCAGGATAGGATTAGCTGCAGGATATCAGTCATTTTGTGGGTACAGCTCAGTCAGAACTGAGTTTAATGAATTTCTTAGAAAGCATTATTAGTAAACATGAATGTTTTGCGTATTTTGTATACTGACTAAATATTTTAATAATTACATTTCAGGAGTATATGGGCCAGCCAATTTGTGTAGATTTAAGCACAGAGTAAAATCAAGAAGGTTTTGGATGTTTTGGTGGCCGTTCTAATGAACCTGACAGAACAGAAGGTGACCCTGCTTCCTTAGATGGTAAACACTGTGTTTCATCTATAGAATATTACTTACTATGAGAATAATTTAGACATATTATTAAATAAAAAAAGGTAAAGTTCCCCTTTCAGACCTTGCGATCTATGGGGTAGATGATTTAAATGTCATCTGTTTCTGTGCCCCTCAGTTAACAAGTGTGTCACATTTTCTTTTACTTTTCCCTAACTAATGTCAGATACCCATTAGAGCTGGGTGGACTCAGAAGCGCCCAAAGATCCCAAAATAAAAAAATCCCAGTCTTCGCCTGGATTCAAACCTGAGACCTCTGGTTCGTAAGCCAAGCCCTTCACCTCTCAGCACACCCCCCCCCCCCCCAAAAAAAAAACACAATAGTTTTATTAGGTACAACTGTGAAAATATTTTGCTCTGTGTTGATTAATTAATTAAAAAGGCAGGTTACAAAATTAAGGTCATCATTTTTTCATTCTAGAAATCTCTCCGTTTTAGATCTTTCAGTCCATAGGGAAGATTAAAAAACAACTCATCTGTTACTATGGTTTTTGCACTCATCTTTTTTTGGTCTCATGATAATAAAGAGGAAATACTAGCAGCAAGGAGAAAAATTATATTTCATTATGATTGAAATATATTTCAGACATGTATCTTTATGCATAGAGGCTTTCAATGATAAAAATCAACTTTATCCATAACTAATTGTAAACATAGGAAAGGCTTCAGGAGTCAACCCTGAGGGAAACAACAATTATAAAATGTATTATATTTAAGCCTCAACTGCAAATATGAGTGTGAAAAAATTGAATTAATACATAATAAGATTATGGAAATGTGAAAAATTCAAAATTGTTTCCATTTTTTATCGAGAATTAGTTTTTCTTTTCAGTAAAATGCAGCCTTTTCTTTTACACATTGCACATGCTCTATATTTATGCTTACATTTTTTAATTTAGATGAATCACTACATCAGACTGCATTATGCAGTACCAAATCTGCCTGCTAATTGATCAAAAAGCTAGCATGTTTTGCACACACAGCATTAAAAATAATTCTTTCCTATTTATTATTATTTTGTGACTGATTAAATCTGGTTATGTATATTTTTTTCAGTTTTCTTGGAGGTGTTTTTACATATCACTGGCAAACCTGGCATTCTTCAAGAATCTTCATAAAAGCACATAGGATGTTTTGTAAGCAGTTTATGGAATAAATAAATATGAGGGAAACAAATCAAGGCTTAAAATATTCATTTGCTATCTATTTACCTAAGTTGTCCAAATTCATTTTGCATTTTGTCAGTTATATTCTTGATGCGATTTTAACAAATTTTCCCTATAAAATTATGCTGTCAAACTAAAAAGCATTGATTTTC
The DNA here is from genome assembly GCA_036873155.1 of Biomphalaria sudanica. NCBI lineage: Eukaryota > Metazoa > Mollusca > Gastropoda > Planorbidae > Biomphalaria > Biomphalaria sudanica. The sequence goes on from JAZGLO010006474.1 coordinate 272,619, forward strand.
CAATTTCATTGCACTTTTTGCTCACTTAATGCAGTAATTATTGTGGTTATTTAACAGTTTGTCATAAGATGTGAGCAGTGTGCTGGTACCTGTTTCAACTGGTAATTTTCTATGTTATAAGATGTGAGCAGTGTGCTGGTACCTGTTTCAACTGGTACTTTTCTATGTCGATTCTGTAGGCCCAACTGTTGAAGCTGGAACTTAATTAACCCTCTCTAATTATTTTGGCATATTTTTTTATAAGCATATGTTAATCATGTACACAGAGTTCTTTGTTGGCCTTTTGGGATACAATTCATGCCAACTCTACTTCTTTTTCTCTATCCACCTTCTGTGCTTCTTTCTCCGCCTGGACAAGTGAAAAAAGATAACTGAATAATAATCGGTAATTAATAGAAAAAAAAAGTGATTAACACTACATCTAGGTTGAAAGTTACAACCTTGAAAGCAAGAAGGTATACTGAACAAACAATAAACCCCTACTAGCGAGTACAATATGGAGACAATGAGAACCACTGAATAAAAAAAAGTGGAAATGGTTAACGTTCCTTAAATCATGGATTCTTATATATACAACTAAATAGTTGAAGGTCCAGTATCTGGTGCAGATCTGTCATTGAAAAATGCTACAGTGGTTTAAATTTACTTCATTGTCACCACCACTTAAGTAAAATCTGTCACTATGTTCCTTCAGTTAGGACACAAAACTTAGGATGGACTTTGACTTAAATTATCAATAAATAAATATTAGAAAAAGCAGAAGCTGGGAATGTGACCCTCTGCTTTAAAAAATAACTATACCTGACTGCCGGTTTGTCTACAAAGTCTCTAAGTCTGCCTCGCTCAAGTCCTTTTTTACACTCATATTTGTCTTGAAAAAAATCCTTCGCTTATTTTAATTTTGAACTGATTTTGCATTAAAGTATCCAATAGCACTGTAAACTGCCTCCTCAATTACATTCTTTTCAACATTTATTTTTTGCTGCACCTGTCCCAAAAAAGCTTGTTCAGTTCCTCGTTTGTGTGCTGTCTTGCTGTGACGAGATGTTTTAATAGCTATTGTTGGCTCGTTTGTTAAGTCTAGGGGAATTTAAATTTATTGATGCCGCTCACATATACAAGATATTTGAACAGGAACACCGCAACTAACAGTAAGACTAAGAGCAGACCAGTGTATTAAATTTATAAATTAAAAGGATTTAATAAATATAAGTTTACAACAGATGGGAAAAAAAGATAGAACCAAGCAATGAAATAAATGCATTAATGAATAAACTATTTCTCATCCTAGATTTGCTAATTAATGAGTGAATGATAGAATGTTCCTATGTCTTGTCTACTTATTTTCTTAACTGCTAGGACTGGCACTCAGAAGGATGAGTCATCTGGTTCTGTCTTAGGACATCAACTCAGGATGTCCTCTATGCTGTAGGCAAGCTGGCGCTAGGATAAGCCACTGCCTATTTAGCAGTAGGGAGGGTTGGTGCTGCAGACTAATTTTGTAGTAGTTATTGTAGAATGATCTCTCAGCTGTGGTCTCTAGCTCGTAGATGGCCATGCTACCTCACACACACAGTTTATGTTCTGTAGCGAAGGTTGCTCTAAGCAGTCAGCAGTGGACAGCTTGGGCCGGGTATGGGCAGAAGCAATGCCTTTACGCTGATAGGTGTATGAGAAAGGGAGGGGGGGGGTATCTGGTGTGGTCGGCTCCGGTCACAGCGTTGCTTGGAGATCTGGCAGATGTAGGCAACTGCGGGTCTACGTTGATAATGTTATCATTAATGAATAATAACAAGACTCTGGATATAACTTATAAGACATGAAATCAGCTGTTTAATCTAAGACCATCTTGGTTGACAACAGTTACAAGGGATGTTACTTCCAAACACCGAGTGTTGCAACCTATATAAAACACACATCAACATCCTTCCCTTTCTATAGCTACAACCTGACAAAGAATACCTACTCTTCCTCCTAGATGTCAGCTCCCTTTACACTTCCATCCCACATGCTGATGGCCTTAAAGCCATCCGTTACTATTTTTATATACCAGAAAGCAAACACAAATCTATATCCACTGACATTCTAGTTCGCCTTACGGAGCTTGTACTAACTCTCTACTCCTTCGAGTTTAATGGGCAATTTTTCGACCAAATCAGCGGAGTAGCTATGGGTACAGCATTCGGTCCATCTTATGCCTGCCTATTTATGGGCTTCTTAGAACTCAACATTTGTTCATCCTACATGGGCCCCATGCCCGAATTTTATAGGAGATACATTGATGATGGCCTAGGCATAACATCTCTGACAGAGAATGAACTTATCCAATTTATTGAGTTCACTAACAACTTCAATCCCGCCATTCGTTTCACTTACACTATTTCCAGAACTAGAGTGAACTTCTTAGACATAGAAATAAACATAACCCAAAATTCTCTGTCTACATCCTGCCATTACAAAGACACTGACAGCCATAGCTATCTTCTATACTCGTCATCCCATCCACCATCCTGTAAAGATTCTATCCCCTACTCCCAACTTCTACGTATCCGCCGCCTTTGCCAAAATGACAATGACTTCACTGAAAAAGCAACTGAAATGATAAGAGTTTTTCTTACGTCGTGGCTACCCTCAAGCTATTTTAGACAAAGCCTTATCGCGAGTGGAGAACCTTAAAAGAGAACAAGCTTTCAAGAAAAAAACGATATCTAGCAATGATGGGAGGCCCAAATTGATATTAACCTATCACCCTCACAATGTGAAAGCAAAAAACATCTTTCTCAAAAACCTGAACATTCTCCTAGCCGATGAACATACTCGCGACGTCTTTTCATCCCCACCTCTTGTAGTATTCAGGCGAGACCAAAACCTACAAGACATATTAGTACACACTTAACTCCACAACATTTCAAGTGAACCTGGCACTTGGCCATGTAAGCGACGTAATTGTCAGATCTGCAAACACACACTCGCCACCCCCGCCATCACCTGTCCTAAAATGACCATCAAGATCAGTGGCAAATTTAACCGTAATAGTAGAGGAGTCATATATGCTATAATATGCTCAAGGTGTCAGATGGTTTATATTGGAAACACAGGCAGGACCTTAAAAACACGACTCCAAGAACACCTTAGAGACATTCGTAACTTTGCTACTAAGCCCGTCTCTATCCATTTCAATAACACACATCATAGGGGTACCACCGACCCCCTCGTCACTGCCATACAACAATGCAACGACAAAAACACCCGTCTGCAGATCGAAAACAAACTTATTTACATGTCAGGCACCCTCCAACCTAACGGGATCAACAACCAGCACACTTTTATTTAATAAGCGATGGGCACTAACACTACGGTACCCCCTTTTCCCATTCATCTTTGCCTGACATCTCCGCCCCCTTCCGTTTTCCCGCGCTTTTACACCAGCGCAGCTCATTTCTTTTCTGCCTCGATAGAGAACAACATCGGACAGATAAGTTAACTTAAGACTATTTTGTGTTAATTGTTTTTTATTTTTTGTTTGTTTTGTAGCTGATGAAGGCCTCGTGGCCCAAACGTCCTTTGTTTTACTTGGTCCGGCAGGGTTACATATATGCATGTTTTTCGTATTTTCTATACTTTCTATAGCTAACAAAACACATATTAGAAATATTTGCAATTAAAATAACAAACATTAATAACTCATCTTATTTTATAAATATTGTAACAACTAAAAATAAAAATAAATTTCAATTGAGAGTGTGACACATACAGAATAAATATTTCAACATATAATCCCTGTGCCACACAGGTCTATTTGTTTCTCGAGTGCTAATTCTTGCTGGCTTGTTACTATTACAATTATTGTCTGGTACATGAGAAACTACTTCAGACTGTGCTGTATGTTGAGAACAGTTATCAGAAAAATCTGGCCTTTCATTATCATCATCATCTAAGACATTCCCATCATATACGTCAGTGTCTTTCAAAATAGTTTTCCTTGGCCTAATATGAAATCTGTTGCGTATGTAGAATCCTCCATTATCTCCCTTGATCTTATAAGATCTTGGGGATAGTTGTTCCGTGATTACTCCACGATACCATCCTGTTTGACCTTGGTTTTGGTAATAAATAGTTTTCCCTAGATGGAGTTTTGGTAAATCCCGAGCTTGCTTATCATATTGTCTTTTTACTTGTCGTTTGTAATTCTCTTTCTTCTCAGCTACTACATGTTCACTTAAACACTTTGAAGTGCTGGGAATCAATGTTCGAGGACTTCTTTTGAGGCACATTTCAGCTGGGCTAAATCCAGTACATTGCCGAAGTGTGTTTCTGAGTTCCAGTAAAGCTTCATATGGATCATCACCATTACGTTTAGTTTTCAGTATTAAGTTCTTCATTATTTTTACAGCAGCTTCAGCCTTCCCATTTGTTCTCGGAGGATAACCAGGATCTAATCTGATGTGAGTGATCTTCCATCGCTTTGTGAATCTCAAAAACTCATTTGAAGTAAACTGCGGACCGCCATCTGTTACTAACATTTTCGGAACACCAAAACGAGCAAATTGTCCTTTCATCTTGTGATGTTTTTGACAGATAATCATAGTCAATAAAATTAGATTAATAATCAACAGTAATTAGATACTGTCTTCCATCCACTTCCATCAGGTCAGCTCCAACTTTTTCCCATGGCACATTTCCTTCATGTTGGATAAGTGTTTCTCTCTGGTTCATTGGTTTCCTTCGTTGACAAGCAGTGCATGTCTCTGCCATCTGTTTTATTTCATCAGCCATGCCAGGCTGTCGGGCCCTCCTCATCATTCCATTATATGCGATGTGGGCTGTGTGCAGGCTTTTCTTCATTTCTTGACGCATACTGAAAGGTATGAATACCCTTTCTCCTTTCAAGATTACTCCATTACTAAGTCCCAAATTATCAGCAAAATCAAAATATGGTTTTATCGTGTTGTCTAAATCTTGTTTTCTTTGAGGCCATCCATTCATGATTTACTTTGATAATTTACTTAATGTGTCATCTAAGTCTGTTTCTTGGTTTATTCTTTCTAATAACGGATCTGGTCTGGTATGTCTGAAGCATAAAAACATGTTTGCAATCCAGGCACACAAAGGATATAGTACAGATAAGTCCAGTGTTTCTTTCAGTACCGGTAACTTGAAAGCCACAATGCTTTTCACTTTAAGAGAATGGAAATTGATTTAGAAAACAATACAATTTGAATAACTAACATGCGGTATCCAGTCATATCATCCAAACAAATGTCCTGTTGAACACTATCATTTAATTTCCTAAATGAACTGCTTTCAGGAACATTGCCAGTGTTAGTAGCATTAGGATTTAGTGGTTCAAGCTCTAATATGTCAGTGTTTACATGTTGAATTTCACTGATTTCAGTCTCACTAGATCTAGACTTAATTTCTAGTATACCGGTATTGAAAATCATAGTCTCTTTGTTTACTCTAAATCTTTTCACCTGTGCTTGTCCGTAAGAAAGAATAAAAATTCCAGAGTTTAGAAAATCAGTCTTCATATGCTTACTTAGGAAAGTATCCACTTGTAATTAAATGGAATTGTTCCATTGTGTAAATTAAGAATCAAAGGGAAAGAATCAAATGCAATAGGGCATCTGAAAAACCAAGGACGAACTGTCACGTCCCCCAGAGAAATAGCTGACTGCCTTGCATCCTCAATAGCAGAAAAGTCATCCACTGCACACTTCACGCCAGAGTTCCAAAAAGTCAAAACCAAAGAGGAAAGACAATCCATTGATTTCAGGTCAGAGAACAATGAAGACTACAACAAACCGTTCTCGCTTGAAGAACTGAGGGAATCGCTAGACAAGTCACATGACACAGCGCTTGGAGAAGATGAAATCCATTACCAGTTCCTCAAGCACCTTCCCAAACCCTCATTGGCAGTCCTGCTAGGGGTCTATAACTGTGTGTGGCAAACAGGCGCTTTCCCAAACAGCTGGAGGAAAGCCACAGTTATACCGATACCTAAACCGGGAAGAGACGGCTCTGACCCAGCTAACTATCGACCAATAGCACTAACAAGCTGCATCTGCAAAAGGTAGAGGTAGAATTATACAATCGAAGGCCTAACGTCATACAGCCGTTAGGCCTTCGAATGAGAGAACCCATCCAAAATTTAACTCCACCCATTGACCAAATCTCTAAAATAGAAACCCCTCAGAATCCTCCTTGGCTAATGAATAAACCAAAATTAAATTTATCCCTCCTTAATTTCAAAAAAGAAAATACAGACCCAAGCATACTACAAGTCCACTTTAGGGAACTGCAAGAGAGCTACGGAGATTGTGGCACCATCTACACAGACGGATCCAAAATGGATGGAAAGGTCGCGTGTGCCTGCTCCTTTCGGAACAAAACAATCTCCCGTAGACTCCCCGATGGCTGCTCCATCTTTACGGCCGAATTGCATGCAATATCGCTTGCACTTATGGCCGTAAAAGCATCAGAAAGGAGGAAATTTATAATCTGCTCCGACTCCAAATCTGCATTGCAAGCTCTGGGGCGGATGAAGACTGACATTCCATTGGTACATAAGAGCCTGAAGCTGTTGGACCAAATAACAGTCGACCATAGGGATGTCACCTTCATCTGGGTCCCCTCCCATGTGGGCATTGAGGGAAACGAAGCCGCAGACAGAGAAGCAAAGAGAGCCCTAAATCATGCAGTGTCAGGAACCCAAATTCCCTGCTCGGACCTGAGACAAAGTATTGCCTCTACTATCTACCAAGAGTGGCAGGACCGATGGGAGGCTGAGACTCACAATAAACTCAGGCAGATTGTGGCGGATGTCAGGTGGCGGTCCACATCTAAGGGTCTGACAAGGCGTGGTAGCACGACCATGTCCAGACTTAGGATTGGCCACACCTACATCACGCACTCTTTTGTGCTGAAGAAAGAAGAGCCCCCACTTTGTGAGTATTGTGACTCTCGCCTCACCGTGGAACATATCCTCATCGACTGCCCCAGATACCAGGATGTCAGGGGAAAATATTTTAGAGCCACTAATTTAAAAACACTATTCAATAATGTCGACCCTGGGAAGGTACTGGGTTTTATCCGGGAAGTGGGGTTGTCTACGAAGATCTGATTTATGAATTCTGTAGACATGTACTATTTACATTATATTTTTATCAAATTATTAAATTTTTACTACCTCTACTATTTTAACTGTGAATAGACCTTGATTTTAATGATTTGACTGTATGGAATTCGGCCCTTGTTGTGTGGAGGGAGAGTGGCCCTTGGGGGACTGCAGGCACAACATGATCTTAATTGTGCCGATGTGCCCAAAATCAAATCACTACATCGAGAGCCAACATTAATAGGCAGATGTGATGGCGTCATATCTTTTTTAGTGTGCTTGGATTTAAAAACGTCTTGGGTGTCTCTTACACCTTGCCGAGAGGACGCGGTCTGATGCGCTGAAGGCAGCTTAATAGTGGAGTTTTGGGGAATTTCCAGCTTTATAAATCTTGATCCAAGTACAATGTCATACAATGAGGATTCTAAAACAGCAGCTGTAATAGTACCATGGACAAAACGGGACTTGACATGGACTTTAGCGAGAGGTACTGTTTTGGGTGGGATGTCTAAGTCAAGAGATTGAAGGGTCACTGATACATCCATAATGTCTTCAGGTCTTACAAAAGATCTACTGACAATGGCATCAAAAGAGCAGCGAGAGTCTAATAGACATTTAGCCCTACGTCCATTGATAAGCACTTCCTCAACTTGCGGATTACGTCCAGATGAAGATGGGTAGTTCATGTATCCAGGGCGGCAATTGTGTGGATTGGCTGTGATCTGCATTCATACAAATTGTGTAAGCGGCTGTTGTGAAAATTACACCATTTTCCTAGCTTCTGCCTTTTAGGTATCGTGGGTGGATTTTCTGAAACAGAGGGCAATAGACCACTGACAGAACAACCTATAGCATTTGAGTGAATCAGAGTTTCAGGTTGTGACGATTCCAGACATTGATGCGCCACATGTCCAGACTTCCAACAGTTGATGCAGACTGTTGCTCCATCCTCAGCGTATGGGAAGAATCCCCTACTTGTTTGTGCCTAAATCACTTCTGCAGGTGCTGTGGGGCGGTTAACTGCCCATTGAACTTGGTGATTTGCCTGTGTTTGGTGGAGAGGCTGGTCGGGATATGGGCTGCTCTGCCCATTTGCTTGTTGAGTGTACTGCAAAGCCAATAACTCCAATAACTTACCAGTTCAAACCACTGGTTTTGTAGTTGGGAGTTTCCTCGGTCCTGGCTTTCCCATTTAAGGGCCTGGTTTCTAACTGCAATGAATGTTATTGCTGGTTCCTCCTCCACCAGTTTCATCAGTTCCCTACGTAGTGCAGAGTCGTTCAGCCCATGGACGAATTGGTATTCTGTATTCTTTTTTTCTCTTCTTTATTAAACTTCTTTAAACTTATAACTCAAACAATACATATTTTCAATTCAACATAAAGATCTTGTTAATATTCAACTTTCTATTGATACAACTTTAACTTCAACTAGTGGACCGGCAACTGTTTAATAAAAACTCAGTACAACGCAAGGACCCCGACTAACTTGCTTTCCCCCAATTTATACTTTTTAAAACCGTATTTTCCAGAATCATAGAGACTTCTATTCTAAATATACTATGATCTTCTAGAAAGACCTCTTCGGATTATTATTATTAACACATGTTTGTTCTGCGACTTCGACCTTACCCCTGTTTCTGTAAAGTGGTAGAATTAGGTCACAGTAATGATTAGCGACAGTCAATTTGTACATATATTCCAGTATATATCATTGTTAATGTGTGCATGTATTCCAGTATACATTATTATGATTATTTATGTAGCTAGAAATGGATTTGTATTATTTTTTAAAATTCTCACAGCTTTTATTAAAGTTGCCTGTGAGTCCAATTTATACATTTATTTAGTATGATTGTTGATGTAAATAGAACTGGATTTGTATTATTTACAAATATACCGGTAGTAGATCTCTTCAACCAACAAAATGAACAATAAATTTTCCTGTATTTTATCTATGTATAATATTTACAATAAACTATTCTATAACAAATGTTGTTAATCCAACTAGATGCAACCAGGATACACTCAATACATTTGTATTAATACTGATACCATGGATTAAAATGTGTAAAATATCAACCCATGTCTAGCAGAATTCACTTACCTACATTTACTTTTCTTCATCTTTTTGATAACATTTTCAACATCTTTGATCCAACACTTGACTCCTTCATTACTTTTTCTAATTATACAAATTGGACTTGACATTTATACCAAAAATTGATAAAACTAAGCATATACTGCTGATCCCAAACTGTATCTGCACTTGGCGTTCCTTTGGACATTATCAGCTTGGAGAGGGGAGCTGATGTGTGGACAATGCTCTGGACCATAGCTAATGCCCATGCATTCATCTTATGCTCTTTACAATTATCCTTATGCTTAGAATAGATTGTGTTCAATCAAAGGTACATTATTTTACCACTTCAGTTGTATTATGTTTAAGATATTAGAATATTGTAAACTTTATTTACTTTCCAAACTGATAAATGTAAACTCTTGGGTTTTGTTTCATTTGTTTTATTTGCATTGGTAAAAACAATTCTTGCAATAAAATTTTACATTTTCATTGTGTGGTTTCTTTTCTTTATTAAAAAAAAAATAAAACAAATAAAAATTTATTTAGATAAATATTTTTTAGTCCCAATAATGTGCAATTAAAGAGATGTAATACATATTTGATAATTAACAAATAGATGTAACTTCTCTAAAGCATTCCATAAGTTTCACCAGGTAAGCCTAAGAAACGAAATTGAATATTATAAAAACAAAATTTAGTAGTGATAAACCAGGAATTCTTTGACTAAAATTAATACTTGTGTATGAAAAAGCTATCATTGACTCCAATTTACTTTACTCCCCACAATGAGGGGAAATGTTCAAGAATCAAACAAGATTACAAGGCATTAATGCTTCATAAATATATTTTAAAACAAGGTTACAAAAGACAGTTTGTGTGGAAACACAAGCTCAAAATCGGTCCCCGAAGTAAAATGTTTTACATAATTCGGATGTTCCTTCAGAGTTGAAGATAGTTTACTTTTTAGTCCAAACTTCCCGCAGGACGACGGGGGATGAGAGCAGCCAGGGTTTGAACTTTCGACCGTCGATAAATCCGGACGACAGTCCAGTGCGCAAACCGCACGACCAGTGGTCCACCCAGGTAGGCTTCAATATTTTCAGAAAGAACATCCGAATGAAATTATATCAAAGACAAATGAGAGATAAGAATGGAGAAAGAAGGTTAACAGATCTTGTATAGTGCCCCAACGGTCCCGCAGATCAAAGGATACGTGAAAGTGAATGTAAAGTTAGATGTGAACCTGGCCTAACTAGTTTCCCTTTCAGACCTTGTGGTCTATAGGGCAGATGATGTAAAGTTCAACTGTTTTTGTGGCCTACGGTTAACGAGGGTGTCATGTAGCCAGTACAACGACCAACCGCCTTTACTTTTCCCCAACGAATGTCAGGTACTCATTAGAGCTGGGAAGATGCTCACGTAACCCCCCCCCCTGTTTAACAAGTTCGATGTACATCGAACGTCCAAAATACAAATCACTGAATATATTATCAGACTATTCCAAGTTTTAAAAAAAATCTGTAACATATAAAACCATAATGTAATAACCAAAAAAAAAATCATACTTAATGTCTTGTTAATACCACTACAATTCGAACACAAAATGACAATTATATTAATCACAATAATAACTGTTATTATGAGCAATTGCAACAACTTCTGTTCACATATATCTATAAGTAATCATATTTCTATTAATGATTTGCTAAATAAAATTGTATCACATTTCATGAATACAACTCTCCACTCATAATTTTATGCCTGTACAAAACACCCTCATTCCAGCCGCAATCAAATAGTAAACAAACCAAATCCATCTTGCTCCATGCATATTGTACCCCCAACAACATGACCCAGCATATAACTAACTTATAACACTAATATCATAGATTTAACCCAATGCTATTTACTTCTTAGTATCATCCGGCCTATATAATAATTCCAGTCTTGACGTTTCTTTTTATGTATTTCTACCACACCATTTCGATAATTTTCTTACAAATGTAATTTTAATAGAATAATTATAATCAAACAGAACCACGCAAAATTAAATACACTGTGCAAAATCTACGTATCTACTTTCCACTACTTATATTCTTTTACATTCTCGATATAGCCTTTACTAAACTTCTATAATGTAGTATCCTTAACCTACATGCATACGTAACAACAATATCCAATTCATTACACATATATTTATTCATTGTAGAATCTAATCCTATCTATATAATTTTAACATTATTGACATGCCATCCTTTCCGCTTCCCTCCTTTGCAATGATGTCCCATTGTGATCCCACTACAGAATGATCTAGCTGTACTGTTTACTAGCCTGCTAATATCCATATCTTTTCTCGTATACGCCTCTCCACTATTGTACCTTAATTCCTTAACTCTGATTAACTGTTGACACTGTCTTCTAGTATGCCCCCTTCTCCCACAATTAAAGCATAAGATGTATGGACTTGTACGTGTGTATGTGGGTTTAAATCGCGTTCCCTGTACCACTAATTGCCTTACTTTACTTTGATTTGGACCCATTCCAATTGCATTGCTTTTTACCTTATCTAGTAATTCTTTCTTCTCGTGCTCTCTGCTACCCATGTCGTCTGATGTATGGGATCTTATGTCTTCTTCCACCTCCCCATTTCTACATCGAGTAGACTTTATCCCATAATATTTCTTCCAATTCTCAATCTCCCCTACTGAACATATTTTCACTTTATATTTGGCCAGTTTATTCCCTGTAGTGTCATTCTTTCTTTTATCACTCTCTTTTTCTTGGTTTGTTTTTAACTTTTCTCTGCTGTCTCTTTTTCAAACGCTAATCTTTCTCTTTCAATGGCCTTTCTTGCACGTATTTTCTTAGTTCTGCCCCTTCCAGCTCCAACAACCTTCCCTCTTCCTTCAACGCTGCTACCTCAGCCTTGTCCGCCATAGTCTATTGCTAATAATATCGACTCGAATGTTCTCCTGTCTCTAGATCTAGACTTTACTATCTCTACTGTCTGTTGACAGGAGATCCACTGTGTATAGATATGTGGGTTTTACCTTTTTTTTTTTTTTTCAAGTTTGAGTTGTTAACCAATGGTAAGTGACATCTCATACATTGACATACACAGAGGTATAGCCAAATTGAAACATTTTCTACCCGGAGCAGCGACAAAAACCCTAAAGCACACGGCCTAGGAGTGACATTGATCAAAAAGTATATCCATATATATTTCAGCTTTCATTTCGTCATCCGCGCCTGTATTGGGAAGGGCGTTTCTGTGGGTCTAATAAGCGAAGACAATGCTTTACAATTAAGATTATAGATCTAATAGACATGATCTTATCAACATTCCCCATCTTTTTTTTTTTGGTGTATCCGGTGTACAAAACAAATGAAGTGTTAAGTTACTTTTTTTTTTAAAGGTATACCGTATGACAAGGTCTGAAAGGGATACATTTAGTCATGCATAGGACGTAATCATCTTCTTTTTTGAAGTAACGTCTGTATTATATAAGATAATATATACAGTATAACAAGGTCTGAAAGGGAACTATACTTCACTTTACGATACCATATGACAAGGTCTGAAAGGGAACTTTACTATAACGCATGACAAGGTCTGAAAGGGAACTTCACTTTACTATACAGTATGACAAGGTCTGAAAGGGAACATTACTTTACTATACCGTATGACAAGGTCTGAAAGGGAACTTAACTATAATATAAGACAAGGTCTGTAAGGGAACTTTACTTTACTATACTGTATAACAAGTTATGAAAGGGAACTTTACTTTACTATACCACATGACAAGGTCTCAAAAGGGAACTTTACTATACCGTATGACAAGGTCTGAGACGAAACTTTAATATACAGTATGACAAGGTCTGGGAGGCGCAGTGGCTGAGCGGTAAAGCGCTTGGCTACCGAACCGGGGTCCGGATCCTGGTGAAGACTGGGATTTTTAACTTCAGGATCTTCGGGCACCTCTGAGTCCACCCAGCTCTAATTGGTACCTAACGATAGTTGGGGAAAAGTAAAGGCAGTTGGTCGATGTGCTGGCCACATGACACCCTCGTAAACCGTAGGCCACAGTAACAGATGACATTTACATCATCTGCCCTATAGACCACAAGGTCTGAAAGGGGAACTTTACTTTCTTTTTTTCTTATGACAAGGTACTTTACTTTACTATACAGTATGACAAGGTCTGAAAGGGAACTTTACATTACTTTACTATACCATCTAACAAGGTCTGAAAGGGAACTTTACTTTACTATACCATATGACAATGTCTGAAAGGGATTTTTTCCTTACTATACCATATGAAAAGGTATGAAAGGGAACTATACTTCACTTTACTATACCATATGCCAAGGTCTGAAAGGGAACTTTACTTTACTATACCATATGACAAGGTCTAAAAGGGAACATTACTTTACCATATGACAAGGTCTGAAAGGGAAATTTACTTCACTATAGTGCAAGATAAGGTCTGAAAGAGAACTTTACATTACTTTACTATACCATATGACAAGATCTGAAAGGGAACTTTACTATACCATAAGGTCTGAACGGGAACTTTACTTTACTATACTGTATGACAAGGTTGAAAGGAAATTTTACTATACTATACCGTATGACAAGTTCTGAAAGGGAACTTTACTTTACTATACCATATGACAAGGTCTGAAAGGGAACTATACTTCACTTTACTATACAGTATGACAAGGTCTGAAAGGGAACTTAACTATAATATAAGACAAGGTCTGTAAGGGAACTTTACTTTACTATACTGTATAACAAGTTATGAAAGGGAACTTTACTTTACTATACAGTATGACAAGGTCTGAAAGGGAACTTTACTATACCATATGACAAAGTCTGAACGGGAACTTTACTTTACTGTACTGTATGACAAGGTCTGAATGGGAACTTTACTTTACTATACTGTATAAGGTCTGAACGGGAACTTTACCTTAAGTTACTGTATCGTATGACAAAAAAAAAGGTCTGAAAGGGAACTTTACATTACTATACTGTATAATAATCTTTGAGCGCCTTTTAGCTCTGCAGAATCAAAATTTAAAAAATCCACGCGAGACCTAATCACAACACACAACTAGCCCAATTCAGTAACTGGCGAGGAATCATACTTGTATCGATTTCCAGCTAAGTTCTGACCGGCGTCATCCTGAATAGGTTAAAGTAAGACAACCTACGTAAACAGCAGGATTTAGACAGGTTAGTTAAAATCATTTGACAGTGTGGACAGAGAAGTCATATGTAAAATGATGAGACATTATGGTATGCCAGGTAAATTCATCAGTATTCTCAAATTGCCAACTAATGCACACTTGAAAGCTGAACTCTTAAAATGAAGACGGGAGTGAGACCAAGCTGCAGCTTTCGTCCAACAGTTTTCCTTTTAGTAATAGACTGGATATTGAAAAGGTCAACTGCCGGCAACACATGCACTCAATGGATTCGGAAAACAAGCAAAATTTTAAAATAATACATTAAAAAAAAAAAGAATTTTAAGTGTAAATTTATCAATTAGTTTTTCATCAGTCTTGTAATTAAATTTGTTATAAATATAAACCAACAACTATAAATGTGTGTGATACTGTGATTAATACTATTTTTTACCAATTGTTTTTGTTTAGCACTATTTCATGCTTTTAGCTTTCTCAATAAACTAGGATCCTATCACGTATCTGGACCACTTGGAAAAATGGGGGATTTCTGTATGGATTTTACCGTAATTGGTTTTTTAAAGCATTGTGTGTGAGGGGGGGGGTGGAGGGACCTAAATTCAGAGACTTTAAAAGTAACTAACAGCAATACAGACAACAAATGCATGTGATATATTAGGCTATATATTAGGCAGGTATTGGGATGGCCGAGCAAAATCTCAAGCTTCACTTTGTAGGAAACAACTCTGCAAACACAAACAGAGCAAGAAATCAAACGACTGGATTGGACATTGGCCTACAATGCGAAGAACATAAGAAAATATTGCAAAACAGGCTTTGGACTGGATCCCACATGAAAAAAGAAAGACTGGAACACCAAAGCAACATTTACAGGGCCGGCCTTAGGCATAGGCAAACAATACAGCCGCACACGACTCAAAATTTTTTTTTAGAGATAGCGAAATAGTGAAATGTCCTCGATGTTATTGTTAGAGTACACTAGGTTTTAGATAAACTGTGTAATTTTATTTCTTTTCGCTGCTTATTTTGGGGCCTCTAATTATCTAAGGCCCGCCCTGATATACAGATCTGTAAAAAAAGAAACAAAGTCAACAGGATGAGGGAAATCGACCCAGAATGTAGTGCGATGGCGAAGTAGGGCTACAGTCGAGGTCACTCGCTTCACACTTCACTGGAAGTCAAAAGTTATCGTACACTAAGGCATACAGCTTTCACCCCCCCCCCCATCCGAATGATCCAAATCTTGATTATTGTCCACTCTCTGTCTTTGCATTGCAGGGGCGGACTGGGTATCAAAATCAGCCCGGGCATTACCATATAAACCGGTCCACAAATGGCATATCATATATTTTCGGTTGGGGGGATTTTCACCCCACTCTACAATTTATATATATATATATATATATATATATATATATATATATATATATTAGTGTGTGTGTAGGCAACTATATGTAATTAATCTTCAATACATTCTGATCTTTCATTCTTTCAAAGTTTTTTCTACCCTAGAATACTCTCTTCCTATAATTAGTGGAAAGACAGTACACACGGTCAAAGGGCAGCTAGTTAGTCAGGGGGAGCGCTAAGAGATCCCCCAGTGGGGTCCGGGGCGACGCCCAGTAACCAAGAATTATTTCCTTTATTTTAAGCTTTAAAAATGCATATTCTGAGGTATCTACAGTGCAATTAGCCTGCTACTCTTCTGCTAAAAAATTAAAAAACCAAATCTGCTATTCAATGGAGTCCAGCGACTGGTATAAAATGGTAAAGTGCTTTAGTTTTTGTATTGGAGGGGGTAGGGAAACCACAAAGCCCCTTTCATGAAATTCGGAAACTGTAGTTTGCTTACGTTGGCTGCACTGGGGCAGTAAGTAAAGTTTCCCTTT
Organism: Biomphalaria sudanica; assembly: GCA_036873155.1. Taxonomy (NCBI): domain Eukaryota; kingdom Metazoa; phylum Mollusca; class Gastropoda; family Planorbidae; genus Biomphalaria; species Biomphalaria sudanica. The sequence goes on from JAZGLO010006474.1 coordinate 288,915, forward strand.
CAGACAATGAGGTCTGAGGCAAGTGATGGTTTGAAGACCCTCCCCTCCCGGCTACGCCCATGTGTTATATTATAGGTGTAAGCCTAATTCTCTACAAAATATATAAAGTTTGATAACGCATCGAAAACTGAATGTATGCATTTGTAGGATTACATAATGCATTCTATTTATATATGTATGTAGTCTGAAAACTATAAACAATACAATAGCCGCCTAATGAGTTTGACGCTTTTTGGTATTTCTTATAGATTACAGACGTTTCTTCAAAAAATAATATTGTCACGTCTTACGCATTTCATGTGTCAATCTAGTCATGCATGTTGTTCTGTGACTTAAAATATACTAAATCATTGGTTTTCCTGGCTAACTCAGGCAACCCATTCCATTAAAAGATAAGAGAAAGAAGAACGGTTAGAGAGGCACTTACTTAATGTGAAAAGCTCTTGCTTCCTCCTAGTACATTCTCAAAAACACGATTTGTATATGAATATACCATGACCTATTATTTAAAATATAAATCTCCTTTCATTAAATGTCACAGCGCTATATAAATTATTGTAATAATTTTCATCATTAATGACTTCATGCTAAACATAAGTTTGCCATTAATTATAATAGGATAAAAATTGATTTAGATCTAGATTTATTTTTTAATTAAATATTTTTTGTAAGCCTTAAGTGTAGTATTTTTAGATCTACGGTATTAAAAAGAAACAAAAAGAAACTTACCTTTTCTTTTCAAATCGCAGAAAGTAAAGCTTTATACCCATATTGAGCTGTGAATAAGTTGGGTGATTTGCAATTTCGCGGCTGTGTGTATGTGTTCAAGTTAATTTCTATTAAGTATTGTTAAAAAGCTCATTGTCGCGCCTTTTTTTTTGCTGCGTTATATCAATGTTTTCTAACTTAACCTCTCTCATCCCTCTTTTTGGTTAAATTTCATTGGAACCATTAAAAGACGGGGGAGGGAAGGAGCAAAAAAAAAAAAGGGAGTGCCAACAAAGGTCCATGCCGACCAGCAAAATGATTAGGCCAAACACAACCTCGAAGACATCAAAACAGTCCATGCCGCTCCGGCTCGTGCATAGCAGAAAGTAAGGTCTAACGTTTTACAAATGATAATACGTACAGTGTATAGTGTATTTTGTTTTATATTCTTGTTGAATTTCAAACAAAATTAATTGTAATAAGAATTTAAAAAAAAAAAACAAGAAAACGTGTTCGGGCCTTTGTGTCTTGCTGCTGTCACTTTTTTTTAAAAAGTTGTCTACATTGAATTTTTTTGTTTCTATGGTCGCGACCAGACCGGCCCATTTGGTACCGGCCCACCGGGCATTTGCCCGTTTGCCCATATAGCCAGTCCGCCCCTGTTGCATTGGTAAGGTCGACTCAATCATGAAGGTCACGACATGGTCATGTTGTGTGTCAACTTCGTGTTTTCATACAATATATAGGTCTGTGCGTTTTTTTTATATTTTACAACTCTCCTGTTGCTGAGGTCGTGTATGAAAATGGGCAGTAACTCTGATATGAAATATTATTTCTTCCACATCTTCTAGATGTCTAGACTAGAATTCTATATAGATTCTAGATTTCACTACTTAACTTAGAGTAGACTAGACCTAGATCTTGTAATAGAAACGAAAATAGAATAGTACAGTAACTTTATTAGTAAGAAACAAAGTTAGACTTCATCAATGACATCAATTCAAGTCTAAGTCGACTAAGTTAATAACTCGACTCGGGCTAAATAAACATAAATTATGATAAATTAAATTAAAAAAAACAGTTTAAGTCCTAAGTTGAATACTAATTAATAGCTGAAAATGCAGAGCCTCCAGACTTAAACAGAGGTCCGAGTTGCCACCAAGGTTGGTTTTGTTTCACATACTGACATAGTCATACATAGTGCTGTTGCTACTCACTGTTGCTGTATAAAGAAAGTGTACTATAATATAATAAGTATAAGTGTATTAGATCATCAGTATAGTATAGCATTAGCCATGATTAGCGAATTAGAGCCAATAGTAAATTCTAGGATCTAGAGATGTAGTAGAGTTCTAGTAACAGACTTGTGTAAGCCCCAATCAATTTTTCCCTATCTTAACTCCCCTCCCCCCCCCACCAATAATAAAAAAAAAAAAAAACACCCAGATCTATCATTGCCATTGGTTAGTTCTTTTCATTGAGTCATAATTCAATGACCTAATTAAATTACCTAGGATTTCCAGAACTAGGTTCATTGCCAGGTACCTGTCACTATTCTAAAATGAGCATCAATACTATTCTTTGTATTACTTTTCTTTTGTAAGAAAGAGTGAAACAATGTTACAATGCATACTATACAAGAACAAATACAAATACAAGCTTAAAACTTATAAACAATTCTAGATCTAATTGTTGATCTAAAATAGTTCTTATATTAGCTAATGTTTTAACCCTGTAGACATTCAGACATTTGAAGGCTTCTTGAAAGGGTTAATAAAAACTTTGTGAAGTCCCAAGGACATGTATATGAATTTCTTTGCACTTGTAGCTAAAAATACTTTTCAATGCTTTTCAGGTGATATAAAGTATGACATAACATTATGTGGGTTTTAATGGACTTTCAATAATATTATTTGAAGAAAAAAAAATATTATTGATCACACAGAACTATGTTCTCTTTCAATTCTTAAAAAACAATTTATGAAAAAATGTCCATCTTAGTGTCACCTCTGATGGTTGTCAACCAGTGCGATCTGCACATCCTAGTGACGCCTCTGCTAAAATGAAAATAGAATATATATATATATATATATAATAATTTTATTTGTTACTTTACTACAATTTTGTGTTTTACATTGAATATAGAGCTAATAATAGATCAATGTATTTTCATAAATAGCTGTTTAAGTTTTTAATGCCTTTTTGTACTTCCATTATAACACTATAGCGACATCTAACCCTTTTTAAAAAGTGATAGAGTGATGGAGAACACACACACACAGTGTTTTTTTTCTGCCTCTTCTTAGATTTACAACTTATTTTGATTCCTTCTGCTGCACTCACTTTTTTTTTTTTTTTTTTTTTTTTTTTAGATTGGAGACTGGTAGGGGAAAGCCACATGAGTTAGGGGGCAGACATTGATGCTGAATAGTATGAATAATTAACAAACAGTCTATTCACACATTTAGTATATATATGCAAAGTTGTGTTCTCTTCCCAAAAACAAGTCAAGTTCTTGGTGTAAAAGGAAGGAAATGAAAAACATTGCTATTTTGTACATGTGCACAAGGAGTGGTACATAGCGTTTCCAATTTATATAACTTTGGCTGTGGGAAAACTTTTCCCCCCAAAAAATGTGAGAAAGAGGGGCCTAGAATATCCTAAGAAAAAAAAATAGTCACACTATAATTTCTCTTTTGTTAACTGATGTTTTTTTTTTGTTTTTGTTACAGATAGAGGCTAAACATGGACATTTTACAGAGTTCTTTGCCTTTAGGATGAATTTAAAATTATTGAGACAATTCATAATTAAAAGGAAGAAATTTTACAAAATCACTTTAAGATCCGGTATTCTCAACCAATTAAAATATTTTCTTGTTCACTTAATAGCCAATGTCATGGCTGGAATTAAAGATGCCAAAGCACGTATGACAATTCAGTATGTTCGATTCATACCAGATTTTATCTTGGTAGTTGCTCTTGGATTAGGTCTGTACATACAGTGGTCGATGACAGATAATTTCACAGTGTCTTTAATTGCAATACTGGGAGCTTTTGTGTTTGCCATATCATGTGCATTGCAGTACTACTTTGCACTCAATGATTTGGGCAAAGCTTTGTTTCATATTTGGATAGGATGTTTGCTGGGAATAATCGCATTCACAAATACTGCAGAGCTTCAGTACCTAACAATGGAGGAGGTAATGGAAGCCATGTTCCTGACAAGCATGGCTCTAGGCTGGTGCTGGAACATTCTGGAATGCTCGCTTAAGCTAGAGCCTGCAGAACCCAGGCTGCTGACTATTTCAGAAGGCTTGGAATCCTTAGGATTAATTATTGCTAGTTTAGCAACAGGTGTTGATAGCTTGGCTTTATCTTTGTATACGCTGGCCTATATATTTCACATATCTGCCATGAGACTGAAATCTTTCATGGGTTTTATTAGTTTCATCTGTTTTATTTGCATTGGTATATTCCTCTTTTTTCCTGCATTGGCAGTGAAACCTAATATCTACGCCTTGACCTGCTTTGTCGGCAGACATGCTTTCCAGCCTGTGATCGACTTTTACTTCTGTGGTTTGTCAATGATTGACAGGTGGAGATCCTATTTTGACAAGCCACGCATAGTTCGCTACTTTTATGTGATTCTTATGTTCATTTTGGAAATTGTTTTGGCAGTTGTTGTTGGACAAGGAACATCTCGGCACAAGGAGTGGTACATAGTGTTTCCAATTTATATAGCTTTGGCTGTGGTGTGGCTCATGTTTCACTTAATGTTTTTTCTCACCTGCTGGAAGTTGAATGGGAAGATCACAGAATGTAATGCCACATCTGATGAGAGGCGCAGCTTTAATAGAATAATGTCTGCTAAAGGTATGTCCTCAATAACAGTATTTGTACATAAACAGAATTTTTGTTGAATTTAAAGAAAAATAATAATATTTTTGAATATGAATAGTTTTTTGTCATTGTAGAAAAACAAAAATAAAAACTATATTACACATTAATAAATATTAGATATTTTTCACAAAGATTATATCAATTCTCTCTGTCTGTCTGGTTATAGTTCCCACACCCAATCTTGGATCAAACTGAAATTTAGCACAATTATTTCTTTTACCTGACAACACAAGAATCAATAAAAAATTAAACAATTAGTTAATTAACTATTGATAATAAGTTATTTTGTTTGGTATCTTGAACAAGGAAAATAAATGTAATTGACTGAAGTATAAGCTGAATTAGTCCCCTTTATATGTCATTGTCAGAGTCTTAGTGAATACTAACCTGAAAAATAGGACGAGATTATAAAAACAATAGATAACTATATTATCTTCCATGTTCATAAGCTCTCCACTAGCCTGAGCAGGCTTGAGCCATAAGTTTCAATTCAGGTCGTTCCCCCTTATTTTTTAATTTTTATAAATGCTTTTTTAACGGCCCCCGAAAGGGGAAAAGACGCTATTAAGTTTGTGTGAAATGTCTGTCTGTCCATCCATCCCGTTTAGATCTCGTAAACTAGAAAGATATTGAAAATTCGACATCATAATATTTTAGTCCTTTCAAAGTTCTGATGCAACGGCTACTTTTGTCTTTTCTAAAAGTGAAAAATCTAATTTTTAAATCACTTTTATGCAAGCAGTTTTTTTATTAATAGTAGGGGAGATAACTATTTGCCATACTTTTAACACATTTATGCAAATGGTTTTAGATTTTTGGTGAAAAATTATTTTTTTTTACATTTGTATTGCTACGTTATGTAAGTTCTGTCCTACTAACTACTACATTTACCCAAAAATAATGTTTACTTTTTTTTTTAGAGAAAAAATCTATTCAGTATGCATATAAGTAGGACATAATTTAAAACAGCAATTAATAAGTAGTTTTTCATATTATCGCTTGAACTGCAGTGTTTTACGCGGAAATCTTTTTTTTTTTTTTTTTTTTTCGGATTTGAATCAGAGATTTACCCTTTATAAAACAATTAGATCAATTAGATATTTGTTTTAAGACATCAGTTAGGCCAGGTTCACATTTAATTTCACATTCACTTTCACATATCCTTTGGTCTGCTGGACTACCGTCGCCTCAGCGTGGCGCCTCCGTGGAAACGTCTGCCAAGGGAATCAGATAGGCTAAGAACGGTAGCGCACATAGCTCTCAGTGGGCTACCCATGTATGGTCGAGAGACTGTACCTGCACGTGGTAGGGATATAACAAAGGCTCGCTAACCCGTCTAACCCCCATCGATTCGTTCCCTAACGGGGGCCATATGCGCTGTGATGGACCCTCGCACGGGTTCGGTGGGACATTATAGGCATACGAAAGGCCCCCACGCGGCTCGGCCTCCGGCCTCGCAGGAGAGAGGGAACTCTTGCGTGGCTCAAGGGGGTCGTGTCCAGCGACACACCGGACGTGATTATATGATCGTTTCAGATAAGGCGGGATTTCGGACAGAGGGATTGGTGAAGAGCCGATGCCTCATCCTGGCCATGGATAAAAGCCTTTCCTTGGTCAAGAGGTCCTTTAATAGGGAACTGGACGTTCTCGGACCTTCAGGACATCTGTATCAGGTCTGCTGGACAGCTTCAGCACCACACAAAATCTGTCAACCTTCTTTCTCCAATCTTCTTTGTCATTTGTCTTTGATAGAATTTAATTTTGATATTCTTTCTGAAAATATTGATACCTGCCTGGGTGGATCACTTTGGGGGCCGATTTTGAGTTTGTGTTTCCACACAAACTGTCTTTGTAACCTTGTTATTATTAATCTAATTTTATTACAAATTGAATTATATGACTGATCCAAACTAATCAATACAAGTATGCTTAATAGCTTTGTTTTTGTTTTTTTATCATTTTTTCATATTCTCATATATCACTATTAGATCTTCTGCTCATATATTTTAAAATCTCTTCTAATCTAGAGATGCAAATGTGAATATAGTCATAGCATGAAGAAACTTAAATTTTGTTAGTTTTTTTTTGCCAAAAAAAGTCGGCTTACATACCTATATGTATTAAAAATAACTCTTCATATTTTTTGTTTTAATCCCCCACATTTGTTTTTCTTAGGCCTTCGCCACTTTGGTCTGGTGTCACAACGAATTATTTGTGTATCTCTTGCCACTACATTAATTGTGTTTTGTGTGGGCTTTGAGACATTGACTCCTTACACAATAGCCCTTGTGTTTCTGGTTTTGCCTATCGAGGCAGCAATTCTAAGTCTGTTCTGGGAGCTTGGGGACAACCTCGGTGGCACTTGCACAGGTTACGCCATCATTAGCCCAGTGACATCACTTCGGTAAATATGTTTTTGTGTTTGCACAATTATTTCTTTTACCTGACAACACAAGAATCAATAAAAAATTAACCAATTAATTAACTATTGGTAATAAATTATATTGTTTGGCAAGGTAGGGTTCTAACTAGCTGTCATCCTCCCTATATTGCTCTATGCCTCAGAACGTGGACAGTATGTAGAAACATGCGGATAACTGAACCACTTCCACATGATCTGTCTCAGAAAAATACTGGATACTACATGGCAAGAAAAAATACCAGATACTGAAGTCCTTTGAAAAGCTGGCCTGCAAAGCATCCACACAATCCTGAAGCAGTATGCTAATAATTTAAAAAAATATAATGCTATTTTTGTTAAAGCTATTTGGATATGATTTTTTAAAAATATAATGTATTTGGGATTTTATTTCTCAAGAGAGGATTTTTTTCCCTTTCCAACTTCTCTTGTGACTAATCAGGCCAATCTTTATACACATGCATTGTCGCAAGTTAAGCATTTGTAATCACCAGACACTGCAACAGTTTCATCCTTTTCCCAACTTCTGGTGTGTTCACCTTTTGTGATCCATGAGACCTGCTTGTGCTCCATGTAGGCCTATCCAGTGCTCATGTAGGCCTATCCAGTGCTCCATGTAGGCCTATCCAGTGCTCATGTAGGCCTATCCAGTGCTCCATGTAGGCCTATCCAGTGCTCCATGTAGGCCTTTTCGGTGCTTCATGTAGACCTATCTGGTGCTTTATGTAGACCTATCTGGTGCTTCATGTAGACCTATCCGGTGCTCCATGTAGGCCTATCCGGTGCTCCATGTAGGCCTATCCGGTGCTCCATGTAGGCATATCCAGAGCTCCATGTAGGCCTATCCATTGCTCCATGTAGGCCTATCCATTGGGCCATGTAGGTCTATCCAGTTCTTCATGTTGTCCTATCCAGTGCTTCATGTTGGCCTATCCAGTGCTTCATGTTGGCCTATCCAGTGCTTCATGTTGGCCTATCCAGTGCTTCATGTTGGCCTATCCAGTGCTCCATGTAGGCATATCCAGTGCTCCATGTAGGTCTATCCAGTTCTTTATGTTGGCCTATCGAGTGCTCCATGTAGGTCTATCCAGTTCTTCATGTTGGCCTATCCAGTGCTTCATGTTGACCTATCCAGTGCTTCATGTTGGCCTATCCAGTGCTTCATGTTGGCCTATCCAGTGCTTCATGTTGGCCTATCCAGTGCTCCATGTAGGCATATCCAGTGCTCCATGTAGGTCTATCCAGTTCTTTATGTTGGCCTATCGAGTGCTCCATGTAGGTCTATCCAGTTCTTCATGTTGGCCTATCCAGTGCTTCATGTTGACCTATCCAGTGCTTCATGTTGGCCTATCCAGTGCTTCATGTTGGCCTATCCAGTGCTCCATGTAGGCATATCCAGTGCTCCATGTAGGTCTATCCAGTTCTTTATGTTGGCCTATCAAGTGCTCCATGTAGGTCTATCCAGTTCTTCATGTTGGCCTATCCAGTGCTTCATGTTGACCTATCCAGTGCTTCATGTTGGCCTATCCAGTGCTTCATGTTGGCCTATCCAGTGCTCCATGTAGGCATATCCAGTGCTCCATGTAGGTCTATCCAGTTCTTTATGTTGGCCTATCGAGTGCTCCATGTAGGTCTATCCAGTTCTTCATGTTGGCCTATCCAGTGCTTCATGTTGACCTATCCAGTGCTTCATGTTGGCCTATCCAGTGCTTCATGTTGGCCTATCCAGTGCTCCATGTAGGCATATCCAGTGCTCCATGTAGGTCTATCCAGTTCTTTATGTTGGCCTATCGAGTGCTCCATGTAGGTCTATCCAGTTCTTCATGTAGGTCTATCCAGTTCTTCATGTTGACCTATCCAGTGCTTCATGTTGGCCTATCCAGTGCTTCATGTTGGCCTATCCAGTGCTCCATGTAGGCATATACAGTGCTCCATGTAGGTCTATCCAGTTCTTTATGTTGGCCTATCGAGTGCTCCATGTAGGTCTATCCAGTTCTTCATGTTGGCCTATCCAGTGCTTCATGTTGACCTATCCAGTGCTTCATGTTGGCCTATCCAGTACTTCATGTTGGCCTATCCAGAGCTCCATGAAGGCATATCCAGAGCTCCATGAAGGCATATCCAGTGCTCCATGTAGCTCTATCCAGTTCTTCATGTAGGTCTATCCAGTTCTTCATGTTGGCCTATCCAGTGCTTCATGTTGACCTATCCAGTGCTTCATGTTGGCCTATCCAGTACTTCATGTTGGCCTATCCAGAGCTCCATGAAGGCATATCCAGAGCTCCATGAAGGCATATCCAGTGCTCCATGTAGCTCTATCCAGTTCTTCATGTTGGCCTATCGAGTGCTCCATGTAGGTCTATCCAGTTCTTCATGTTGGCCTATCCAGTGCTTCATGTTGGCCTATCCAGTGCTTCATGTTGGCCTATCCAGTACTTCATGTTGGCCTATCCAGAGCTCCATGAAGGCATATCCAGAGCTCCATGAAGGCATATCCAGTGCTCCATGTAGCTCTATCCAGTTCTTCATGTTGGCCTATCCAGTGCTTCATGTTGACCTATCCAGTGCTTCATGTTGGCCTATGCAGTGCTTCATGTTGACCTATGCAGTACTTCATGTTGGCCTATCCAGTGCTTCATGCTGCACTTACATGCTGTTGTTTATTTATGTTTTATGTTGTGTATTGTCAACCTTTTGTTCTGGCGTGCCAAGCTGGCTTGATGTTTGTGTTTGTGTGCCCTGTGTTGTTGTGAACTATGTTGTCATTCTTGTTCAATAAAACCTTGGAAAGAGATGTGTTTTCTGATCATGCATTATAAGGCTGCTGCACATACATCAGTGTATCTCTATTACATTACAATATATCTTGTGGAAGTTGACCCTCTGTGTACATGTTCAAGCCTGCCAAGGCGTCTACTGCTGATAACAGTGTGGATGTCCTTCGCAGGACTTTCCCATTGCCACCTTATTTTAAAGATTCCTATTAAACATGGGAGTGAAAGGTATTGAGTTTCTTTTCCTGCCAAGAGTAGGTGGACCATGTTTCTCTTACTTGTAGCAGAGTGCTCAACACACAGGTTAGATAGACTAGGGTTTTACCATTAATAGTCAGCAAAGCATTGTTTGACTCTGCAGTCATGTTATAAAGCCTTAGCTATCCTGATATTGTCCTTATCAAGAAGCATATCATCGGAGATAATGGAGCCAAAATTTATCAACTGTATGTATTTCACCACTAAATGTCAACCCTTTAAAGGATTCTTTTGGGTAAATGGTGCAGTTAAAATGTAATCATCTGAAAGAACATCCAAAATGTATGAAACAAACAATTTCTTTATAATCATCAACAAGAATTGATTTCAGAGAAAAAAAAAAGAGGCATCATGAATACTGTTTTTTTTTTTTTAATGAGGATTTAGGATTACTTATGTACTAAATCTATCTATTCTATTGTCTAACTAGTTAATTTGTTTGATTAATTTTGATGTTTTTTATTGAATTGAAGATAGTTTAATTTAATTTAAAATTTACATCACTTTTAGATTTAATAAATACATTACACAATAAGTTTTGTTTCACTAACAACATTTTTTTTTAGTAACAGCTCCAGGTCTGGTCCCCAACTGCTGACCAGCAGTGATGTCCAGGACATCGGAGTTAGAGGGGCGACAACTCTGAGCTTGTTACAGCAACTCTTCATGTATCACATGATACAAAACTTTGGCTGTGACTACTCCAGCAGTGGCCTAGAGATAGAGACTCTACAGAATAAGGTTGGAATAATTAGATCAACTCTTTTTTAATCAAGTGCTTTTACATCAGACTATTTATTATTGAAACATAGATGCTATGAAAAAACATGATTATAACTTCAGAAAAAAAAAAAAAGATTGTAATTACCAATTAAAATTCTTTTGTAAATTGCAAGGGTCTAGTGTCTAGTCCAGTGTTGTGCTGCTTAAGTTTTGGGTTTTGGCAACGTATGTCTTCTTATCTTCCAGCTCAAATCATTTTTTGATCGCCGCACCAATGATGGCCCCAGATATGATACATATGTACTTTACTACAGTGGAGATGCTTATGAGAATGGTGACTGGGCTCTTGCTGGTAAGAAAGCTTGAGAGCCTCTTTGGAAGTTAAATTTTTAAAATCTTCTCTGGAGATTCTGTTCTTTGCTTCTGCAATTTTAGTTTTTTTTTTCATTTTTGTTCAGTTTTTCTTTAGTTCTTATGCAAAACCATGTAAAAAGAAAACACCTGCAAAGAGATGGTAAATCTAGTATATGTTTACTTTATCTTTACAGCTATTGATTGTAAAGTATGGAGGCAAATATTTTAAAACTCATTTGTTAATTTCACTAAATGAAAATCTCTATTTTAAAATAAAAAAAAAAAGCCTTGGAATTTACTGATTTCTTTATTAATAGCTCTTACAAAACTATCTTACTGTTACTGAACAGCTAACCCATTCACATTTCAGCATCATACAAATTCTATTCCAAAATGTATTGTATTAAAAATAAACTATTTGTGCTTTTGCTCTATAAAGAGTGCTCTGCTCTGGCTTTTATCAGGCTTAGCAAATAAGTAAGCGTTCCAAACTATCCTTTATTCCATGATAATGTGTTTAATGTGGCAGTGTTTAACTAAGTGGAAATGTTGTGGATATTTACTACATTCTATGTCTACTTCACAGATCAGAAGAATTTCTCATTGTCCATGTTGCTGAGTCTGTGGAATGAAAAAGATCAAAACTCTGGATCCCGGCTGATTCTCATCCTGGACACAGCTCACTCTTTTAAGTGGGCCCAAGAGATTACATCTGTTAAAAATTCTTTTGTGGCTGTACAAACTTGCAGGTCAGTTGAATTTAAGTTGAAAACTTAAATCTAGTAAAAGATAAACTTAAACACCAACAAGGTTACAAATAAAGTTTGTGTGGAAACACAAACTGAAAATCGGCCCCACAAAGTTGTCTACCTTGAGTCCTCACCAGGATTCAAACACTGGAATTTGGTTCCAAGTGCTTTACCACTCAGCCACAGCATCTCTATTTATTCATTTAGCCTACACTTATATTTTTTAAAATAATAATAATTAACCTTATCCATACATTCAAAATTAATAATATGTTACTTGTTATAAAGAGAAACTCAAAAAAGATTTATTCTTCTTACAATATTACATAAATTGGCAAAACGAAAAAAAAAATCTTGACCTATTTTAGTTAGGTAGTGAGCTGGCTAGAAATTTATTTTGATTAATAGATTGTTTTTTGAAATATGTCTGTAGAAAAGCATGTTGTGTAAAACATTTTTGTGTTTATTTTCATTTAATACTGAAGGTGTGAAATTATTTTAATTTCTGCTAAATTAGAAATTTTTAAAATTCTGAAATAAGTTCATTTTAAAAAATTATCTCCCTTCAGATATATCAGTAGACCGGAGACTGCAGAGACAGGGGAGAAATGCACAATTGGTTCCTTCACCAAAGCTTATGTTCATTTCAACAATGGACAAGAAGTGGATATAGACTGGATCTCTAGATCTCGACCTCTTAGGGCTATTTACAAGGTGTCCTACAACTGGTCAAGTTTCTCTTTTCTTCTCCCAACCAAAGAGGATGTAGAAAGTTACTGGAGGTTAAATTTCCCATCTGTAATGAAGCCCCTGATGAAGGTTCTCAACTTGCCTCGGATGGGCTCTCCATGCTGCTGTTGCAGGTGCTGCCTTCATTGGCTGCGCTGGGTACAGCTGAGGTGGCTACCACCTGGACAACTGGACACTGGACATGGCTTCCAATTACTGAATTCCTAATTATTGTTTTTAAAGAATCTGTTGGCTGGTTAGATGTGGTATTGAAATCTGTGCCATATTGATGACAGATAATCTTGTCTGTTTCAAGGCATTCTTTTAATGATAGTTCTATTAATGACTGCCTAAACAGCTGCAGTATAAAATGTACTTAAAGGCATTTTCAGACATTGATCCTGGAAACACCTTTAACAAATCAAAGAAGTGAAGTAGTTTTTCACCTAACTTTTTGTTGCTTTATTGGATGGGATAACAAAATTATTTGAAATTTATCATTAGTGTTAATTTATTTCTCTTTTTGTGTTTTTGAATTTTACTGTAGAGAAAACATGGTCTGAAAAATGTCTGAATCATTTCTGATTACAATCAAATACTTTCATGTAATCAATACTTTGGAGCTAAATTATTTAGATGAACTGCAACATGCCTAAGATTTGTGGAATCAGAAGAACAATTACCCCACCATTTTTTTACAACTTGGTATTTTCATAGCTTTTAGATTTGGGTATTTATTTTTCATAGGTCATAAAATTATTTATTACTTTTGTCCCTAATATCTGCTTAGCATTGTAGTTTTTTCATGTGTTTTTTTATCTGTGATAAGTAACTTTTAAAAAGTATTTTGCACAATTTTCTTAACCTGTTTGATTCTAAGGCTTTGAAAAAAATGATTTGAATTATTCTGTGGGTGATACAATGAGATTTGTTTCTACAGGGAAACTTTGGTCTTCAAATGAGATGTGGAAGTTATTTTAGTTACTTAACCATCAGTAGAAACTTGTACAGGTTGGGATATGCTGTTTAATTTATTACATTTATTTTGGAATTAAATTTTAACAAAGCTTTGTAATTTAATTATCTGTGGAATGAAAAAACAATATGACATTATTCAACATTTGTTTGAATCTGTATCAGTGTTTGGCCATTGGTTATTTAAATTTATGGGACAAGACAATCAATTATTTTATTGGATATTTATTGGTTTATTTCATATGACTGCAAAGTCTTTTTTTTTCTTTTAAGATAATGATATTTTTAAAAAACAAAATGGTTGTCAATTAAATGATCATCTGGTATTGGAACAATTCTAATTCCTTTAGACGGCTATCTGTTCTTTAAATGGTCACCTGACAGTTTCTCATTTGGATAGTTCTTATTCCTATAGACATTCATGTGCAATTTAGACAATTATGAGCTCATTTAGCCTATTGTAATAATTCTTGTAGATAGCCATATGTCATTTAGAAGGTCTCCTGTCATATGGATATTTATAATTTCTTAGAGACATTACTAGTTGATGTAGACACTCTGTAGCATAACCGTTTCACTTAATTTCTTTTTCTTCACTTTGTAATTGAAAACAAAAAAATTTGTTTGAACTAGTAGCATCTCTCTTCAAAGTTGTGTATACTCTCACCAAATCTGTCCTTGTCATTATAGTTGTGACTTATCTCTTGATTAATGAAGCTTCCCTCCACTGACATGTATGAAAAATTGTTCTGTCTAAAAGGGTATAAGCACCCTGAGGAGACTCTGCTATTCCTTCTCTCTACCACATCAGCTGTGTGTGTGTGTGTGTGTGTTTGCATTAAAACAGCTCCTGTTTACGCCCACCTTACATTGAAGCAGATATTTCATTCAGATGTACCCCTCCCCTTTCAATTGACTTTTTATGTCCATAATAAACTTAAGAACAAGAATCCTCCTTGACATGTCATTTGTTTCCTGTCATTTGTAGCTCACAGTTTTGTATATTTTTACTTGAACTATCAACTTTTTTACCAAATTCAGCATTCATAAATAAACTCAATTAGTTCAGCATTATAATTCACTGTGATTGTTTTTTTCACAGCTCAACATTCCAAAACCCATTGTGAAACTGCACTTGATTTTATTTTCCTTTAATATTTTTTCTTGTGAGAGAGATGAACCAATGAGATTTAAAATTATTCTTTTTTTCTCCTTTTTTTTATTTGTCAATAAAATTATTTTTATTGTAATAAAAAAAAAAGTCAGTGATCAGCTCTTGAACAAATGTGTGTTTGTAAAATAGCAGTCCATTTTAAAATTGTTCTTTTCACTTGAACATTGTGTACCTAAGATTTTAGAAAATAATTTTATGTTGCAACAATTAAAACCTAAAAAATATAAATCATTTCTAGTTTAATTAAGGCACGTTTCTTATTCCTGATGCAAGGACAAAATCTTACTTGTGCTCCTTTCTCCCTAGTTCCATTAGAGAATGGATTAGATTGCCTAAAGCAGTCAGGAAAACCAGTGACTTAGCTGAATTAAAGTCTCTAATTAACATGCAGAACTAGATCAGCACAAGGGTATGCATAGGAAATAAGTATATCTTTTTTAAAAGAATGCCTGTAAGTTATAAGATAAGATAATTTAACCAAAGTTTACACCAACAAATCTAAGAAATAGTCTTTTACAACTATTACATTGTTTTGTTCTTTAAATTTCAGATATACAGTAAGAAATGAAAATTATTGCATTTGTGACAATGTTAGTTCAGTGTACAATTTATCAACTTTGCACATGCTTTTGTATAATATCAAAATACAAATAAACCAGCTCTCAAAGTGACACAGCTTTTAACTTGATTGAAATTTATTTCAAACTCAGCCCACAGAATTACAATGTAACAATATAAATCCTTATGTTAAAATGAATGTGAAATTACAGTGATAAATGTATAAACTATATAAATACTAGTACAATCAACTGACAGTAACTGATCTGAAAATAATTGGCCATCAAATTGGTGAGAGATAGATCTGCTTTATTTAGGTGAATCACTGTCTTAACAACTATATGGCCATCAATTTGGTGAGAGATAGATCTGCTTTATTTAGGTGACTCACTGTCTTAACGACTATATGGCCATCAAATTCGTGAGAGATAGATCTGCTTTATTTAGGTGACTCACTGTCTTAACAACTATATGGCCATCAAATTGGTGAGAGATAGATCTGCTTTATTTAGGTGACTCACTGTCTTAACAACTATATGGCCATAAAATTGGTGAGAGATAGATCTGCTTTATTTAGGTGACTCACTGTCTTAACAACTATATGGCCATCAAATTGGTGAGAGATAGATCTGCTTTATTTAGGTGACTCACTGTCTTAACAACTATATGGCCATCAAATTGGTGAGAGATAGATCTGCTTTATTTAGGTGCCTCACTGTCTTAACAACTATATGGCCATCAAATTGGTGAGAGATAGATCTGCTTTATTTAGGTGCCTCACTGTCTTAACAACTATATGGCCATCAACTTGGTGAGAGATAGATCTGCTTTATTTAGGTGCCTCACTGTCTTAACAACTATATGGCCATCAACTTGGTGAGAGATAGATCTGCTTTATTTAGGTGCCTCACTGTCTTAACTATATGGCCATCAAATTGGTGAGAGATAGATCTGCTTTATTTAGGTGCCTCACTGTCTTAACTATATGGCCATCAAATTGGTGAGAGATAGATCTGCTTTATTTAGGTGCCTCACTGTCTTAACAACTATATGGCCATCAAATTGGTGAGAGATAGATCTGCTTTATTTAGGTGCCTCACTGTCTTAACAACTATATGGCCATCAACTTGGTGAGAGATAGATCTGCTTTATTTAGGTGCCTCACTGTCTTAACAACTATATGGCCATCAACTTGGTGAGAGATAGATCTGCTTTATTTAGGTGCCTCACTGTCTTAACTATATGGCCATCAAATTGGTGAGAGATAGATCTGCTTTATTTAGGTGCCTCACTGTCTTAACTATATGGCCATCAAATTGGTGAGAGATAGATCTGCTTTATTTAGGTGCCTCACTGTCTTAACAACTATATGGCCATCAAATTGGTGAGAGATAGATCTGCTTTATTTAGGTGCCTCACTGTCTTAACAACTATATGGCCATCAAATTGGTGAGAGATAGATCTGCTTTATTTAGGTGCCTCACTGTCTTAACAACTATATGGCCATCAAATTGGTGAGAGATAGATCTGCTTTATTTAGGTGACTCACTGTCTTACAAATATTTGTTTGAATTATTGAGTGTTACTTTTTGTTGTTCAACTATGGAGAACATTTTCAAGAGAGAAACCTGTAAGAACTGATCAAAGACTGAATGTGTCCAATCTGAACTTGTGCTTTCTCCTTGGTGAAACTATAGATTATAAATACCAGGATATTTTCTGTGCTAAAACAAAACATGTTGAAGAATCATACTCAATGAATACTCCCCGTTTAGAGATTTTGAAAAGAGTTGTTAATTAATTTAATATAGAAATAAATGTTTGTACCCATTAAGATATGTATCATATTCACCTGATTTAGGCACTGGTTGTGATGTGATATGCTGTTCAACTGTAGATAGGTTTACAAATAGAACTGTGAAATGCATTGCTTCAATAAAAACAAAATGTTTTTCCTAATTTGCACATTGCTGTGTGTATAAAAATATTTTTGTTTTTACAGAATAAAGAAAATCCAGAATTAAATGAATCATTGAAAGTTTTGTAGATGTAATGTTTTTTAAATATTTTTTCTTGTTGACATTATTTGTCTACAAACCTGTTAGGTCAAAACTAGTCCAAACTTCAGTCTCTCCCTGTAAGTAAAATCTGTTCTAACTAATAGTGTATGCCAGTGTTTCCCAACCTGTGTTCTAACTAATAGTGTATGCCAGTGTTTCCCAACCTGTGTTCTAACTAATAGTGTAAACCAGGGTTTCCCAACCTGTGTTTTTGAAAAGGTGTTCTATGGACATTTGGAGTTATTAAATAAATAGTAGGCCAAAATGTGACTTAATTACAAAATATTTTCTAAAAATTGATCTTCTTTGTAATGAAAAAAAAACCTTTAGCGACATCACTATGAAGTTTAAACTGATCAAGATTTTATACACTAATCTGAAACAAAGATATATCATTAACTATTTAACTGTAAGTAGAAATTTTTAAATTACTCAATAATTATGAAGTGATTGTTCTTAAATTTGTTTATAAAATATGTAGTCACACAGCACAAGTTTATGTGAGAAAATTCAGCTTAATAGGATAATTAAAAGTTGAAATTAATTATTCAAATTTTTTTAACCTTTAGTTAATTATGACAAAATGTGAATTAATAGTAGGAATTGAGATAAACATTAAAAGGTAGTTTCCAATAAGACCACATCTACTTTATACAACGTATAGAACAATAGTTTTTCTCTTAATAACTAATGAATGTTTGATGAAAAAACAATTAAGCATTTGAACTCTTGAATAAATAAAGTCTTACATTCGGTAATTCCCGAAAAAGTGATAGTCCTTTCTAATCGCTATAAGTCATTTCTAGGAAAATTGTTAGAGCCGTTTACAAGATCAGCATTGACCCACCCTCCATGAAGTTCTGACTTCAAAAGAGGTCTAAAAAAACAACAGAAGATCAATAATATTAACCGTTTTTTGCGGCTGAACTCTAAGTTGTTTTTTATCTGTACCTTAGAAAAGTTTGTTGTTCTACTTACTGCCTACAGTGTGTAGGTTATACTTGAGGCTCTCTTTAGATCTATCAGTTATTGTAGTTCTTCTTGTGTTATTCAATCGCATCAGATTTTGAAAGTGATATCAAGTTCTCTCAAGAGTTACCTTCACTTGTCTCAATTTTACACAGTAACAAATTACTTTTGTTTTGTTTCTTTTGAAACTAAGAAAACTTTTGTCCTGATTTGAAGTAAAAGGTAGGACCAGTTTTTTTTTGTTTTTTTTTTCTTCAAAAACTTTTTCATTCCATTATTTGTTGCAATTTAAAAAAAACAACAAAAGAAAACAGAGAAAAGCCCCTCCCCCAATAATAACAAAAGTCCAGATGTTTGTTTAAAGTTGTACATGTATTTCAAATCTTGTTCTTAAAAACTGAAACAATCCAAAGTGATATGCAATCATGAAAGTTTCTATGCTTATAGATACACCAATTGTCCAAGCATCCAGTAGCAGATCTTCTTCTTCTTTGAACAATGAAAAAAAAACAAAAAAAAACAACATAAAAATGTACTAGTTTAAAAAATACACTCACTTCTCACACCAACTTTCAACATTGTATATATAATTTATAGAGTCAAAAATATCAATAAAAATTTTCTTTTTCTCATAAACTTAAACTTTTTGTCATGAACAAAACATCAGAATATATTTATGTGTATATAGATAATGAAATATTTTGTTACTGTGCTAAGGGACATATAACGGACAACATCCACTGGGCAACCCTGATATCTGGATAAGGCCTGATAACTTGGTATATCTTTCCTCACTTTAGTTTCCAAAAGTGACTTTGGTTTGAATAAAATAACATCAGCGTACAAGATCAAATGGAACAAAAAAATAATATAAACATGATTACATCTAGGAATAAACACTTATGGAAAAGTGGAAACAGAAAAGTTCAATGGTTGTATAAATCTAGAACATAAGACATCAACATATCATTTCATTTCAAGACAAAAGTACATATACAGAAGTGAATGTATAGATATTAATTTGTAATCTACATTTTGTTCTGATTCATTAGACAAGGGTAATAACTACAGTATTAGCCCCCGAAAACACTAATCCTTGATCAAAACTAGTAGAATTTGTGCTATTTACTTCAACATTTTGTTTTTATCCAAGACAAAGAATTAGTTTTATATAATTAGTGTTATATCCTGTGAAAAGAATAACAGTACCTATATCTAATGCAATTGAATGGTTGAAAATAAAAATAAAGCTGAGATAGACATTAAAACCCATTAAAATGTTGTCATTGTAGTTTTTTTTTAATAACAAAAATTATGACTTTTTGATTTCTCCAATGCTTGATGCACTTTTGATAGCAAAGCTGACAGATGTATAAATCACATTTTAATGACATCAGAACATGTACAAATAAACTGTTTTTCAAATGAAATTAAAGTTTCATGAACAAAATTAAAAAAATAAACAGATTGTCGAATGATGCTGAAGTAAAAAATATTA
Organism: Biomphalaria sudanica; assembly: GCA_036873155.1. NCBI lineage: Eukaryota > Metazoa > Mollusca > Gastropoda > Planorbidae > Biomphalaria > Biomphalaria sudanica. Next base: position 308,763 of record JAZGLO010006474.1, read on the forward strand.
TTCAGGTGTCTACAATATATTTAATGTCTTGAACATTATTTAATGTGTGTATATATATATATCTATCTATATATATATATATATCAGTTAACCAGTCCCATTCTTGTGCCAGCAACATGAACTCAGTGACAGAACAATCCCCTGGTCTAGACACAAATGAAGCTGCTGATGAAATAAATTCTTGAACCAAAAACATATATGTTAACTATTGGGTTAATTTTTTGTTCAAATTTCTGAATGATGCCTAACTTCATAGTCACTGGAAAGCAAAACTTTTAATGTCTGAGACTGGGTCAGTAAAAAAAATTTGACTGAGGTAGATGGCACGAGATTGTTCTTCTGTCAATATTTGGTTAAACAACTTTTTGAGATCCTGATACAAGTCTCAAATATTCTAACAAAGACCCACACAAAAATCAACTACTCTAACTCTATCCTCAAACATGACCAACATAAGTAATAAAAAGTCAAAACTGCTATGTTTACAACAGCTTTTCAAAGTAAACCAATTTCCACTAGAGCCTCAAAAAACTGAATGCAACGCATCACCTTTTTTTTTCCCCCTCACTTTGTGATGTACAAGGTCTAGGACTTTGAAAACAATAAAATGAGAGACCAATAGCCTTAAAAAGACAAATGACAGTCTTTAATGTTGATGACATGGCCCAGACAAACTGCTCTTCAGTAGAGACACAGCAGTGACAAAATTCTTTAAACTTTTTAGCTCTACTAATTAAAAAAAAAAACACATTTCAGCTGAGATCAGACTGTACAACATGAGCAGCAAGGTTTCTTTTTGAAAAGGTCAGTGTTAATTTTTTTTACAGAACATATAACAATCATTGTTCAGAACACATAGAAACATGTCCATTGTTCAACACTGAATATCAATATCATTAGAGTTGAATGAGTAACTTACAAAGACAAATAAAACATTACTTTTATTTTTTCTTATAACCAAAAAAACAAAACAAAAACAAAACAACCTAAGCTTTGACTATTTCCCATGTTAAACTTTCATTCAAGTTTCAGCATGTATGTCACAAGTAAGAAATCTTTTTTTTTTCTGTGAAACAAGGCAATTTCTAATGAAACATTCAAATATTGTATTGACTGGTGTTAATTAAAACATCATTTTTTTTAAAGCAAGAAAACTGATAATATAGAAAATTATTAGACAAATAATTTGAGTAATTTCATTATTCTCAAGTTTTTTTATTATCCAGTCTATTTCAGTTTAATTTCCATCAATGAAAAATGCTAAAAGTGGTTATAAAAAAGTTTCAATCCCCTAAAAGCTAGAGATAAAATGTGTAAATGAAATAGACATTTGTATGTGTTTATCTTCCTTCATTGTTTTAACAAAACCACTTAAGTCATCTTTAGCAGTTAAAACAGAGTCAATAGATGTCAATTAATTAGTTAAATATAAAATATATTAATAAACTATATGGCCAAAGCCTAAACATAAGTCTAAAATAAAAATAAAAATGCCTCATAACATTTATCTCAATTAAAAATGAATTTCTTGGACAAATTGTTTCTCACTTTCTATCTACACAAGATCAGCATGTAGTCTTCAAGTCAATTATAGACATCTACCTACACAAGATCAGCATGTAGTCTTCAAGTCAACTATAGACATCTACCTACACAAGATCAGCATGTAGTCTTCAAGTCAACTATAGACATCTACCTACACAAGATCAGCATGTAGTCTTCAAGTCAACTATAGACATCTACCTACACAAGATCAGCATGTAGTCTTCAAGTCAACTATAGACATCTACCTACACAAGATCAGCATGTAGTCTTCAAGTCAACTATAGACATCTACCTACACAAGATCAGCATGTAGTCTTCAAGTCAACTATAGACATCTACCTACACAAGATCAGCATGTAGTCTTCAAGTCAACTATAGACATCTACCTACACAAGATCAGCATGTAGTCTTCAAGTCAACTATAGACATCTACCTACACAAGATCAGCATGTAGTCTTCAAGTCAACTATAGACATCTACCTACACAAGATCAGCATGTAGTCTTCAAGTCAACTATAGACATCTACCTACACAAGATCAGCATGTAGTCTTCAAGTCAACTATATACATTGTTCTACACATCTCCCATAGCAAGACAAAACACATTATAACATACAAGGAGCAGTGATGTGTTGAAAGAAAAAAAAAAGTCCAATAACAAAGTCACTGTAAAATAGAAAGTCACTGTACATGATTATGCTTGAAGTCAACTGTTTAAGGTGACTGAACACAACAGTCGACATGGTGGGGGCAAATATAAAACTGTACAAGTGGGAACTTGCTCCAACTAAGGTTGCAATCTTTACTTTGGCATAAGACCACCACAACCCAGTCGAGAGGGTTGTCATCTGTTATGAAAACAACCAAACCCAACTCACAGGCTCATAGGTTCTCAAAAGATTAATCTCTTAGAGTCACATAAGAGCAAAGCATATAAAATACATGAAATTTATTGTGAGATAGTATAAAAATTGGAATCACTAGGGTAATATTTAATATCTAGTCATATCAATACATACATATAGCATGGGGTCAATGAGGAAGGGTTGGGGGAATGGCTGAATGATGGGGAGAATGTCCCAGGAAATAATCAAGTGGATTGCAGGACAGGATTGGGGGGGGGGGGAGTGAACAAAAGATAACCCAAATATTATTTTTACATTTCTTTTCTTTTTTTATTCCAATCCTTTATTTTGTATCTAGGTTAGTGATTTAAAAAAAAAAGACTCAAAAAGAGTGTGTATGCAATGTTTTGGAATCTCAAGAGAAGATTTGGTACTAGTTGAAGTTACCAACTTATCTGATCTAGACACTAGAAGCACAGACATACCTGACAACTATGTTTAGAGTTGCCACAAAAGTTGTATGACTAGTATGTGCCACAATGAATTCCCCTATTTAAACAAACTTTACTTAACCAAGTTTATTTCCTTTTGCTCCTCCATGAAAGTACAGATCAACAGATTTACCCAGGGACATGTACAAATATTTAAAGAAAGACAAAAAAAATCTTCTATCACAACCACTAGTCTAAGTATCTTTCATTGAAATACACGTAGTCATATTGAACAAGAGACAGATGTTGACAACAGGTCAGGGGTTAAGTCATGTGGTTGTGACAAAAACAAATATCCATTCTATACAAAAAAAACAACAACAACAACAATATAATCTCTAAATAATACATAAAATATAAACCACATTGGAAAAAAAAAAACTCTTGGTAGATTTTATTATCTTTCTTTGAAGTTAATTGATAGACTGATAGACATGAAATCACTGTGGACACTTGTCATGACTCCAGAATGTTTATAAATAGCTTCAATGAAAATGACTATTATGGAGGACCATGTTTTAGTTCAATGGTCGAATATACAAACAACCAATGAGTGGAACTAATAGGTATTTCTAGAATATACTTCAAGTCATGTCAATTATTTACATCAAACTAAGATGCTAATAATTGTATAAATATATATTTCCTTGCTTCCAACTCAGATCTAGTGAACTAACTCTTGCTATAAATATCTGACATCCATCCCTGACACTATCTTCAGCATTTTTCTATTGAAAATAGTTGCCCCAGATTTTTCCTTCTTACAAGTCAAACATATTTTTTGGAATAAAACTGATTCTATGAATGAATGAATAACACTTGGTGAGACCATGGACAGCAGTGGATTGAATGCAAAAAAAAAAGTTTCTAGAAGCAATGCGTGCAATGTAGCAATCATCTGGGGTAGCTAGAGTTTCAACATCAACAGTTTGAGACAAAGTATTGTGATCAAAGGTGTGTGACAATCATCTGGTTGACAGACATTGTTACTATGTACATTTAAGTAGAGAGTTTCATATCCAGTCGTGGTGCTCAGAGCAAATGTTGAATTGTTTAACACACTGTTTCTGAACTCTTGTGGTCCAAAGATCACCAATTTCAGAAGCCATCTTCTTTGTGGTTCTGGAGGCATGGTGAATTCATAATGCTATGTAAAGATGCATAGCAAAACTTCAGAAGTGGTCATAGACTGGGAATTAAGTGGTCATTGAGTCAAGCAAAGATTTGTTGGTCTATCAATCGACAAAATCAATGTCAACAATGCAAATATTTCATAATCCAAAATTAAATGATTTGTCCACCATTGCTTATAACATTATCTTATCTTTTTATCTTGTAACTCACACCAAAGTTAAGAGGTGGTCATTCATTCTTTAGCTTATTAACAAGGTTTGGAAAAAACAAAACTTGGGTATTCTATAAAACAAAGTCTAATCTGCCTAACTTATTGTAAAGAGCAGGACAAAGTCATGTCTACAAATTTAGAGAGCCCCTGAGAGAGAGGCATCTAATGGTGGCGTATGTGACATCATGTGGGGGCGGTGTGGTGTTGGGAAAACTGGTCCAGAGTCAGGCAGCTGGACGATGAATGGTTTGGAATTTGGGCTGGACAACTTCTCACTATCAAGCTCTTCTTCTTCCATGTGATCAAGTCTTTTGTTCGGTTTTCCTGAGCTCAGAAAACTGGAATCTTTTCCACCACTGAGGGCATGACAGTTTTCCTGATTTCTTTGGTCAGTTGGGCTGGAGTAGTGCTGGTCACCTGACCCAGGTCTGATAAACTGTTGGTCACCTGACAGCTGTCGTTGGCACTCTTTGTTTTCTGTGGAGTTCAAGGGAGAGAACTGCACAGATGAAAAGTTTGATTTGTTAGAGTAAATGTTGTCAGGGTGAGAGCGGTATCCATTGGTTACGGCAGACCTCTCTCGCTTCATATCTTCTGCCTGTTCCCGTTCAAATTTCTCTTGAACAGCTCTCAGCTCCCGCTCTGCCTCAGTCTCAAATCTTTCATTGGTCGGTTTCTCTTCAACGTAGCTTTGTCTCTGGTCCCCTTCCTCCATAGAGTCATGGTCATACTCCAAGGAGCTGCGTCGTCTTTCTTCGCTGTTCATCATTTCCCTCTCCTCCTCCTCCATTCTCCTGACCTCCTCATCGTCTTCTTCCAGGTCCTCTCGACTGTCATAGTGGTCAATTATATCTGGCATCATAATCATTTGGCCACCTTTGACCTCAATGCCTCGAGGATCTTGATGGTCAACTTCTTCATGCTGTGGAGATGATGATGACCGATGACGGGACCTAGACATAGGATGTGGGCTGCTGAATTCAAAGTCAGCATAAGCATCCTGCACCTCCTGTTTGATTCTCATCATCAGATCAGGGTCATCAAATCTTCTATAGATAAAAAAAAAAAGGGTCATATATATTTGCTAAAGTTTAGAAAATTAAATAAATCCGCAAAAATGTATTACATGATACACTATGAAATAGAAATGTATTATTAAATGACTCTACTATATTTGACCTTAGCTGAAATAACAAACAAGTTTAGCATGTTTAAAAACAAAATCTTAATACAGAATCAAAATAGGAATGCACTGATGACTTACCCAAGTAGTCCATCATGTGATGACCCTTTCATGGATAAGTCTTGGGCCCTGTCCTGGTCAGGCAACATACTGTGGCCTAACAAGCCCATAGCCCCATCACTCAGAGCAGCCTGTGCAGAGAATAGTCAAAATGACAAAACGGACAGAATCTAGTGGAGACAGTATGTAAACATTGTATACAGCCAAGTGAACTACTTGATGTTTTGGTGAAGGAACATTTCAAAATGACTTACTCTGATTGAGGCACTGATTGATTCATTGTATGTGGATGGATCAGACAGAGACTGACCTTTCAATGAACTGGTAACAGAAACAAGATAGCAAAGATATTAACATCATTACTTTTCGTGTTTAATAATTAGCCTAATGTTAAATAATAATGAAAACAAACAAACAATGTAACAAAACAACAAAAAATAAATGTGACAGCATTGTGACACTTTAGTAAAGATGAAAGTGATCAGTTCTATTTTTAGTTCAGTAGGTAAAGTGGACGATGATAGAATTATTATTAACTCAAGAGACTCAAGTAAGAATAAAGAAATAGACAATCTTAACAAGAACAAGGTAAAAAAAAACCTCTAGAAAAACCTGAGAGTTTAAGTACACAAAATGTTTAGTTGATTGTATAAGGCAGTGGTTCAGAAAAAAAAAATGAAAAGAAAGAAAGGTTTACATCCCTTTGTCATGATACCAATGAATGCTATTTGAAAAGGGGAGGGGTGTAATGGGAGGTAATTGTTTTACTATTTGTAAACTGTCACAGTCAGTTAAACAGCCTGTCATTAAAAGCCTCTTCTCACCTGGGGACAAAGACAACTGTGTACAAGAAAGTGTGAGAACACTGACAGACAAGAGGTTTGCTTGTGGGGGGATTGGATGAAACTATTGGATGGAGAGCAAGAGAGAAGAGTATCATGACAATTACATTCTGATCATTTGGTAGATAAAGTCTGATCTAATAGGCTGAAGATATAATTAGCTCTCAATCATGTTGAACATAATCACAAAGACATTTACTTTGAAGTAATTCTTGGCCTATCACTAGTTCCAGTTGGTCTAATTTTGAAATAAATATACAATTATAATCATGGTGGTGGAGTGTACCCGCAGTGTATTTAGTCAATTTCACTGTAACCATTTGAAAACTCAACAATATTATTACAAAAAGGGAACATGATGAGTTTCAAATACTGAGAAGTATAATATTTATTTTCTGATATATAATATTGAAAAAAACAACAACAACTCCATCCCTCTGTTGTTAAATTTCATCAAACTAAATTAATTAGGCCTGCAATTTATAAACTTTATATACTAAAGAAAAAACAAACAAACATTAAGTCATACTAAGAATGCATTAAAGCAGGTCGACATAGACCAATCTATTTTCTTCCAGAAGACAACAAACAAAGAATTATCTCCCTTTCCACTCTGCTAATAAGTAGCTCCACTTCTATCATTATCCCAAGATAATAATGACAACCTGATTCATACAACAAACTTTGACTCAACCAGAAGGGTGTGCCCTCAAATGGATACAAAGAAGAACAACTTTGCTCTTTAGGAATACATTAGCTAAGTGAGCACAAACACATCTGCCCAACAGTGAGCACACAAAAAAAATCATAAGAAAGAATGCTCTGCCCATGCCACGCTTGAAAGAGCATGCAAATAGCCTACTTAAGGGCAGCAATCAATGAGTGACTAGGTGCAAAACTGAAATGTTTTAGTGATAGAAGACAAAGGGGAGAGCACTCTAATTATGGCTAAGAATCACTGTAATCAACAAGCCATTAAGATGCTAGTTTTTCCAAGTGGGGCGTTGACAAATTACCCCCTAACAAATGAGAGCACATCTTTAGAACAAAGGTCAAGTGTGATGTAGAACAAAAAACAAATAAAATTACAACAACACTTGCCATCGTAGCAAGAGCATTTCTAAAAATAGAAATGATATAATAAGGGGTGATACTTCAAAAGGGTTGGTATTGCAATTAGAAAAATATCTAAATCTCTTTAAAAGACCTTACACAGCATGAAGATCCAAATCTAGGCCTACCAACAGGTGATTTTTTTTTAAAATGGGCAACAAATTATTTGAAGTAAAAAGTAAACAAATGCTCTTAGAAACCTTGTGGATCATGTTACATGTACAATAAAGTTTGCCTTTTTCTAAGACAAGATGGAAAACCAGGGTGTCATGTGGCCAGCACAATAACTTAGTTTTGTTGGCCTCATATTTCCATTGTCAGCATGAAAACAACTACTTTCAAAGTTATCGGTTTGTGTGTAAAAAAAAGCCATGCTCACCAGCCCAATGTATGGCCTTGCGTTCAGTCCATAAGAGTTCAGGGGAAAAGGGGTTAAAGGGAGGTAACTGAGGCTCCAAAGGGTTAAAAAAACATGATGTCCAGAAGACAACATTTAATGTAATAAAAAACAACATAATTTTCAAATGAAACACTACCGGTACTTTAAAAAAAAATACTTCTATAAAAAAAAAAAAGATTTCTAAATGAAACAAAGACACTCTCATAAATCAGTTTGAGGTTGTTACAAATAAAAATACTTGGGTAAAATATTTTCTTGAAACCTTAGTGGTTGACTTAACATTAAGGAATGTAAAGACTGCTTCACCTAAATACAAAAGAACTATCCACTTAGGCTAAAATAAAAAAAATTGTCACTTTGATAATGAGAGTAATTTGTTTTATTCTGCCAACCTTGGACGTCCACGATTAAACTGGCGACGACAAACAAACTCAAAGTCATCCACCATCCAAAAAGATCCATAGTCATCCTCATACCTTACAAAACATCGATGCAAAGATAAGTTGGTACGTATGGCATTCTGAGGAACAGTGGAAGCAGTGCAATCTGGTTGGCTCACACAAAAATAAATAGGCCTGGCTGTTTTAGCAGCATGTAGGGATACTAGATGGGTCACCAAAATGGCTGCTGATCTTCACAGAGATTCAGAAACAAGAAGCCAGACAAAGAGAAGATAACTACAAAACAATAGACTTACTTCATGCAAGACTTAAACATCTAGTACAGGAGAGACATTTACATGCAACACAATGAACTGATACGAGTGTAGGCAAACACTATTAAGATAGAGGGAAAATAACTTAAACACATTCTAGTTTTTAGAGATGTAAATATTAAACTAAACATTTTTCTAGAATGATCATGAGGCTATAAAATGCAAAGCAACCAATTTGTTTTCCCTAACAAAAATCTATTTTGGCCATGAAAAAAAAACCCAATGTGTTTACATCTCTTCCAAATAAATGCCTACAGATGTCTGTGCTATGTACCAATATCACAACTCAGGACACAACAAGAAACATAAACACAGACATACATACATACAGATGTAACATAACCTAGATTGAATAAAACTATAAATAATGCAGCATCAGGTTGTCAACAATTGAAATGTACAAAATTGTTTCAATTAACATTTCAGAACATAACTGCAGAAATATTTAAAGATTTATTTTTGGGGGGGGGGGTGTTAATTAATTTAAAAATTATGGTCAGTAACTTGTTTTTTAAACCTGATGCTGAATGACCAGTTCTAACAATACAGCACCTACCCAGGGCCTGCACCCAGTTTTTGCGGTCGGCGTTTGTAGAATTCAATCTCATCCACTGTCCAGACGGCCCCCTTTACATTCTCGACTCGCATAAAACATTTGTGCAGACTTAGGTTGTGACGGACAGCATTCTACACGAAGACAAAAAGAGAAAAGAAATCAGGGGGTGACAACTTACTGTGGCATGCAACATTAGAAACCAGAAACTAACTATCACTGACGACATCCATGGGACAAAACAATGAAGAAATTAGAACATTGTAATTTTCTTTACTCTTTCAATTTTTACATAAAAATTTTAATTCCAAATTTAAAAATAGGTGAATATTGAATTGATGCTTCATTTTTTAAAATAAAAAAATATGAGGAAAAGTTTGAATACTACTAAATATATAGAAAATAAATATAATAAATGTGTCAAACACAAAATATATCATTTTTAAACAATGAAAGGGTAAAACTTAATTAACTAAAAAAAAAAACACATTAAAAAAATTATAAATAAAAAAAATTAGCCTAGTAATGACCATTATCCCCACCAATCAAAAAAGTTTGTAAAAAAAAAATTTGTCTTATTTGATCACTTAAACTAAAACATACAAGTGAAAATAAAGCTCAAAGTTGACAGAATAAGCATGCAATCTAGAGCAAAGTGGACAGATGGTGTTCATGGTGATTAAAAACTGTGATTGAAAATAAAGAACACAGACACACACACAAAAAAAAAAAAAGAAAACAAAATCTCTGTGAAGACACTGCCAAACCAACACATTTTTTGGGGAGTGGGGTCACAATTTATATAAACATTTAAAAATATGACATACAAAATACTTGTTGAAATTTCTTTATTAAACATGTTTCTATCAATAACAGTCTATGTCCTTTTAGTGACGATGGCTTGTAAGACAAAGAAAGACATTCTAAGTCTTAATTTTTTTAGTGATTCAAAATTTAGCATATGGTCAAATATAAATGTATATATATTCACCAAAGTTGCAGATAAAGTTTTATAAATAACTTTATGATCAAGAGAGTCAAGACTTAAATAAAAACAAACAATAGTACAACTAATTGCACAATTTCATATTTGTCTCCACCTACCTAAAAATAGATCATTTGGAGCAAAGCAAGGGGCTAATATAATACTTTTAAAGACCTTTATAGACCTCCGTTTTACAAGCCATCAACACATTTTGGTAAAAAGAGCTTATAAATAATTATGTCTTTAAAAATCCAATATATAATTAAAGCTTCAAAACAAAGCAACAAAAAAGTATGTTCTCATTCTATAAGAAATGAACTTTATATTTAAAAACAAAATATTGTTCAAGACTATTTTTATCAAATATAAAAAATTGTTAAGGAAAACAAAATAGACTATAAATATACATAAGACTGAAATGATGTATCACATGACCAGAATCCAACCAATGAGGCACTGTCACAAAAATAGTGTAACTTTTTACCTTCCATGTAGCTTCATTCCTTCTGAAGTAAGCAAAAGTATTTTGAAACCATTGGTAGATTTCATTTAATGTGAGTTGTCGATGTGGAGATTCTATAATTGCCTGCAAAAAGAGTACACAAAGATGGAGGGCTTTGGTTTAAAAAAACGTCACCTCTTACCTTCACATTCGGATCAAAAATGTAAAGTAATTATAACTTTTCTAAGTCATGGTTAGAATATTTATTGAATAGAATTATTTTTTAAAGCAATAATTATCTAACAGGAGGACTATTTACATATAAGTCTTACCTGCCGTATTAATGATGCATAAGTAAAAGGTGGTCGAACATCTGTGTTTTTATAAAAATCACGATTTCTATGGATTTCTGGGGGAAAAAAAAGGTAAATATTTAATGAAGGTTTGTAATTTTGTAGATTCTAACATTTAAAACATAAATAAAGAAAGTAAAAAGTAAAGTTGTTTTCAGAATTTAAAAGAAACATTTCAATAGGGCCTAAATGTTGAACAGTTTTCACTTGGTTGTGTTGGGAACAAGCAAACAATTCGGACACCAAGACATTTCCAACTTAGACAATTTTAAACATTTCTTCCAGAGGTGGAACTTAAGGGTTGTACAGTGTAGAAATATGACAAGTCGTTGGATATACAGCCTCTAGCCTCACTTGGAGGTGGGGGGTGAAAAGGCCAAGGAGATGAGTTCCTAGACAGTTGTAATTTATTGAGCTTAATGGGAATCTTTCATTTCTCATTCCTAACCTTGATAGACATTTTTTTTTCATTGGTCAAAAGATCTCCATTGGATGAGCTTTACAGTTCATTATACAAGTTCTAATTCAAGATTGACAGTACAATGGAGACAGACAATGTAGCACCAGGACATGGTGCTGTGAGTCAGTGACCAAACAAAAGAGGGTAATCATCAGCAATAGATCAACAAAATAAATAACGAAAATTGCATTTCCAGATGTCAGGTACTCACAAAACATGTTAGGAATCTCTAAGTAAATATGCCAAAATTAAATAGATCAAAAGAATTAAACCCAAAATCTTTAAATCACTGGACAGGTCTTTATCACTCAGTAAACGAACACAAAAATTTACCTGCAGAAATTGGAAGGTTACATTTATCTGAGACTCTCCTCCGAACTGGACCTCCTCCATCACTCCCACTCCTGCTGCTCCCCCCTCCACCTCCTACATTGGGTGTGGATGGAAGAGAGGAAGAGTGGTGTCCTCCTGGGGTGCTCACCAACGGTGGAGGGCGGTGGGGCGGTGTCATCTGCATGACTGGACTGGGCACCATTGAGACAGGTGGGAGAAAGGGCGTCCCAGTGAAGGGATTCAACATGGATGGCTTTGGCATTAAGGAAGGCTAAAAGAAGTGAAACAAACATTTAGATACTTATTCAAGGAAATGTTAACCGAAATACAAACATAGATATATTGTTTTAAATATATAATATATAATCTGCCATAGGAATAGAAGTATATATTGTCAAAAAACAAAGCATTCAATTAAATGTGTAATTACAAAACCACTACTAACAAAATAAATAAAACAAATGTCTTTCAATTTTGATAGTTTAAGCCATTTAAACGTTATTACTCAACCAAAATAAAAATGCTACACATAGAGATCTATAACAGAACAACTTCTACAATGCTAAAGATTGCCTGAGCGGGGAAGATGAAATGGATGACTGGTGTCAATCTCATTTATCGTATTACTGCAGAAAGTGCCAGGGGAAATAACTGCCGTTAATTGTCCGGTAATAACAAGACTGCGGGAGGAAGTGCAAACATGTAGATTTCTAGATCTAGATCAGCGCTTACTTCTTAAGCCAAATTATCCACACGATTTGTCTGCATCGCATAATATATTTACCCCAATTAGTTTCCTCGCTGGTTGGATACAAATGTTGAGTTCTATATTGAAATAAGTTTTGACAAAATTGCCTTTAATTGTGCGACTGTAACAGTACCGCTGTAAACGACAAGATATTCCCAAGCTTCATTACACATGGGAAAAGATCTGCAATCTACATTAGATCTGGATATCCAGTGAATAGCTGGAGTTATAGATTTTAAGGTTTCATAAACAATTTTCATAACAAAGAGCTTGAAACGATCTATCTGGTTCTAGATATGATGATCAATGTGCGTCCGTCTTATGCACGACAGACTTAAAATTCAACAACAAGATCTAGATATATGCTATAACAAGAGGAAGGTCTATTGAATATTGAGGATCAGTGCAATATTTCCCGAGATTACGCAGACCCAATTGCAACCTGCATATTTTGTCACAACTAATGCAGACAAATGCAAATGTTCAACAACCAGCTAACTGCCTTTAGAACCTGAGCAAGACCTAACATAATGCTAACTAAACTACTTAGAAGTAAACTACTTACTAAACTAGAGTGTTTCATATCGTGTGATGACTTGGGGGACAGGGGCGTGGGCGCTGACATGGAGGGCGTGAAAGGAGACATGGAAGAGGAATACGGCGTGGATAATGAGGTCAGCGGTGGTTGTGAGGGCTGGGGTGGTGGTGCAAGGGTCTGCTGGTGCAAGTGGTCAGTCATGGCCTTCAAGACTTTCTTCTGGAATGCAAGCTGTGGAAAAGACAAAGACCTTTAATAAAAAAAAATTAATGAAGTTAAAATGTTTGAAAACACTTTAAATAAGACAAGAAATAAAAGTGTGCCCAGAATAGATTATTGCCCAACAATAAGAGATCATTGCCCAACAATAAGAAATCATTGCCCATAAAAGTCTAACCATGGAAGTTATCAAAGGAAACGCTAAGAAAATCGCCAGTTCTAAGAAGTCAACCATTTGTGTTTTTGTACATCTGCACGTTAAAACTGTATGTTCTAGCAAGTGCCCTCTGATATATTAAAAACTGATATGTCTGCATGTTAATTTATATCTGCATGCTAATTTATATCTGCATGCTAATTTATATCTGCATGCTAATTTATATCTGCATGCTAATTATGTGGTAGAACACGGACACGTAATACACCTGTGTTGATATAGTTGCTGCATCAATATCTGAGAATATGTCTCATTGTGGGAACAAAGTGTGTGAGGGTGAGGGCCTGGAGTGGACGTCGAAAGTTATGAAGAAATGAATATGACATTGTGACATGCCTGGAGGTGACAGTCTACACACGTGGCTATATGATGCATCTGTGGGATCTCTCTGTAGGATGTATTGTGGAATGTCTCTGTGTACTCTTAAAACACAACACAAACTTACCACAAAAGAAAACATTAAAACATTTCAGAACGTCACAAGTTTAACAAGCGAAGGACACAGGTGACATAAAGGCGCCATGTCGCTGTAGGATCTGCTGTTGAACCTCCACGAATGACAGACATGCACTTTATTTATTTATATTTTTTCGACAATTTCTCTAACAGTTGAATAATGATAATGATCTTAGGTTTCTCTGTATTCAACGCTTCAGATGAAAATTTAAAAAAATCATGCATAGTAGACTAAACATGGACACTCTTTTTTGACAAAATGTCCGTTAAGTGCATAGTATAATATCAAGATTCTCTATGAAAGAAACTACGGAGAACAGATTAACTGATAAATGTTCTCTTTAGCTTAGAGAAGTAGAGAAGAGAAGAAAGCAGAGGTAGAGGAGAGGGTAACAGAGGGAGGAAAGAGGGTAACAGAGGGAGGAAAGAGGGTAACAGAGGGAGGAAAGAGGGTAACAGAGGGAGGAAAGAGATGAGTGTGAGAAAAAAAACTTTAAAAAAGGAGGTAGAGGATATGATAGAAAAAGGAGAAAAAGAGAAAGACCACATCGCCCTGGAAGTCTCAAAGCACAGGCAATACCAGTTCCAGGTTGAGTTACTCATTATCTTAATTCTAATGAGTGTCACAGCTGAAATTCAACATTGGAACTTGAACGAAGTTTTCTATGTAATCCTAACACACACACACACCAAGTATAAGAAGTTGTTGTGAAGTAGTGGGCGGAGAGACGGGCGGTAAAAAGGGTGTGTGTGTGTGTGTGTGTGTACGTTTACCCTACTAGATCATCCTTATAAGAGTGTGTGTGTGTCAGCAGGAAAGATGACAAAGGTTCCTGTCGGGAACTTCTTGACAAGTGACGGACGTTGTGGTGACCTTGTCCTCATGGCATGAGTGCAGAGCTACTTAACCGGTTTTTTGTTTTCTTTCTTTTATCTAAAACAGCTTTTACCTGTGCTAGCAAAATAAAACGTGCTAACAAAATAAAACCTGTGCTAGCAAAATAAAACCTGTGCTAGCAAAATAAAACCTGTGCTAACAAAATAAAACCTGTGCTAACAAAATAAAACCTGTGCTAACAAAATAAAACCTGTGCTAGCAAAATAAAACCTGTGCTAGCAAAATAAAACCTGTGCTAACAAAATAAAACCTGTGCTAGCAAAATAAAACCTGTGCTAACAAAATAAAACCTGTGCTAACAAAAGAATAACATGTGCTAGCAAAATAAAACCTGTGCTAACAAAATAAAACCTGTGCTAGCAAAATAAAACCTGTGCTAACAAAATAAAACCTGTGCTAACAAAAGAATAACATGTGCTAGCAAAATAAAACCTGTGCTAGCAAAATAAAACCTGTGCTAACAAAATAAAACCTGTGCTAACAAAATAAAGCCTGTGCTAGCAAAATAAAACCTGTGCTAGCAAAATAAAACCTGTGCTAACAAAATAAAACCTGTGCTAACTAAATAAAACCTGTGCTAACTAAATAAAACCTGTGCTAACAAAATAAAACCTGTGCCAACTCGAAAATAAAGAAAATACAATCTACATAGGCTATAGCGTTAAATACTACATTGGACACAACACAGACACTACAAAGGACAACATAGGGCACAACATAGGACACTACAAAGACCAAAATAGGACATTACATGGATGTATACTATAGCTTACTACAGGATTTGAAGTAAATTCTGTATTTATAAGATAAGATTTAGCGTAATTTTGGAAATTAAAGGGACACTAAATATTGGAAGAGATATATTAATAGGAAAGAGGATATAATGGAATACAAATCGACACATTTTGACTCAAGAGGAAACATTTTTTTTAACCCAAGAAAGGACTGCAGGACAACCATTTGTAAAGTGAGACTAATTAATAATTGACAAAAGTCAATAACTACACGGATTTTAAAGCCCCTTGCTTTTCTAAACATCAATATCTGGTTGCGTCAGCCTCTTATTTATTTGCTTCAGTTCAGACGAGCCTTCAGAGATAAAGATTATTACCGCCTTGTTCAAAACCCTTTGCAGGACGTCAGGGCTTGAAATCAGGCAGGGTTTGAACTAGGCATAATCTTGACGAAAGTATGAAGCGCTAGTTATTAGACCATCTTTCACATTTGCCTGTATTATGCTAGGCAATCAATACAACAAATGTAACTCTATAATATGCCGCCTGCTGTGAATGATGGGCCAACAATTAAATGCTATTGTTTTCTCCCCTCAACGTGCTAGTATATAAACTCAAAGATTAGAACAGCAAGAGTAAAGAACATAGTTGCACTGACTAAAAACAATCACAACATTATAGTCTTACAGTCACACAGAAAATAAGGCGACAATGGCCATAATCGAAACTTAGGCACAGAAATCTTAAAATGAAATGTAGTTGGAATCTAGTCCATGTTTTTTTTTTGTTTATGTGTGACGTAGTTCTAGAGCTACTGACTGATTGGTAAATTGTGAAAAATCAATTATGTTTGTATTTATGTCGACGCCTTTAGATTGTCCGGCGCTCTGGATTTCTTACTACGTCAGAACAGCGTGTTTATAAATACTCGGGAACAGAATTATTGTGTGATTAGTTGGCAGTGTATTTAAAAGTTAATCTATATACAATTCTACTAATGGATTCAAGTGGCATGGAACCAAGAGCTTCCGTTGACACGAGTTTTACTTTGAAGAATGATTAGTTATTGAACAGAGCTGTGCCACGCCAAATTAAGGAGAGGCAGACAAAAGGAAGTGATGGAAGGACAACATTGAGAGGCAGACAAAAGCAAGTGATGGGAGGACAACTTTGAGAGACAGACAAAAGGAAGTGATGGGAGGACAACATTGAGAGGCAGACAAAAGGAAGTGATGGAAGGATAACATTGAGAGGCAGACAAAAGCAAGTGATGGGAGGACAACTTTGAGAGACAGACAAAAGGAAGTGATGGAAGGATAACATTGAGAGGCAGACAAAAGCAAGTGATGGGAGGACAACTTTGAGAGACAGACAAAAGGAAGTGATGGGAGGACAACATTGAGAGGCAGACAAAAGGAAGTGATGGAAGGATAACATTGAGAGGCAGACAAAAGGAAGTGATGGAAGGATAACATTAAGAGGCAGACAAAAGGAAGTGATGGAAGGACAACATTGAGAGGCAGACAAAAGCAAGTGATGGGAGGACAACTTTGAGAGACAGACAAAAGGAAGTGATGGGAGGACAACATTGAGAGGCAGACAAAAGCAAGTGATGGGAGGACAACTTTGAGAGACAGACAAAAGGAAGTGATGGGATGACAACATTGA
Source organism: Biomphalaria sudanica (assembly GCA_036873155.1). Lineage (NCBI taxonomy): Eukaryota > Metazoa > Mollusca > Gastropoda > Planorbidae > Biomphalaria > Biomphalaria sudanica. The sequence continues at coordinate 325,906 of JAZGLO010006474.1, forward strand.
GAGGCAGACAAAAGGAAGTGATGGAAGGATAACATTGAGAGGCAGACAAAAGCAAGTGATGGGAGGACAACTTTGAGAGACAGACAAAAGGAAGTGATGGAAGGATAACATTGAGAGGCAGACAAAAGCAAGTGATGGGAGGACAACTTTGAGAGACAGACAAAAGGAAGTGATGGGAGGACAACATTGAGAGGCAGACAAAAGGAAGTGATGGAAGGATAACATTGAGAGGCAGACAAAAGGAAGTGATGGAAGGATAACATTGAGAGGCAGACAAAAGGAAGTGATGGAAGGATAACATTGAGAGGCAGACAAAAGGAAGTGACGGAAGGATAACATTGAGAGGCAGACAAAAGAAAGTGATGGGAGGACAACATTGAGAGGCAGACAAAAGGAAGTGATGGAAGGATAACATTGAGAGGCAGACAAAAGGAAGTGATGGAAGGATAACATTAAGAGGCAGACAAAAGGAAGTGATGGAAGGATAACATTGAGCAATGGACGGACCATTCGATGGAAGAGACGCAAAAGACAAAGAAATGAAGAAAGTCGACAGATCATGTGTGATGCCCAAACAGTCCGCCAGACAAGGGTGAAGGTGAAAGAAGGTGAGGAACTAGTGAGACTAGGGCGTGGACATGTAAGTACAAAAATAAACCGCCAACAAAATGAGCTAGTTCCAACTCATGTCAAACATCAATCAATGTATCTCTGGTGCGTCAAAATTTAGTCCAGGATTATGTATCTAGCAGTTTCACACCTCTGTTACTATTTATAGAACACAATTTAAAGAGTGAATTCTAAAACCATCCCAGCGGTGGTGGGGTTAGAAAGACAAGAGGCCAGAAATCTCACTTTTAACTTAGATACCATAAGGAAACATTCTAACAGAAGGGAGTCACGGTTTGGAGATCTTTATGAGATTGTAAATCAGAAGATGGCGTAGCTGATGTCAAAGAATTCTAATCCGCAAGCCTCTAGGTTGTTTTTGGACGGGACAAAAGGGGCATTGCTGACACATTAAAGGCCCACAACCATCATCCGCGCAATTAAAAACGCGCGTGTTATTATTTATCTTTTCATACTCCCCCCACCCCCCAGTTTTCTTAGCTGTCTCTTCCCTTCCTCTTTTCTTGCTTCCACGATACTTTTGTTCATGCCCTCCTGTTAGATGACAAAGTCCGTTAACTCTTCTTCTTTATTTAAAGGTGGTGGAGTGAGTTGCTTCCCTACCTTGACCTAATTAAATTAAAAAAAAAAAGCACCACCCACATCTTTATTTTAACTGCCGACGAAATCAGAGCACAAAAAAAAAGGGGGGGGGGTCAGGGTCTAATAAATTAACATTAAACTCAACTTCCTGTGGCTATAATTAGCCTCACACCGAGACGCTGTCTACAGGTAAAAAAAAAAAAAGATGAACCGACCAGACTTTCACCTTTGTCTTCTGTTCTATATATATATAAAAAAAAGACCTAATCTACATCAGGCACATATTGGTGTTTTTGTTTCACTTACTGCTGTTGTGTGGTACACATACAACAAGGCAAGAGCGAGTTTGGCATTAATCATCGGGCAACAAGGAGGACATGTTGGAAGGACTGGGGGACATGGATCTCACACGTGAGGTGGGAGGGGCGCGCGGGGGGGGGGCTATGTTTCGGAAAAGAATGATGTAGCATAAATTAAGCCTGGCGATCAGACTGACCACGATATAGGCATAAATGAAACTGCGAAGATGTTACATTTAGCTGAAAAAGTCGTATAACTGAACTTAATTTTTAAATTTAAAAAATTAGAAACAAACTTAACATGTTCGTAATGATGACCGCGTTAAGCGCGTAAATAAATAAATGACAATAATGACCCATGCACATTTCAAATATTTTAATGAGAGGTGTTTTTAGATGTGTTGGGGAATGTGAGTGTGTGTGAGAGTGTGTGTGACAGGGGGTAGCTTGGAATTTTCCATCATTTGGCGGCCCGGGGAGGCTTGACCTCTTTGGGGGCCCCCAAATGATGGCAAATTCCAAGCTACGCCACTGTCACCAAATGAGTGCCGCTTCTGACTGAGAACCACTGCTATGGTGGAACTGGTCAAATGTGTAAGAGTACAAACTGTGTACGTGGTAAGTAAATAAGGAAGAACTGACTGACCTGTGACTCCAGGGAGCTGACCACCTCCATCTGTACCCTGGACTGGGCAGTGCTGCGGTCATCCAGCTGATGCTCTGTGTTTAAATGTCTGCAAGAGATTAAAACAAACAAAAACATTTTTTAAAAAAATCACCCACACCATTAGATTGAGTGTAAAAGGATACAGAGTGGGGGGTAGTGCGTTCATTTATCTCAAAATGTTTTTTTTTTAAGAGGCGCTGAAGAGGAGACTAAATTTTAAACTCTTATTGTAAGGAGTTAAAAACAAACTCTTGTAAGCGGATCATTGTTGCTAAAATGAGCCATCACAACGAATTTTGTCAAGTTTATATTAAGCCCTAATGCAGCCCACTTCCTCGGTTGTTTACCGACATTCTGACCCTAGTCAACAATCAACAACAACAAAATTCCACGGCCATGATTAATACTTATCTCGGCGAGTGATAAACGATCAATGTGTAGACAAACAAACAAAACCTAACTTCGCCTAGCCCACTCGGTATTACACTCAGGATAGCGGAGGAATGGTGCAGATAAGTTTACACTGACCTGCCCCACAGCCCATCAAAATGATGAGTCCGTAAGATTCATACATTAATATTTTCTGTCACGTGGGATCGGCCTACAGAATGTATACTCTCGCTTCCTTAACTAGTGCAAGCAGTTGTATTATTTAGTAGGTAGCGCACAGGACCTGATACCTGAATTTAAAAAAAAGGGTATATATATATATATATAGATTTGCGATTCCCCCCCCCCCTCAAAAAAAAAAAAGAGAAGATTTTGTTAAAAGTTTGTTTTGTAGAAGTTTTAGACTTTTTTTTTTTAAAGACTCGATAATTGGATTGAACTATTTCTAAGGACCATCCAACGGGAACTCCGCGTATCAATGTAGACGTCTAAAGAGAAAAGAGGCGAAGGTATTAGCCTGTATTAGTTCTAAGACTTTAACAAAAGTGTATATGGAACTTGCCTTGAATTTATAAATCGGTATTTTTAAAAATATTAATCAATTAAAAACGATAGCATTAAAATATTTAAAATATTAATGGTCGAATATAGTGACATAGTTTCATAATGTTTTCGCAATTTGCGCCTGCTGCAAGATCGATTCAAAACGTGCTCAAAACTAAGACCTTAGAATACGTCTTCACCATAGCATATCTAGAGTCTTCCCGTCTTTCTTACGTCAGAACGTCATTCTGTTGACGTCTTTTGCGTGAACAAAATATAGGCCAGAAGACGTCTTGCTGAACATGAGAATCAAGCCCCCTTCTAAAGATGCTTGCTGTAGTGCCTGGAGGGTCTCTCACACTTAAAAATCTGCTCGTCCCACCCCCCTCGTGATTCTTGATTCAACCAGCACTCTTCTTACTAGAAGATTCAATGCGTTGTGGAGGCCATGGGAAATGCATTTCTGAAGCTCAAAATGCAGGAACAACGCTTTGCAGGAGGCGACTTTCTATTGCCGTCTATCACGAGCTCATCAACTGACTGTCTCCGAGATATTAATGCATCTAGTCTTCTGTCTTGCTTACACACTGTGTCAAATAGTGTTAGGGAAAGGGGGGGGGGGAGGAGAGACTCTTGTTTATTATTTTTTTTTAATGTTGGGCGCTTTAGCCTCGATGACGTATTACAGGAAGTCGGCCCGAGAGTATGTGACGTTGTCAGATTTTAATTCTCCTTTTCAAGCATCCCATCCCCCTCCCTATTTATGTTTCTCTTTAATTGAGGCAAGACGCGAGGGCGGTAAATGGAAAGGAAGGGGCTTCAAACGAAAATACTTCACATAATAAACAAAGCCATTATGAAGGGAAGTGTCCACACATTATTCATTGTTCTCCAATTAACGGCACACTCGGAATTGTAAAATAGTTAAAGTAACATTATAGATTAGACGTAGCCCCCCCCCCCCTCTCTCGTTTTAACACACTTAAACACTGACCTACTGACTATACGACATATTCCATTGGAATTAAGAACAGAATAGATTGCTTCTCCATTAATGGTTGACACTTTTCGCCCCCTCTTTCCCCCTTTTACTCTCAGAATTTCCCGAAAAAAAAATCAGTTGAAATCATCACCGAGAGGGCAACTCGTACACACAACGCAATAAATCTAGCAGACGATCTAAAAGTTGAAGGTTAGGGTCAGTGGCACCTCCTTGACCACTGCAAGTGAATGCCTTGAACTAGATGTGAACTCAATACACACACACACACACAAATCAAAGATATTTGTTCAGCTATCGAAGACTATTAATAATTTCTTTTTTTTGTTTTTTCAAATACAAGTCTGTAAAACAAAGAGAATTATATCATCAAGGTCACCACTGAGGAACAAAGAGAGGGGAGGGGGGAATTATAGAAAAGAGGCGAAGAGAGGAAAAGATCAAGATAGTTTATAGATATCTGACATACAGGCAGGGCGATAACTAAAAATAAATAGAGACAGACAGACAGACAGATAGATAGATAGATAGATAGATAGATAGATAGATAGATAAATAGATAGATAGATTATAGTGTTATCGTGATGTTAGTTATCTTGCATAAAAGAGTTTGATAAGGTTTACGATAAAAAGATATAAAATAGCCCAAGCTGCATAAACGGGGTCTGCATACTTACAATCACAATCACTGACCAACAAGAACAAACAAAAACTACCCAAGTGACCCGTAGTTCACATCAACATTATTGATCTCTTCCCTCCGGCCGGCCAGTGGTCAAGCAGTCAGGCCTTGTTTACTCTGTTCTCAGTACTGAAAGAAAAGCTAAGCCGTCGGCAATCGCAATGGCACCCCATCCACCCCGCGCCACAACGTAAGACACCATAGCACCCCTGATATGAACTGGCTAAATAGGCCATAGCACCCCTTATATGAACTGGCCTAATAGACCATATCACCCCTGATATGAACTGACCCAATAGAACATAGCACCCCTGATATGAACTGGCCGAATAGGCCATAGCACCCCTGATATGAACTGGCCTAATAGGCCATAGCACCCCTGATATGAACTAGGCCGAAAAAAAGCAAGGAGAAGAAAATGATTGGGACCACTAGTTATGGTAAAGGATTTGGACCACTAGTTATGGTAAAGGATTTGGACCACTAGTTATGGTAAAGGATTTGGACCACTAGTTATGGTAAAGGATTTGGACCACTAGTTATGGTAAAGGATTTGGACCACTAGTTATGGTAAAGGATTTGGACCACTGGTTATGGTAAAGGATTTGGACCACTAGTTATGGTAAAGCGATTTTTAAAAAAAGAGCATTTATGACATTCGGAGAGTTCAAGGCTGAAAGAGGGCACTAAGAAGCCATAAGCTGAGCCCTTACGCTTGACCTTATATCATCCACTCCATACGCTGTTAATGAGCTAAGAATAGTTTAGACAATCATTTAGGGTCGACATTACATGTCTAGTAAATCACAAAATTAATACAGAAATTGTTACATATGTCAATAATTATTCAGTGGTTCCCGGTGATAAGGATAATAATGCTTTCAATAAAATAATGACATCAACACATCACTAAAAGTGTATAGCTTGTTATTTTTAAATTACTTTCACGTGTCAGGTCGCAAAAAACAACAACAACAACATCAACAACAAGAACACGTTTTTATGCTAGAAATCACCAAAGCTGATACATGATCTAAATAAAGCACATAAAGCAACAGCTCGACGGGAGATAATTGGAGATATTTAATTTAGAAGTAACAATAACCCAGATAATTCTAGAATTATTTGCATTCTATTGAGTCTTTGTACTTGAAAGTTGTTGTGCGTAATCAGCAAACGATTTAATTTATTGATATCAAAGTATTACTTGGACGTGAGTGTATTGGAGATTTGAACAAATACACTAACCAATGTCAAGGACGCTAAATTGAACTTCCTATTTGCAAACTCAATAATAAAATAAAAGTGAGTTTCATGTGCAATAAATGACAATGCGTGCAGTTCACCGCCGTATCAAATCTACTCTGTTATCGATAGATAGTTGCCCATTTGATTTACAATAATTTCAAAACAAATCAGAGAAAGTCTCATTCTTTCACCATACTTAAATGTATTTTGTGCTACAAACGAAGGGGCTTAAAACATTAGTCTCGGCAATGCTGAGATGACCATAAACCTTTATATAAACAACATAACTTAACAACACCTCTTTTGTACACCAGATACACCAAAAAGCAAGCTATTTATAGTTTTTCCACCACATATGGAAATCTCCAATAAATTCACGGATTCCCCATTTACGCTTGGATTTTGTATCTCGAGATTTACGCCAAGAATGAATAGTCTGTTTAAACCACACGATAGCAGCATGCAACCAGCGTCACTTTTACATTGTTTAACAAAAAAACAAGAGAAAGAGAGAGAGAGAGAGAGAGGAAGAGAAGAAAAAGAGAGAGGTGGAAGTGATAGGCAAGGGCAGTGTGACGTGGGCGTAATTTAATTAGAGGCCCGAATTATGACCAGTGCTCTCCAACTTTCAGTCACACTAGATTACCTCAACTCCCAGGACAGTGAACAAGGTCACTTGTGCTGGATGATCACATATGATATGCGACGAAAGAGGAAAAAGTCAAGGGTTCAAGGACGAACTCAAATGGACGTGGTGGTGATGGGCTCTAGAGAATGAGAGAGAGCGGATGGAGGGTGTAGTAATACGCCAATCAAAGTCACTGACCTCTACAGCCACGGTAATATTCATGACACAGTCAACATTTCCCAAAGGCTAAGAGCCGCAGGTCATTACTAAACACTCCCCCATCTCATCTCACACACACACACACACACATACATATATATATATATATATATATATATATATATATTATATATATATATATATATATACATACACAGAGAGAGAGAGAGAGAGAAAACAAACAAACCCTAACCCTAAGACCAAAATATATATATATATATATATATATATATATAAAAGATATAATTTTAGCATACAAGACATTGATACCAAACCAAAATTTATATTGTTTATTATCTCAAACAAAACTTTTATTTTCTTTTCAACCCGAACGATTTATTTCCAACCTCTGACCTCCATCAGTGAATCCTTAGATATCTTAATCCTTGAAGAGGCAATGTATCAACACATAGATATGGCGATCATAAGAATTCAAACTTGTTTGTTAAAAGACAACTCGAAAAACAAATCGGATTCTATTTATATCCTGTGACCTGAACCAGCCTCAGTGCCAAGGTTTCATAGAAATGACCTCCCCAGTCCATACGCCACCCACAGGTCATTTACTTCTCTGGCACTCCCCCCACCCCCACCCCCCCAAAACCAGCTAGCACTCAGTTCCAAACTGTCCGGGACTGACAGCAATATTGTTTAGCCAGGACCCGGCTGACCAAAGTAAACAGTCCCTTGGATGACCAGGACTTTTAAGAAGCTTTCACACGAAATGTCCACTCGCTTATTTATTTATCTCTCGCCTGATGGGGTTGGGAGGGGGAGGGCGAGTTTTGTTGTTCCTTCCAGATTCCAAGCCCCCCCCCCCCTTTTTCCTGTAAGCTTAACCCAGAGATGTGACGGTGGCTGTTCCCATCAGTTCTACCTACCACAACAAGGGCGAGCAATCTTTGAATGTGACTTGAAGTAAGACAGACATTAGAACCCCTCACCCAAAAATATATCAATACAATAGACTGTAACTGAGAGTCATAAGAGAATATAATGAACACGTTTTTCTCACATCGCATTTTTCAACAAGTTCAACAATGAAATGAAGTCAATGCAAGTAATATCTAATTAAAATAGATATAATAGATGCTTGCTCAACTGACGTTATATATAAAAACAAACGATACATCTATCCTCTCGACTCGAAACGTTTTGATGGTTTTGACGTAATCATCATCTTTTATTTTTTAAATAACGTCTAAATTTTATAAGATACGATTTCTTCAAGTTGAACCCTATTTTGGAGAGGCGTTTTTTGCTCGCATGGTCGCAAATTGTAATTTGCCAAATTTGGATGTTTGAGCGAGACCAATCGGTATAGAAGGCCTGATTACAGCCCTGCGACGTCAAACCCGGGGGCAGTTAAGGACAATGGCTCTTTCTTACGTCACAGGTCTCGTTTGGAGGACCCTGATTTTTTTTTCGTTTGGCACGTTTTTTTTTTCAGTCTTCTGAGAATCTTTCTGCCTTGTTACCACTTCTCTTCACTTAGTGCATATAGCGCAATGTCTGCTCAAAACTTTACATTGATGCCAAAAACTTAAAAGTGAGACGATCCAATGAGCTTCCTTGTTCCCCCACCATCTCAACCTTGCATTGTTTTATAAAAAAAAGGTGACGCCACTGCAGATACCGCACATGTATAGACTATCTTGACAAACCCGACAGTTAAACTCTACAGATTTGACAAACCAGGCAGTTAAACTTGATAGACTTACTTGATAAACCCGGAAAAGTCCTCCATGTGGGCCTCACAGTTGGGCCACTTGCAGCACTTGTTCACATACAAGGGGTGGGTGGGGTTAGGGGCGTTGATGTTGCCGTTGGTCAGGGCGGCGTCTTTGGAAGATGATGTGGAAGAGGAATTGGAGGAGCCCAGTAGAGGTTCAGACTTGATTCCTGAAAAGTTCAGAAAATATAGCGACAATGTTGATTAGAGTTAAAGAGAACAAATATCTACAATTTCGGCTCATCCTCCCACCTCCGTTTTTTTTAGATAAATAAATAATAAGAGACTCAAAAAAACTGTTAAAAACATTTGAAATTATCATATTTTATCATCATCCAAATTTACAGCAATAAATTAATGTATTGCTTATAAATCTCTTGGGACAATAGGTTTGGTTACACCTGGAACAAAGGATGGCCCAGTACAGGGGACGATGGAGATCTGTTGTTGGCAGGGGTGACGGGCTGTAAGAGACAGAAGGAAGTGACATCATTATGGGGGTAATTCTGTTTCTATTAATACCTCTGTCAACGAACGTAAACAACACCAAAGCAAATAAAATAACAAACAAAACTTCATTAGATGACTCAAGAATTAGGAAACGTCCAGATTGCGTTGCTCACGCAACTATCTTCATGTTTTCTTTCTTATTTGTTTCGTTTCCTTTCTTTCCTGAACTTTGTATTGGGCTTCTGCTCTTAGTTTTTATGTGGACCTGCTCTCTCTTTTTATGTGGGCCTTTCCTGTTGTTCTTTCAGTGTGTTTGTTTGTTTGCTTGCTTCTATTTGTTGTGTACCGTTGACCAATGTGTGTTTTGTTTTCAAAACCATCCGCGCAAGAGCAAACAAGAAAGATGCAAAAAAAAATATAAACAAATACAAAACACAAACACGCACGTATACACAGAAATACAAAACACAAACACACACAAACATGATAACAGAGCAAAAAAAAAAGTTAAACAATAGTATGTTACAACCACCACCACCATGTCTTGACCAGTTTCAAACAACAAATATTCCAAGGCCACCAACAAAGCAAGTGATCAATATTGAATAGCAAGGGAAAGAAAAACAACAAAACAACAGCTCAAGGGAGATAAACAAAACATGCAGAGAAGTTGGACAATAAGTGCAGTCATCAGTCTAGAGACCGAGAGGAATGCACGTCACGCTGGGGCGTGAGTAATTCAAACTCATATATTCATTTCCAATTCTTATCACATACCCTTTCACTTTTCTCAGTTAGTGTTCGATTTTGTTTGTTCTAATGACACATGGAATCAATAAACAAATGACAAAAAAAGTGGGAAACATATTTCTTATTTATTTCATCTGTGGTTTCTCTAAGAGTTAGCGCTGGCTTTTAGTTCTCCATGAATGTGACTAGAGAGATCTGTATTTTTTGTTTCAAACTCTCACTTTTCAATTTTGTCCGACTGAATGTATTTTGAATTGTGACCACCATAGTTTGGAGTTGACCGCTATTATTATTTTCTTTTACAAAGGGGGATGGGAAGGAGAGTGGGGGACTTTTTGTAAACAGCAACGCCAAGACATTCTTAGAAAATTGCACTGCACACCAAAAGCACCATTCCATTATGAGTTCGATGACCTGACGTGGCTTTACAATAATCGATCTTTTATTTAACACTGATGAGATGCGGGAGGCGGAGTGATCATGCGCAGCTTTCGCTTTTATTTACATTGTTGTTAGTCATCGGTTCGACATGTGCAGGGGTGGGATGGGTTTATGATCGGAGCCAGCCAGAGGTTTAAAGTTAGGATAGTTGGAAAGGGGGGGGGGCGGAATGGATTAGTCAATGTCACCAGCACTCACAAGTTTGCCCTCTGCCAATACATCAAAGTGACCACTAATTAAAACAACGCATGCACCAGTGCAGCATCATTTTGATTCCATTCTGACATTGGACAACAATGAGATCAGTGGGTACCATTACTGTGTCTTGACTTCATCGGTCTTTTTGTTTTCTAGCTGTAAGCATTGAGAACCTTGGAATTGTTTCATTTAGTATAGAACACCGTTGTCTTTTAAATAATACTTTTCCCTATGAAGTCTAAAACTGACGACACGATTTTTAAACACCACGAACAAACAATAATACAAAAGTTCAAAGACCACACAATCCTAAATTGTGATTTGTTTTCTTTGTTGGCGCGATGTGAAGGCCTTGTGGCCAAAACGTTCAATAGTTTAGTCTAAACAAAGTTTCCTGTTTCTTTCTTGTATTACTCTAATACACGAGCAAAGAGATAACGTGGAAGAAAAATGAAAATATATAAATGTTATTTAAAGAAACAACCGGGGGAGGGGGGGAAACAGACAAACAAGGAAGGGGTCCAATTCTGAGTAAAAATTTATTCCAAGTAGTAATAACATGCCTATGTTAGATGAAAATTGTATTCCAAGCGCTGGTGACATGCCGTATGTCAGATGACATGACCTAATAATGGTCAACATGAATCACGGGAAGGATGTGTGCATTTTGGTGAACGGAAACAAAGTCAACAAATCGTCGCAGACGTGTGCGTGTGTGTGTGTGCGCGCACTGGGTGCCGGAGTATGTGAGGGCGTGGGCTTGGTTCAAAGGGTGAGGAGTGTCAAGACACAGGTCCCAGCTGAGTGTGACGTGGCCTGATATTTATTTCCAGGTTTCCAATTTCCAAGAGTAAATAATCTTTGTGAAAGAGAGAGAGAGAGGGGGGAGGAGGACGATAGGGAAATACGCGCGGCCCCACCCTGGTAAACAAACAAGATGGAGGAAACTGTATATAACAACACAGTAAACAGTGCGACCACTGCTTCTCACACAGGCCACCAAGTGGCATAGACCAGTGTGGTTGTGTGTGTATGTGTGTGTGTGGGGCGCCCTTATGTCGAAGAGAACCAGTGAACAGAACTTAATAAACGTCAATGTAGAATCGATGGCTGCAATAACACACCTTTTTTTTCTTGTACATGTATCAGATTTTGGCCTATACGAGTTTCACTAGTCCGGGGAGTCTCAATACGATGATTCATAGATGCACACGTTTTACTAGTCGGCGATTTGAAAAGTTTTTTTTTTCTTCTGTTAAGCACAGAGTGCGTGTGGGTGGTGGGTTAGATGACACAAAATGGAGATAGTGTACGCTTCGGACTGTCGTCGAGATGATCCCAAGTTCAAACCTTGCTCGCTGTCATTCCCTCTGGAGATGTTTGTTCCGAGACGTAAATTATCTTCAGAGTTGAAGAAACGTCCAAAACATACAGAACAAAACAGAGAGAGGGCTGAAGGTGGAGTAACACAAACATTGATTGGTTAAGGCTGAAGTGATTGCAAGACTCGTGGTTTGGGACAACAACAAAAAAATGTATTCCTCTAACAGTGTCTCTGCCCTTTTCTTTCCCAAAAGGTATGTGCATCCTGGTCACTGTTGGGAATCTTTGCATAGAATCCCGGAAATCGTTCCATTGAAGTGAAACGAACTATTTTCTGTTAAAAACGTAAGAGTCAACACTGCCAGGTCCTGAATAGTCGTCTGCATGTCGTCTTTTTTTTTTAGTGACATGTTCCAGGCACACTTTCAAAACGGACTAATTGGTGAGTGTGAGGGGCGAGAGGGGGGGGTAGGGTGACCCATTCGATACCGTCTCTCTACCAAATCAACAACCTTTTATTTACCTGGTTATTGATGGCGTGACGTGCTTCGCGAATCACGTGCATACCTCGCTAGTGACACGTGTCAACAAAGTCTCAAGTTGTAATAACCCGGGCACTCAATGGCAACTGTTTGTAAACGCAAGGACACACTGGCATCCCTTTGGGGGTGGGTGGGGTAGAAGAACTTGAGTGATGAGCGGGGGGAGGTAGGGAGAGACTACAATCAATGATAAATAGTAACAACAATCATTCCAGAACTACATTCTTAGTGTCATTACGTGAAGTGTGACACTAAACTGTAGGACTGATTCAAAAAAAAAGCCTATTGTCCGAACCACGATGTCTGCACTGCAAGTCATCTTTTATTAAGATTTAAACCTACCGAGGAAGCAAGAAAGTCGCGGACTGCATCAAAAACTGTACAAGACACAGTGGATTCACTACATTCAATGTTAAGTAAAGTCCAGAATGCACTTTTCTAAACTCACAGGTGTTACTACTGGGATCACGTGGATCATGAGCTTAGCCAATAGAAAGAGGAAAAAATGTTACAGATCCAAACTGGAACGTAAACCTGTTTAAAAGCTGGACACGTTAATAGAAGTCCCTGAACTACAATAGTTCGTTAGGAAGACTACAAACAACTAAAAGTCATCCCTTCAAATCAAAAGGTGTCGATCCATTTCCAAAATTCTGGAACTATAGATCTAAGAGAGTCACCGATCACAGGATGTCCAACAATGTCAGAATCTACGTAAGTAGTCTTAACCTGGTAGCGAAACATATTTATCAGCTTCTGGTCTTAACGCAAGATCTAATAACGAGAACTAATCCCCCAATACTTGCTACAGGTAACAAAACTCAGCTCAAAAATGAAAAAAAAAAACAGAAATTAATGAAAACCTTTAATTGAGGATGAAGTTACTAAGGAAGATGAGTTAAATAATAATAAATCCTGCTAAAATAACGCCAGCCCATAGGATGCTGGAGGAGCTTAGCTTTCGAGCCTGGGATCTCTGGTTCGAATCCTGGTGAATCATCTTCTTTTTTGAAGTAACGTCTGTATTATATAAGATATAAGATGACAGGAATTTTCACTTTCTGGATCGTTGGGGCGCCTCTGAGTCCAGCCATATTTTTTTTTCAACAAGGTTAGACTAACTTTATTTTATTTTTTAAAATTAAAGCACGAAAACATGTTTGAGTCTAATATTAGGTCTACCCTCTATTTACAGACAAGGCAGACAACTTCATAGTGCACTCCAGAGTTTGATGGACTAAAGTTAATTAGGTTCAGATTGTTTAGTCTCTCTTATGGGGGGATAACAGCCATTATGTCTACACCCCTCCGTTTTAAAAATGTGTGATGGTATACACTTTATTGTCCTTGGTTTGGTGTGTCTCTGTCTCTCGTGATTAATGTCTGTCTCCGCGCGTGGCTAATGTCTGTCTCCACGTGACCTTCAGTGCAACACTTTGACCACTTCCGTTAGATTTATCTATTAGAACGCAATGCAGGAAACCGTTTTTCCTTGTTCCTTATCAAGTCATCCTGTCTCGCATATGGCCGCCCCCTGCAAAACCACGAGTTGTCTTTCCCCCCCCCCCCCTAAATCTTTCCACAAGGAAGTGTTGGAGATGTACACATAACGGAGGGGGGAGGGGAGGGCAGTGCAACATGTACACATAAAGGAGGGGAGAGCAGTGCAACATGTACACATAAAGGAGGGGGGAGGGTAGGGCAGTGCAACATGTACACATAAAGGAGGGGGCGGTGAAAATGATAATGGGTGCCACGCCTGCACTTCCACACACTCTTTGTTTCACTTACCGGTCATGCCGAAGATGTCCATGTCTCCGTTGAGGTACGGAAGCGATATGTTGGACCTTTTTCCGTTGCTGGCGCTGGAGGTATACGTGTTGCTGCCGTGGGACGAGGTGGTGGAGGAGGAGGATGTGGTCAGGCCGTTGACCGTCTTCATGATGTTCTCGTCAATGCCCGTCTGGATGGAGACCTCCTTCCACAATTGTTGCAGCTCTGCCGGAGACATCATCCCTGTCGAGAACACGAGAAATACAATAAATATCCAATTTGAACAAGATTACAAAAGTATTGAATGCAACAGCATGTTGGCAATGAATTGGGTTTTAAGGCAGAAAGATTTTCATGTTGTTTTTTTTAAAGGAAGATGAGTAATTGTATAAAAGACAATAACAAGCAATAATAATAAAAGTAGCCGTGCCGGATTTTAGTAAGTGGAGGTCCTAGGTAGAATTGCTGTGTAGGCCTCTACACTCTTCAACTTCAATGTTCTGAAACATAATACATCTAAAAGCATGTAAAGAAGGGAAAAATGGTAATTGTACATTTCAGCGCATTTCCCTTATTTTCTTTTATTTAATATGCATACTTTGTTTAAAATTATTTCTTTTTAATTTGCAGGCCTTCTTTGATGGTGAGCCGAAGTGTGATTGTGAAATAGCACTGCCGTAACTCCGGCCCTGGGTCGTAAACATGCTGTGATTAGACTTCTGTTGAGAATCTGAGGAGCCGTGCCAGATTTGTGTAGTGTAAAATAAAAGGTTTTGCTTTGCACTTTCAATAACGGACTATTTTAGTGATGCATATCGAATTGTATTTGTACTAAATCTAAAGATATTAGATAATGATCTAAAAGCTCATACAAGAACAAGATCTAGATTCTAGTATCATTTTCTGTGTAACTTATACCAGAGAAAATACTGCATTCCTCATTGCTCTCCGAACTCGAAGACAAGCCTTATTATCATTGTACCATAGACAAGAGTTACACAGTAATTACAATGTTCATAGATCTATGTATCATGACAGTAACTTACAACATACATATCAAAGACAACTTTCCAAGAAGACAATAAAGATGGCGATTTTACTTACAATGCATGAACAGCTGTATGCCATTTATGTAACGAATTTATGCATTTAGCAGGTTTTTTTTTTTATATGATGACACGCTTAAGGTCACTGGCTAGTTGTCCATCAATATTTTATATTGACAGTTATGTCGCTGTGTTCGGGTGGCAGTACTTGTCCTACATTTAGACAGCCCATTATTGACTCAGCAATGTACACACAGTTAATAATGTTCTACAGTGGTTAGCACACCATACTACAACAGCTCTGGTGCAACTGAATGCTAAGACAAAACAAAACAGAAAGGCGCGAGGAGTGGTTGGGTTCAAGAGACAAGACGTTGCGGTCCAAGTGGTTGGGTTCAAGAGACAAGACGTTGCGGTCCAAGTGGTTGGGTTCAAGAGACAAGATGCTGTGGTATCTGCACCATCAACACAATCACACATTTTGCTTTATTCACAACAAAAATCGCATGTCTTCCGATTCCCACACAGGATGCAACGGGATGTATAAGGGTCCTAAGCTACCCTGTGCAGCAGTGATCATAGCAAAACGCTCTAATGCCATTCTATAATAACTAGTGGCTATAATGGCAAACGTGTGGGATTCCTTGGGAGGGATGGGGGAGGAGACAAAAACGCAATAAATTATCGTTTCAACGTACTCAACATTAGGAGGTCCTGTGTTAAAACGTGAGGAGGTCCTGTGTTATAACTTGAGGAGGTCCTGTGTTATAACGTGAGGAGGTCCTGTGTTATAATATGCGGCGGTCCTGTGTTACAACATTAGGAGGTCCTGTGTTATAATATGAGATGAGGAGGTCCTGTGTTATAACTTGAGGAGGTCCTGTGTTATAACGTGAGGAGGTCCTGTGTTATAACGTGAGGAGGTCCTGTGTTATAACGTGAGGAGGTCCTGTGTTATAACGTGAGGAGGTCATGTGTTATAACGTGAGGAGGTCCTGTGTTATAACGTGAGGAGGTCCTGTGTTATAACGTGAGGAGGTCCTGTGTTATAACATTAGGAGGTTCTGTGTTACAACATTAGGAGGTTCTGTGTTACAACATTAGGAGGTTCTGTGTTACAACATTAGGAGGTTCTGTGTTACAACATTAGGAGGTTCTGTGTTACAACATTAGGAGGTTCTGTGTTATAACATTAGGAGGTCCTGTGTTATAACGTGAGTAAGTCCTGTGTTATAACGTGAGTAAGTCCTGTGTTATAACATTAGGAGGTTCTGTGTTATAACATTAGGAGGTTCTGTGTTACAACATTAGGAGGTTCTGTGTTACAACATTAGGAGGTCCTGTGTTATAACGTGAGTAAGTCATGTGTTATAACATTAGGAGGTTCTGTGTTACAACATTAGGAGGTTCTGTGTTATAATATGAGGACGTCCTGTGTTAAAATATGCGGAGGTCCTGTGTTATAACTTTAGGAGGTTGTGTTATAATATGAGGACGTCCCGTGTTATAACATTAGGAGGTTCTGTGTTATAATATGAGGACGTCCTGTGTTATAATATGCGGAGGTCCTGTGTTATAACATTAGGAGGTTCTTCGTTATAATATGAGGACGTTCTGTGTTATAATATGCGGCGGTCCTGTGTTACAACATTAGGAGGTTCTGTGTTACAACATTAGGAGGTTCTGTGTTATAATATGAGATGAGGAGGTCCTGTGTTATAATATGAGATGAGGAGGTCCTGTGTTACAACATGAGGAGGTGATGTGTTATAAAATGAGGAGTGGGGTTATGGAGGAGTTATCATTACGCCCTCCATAATAAGACCCTCGTGTTTAAACAAGAAGATTGGAGTGAGTGAGGAGGCATCGTTAGCTTGAATACATTCGCGCACAATTAACAGTCTAATTTGTCACAACGCTGTTATCAACTTGTCACAGGTCTGAGGTCATTGTACAGCTTGAGTTACACACATAACAAACAGATGCACCAAGGTACACAAACAAAACTGTACGACAACGATTAGTCCTTTCAAATCTTTAGGGCTTTGTTGACAAACAAAACAAAAGATCAATAGGAAGTGCATTCTAGTTACAATTAGTACAATCAATAACAAACAAACACAACATGCTTTTTTCTTTCTTTTCAACGAAGACCGCCATCTTGAAAATGAGGGACACACACTGAAACCGGAAGAACGATTCCCATCTAGTTCAGTGCTCATTATAAAATTTAGATCTATATCAATATAAGAAGAGTTCTATGTTTTTCAGTTTATTCTTTAAATGTTTGAATGTCATTCTATGCGTCAAATAGAACACCTAATGACGTTTATCAGTATATTTTGTCTATCTCTTTCTCTAGAGGCTAGTGAAACAGACGTGATGTCAAGGTACGATTCAAAACATAACAAAATGTTGAAGATGTTCAGAGTCCTATCATCTCAACGATTCAAAACATAACAAATGTTGAAGATGTTCAGAGTCCTATCATCTCAACAATTCAAAACATAACAAAATGTTGAAGATGTTCAGAGTCCTATCATCTCAACGATTCAAAACATAACAAATGTTGAAGATGTTCAGAGTCCTATCATCTAAACGAATCAAAACATAACAAAATGTTGAAGATGTTCAGAGTCGTATCATCTCAACGATGCAATACTTACAATTAAGTAGATAGAAAATAAATGCTAAAGGGGGGGGGGGAAGTTATTTTTGGGATTAGTTGTAAAAAAAAATAAAAGCCGATGGAAGAGTTTCTGACTAAATGACTAAAAAGTTAATCAGAAATGTGAGAGATATCGACCGGTAGGTGTTGCGTCAAACACAAAGCCCCCACCCCCCACTTAATGATCCACTCTACTCATTTCTCTCTTCATTCGCTCCAACTAAACAAGAATACGTCATCGGAAGTGGAACCAAAAGTGAACGACACACACACACAGACACAGTTTACAAGTGGATGATACATAACAAAATTACACAATACACGAAATGTTTTGAGTACACACAACTACTTCAACACACACACACACTAAGACAAAGTGAAAACACACAACTACTTACACAAACACATACACAAGACATATGCTAAAAAATGAGATGACGCCATCTTGGTTCAAGCATGCCGCCTTCTCCCCTCTGCTGCTAGTTCCACCGAACTATTGGGTCACTTAGGTCAAGGTTACTCAGGATTCGATCCAGATTACTCTTTCATTCAGGGTATGCCTAAGTGCTAGCTAGACTTCTAACAGATTTATTCTGGACACTCCTTACCTCCACACTAACCCTTCCTCCCCTTCGTCAGTCATCAGACTTCATCAACATTTGTCTGCGGGTAGTTGCATGCATGAATGACTTTCACGACCCACTAGATTCATTTGGTTGTCATTGTTATTATTTTATTATTATTCATATGTCTTTTATTTCTTTCATATCAAGCACACACACACAAATCATACTGTGGCATTTGCTTTTCATGACCTGGTCTCTATACTACCCCCCCCTTTTTTTTCCCTCTTCTTTATTGTGACAAGTTTAGATACAGACGGTCATTTCCTGTTTACTAAAACAAGCGCAGTCCTAACCCGAATCTACTCACACATCCAGTAAGTACAATGCAAACTCAGTAGTAGATCAGAATGTAGTACAAGTAGGAAAAGTGGTTGTTAGTATTATTCAGACTCATCAACACCATTCTTTCAACAAATTCAGTGGCATCTTCAAAGTAGAATCAATAGAAAGACTATATCCATGATGATGTAGAATATTTTTCTTCTTGTTAACAAATGGAACCAACCTACCCTGAAATGTAATGATTTTAACCCAAAAATTAAAACATGGATAAAACCATGGATTTAACCTAGGGATTAGATATCCAGAACTAACTATAGACTTGGAACATAATAGCTATGCTGTAACCATAGTATTTAACCTATGGAATTTGCAAATAGACGTAGCACACGTACAAAAGCTATGAAATTAAAATATTTATCTAGATTCTCGATTATCAAATGGGCCCATGAATCTAACTTCAAAGTTTAAAACAAAATGTGGAAAGGATTTAGTTAACATTGTACAATAGAACACCAAACCAACTCAAATAGAATGGTCCATACTCACACCACTGCACTGTTTATTTAACGCGATCTGAGCTTGGTAGATTTTAAATGAATCTAATATTTGTTTTTTCCTTGCGAGTCGCTTTTCATGCCGAATAGCATGGTGGCTGCCTTACAGGGGCGGACTGGGTGCCCTACATGGGCGGACTGGATGCTCTATCAACCAAACTTATCACTTCAACATAATGACCAATGGTAACCCTTGCCCTCCTAAGAATGTAGATATCTATTCAGAAAATAAGAAGCTCCTATAAAATTGTAACCAGATAAGATAAGATATTGAATACATTGCAACAAAAAAATATATATATAAAAAATCTTACGCATTCTCTCCTTCCAAGAGTTAATCATCCTGACAATAAAATCGGCAGAACCGGACAGATGACCCCTATGGTCAATCATACTAAATTCACTAGGTTGATCAAGGTTTACTATGTGAAAGAGTCCGATACTACACAAGTAGACACTAGTGTTAGAGAGCTCAAACAAATGCTTGGTCTTTTGTTGTTGTTGTCTCCCTCTAACGCTCTCTTCTCTCCCGTTGTTGTTTTCTTGCTCTGTTGGTTGGCTACAAAACTTGAATGAAAACGCTTGACGGACTGGGTGGGTGTGGGGAGAAAACTCCGCCTTCTTTAATTTGTATTTCCTTTCCATGTTTTTATTTATATCCCCCACGCCCCCCCCCCCACCCTTCCCTTTTTTTCCACAAATTATTTGTGTTTTTCTCCCCCCGTTTTTTTAGTAGCCTCTCGTTCTTCGGTTCAAGCTTTGCCGGGCGAACAGTGCGTGCAATTCAGGTAACTCTTTCGTGTTTATCGATTGTTTACGAGCGAGTAGGTTGTTGTTCCTGTTCTGCGGGGGGAAGGGTGGAGAGAGAGAGAGAGAGAGAGAGAGGACGTTGTTTACGCCAACTGCAAGACGGAAAGATGGCAATATAGGACATATGCTATATAGACATTGGTTAAGAGAGAACGAAATAAATATATATGTTAGTACACGTGGTGTATTTGTTTAGTACTTCTCCCCTACCCCCCACCCTTTTTTTTTCCTTGCATAGAAGAAAATCAAACATATGTGATGATAATAAGTTTGACACAGGTTTGTTTATCTTCTGCAGTCAACAGATGGCGCTGTTACAGATAAGAATAACAATCCTACACACATCCACATCACACATATTCTATAACAGGCAGATATATGCATAGATAAATAAATAAATACAAATATATATCAATAAGTTGGATGGGCCGGGCAGACAAAAAATGGTCTATACATTGTAAACGATGAAAGTAAGTACTGGAAGTACTCAAAGTAAGCACTATAAGTAAGTAACGACTGTAAGCAGTTACAAGTACTAATAATATACATTAAACGTACCGAAAGTAGAGTACCTAAAGTACTCAAAGCAAGCACTAAAAGTACCGAATGTAAGTAACGAAAGTACCCTGAGCAAATACTAAAAGTACCAAAATAAGTTCTAAAAGTAATAAGAATATGCAATAAAAGTACCGAAAGTACTGAAATTACTCAGAAAACACTAAAAGTGCCAAAAGTAAGTGCTGGAAAATACTGAGAGCAAGCACTAATGCATAATAAGATTTGAAAAGACTCAACTGTCTTCTCGTCCAAGCAAAGCGCTAACTGTTCCAAGCTCTCGGATTCTCTGTCCTCACGAGGCACGGAACAAGACAGCAACAAACTAATACAACTAAAATAGCCAATCGCATAACTACTATCTTTTGAAATGCATTCGATTGAAGTGACTGGCACAGGCCTAAAGCTACTGGCCGGTAAAAACAACAACAAACAAAACAACAAAAAACAAACCAACAACAACAACAACCAACTATGTATTATACTGGCCATTGTGCAAAACAGATCTGCTCTCCTTCCAGCACGGGTTGAAGCTGGTTGGCCAATCCAGAAAGTGAATCTATCAACTCGCCATTCTTTTTATATTTAAACGGAAACAAAAACATTGTATTTTTAAAGACACAAATTGTTTCTTTTTTTCTTCACTGACTTAAAAATAATAAGTTACAGGTTGTTGATTCTTTTTTAATTAATTTTTTGTTGTTTGCCGAAAAATTAGAGGAGAGATTACCGAATGATTCTAGCATCAATTACCCTAAAGATCTTGGACTTTTTTTTTAACCTAGTAGTACAAAAATACATTTTCTGAAATCAATAAGATGAATTCAATTCCTTCAGTTTAAAAAAGAAGAAACTGTCAATAAAAAGCTGTGTATAAACTCTCTGTAATCTTTTTCGTCATTGTTTCTGACATCTTGTTTTCGTAACAGTATCTGTAGTTAAACGTGTCACTAACAAATCACTCCACGACCTTTATGTT
This sequence comes from Biomphalaria sudanica, assembly GCA_036873155.1. Classification (NCBI taxonomy): domain Eukaryota; kingdom Metazoa; phylum Mollusca; class Gastropoda; family Planorbidae; genus Biomphalaria; species Biomphalaria sudanica. The sequence goes on from JAZGLO010006474.1 coordinate 347,523, forward strand.
GCAAGCCTTCAATAGATAACACTACATCCTAGTGCGCACTACTCTCGCTCGACAATTAGTGCCCCAGAAAATGTAGTTAATAACAAATTTGCGACATGGATCGTCCACATATCCAGAAATAAATGCATTTTAAAAAAAGCGGACTGAAGTAAATTGGGGGTTTAAAAAGGGGGGGGGGTAAATTGGCCCTTTAAACAAAACTCCCCTCCATAATCTTGCTTTTTCCAGGACAAGGTAGCTGACTCCTTCAGGTTTATTTTGTGCAGGTATCGATTCCTTATGACACTCCTTCCTCCAAGAATCAAGTCAGCGATTCCATTGAGATGCAGACAAGAAGACATAAACAAAAGGTCTACTTTCACTTCTAAAAATAGCGCGCGGAGATCAATGCGTACCTGAAGATTTACTTAATTCATCCTGTAGTGCATCGATTACTTGATGACTGCCCCCCCCCTTCTCCCTCCGTTACCACGCTCGAACCACCGGAAACTACTTTCAAATATGTCAACAAAAGATGTCGGGCGGCGGGGCGGGAGATTCTGCACATCATGGAACCGATGCAGGCGGTGACTACGTTCCTAACGATCAAGAATTCAAACAAAAGAACGACATCGCCCGATAGTTGCTGTGAGCGAGAGGCTAGTGACACAGAACATGCTCAATATGCAGTTATTTCCGTTCTGGGCCATGTCAACGAATTTAGTTTCCGTTTGGGCCATCTCCAACGCATTATTTACGTTTTGGGCCATCTAAAAAGCTTTTATTTCTGTTTTTTCCCTGCATCTCTAACTTGTTTTAATCCGTTATGTGCCGTCTTTGAGGCATCTCTAACTTGTTTTAATCCGTTATGTGCCGTCTTTGAGGCATTTCTCTTAAATTCTGTGCACTATTTGGCGCATTGAAATAGAACTCACTACAGAAGTACGTGTTTACCCTCTGGCATCCCGGAGACGTCTGGCGAACCCAAGACAGCTGACGACAGTGCCGCTAATCTTGCATCACCCACACTGCAAAGCCACCAAACAATCACTAACTTCTTCTCACTGCCCCCACAGTAGCGTTTTTTGGATGCGACTAAATGGTGTGTGGGATTAGACATTTGGGTAAATTGAGGTGTTTAGTGATCTGATGGCTCAGAACCAATAGTCATAGTATGGCCTAAACACTATCCTGCGACGTCGCATCCTGTGGGTAGTTTACATGTCACCGGTCGTGACGTCAGACCAACGATTGCTCTCGGTTGGCCACATCTCATCCTCAGTTGGGCTTTTACATCAAAGTCTGAAAGTGAAACTTTTAAATGTTGGATTGGGCCATCAAAACGAAACAATTTCTCACGCTCATCATCAACAAAAGCGTTCCAAATCAAGATTAGCAGACCATTTTTGTTTCTCACGAGCACAAAGCATTCTTCAACTCTAGTGTATCCTACTAGCCTGGTTAGTTGTTCAACTGCTCGCTGCTGACTAGTTCATTTGTTATCTAATGCAATGATGGCGTCAATGCCGCGGAATTAGGGATTGGACTTTATTATGTAATAACCTATTTCATTTAGATTTACTAATTAAAATTGTAAACCTCATTAAAAACGAAGGAATTGTTTATTACGTAAGCAATAGACTCTTCACCTGAACTCGGTGTAACTGGGAAGGAAATGTCACTCAACAAAATGACGACTCGAGATTTTTGTTTCCTCGTGAAAAAAAAATCCTCTGTATACGCGTCACCTTTGAACAAAGTGGCGACCAGAAAATTAGTAAGTCAAGACGCTAGTCCCAAAACTATAACAACACTTAAATTACACACATATATAGTCAAGGCCAACGCGAATGTTTCATTACTTTTGTTGAACTTCCTTATTGTGCAATCCAATCAATTAGAGACACAATGAGTAACTAGACTTTGGATTCGGGATCAACTTTGAACTTTATCCTTCCGAGATACAGTGAACAAAATAGGTCATCTAAGTGAATGTTGGTTAGCGATCACACTGGTGCCTAAACCAATTTCAGCCTAAGGGGCCACACGGTGGTGCCTAAACCAATTTCAGCCTGAGGGACACACGGTGGTTCCTAAACATTTTCAGCCTGAGGGACACACGGTGGTTCCTAAACATTTTCAGCCTGAGGGACACACAGTGGTTCCTAAACATTTTCAGCCTGAGGGACACACAGTGGTTCCTAAACATTTTCAGCCTGAGGGACACACGGTGGTTCCTAAACCTTTTCATCCTGAGGGACACTCATAGGTGCCAAAACATTTTCAGCCTGAGGAACACACAGTGGTTCCTAAACCTTTTCAGCTTGAGGGACCTAAACATTTGCAGCCTAAGGGACACACTGGTGCCATGGGCTACATCAACACAAGAAAAAGAAATTCATCCAGTAATTGGAATTGCGTCTCAACGTTACTGTTACCTGTGTCAGTAGAAGTGGCGAAGGCAAGCAACTGGCGCATAAACCAATAATACATCTGTGCGATTAGAAATAGTATTACCAACGGTTTTTGTTTAGCGCTTATTTTATGCTTTGAGCTTTCACAATACGCTATGCTCCTATCACTTATCTGCACTAGTTGGGAAAATTGAGAAAAAAAAAAGGGGGGGGGGGAGGAATAGTGAGATATGTGTGAATTTTACCGTAATGGCTTTTAAAAAGCATTTATTTATTTTAAAAAAGGTGAGGGGGGGATCGACCTCGAACATACTAACCACTCTGCTGGTGAGCTGCTTAAAACTTACTTGAAAGCAGCGACCTATACATTCTACTTGACTTCAGTCAAGTACAATTTCTTTCCCTTGTTCGTGATACCATAATTAATTAACTAACTGGTTAATTTATTTATTTTTTTGCATTGATTCTTGTGTTGTTAGGTAAAAAAAAAATATCTGCAAAATTTCGGCTTGATTAGAGAATGTGTGTCAGAGACAGAAAGTGTACAAACTTTTTACCAGACAGAGAGTGAGTAAGCTTTGTAAAAATAGATCATTTCGATGAGAGGAACGCAAGTGAAAAAAAAAATAAAATAATAAAGTGTTGCGTTTTTATACTTATAAATATCTCGAGTAAGGGCTTAGCAAGTCCGAGAGGGAATTTGTTTCTTTTTTTTTACGATCGGGGAATACACGAGTGAGCAAGAAGCAATGGAAATGGGGGGAAATTTATTCACCCCCCCCCCCAAAAAGTAGGTAAAAAAAAAGTTATCAATAGAGGAAATAGGACAAGTATGGACGTAAACAAGGTTAGTTGTTTTTTTTTTAAACCAATGATTAATCTCCAACAAAAAATGAAACCAGAACACAGCTTCCCAGGTACTTGAGTGGCGACTGGAAACGTATTGTTACTGGAATGCTAACGACGGGACAGAAATCAGAAAAAGTTTTGTGACAAGTGAAAACATACAAACAAAAACGGTGAAGGGTGGTGAGAGAACTCCATGCTTGTAAGAATACAATCAACTCCTATTGCTGCCAATGTGTACAATACATATACACTGTAGATGAATCTCTTCACGATAGGATACGATTTTGCTCAATTGAACGCCTAGACAACCCGCGTCTTCTGTCTCGCGTTGACTAGATAAAAACCGAGGACGGGAAGGAGTTTGGTTTAATCACACAAACAGATCAAACTGACTCATCGGAAATGTTTTCTCACGTCTGCCCGTGGCCACGAGGTAAACAAGAAAACACTGACTGTCCGTCAGTAAGAAAAGAACAACAGATCAAGACCAAACAACTACTATATAGATTTTTTTTTGTTTTTTGAATTTACATTGTTGATCGCACCCTAAACAGAAGGTACATACATATCCAGCCTAGAAGACAATGATAGGAAAGCGGTGAGTGTCCTGAGTCTACCTCGCCCCTTTTCCCGCCAATCAATGTCGTCACGTGACACCCATTTATAATTTATTATGTTACCCCCGCAGACATGTGTTTACGTCTTGCTGTAGAGCAGATAAGTAAGTCATCTGTTATTTACTTGTTAGTATGACATTACTGACGTTGCACGTACTACTAAGCACACACACAACTTGTCGTCATGTCCAGGACTGCTCGGAAATTTTCACTTTTTTTTGGCAACGTGACTGAAATATGTAAGTGCAACAAAAAAAAAAAAAGTAAAGTATAATTATGTCGTGGCTACGGCTCGAAAATGCATGGATAATTTCCCTTGCTTGACGTCAGATGTCAAAGAGGCGCGCAAATCTATGACTATATTCCTATTTTGTTTGTATTGTTTGTAAAATAACACAAGCTTTTTTTTTTTGGCTGCTGTTGTTACCAAACCCAAAACCTTTTTAAGAAGTCCCAGCATAATTATTTTCTTCTCTACTTTCGACTGTGCAGTGTTCAATCGTCTCCCACTACTGCATTCCATCGACTGTGCAGTGTTCAATCGTCTCCCACTACTGCATTCCATCGACTGTGCAGTGTTCAATCGTCTCCCACTACTGCATTCCATCGACTGTGCAGTGTTCAATCGTCTCCCACTACTGCATTCCATCGACTGTGCAGTGTTCAATCGTCTCCCACTACATTTTCCACCATGACCACCTTTCGTTGCTAATACAGTCTTTCTGAGCGCATGTGCTGTTTAATCTGGTAATTACGATTTTTCCTTTCAGTATTTGGATACAGACAATTAGATCTAGGAATTTCATAGACAGCTTAAAACATGTTCAAGCTCCAGACCCTAAAGCTATGCACCTAGACGACACAAACCCAACAGACACAAAGCTCTCTGAGAGCACAACCTCAAGTCTGTAAAGACAAAGTGTGGAGCACAACCTCAAGTCTGTAAAGACAAGGTGTGGAGCACAACCTCAAGTCTGTAAAGACAAAGTGTAAAGACAAGGTGTGGAGAACAACCTCAAGTCTGTAAAGACAAAGTGTGAAGAACAACCTCAAGTCTGTAAAGACAAGGTGTGGAGCACAACCTCAAGTCTGTAAAGACAAAGTGTGGAGCACAACCTCAAGTCTGTAAAGACAAAGTGTGGAGAACAACCTCAAGTCTGTAAAGACAAAGTGTGGAGCACAACCTCAAGTCTGTAAAGACAAAGTGTGGAGCACAACCTCAAGCCTGTAAAGACAAAGTGTGGAGAACAACCTCAAGTCTGTAAAGACAAAGTGTGGAGCACAACCTCAAGTCTGTAAAGACAAAGTGTGGAGAACAACCTCAAGTCTGTAAAGACAAAGTGTGGAGCACAACCTCAAGTCTGTAAAGACAAAGTGTGGAGCACAACCTCAAGTCTGTAAAGACAAAGTGTGGAGCAAAACGTAAGCCTGCAGGTTTTAGAAAATGGGACAAGACCAGCCACCGAACTGTTGGTAAACAACAACAAAAAATCTATTTTTAGAATTAGTTGGCACAAAGACCCCCGCTTCCCCCCCCCCCCCAAAAAAAAAACACCCCACAAATCACCCCCCCCCCACTCTTTTTCCCTGACACTGTCTGCTCAACTCCTGAATAGGTCAGTGCGTAAATAGAGCTTGGACGACGAAGAAAAAAAAAAAAAAGTAGCGTAAACACATGTCTGTATATGTGTGTCAGTGAATGTCAATATGTGTGTGTGTATATATATATACCCACATTGATATGTGTGCGTGTACATATATATATGGGTCTCTGTTGCTGTGAAAGAGAGGTCGAGCGAGAGAGGGGGGAGGTGAAAGGTAGGCGATAACGACAACAACAAAATCAACCCGACCAGAAGTGGATGAAATAAAATTAACGAATCCATTCTTGTTTACTACACACAGACCTTAAGTAGTTTTTTTCCCCATAGCTCCCCCCCCTCTCTCTTTTTCTTGCGTTCTTCCCCTCTTTCGCGCTCACACACACGCACACCAATAGAACGAGACATAAACACACACACACCAGCGACCTACAAACGTAATATCATTGCATGTTAGTATTACTGTGAGATCTGCCAATAGAAGTTTTCAAAAGGCCAGAAAAATGCACTGCAGTAAACATATGGCTAAGCATAGAGTTTAAACTGCATTGCAAATGCGGCAATGTCTATTACATCTGTGTTCTACTTTATTTCTACACACCCACCCGTCAGCCTGTCAGTCTGTCTGTCTCTCTATCTATCTCTCTATTTCTATTTTCAGTCCGTCTGTCTGTCTGTCCGTTGCAGAGTGAACGAAAGTAGAATAAGCACTAATTTGCTAACCTACGATCTGACCAATTTCATTCTATAGATATCTTACTACACAACATTGATATTATGATCTAGTTTAATTAAAAATAAAAGACACCACATAAAACATTTTAATTACACTTTTGTTTATTTGCTAAAGTTCATATCACCGCCTTGTTTCAATCTAAATAACAGCTTGAGTAATACCCTAGTCTGTTGTGTTGTTTTTTGTTTTATTTATTTCTTGGTAGGACTTTTTAAATTTTAGACCGCCATGTTGCTATATAAATGTCACAGAAATTGCTTGGACTTGGAAACGTGTTTGTTACCAAACCCAGCTTCTGATGTCACCAAAAACCCAGAAAGAAGAACTAAAAGTAGAATCAAGTTTTAAGAAACAAGTTAAACTCTGAGCAGCCACCTCCAGCCCGAATAAAATGAAGATTAACGATTAAGGAAGAAAACAGAAAAATGATTAGCAAAAAGACAGTTTAATGATTACCTAAAAGACAGATAAATGATTAGCTAAAAGACAGATTAATGATTAGCTAAAAGACAAATAAATATTTGCTGAAAGATTAATGAATCAATCTAACTTTTCACTAATCACTAATGATTAGTGAAAAGATGGATTAAGAAGATTAGATAAAGAAAGATCAATGATTAGCTAAGACAAAGATTAATCATTATCGACAAAATAATTTAATGATTAGCTAACAGCTACTCTTATCACACCCTACACCTTTGTTTTTTTTTTTTCTTTTTCTATGTAAACATGCAATATTAGGATCTGAACGGAGAAATTTTATTAGTAACGAAATCTTATCTTCTTATCTTATATTTTACAGACGTTACTTCAAAAAAGAAGATAATTACGTCCTACGCATTTCATGTGTCAATCTAGTCAGGCATGTAAATCAATGACTTCAACTCTGCTAAGTCGCTGGTTTTCTTGGCTGATTCAGGCAACCCATTCCATTCTCTAGTGGCACTAGGGAACGAACAAAGGACATGAAATGTTCCTAAGACTATATTGAGCTTCTAGAAAATGTTAATTTGTGTGAGTGTTGGTGTGGAAAGAACGGGGCGTGTTGAGAAAAGGACAATGTGGCGAGAGTGCTCTATATTGTTTGTTGACAGATTGGGGTTAGACAATTGTTTCATTCAAGTGTAGGTTATTGATTTGTGTGCAGCGAAACGCCATTGCAAGCAAACCAACAAACAAACACATACCATAAACGACGTAGTATGTCCCCCCAAGTTGAAGACAGAACATCATTGCAAGTCTTTCGGTAGGATCAAACAATTTGACTTGACTGGAAGGGAATGTTTCTGTAAAAAACTTCTAGTTGAGTATGTCTGTGTGTGTGAGTGAGAGACAGAGAGAGATATGGATAAAGAGAGAGAGAGAAGATACTGCCTTTTATTAAATGTATTACTAAAACGATTATATATACTATTTTTACATCAATATAACATATATATATATATATATATATATATATGTATATATATATATATATATTATATATAATTTTACTCAAAGTATGACTATTTGTTAACAAGTTGTTATTTTTTCAAAGTGCCAAAGTTCAGTAAACTACATACATTTACAAATTGACATGTACAATTTGTCCTTTTTTTGAAAACAAAACAATCCATGTGTTCCTATTGCTCTGAGTGGTTACTCAGAAAAACATATCATAGTAGAAAACATCACATTAAAAACAATGTTATGACATTTCTACCAAAATCAACAAAACTTTGCGTTCAAAATCGCGTTACAAATGTGTCTTCTCTATGGCGTCAGTCGGTGGAGACAATACTTTGCAGTCTGTTGATTTTAAATTTGTGTTTTTCATAGGGAGGAGCTCATTTGTTTATTAGTTTAATATCCGGTATGGGAAGAAGACTTGCTTTCATTTACTAGTTTAGTTTAGAAAAAAATAAAAAAATAAAAATGACAGCTTAAGTCAAAACTGACCAAGCTTGTAGTCTATTAAGCTATATTTGAAAAATTGTGGAGATATTATAGAAACATTGTAACATTACGATAAAAATAAACGTGTTGTTTTTAGGGGGGGGGGGATGGGTGTGTGAATGATACTGTGTCAAATATATTTTCTGAGAGGGGGGGGGGGGTTAGGGGCGGGTAGTGAATGGTAGTAAGTCAAAGATTTTGTTTCTGGTCCCAGGCCCAGGAGACGGCAAGTCTACACTTAATAAGTACTGAGAAATAGTGAGAACAAAATCTAATGATTTCCAAATCGTTTACTGATCAATGTCCAGATATCGATGAATGGAAACACAAAATAAAAGGTTCAGAAAGAAGACATCGATTAATGGGATGAACAAAACATACTCGTAAAGAAACATTCCACTCACTAGTGATAGCCGAGAAATTCCTTCACTCTTTACAGAAATGTCATTTTTTAAAACGAATATTTTTTTTTCAGATTTTTTACATATTTTTTTTTCTTAATCCAAAAACAATTTTATTTTAAAATGATTGAAATTTTATTGTCCACGTGACTGATTGAACACAAACAAACGAGAGCACACACATATTCAGAAGAAAAACAACTAAAAAAGAAAAAAAAAAAAAAAGAAAAAAAAAAAACAACTAACAACAACATTGACAAAATTTGTTTTTCCAAAAACGTCTAATTGAAAAACAAATAAACATCGAAGGCTTGGAGAACAACAATAAGGTTAGGGTGACCCAAAGAAGTCGTTCAATAATAACAATAGGGGGGGGGTGCACGGACGCATGGACGGGGCGGGAGACACTGGGATTTAAATCAAAATCTTATACATCAGGGGTGAGCAAAGGATTTTCCGTTCGAGGGACGCATTAAGACACGCACGAGAGATGGCAGGCCGTATATTACAATTGCTTCAGTTTGAGTTCCAATCTTCGGTGGTAGCCAAACCAACAAAGTGAATAGAAAGACCTCAAGCAATACAAACATTCAAGTACTGAAGACGTCAATGAATTGTACACTCAAGAACTGTCCCCTAGTAATAATCCGAAAATGTTACAACTGGCAACTAACAAACATGTACAAAAATACTCAATTTCGGTATTAGCTAGATTTTTTTTTTGTTTCGTGTATAATAGTATTTAAACAAAATTTCCTATGATTTTAAATACCTAAAAAAAAAATGAAATGTAGAGAGTAAAATCCAAATATTTGTTTCTATGTTGGCTTCCAGTAAGAGAGGTAATTATAAGCTCATCTTTTTAAAAGATGTGTATTTAAACATTTTAAATCGTGTCCTCTTTTTACAAGTCGGTAGACTCACCGGGGTTCAAACTTTCTTTGAAATCAAAGAATTATTCACTAGATGTAAATCGTAAATCTCCAATTGTTATATTTCAGGCTTGTGACCATATAGTAGAGAAAAGATTTCATTTTTTTTTTGTAAATCAGTCATGAAGATTTTAGCTGGAACTATTACACCCATTAATTTTATGTTTAATCTCGTTGTTTTGTATGGTTATAAATAGATCTTATCTTATATAATACAGACGTTACTTCAAAAAAAGAAGATGATTACGTCCTACGCGTCATGCATTTAGTCATCTTTATTTACTATACTACTCTCTGGAACTTTACCCACGAATATAGAACTTTGTATTAGACAAAACTGAATCTAACCAAATTTAATATCTATAACATCTACAAGTTATATAAAAGATGCCGGAATTTGTTTTTGTTTATATACCATTTAATAAATTCAGAAGTATAGATTTTATCAGATTACATATTTTGGGGGGAAAATTCTTAACCTAGATATTGATAGACGCTGTGAGTACTTGTTTTAGGTGTCGGCAGATAAACTCATAGGAAAGTGCAAGAATCAATTATAAGAGACTTTGAGCTCTCAACAATGATGCTGCCTTGAAAAAGAAAATGGCCTGAATGTGTGTATATTTGAAACAAGATGTTAGGGTACTTTGAGAGAACTAGATGAGAGAACCCTTATTTTAAACTCTGATTCAATAAGATATAAATTGATACCTAGAGGCAGAGATAATCAAATGCAGATACATGCAAAGTAGGTCATACTTTATAAAAGGAAAAAAGAAGACTGTAGTAACTAAATCTTTTGTGTTCATTAGCGGCCCCCGGAAGGAGAATAGCCGCTATTAATTTTGTGTGGCCTGTCTGTCCGTCCGTCCGTCCCGTTTAGATCTCGTAAGCTAGAAAAGATATTGAAAATCCGACATCATGATATTTTAGACTTTCAAAGTTTTGATGCAACGGCTACTTTTTTTTTTTGCTTTTCTAAAAGCGAAAATTTTTATTTTTAAAATCAACTATGCAGAGCAGTTATTTCATAAAAATACACCTTTTTTTTTTTTTGAATACTTTGATGGCTATCTGCACACGATTCAATCTAAATCCACCAGTGAAAAGCATAACATGCCTAGCCTTTTTTAAAAATATAAAATAATAATGTAGATTAACAATAATAAAATCTAAATTTATAAAAATAGAATTCAGACTTAAAAAAAGAAGACTCTACAATTATACATGTATTTATACATATAGAAATATAAAGAAACTAGTATTTTTAAAAATATAATCTAGATTTATGAAAATAGTATTTAGTTTTAAACAAATATCTTCAAGGTTTAGAAACAAATATATAACAGATATAATTAAACATTACAATTGATCTACGAAAACGAGTTGATGAAACGGGGCTTGCGCACACTGCAACAAAGTAGGTCATTGGAGACAAATTCTATTCAACCCGAGGGCCGTTAAATTCTCCGATTCGTGTGTCATTGTAGCGTAACTTCTGCAGCTTCATTGTGCACTGTGGACAGAAGGTTCGAGGTGCACCGCATCAGAGGTCGGATAAGGCCCGCGGGCCAGAGTATGGGCATCACTATTTTGTTATGTTTAGGAAGTGAATAGAACATACGGAGATGTGACCACTTTCTGAATGTGCGGTTTCTGGCCAAGGTCCTAAGTCATTACTAGCTCGTGAACATTTACTGAGACCTGGTCAAACCCTCATATGGAAATAAGCTAGACAAGTCATCTTTAGAATGGAATATTTTTGGCTAAATAGATATTGTTGTAAGCAGCCAAATACTGTAAACTACCATGTATTTCCCCCTCCCCTTAAAACAAATGAACATTTGGAAGGTGATGAGTTAGTAACGCTTCGCCAAGCTTTGACACTATTTCCCTCTGGCATACTGTGGTATAACCGAAGTCACACAAAGCCAGACCTGGGCTTCAAGAACGAAAAAAATTCACCGTTGGGCCGCCGCTGCAAGCCCAGCGTCCTCGTCAGAGGCGTCAACATCACCTCCCCCCTCCCTCTTTTATCGACATTGGTATTATTGGTAGTGCCTAGTGAGCACACCAACGTGACACGGGCAACGAAATGAAAAAAAAAACAAAAAAAAAAACAAGAGTGTGAGTCTCAAGTGAAAATAAACATGTTTACGAGTTGGTCGAATTTACGGTAAACACTTATGTTTGCCGGGACTTCTTTAATGTTCCTGATCAACAATTAATTCACTTGCCGGTGTTCATGTTCTATCCAAAAGAGAAATAAAATAAAAAAAAGAACTGTACATTGTAGATTACAATAACACCAGAATAATTACAATATCAGGTGTTGATACACATAAGTACGTTTTGACATTACACAATGCCGAAATGGGGCTGACAGATCAATGCAAGTCAAATATCAATATGTTTACTTTGATATATTTACTCGTAAATAACTGAAGGTCGAGGACGTTGGGTTGTTATTTTTAGCTTTAGAAATCTCGTCAAGGTGGAGGGGTGGGAATTGTTTCTTTATTTTTTTTTTCTTTATGTGAAGCAATGGAGAGAGTCGTTCTCACCAGACTGGTGATGTAACACGTATTGGTAAGTTGATGCTGGGACTGGCAATGGGTACCCAAGTGCCCACCTTAGTCTAGCTGTCCGGGCATTAATCTCGGGTTTAAAGCGCTTGGCTATCTAAAGGAGGGGGGGGTCGAGTTCGAAACTCCGAAAAAGATTAAGGAATTTCTACTTTACAAGTGTGGGATAAATGCCCAAAGGGACCTCTAAAACATTCTCCAACATCCCCCCCCCCACTCCATCCACGCATTCGCAAAAGAAATTGCACTAGAGTGCACAGAGAAGCTGAAGAAGCATATAGATGAGCTTTACAAAGTCTCTGGTCTTCATGGTAAATAGCTGCTACAATCGTAGAAAGTCAGGCAGGTGTTTTGATTTCCCAAATTTGGACAGCACACAATGTAGGTAGGCAATGTCACGAAATAAAGAAATACTAACCAAGCTCACACACTTACATGACAGATAATCTAGTCATAAATCTACACTATTATAGACCAAGGGAGAAATAGAACCAAACCAGCTTGCAGTTCTATTAAAATTCTTCCTTCAACGATGTAGCTGAACACCTTCATTCTTCGATCCTTTAAAGAGACATTTAGCGAAGGTTGATGCTACAAGCTTGTCTCAGCAATTACGTCGCTTGTATTTTGTTGTCCAAGGTATTGATTTCAGCGCCTGTTTACTTCAACTTGAGCAGAGGTGAGCCCGCACGTAATTTCAGTCATTAGATTCCCCAATGTACTTTTCAACAAGTTCTGTCAGTCATTTAAACAAACAAACAAAAACAAATGCTCAATTCTTGAGACAAGTCTGGGTTTAAATCTAGTAACTACCAAAAGCGTAGACTTCCACAACAAAAACACAGTGCTAGAATGTAATTTATTTGTCAGCTGATATAATAGGTATCAACACAGTAACCATAAACTGCAATACACACACACAATGTCATAGAGAGCTAAACGATAAGTCAGTAACGGAGGTTTGAAAACCTGGGCATGGAAAAGATCGCTTTGAAGCAAATCTAATTTGTACTAAATCTACTGTTCAGCAAAAAATATGAATTTAAATATCTGAAGCTTTAAAGCTCTGCAATGACGATCCTTCATGAAGAACTGCAAAGCTATATTTAAAGCAATGTATACTTTACAAACTTTGTTTGTTGCTCTGCCTATGCAAACACAGCACAACACACAGTGATAGTGTAAGAGTAGTGATGTTAAGTTTGTGAGATTAACTTAGACTAATCCGCCTTCCTGAGCCCTATTGTACAGATCCGCCTTCCTGAGCCCTATTGTAAAGATCCGACTTTCTGGACCCTACTGTAAAGATCCGACTTTTTTAACTCTACTGTACAGATCCGACTTTTTTAACCCTACTGTACAGATCCGACTTTCTGGACACTACCGTAGACATCCGACTTTCTGGACCCTACTGTACAGATCCGACTTTCTGAACCCTATTGTACAGATCCTACTTTTTTAACCCTACTGTACAGATCCGACTTTTTTAACCCTACTGTACAGATCCGACTTTTTTAACCCTACTGTACAGATCCGACTTTTTTAACCCTACTGTACAGATCCGACTTTTTTAACCCTACTGTACAGATCCGACTTTTTTAACCCTACTGTACAGATCCGACTTTTTTAACCCTACTGTACAGATCCGACTTTTTTAACCCTACTTTACAGATCCGACTTTCTGAACCCTACTGTACAGATCCGACTTTTTTAACCCCACTGTACAGATCCGACTTTTTTAACCCTACTGTACAGATCCGACTTTTTTAACCCTAGTGTACAGATCCGACTTTTTTAACCCTACTGTACAGATCCGACTTTTTTAACCCTACTGTACAGATCCGACTTTTTTAACCCTACTGTACAGATCCGACTTTTTTAACCCTACTGTACAGATCCGACTTTTTTAACCCTACTTTACAGATCCGACTTTCTGAACCCTACTGTACAAACAAGCCTTCATGAACCCTATTGTACAGATCTGACTTCATGTGCCCTACTGTACAGATTCGCCTTCCTGAACCCTACTGTACAGATCCGCCTATGTTGTTTACTTCAAATCAAAGTCTGTTTCCTGGCGGCTACAAATTTTGTTGACAAACATATTGGCGCAGGTTTAGGAGCTGGAGAGTGGGGGGGGGGGGGGGAAGGGGGGGGGAGAATCTGTGGGAGTGGGAATTACAAAAACAAGCTGTGGGATAGGGGGGTAGGCCACGTTGTTGAGAGGGGGGGGTAGAGCTCGACCAGGCAAATGTCTCATCCCGGGATAATAGGAACAATTGTTTATGTTAGCATAGTGATAAACAACGCTAGGTTTTAAGTGTCAGAGCGGCCCTGTTAATGTTATGTTATTGCTATAGCGTATAGCCTCCAACAGTCTGATATTTCCCATCAAATGCCACAGTATTCAGTGCCATCAGAATGGGGAGTTCTATCTTTGGAAAAGAGGGATTGATGTGGGCTGCAGAGCGTTGAAAGTTGTTTGTGTACGTGTATGTCATGATATATATATATATATATATATATATATATATATATATATATATATATATATATATATATATATATATATATATATGTGTGTGTGTGTGTGTGTGTGTGTGTTTGTTTGCATGCAAGTTTGTGTATCGCGTTAAGTTCTGCACGTATCTATGCCAAGCAATAGTTATAGGCAATACACCATGCGACCGTTACTAAGTGATGTGTGTCAGTGTTACATCGTGTGTGTGTGAGTGTGCGTGTGAGTGTGTGAACGAGAGCATCATCAACAGCTCAATTCATCCCCCACAAGGGGGCGATAATTGCCCGATGAAAGATAATCCATAGATTGAGTCTGATCCCTGCTGTAGTCTTCACACTTTGGATGACCTGTTGTTGCCGAGACACGAGGACTCTCAAACAGATGAATTTATTTGAGACAACTTTCTTCCCAAATAGGAGGGGAACCACATGTCCCGTCAGAGGCGTAGGCTATGGGGGGGGGGCATACATTATTGGAAACAATACTAATGCTGTTTTTAAAGTTTATTTTATGTTTCTTTTAGTTATGAGACATTCTTCTTTATTATTGACTACTACGTTCTGAGCTAGAGGTCAATAGACGTGTCGATGTCTTGAACTTTACTGTTTACAGGGGCGAGGCTACAGAGTGGTAGAGCAATAGTACTTAATTCTTATTGTTGAACAAGAACTAGACTGGTACGCCCACGACAAGGCATAGACTGGTACGCCCTCGAAAAGGCATAGACTGTTACTGTCATGGCTAAACATGCACGAGGGGGTCCACGACACATACGTCAAATAAGTGTTACAAGCTACCAATGGGTACCCCCAAATTACGAAATCCATGTATATGGCTACGCTCATGACAAAGATGAACACTAACGTATGTGGTTATATGGTTGTCGGCGACCTACATTTATAAAGATTATTATATCGCGAATATAATAACAAATGGAATAAACGCTGTTCCCCCCCCCCCCATCTCTCTCTCTCTCTCTCTCCAGAAGTCGATGACCTTTATTTGTGACAGTTGTTTTCCCTTCAAACTTTTGTTCCTTTTCTTTTTTTTTTTTTTTATAAGCGTGAGTGCTTGCATAATGGTGTGTGTGTGTGTGTGTGTGTGAGAGAGAGAGAGAGAGAGAGAGAGCGAGAGAGAGAGCGTAATGAGTGATGGGTCAGAGGTCAATCAGCGAGTGAGAAGCGAGGCTTACACATTTAGAATGTATGGATATGAGATAATGAGATGCTAGAAAAAGGAATATGAAAAGGGGGGCCCTGGGGGCGGAGGGAGGGGGGGGGGCTAATTCAGATTTAGGTCGAACACGAAAACAACAGAAATGGAAAATACAAATATAAGAGAGACAGGGGCGGATATGAGGAATCACGTCATGACAGTGTTCAAAATATAACATTCATGTCTGTGTGGAAAACTGACATGCATATATAGATAAGATATATAGATAAGATCATTTTATTGGTCCAAAAAGATAATTTTATTGGTCCAAACGAATAGATATTCAGTTTGACTTCAGTTGTCGACCTCAGGGTTACTACTATAACAACAATAAAGCAAACATAAACACATACACACAGACACACACACAAGTAGCGCCTGAAGAAGGTTTATAGAGAGCAAAAAAAGTCAACATCGACTTGACCAATACCTAAGATTGTAACAAGAACACGTGAAATGTCACAAACAAAAGACTATATCACAAAGATAAAAAACACCTTAGACATTCTTAATGTCTTCATTCTCAAGGCGCACACTTTCTGTTCTGATTGATACATGATCTCTACCATGCATTGTAACATTGATGAAACTTAAGATAGTATCATGTTCTCCAGATCTACTGCAGACCCGACACTCGCAAGTAGGGCCGCTACTCCTTGAAAAAAATAAATTTGTAGGCTTTGACAGCACAGCATTGAGTATACATGGGCATAATTGCGAGGGCCCCCACTTCCCTCTGTGCGTATTACGCCTCTATTCTATGTAATCAGGTCGCGAATATTCAGCGATCACTTCAAAGATCTAGTGGGCTGAGTGTTCTAAACTGGTGACAACTGAGACTAATCACAACAGAAAGAGTGGGCGCATCACACTCACCGCTGCCTTCTTGGTAGCGACGATTATCTATCAAGGGCATCGTGGGTCGAAGTCTCAAAAGGAAAGTGGAAATCTGTGGGGCTGGAGCGGTTGCACATATAGTACTCCCCCCCCTTTTTCTAGCTATCTCCCCTCTCCGAAGTTTATGATAACTAGGGACGGAAAACAAAGTCTCGATAAGTCACGTCTGCTGTCAAGTGTGAACGAATCGATGCGTTCCTTCCCTTTGTTTCCATCACTTGACTACTATGACCCCATGGCCATTACTTTGGTTCATTCACCCGTTCAACAAGAGGACCGGGAGAGGGCGGACTCACAACAGCTTCCGCCGCGGCAACACCTGAAGCAGCCGCCCGATGCTCCTGAACATTTTCGGGTGCATCCAGGGGCGGATGGAGGTAAAAAAAAAAAAGGGTCGGGGAGGCAAGAACAAATAATGTATGTAGATTTTACCACCGACTCGTGTGTCGACCAAACATCTTCTTACTGCGGTGCAGGTGCTCGGATAAAGAGATGGGTGCGGGTGGATTGGGGAAGGGAGTGAGCCCTGATCATTGTTTAGATACCGGGGTGGGGTAGGGCGCCAGAATCAACAAACATGCACCACGGGATGCACCCGTTTCTCCACTTCTTACGTAGTCTATATTGTCAATACTTATCAATTTCACAAGTTCAACTCACAACTTTCTGCCCACTTTCCCTAAAAAGAAAAAAATATATAAAAAAAGAGTATCACCTGCAGCATGCACCAAAAGGTCTACGTCATACAAGTGCTCTAAAAATTCTGAGCTGTCCGGTACCTCTTCAGTTATTTATTTTCCTTAGATAAGACTTTCACCCACCCCCCTCCTAATTTTAACATCCCAGTCTCGAAATAATCCCTTGGCTCGGAAGCCAAGCGCTCCACCACTCGGCCGCCGCGCCCTTATATCTCAGTTACACTGCTATTAATTGTGATTGATTCTTGTATCCTTGAAGTCGGTGAAACAAAAGGTCTGAGGCTTACAATTATTCCTACAAAATGTGTTTGTCGTGTCCCGAAAATTAAACAAATAACGAGTACCAAGAACAAAAAATATTATTAATGAAAAACAGTATATCATATTTATAAAAAAAAAAGCCGGTCAATTGGCACGCGCTTTAGAACCGCGACGTCGACAGCCTTCCACGCTCGCGAGAGACCGCCGGCCAGCAGAGTGAATCTAGGCGGAGGTTTTTCAGCCAGTGACGAGTTTAAAAAAATATAATGGGAAATAATGCTTTGTAAAACTTGTTTTGTGTAAGTTGTTTCCCTTTGAAATGTTCTCAGCAGCAGAAAACCGACGGACATGTTACAATCAACTGTTTTAAACAGTTTTATTATAGCATTCAGGACAGAGCTTAGTTGTAGATGTCAATCTCGTTATGTGTAGTTTTCGATGGAGTAGGTAGAAAAAATTAACAATCTGGTTTTTTTATTTTTACAGTTAAATGAAATGAACCATATTATGGATATAAACACACAGACTATAGAATAATACAATACATATGACAAACATAACGGTAGATAAAGACAAATTATAGTTTTGGTCAGATCAGTCTTAAGCTGATTTGACCGATTGCTCCATATTGGGCCCCGCGACGTAAGTTTAGCATATTATTATCAGTCATGGATCTTGTCACAGGCTTTTAAGGGTTAACATATGTAGTCTTTCGTACTATTGACATTACTTTAAGTAAGCGAAGTATTAGCTTCTCCATATATAAAGGCGCCTTTGCGTTTGAGCATGCTTCATATGCATGTTGTATAATAAATGTTTGTGTAATGGTCTAATCATCTAATTAATAGCAATAGTTTTTATTGTAAAAAAAATTGATGATTGGTCTCGCAAGTCGCAAGCATCCATTAAATTGGGCCTCGCAATTTGTAAGTCCGGCCTTGGTTTTGGTGTATACATTAGAACATTTCCTTCAACATAAAACAATAAATAGACCATTACTGTATGTTTGATTATTTCATTATTTATTGACATTTAAGACTTTCTCATTCATCAGATCGATAGATGAAATATTAGAGAAACCAAAGTTACCCATGGAGCAAGGATTGATAACATTCCCACGCACTGACAAGAACATAGAGGATCAAGAACAATAAACAACAAGAACAATAAACATCAAGAACAATAAACATCAAGAACATAGAACATCAAGAAAAATGACAATAATGACAGAAATTCAACAACATAGAGCAATAAACACTAGGAACCATAAACATCAAGAACAGGACGAGGACATTTAATATAAAAAAATAAAGAACAATAAATATCCAGAACATAGAACATCAAGAACATTAAACATCAAGAACAATAAATATCAGGACATAGAGACATCAAGAACATAGCAAATTCACAAACATAAGTATTCTAAAGAGCTTTCTAGATGAAACTCCCAGTCGCCCTGGGTCTTTGATATCAACAACAAAACATTTTTGGCAATGACAACTGAAATAAACATTCATCCCTAGAACTATGACACAGAACATCCAAACGAATAAATGGCTGGAAGAATCTCCCACATAACAATCAATCCAAATAGTTTAAAACAAAACAAGTCCCCCCCCCCACACACACACGCACACAGAGAGTCTGCTCCTGGACTTTATGAGTGGCCCCTAGTCTGTTCTAATAAAGAAAAACAACATTACTTGCCTATGTTTACTTTTGATCCTACGGGGTTTTGTTTTTTCCACACCGCCCAAAAAAAAAAAAAAAAAAAAAAGCGGCCTCTCGGTTGCCAGGCGAAGCTAAGCACTCTGTGTTTACACTCGGCCCTGATAAACAAAGTGGCAACCTACCAGCTGGGGGAAAAGTAAACAAAATCCAGCCCGGCGCGCACGCATAAACAAATCAATTATAAATATAGGCTATGCTCACCATACCCCCTTTTCCCCACCCCTTTCCTGACAACCTCTTTCACCCAGGACCGGATGCGGGGTGGGAGGAGAGAGGGTAAAAAAGGGGTAATATAAAAACCAGACGTTATGAATTATTTGTTCCATTAAAAAATTTAAATTGTTATTTCTCCCTCCCTCCAATTCTTCTACTTGTTTAAAAAAAAATCCAGCGAGGGTTTTCTTTGTTTGGTTGTTGGTAATGAAATAGGAAGAGATTGGGCGGGTAGGGAGGAGTATAACGGAAGGAGTCGGAGGGCCAGTTTTTTTTTTGTTTTTTTTAATGAAACATACAAAAACTACAAGTCTCGCCCAGGATCACTGGGTTAAGTAGATCTGTTGGGGCGCCAGAGAAGCGTTATTTGTTTTAAGAAATGGAGGGAAACAACGACATAGTGCCGCCTTTGTTTTATGAAGTCAAGGGTTCCGCCTCTGTTTCACGGCTAGTTCAGTACGAAATGAAATTAGCAAAGAAACCCCCCCCCCCCCCAAAATTGCATGCGACTTTGGTCCTAAGAGTCGACCAAGGAGGATCCAGTTTGGTCCTGAGCTAAAGTAATGCTATGTGAACACATTGCTAAGTGAACACATTGCTAAGTGAACACATTGCTAAGTGAACGCATTGCTAAGTGAACGCATTGCTAAGTGAACGCATTGCTAAGTGAACACATTGCTAAGTGAACACATTGCTAAGTGAACACATTGCTAAGTGAACGCATTGCTAAGTGAACGCATTGCTAAGTGAACACATTGCTAAGTGAACACATTGCTAAGTGAACACATTGCTAAGTGAACACATTGCTAAGTGAACACATTGCTAAGTGAACGCATTGCTAAGATGAGAATGATATTTTAAACACGTCTACACCACCGTGCAGAGACAAAGACAGAGGGGCAAAGGAAGAATAAACATTTGCGTGCCTAAAGATTTCTTCTGCAATTGTAATTTTTGAGACATGTTTCAACGGGATACGTCTAGTCTCTCTGCAGTGAGACAGTTGTCTGCTGTGAGGCAGTTGTCTGTAGTGTCTGAGTTTAGCCCCCAGAGTTTCGCCTCTATCTGGTCAGATTTCTTCGTAGCTTCATTCCTTATTATTAAACAGACAAGTTTGTAGATTCATCATTTATAGTCCTTTAATGGGGAACAAAAATGCAGCAGCAACAAAGAAAGTTTCACATCCTGAACTACTGGCAAGACATTTCTCCAGATTGCTTTATTCATTTGAGCTCTGGTGACGTAGATCTGTACCGAGGAATCATGGGATGGAGGCTTTGACTGTGTGCATGTGTAAGAGCGTTATTATAAGCATGAGCGTGTGTGAGAGAAAACAAACGTAGGCTATAACGAAGTAAAAAAATTTAAGTTCAAATCACCCCCCCCCTCCTCACATACACACAGACACCTTTTTTATTTTTGCAATTTTAAGCGCCAATCTGTTTCATTTCACGCTAAGGACAAAACAAACTAAGACAATCCAAATAACTTTTAAAAAATATAAATAGACGGATACAACTTCTCCGTATTAACGGCAAAGCGGGGTAACAATGATAATTATGTTTCCATTGAGAAACTATTGGGGGCAAAGCCCGCGACTACACTGGCTTATCTACGACTATCTGGCTATGGCTTCTGTACGCGCACAGGTGGACAGGTCAAAATCATTTGAAGTCAACATGGACTTTTAGCTTCAGCGGCGGCAAGTACGAACAAATAAAAAGGTCTATGTGACAACTTTGTAAGTTATGTAGGTTCTATTTGAACCTACTTTCACATTGTCTTCCTGTTTTGGTGTCGTGCTTTTGTTAGTCACAACGAGGTGATCAGTTCTTCCACTGGAATGTGGAACACGAACAGATATGACGTAAGTCGAGCTTATACATAAGTACAATTTTCACGCGTCCTTTTTTTCTTTTCTTCATGTCTTCGCCCCCCCCCCTCCCACCACCTCCTTTTAAAAAACAACTTTTTTGTATCTGTACATCCGTTTTATGGGGGGAGCAAATAAAAAAGTATTTATTTCTAGAACTAGGAGAGGGGGAGGATAATGTATTCACAGAATGAAATGTCAACAAAATGGAGACAAACATTCAGGGGTCTTTTTGAATCTTTCTTTCTCTCTCTTTCTCTTAGGAGTGGAGACCTACATGAGGTGGGTCACCAGCCTAGAAGAGGAAGTGATGCTAGACATTCAGTGTAGGGTGGACAGTAGTCAAACCAAAATAAAACCTAAGTGAGATAGAAATAAAACCAACTCCTACTCCCTCCTTCTCGTTTCTTCAATGCTTTCATACAAAAAACAAATATGCGGTACAATGAACAATGTAAGTGTAGACACCGAGTTCAGCCGCTATACATTTCACATTCAACGAAAGTCTGTCTTAAAGGTGTACACGTTCTTCACGGGATCTAAACACTTATTGATGAGTTAACAAAAAAGAGAGAGAGAATGTCTGTAGTGAACAGTGCCATCAAGAAAGTACGTCGAGAGAGAATGTCTGTAGTGAACAGTGCCATCAAGAAAGTACGTCGAGAGAGAATGTCTGTAGTGAACAGTGCCATCAAGAAAGTACGTCGAGGGAGAATGTCTGTAGTGAACAGTGCCATCAAGAAAGTACGTCGAGAGAGAATGTCTGTAGTGAACAGTGCCATCAAGAAAGTACGTCGATAGAGAATGTCTGTAGTGAACAGTGCCATCAAGAAAGTACGTCGATAGAGAATGTCTGTAGTGAACAGTGCCATCAAGAAAGTACGTCGAGAGAGAATGTCTGTAGTGAACAGTGCCATCAAGAAAGTACGTCGCTAGTTTTCAGAAACGTAGGGGTAGATCTGTTTCGCTTCTCCGATTTATTTTGTCAGAAATACGCAAGGGCGTCTTCCAACCTACTGAGACTTACTAGACACGACAGTCCCACAAGTTTGCTTCTGCTTCTGAAGCTGGTTTGCTTGACATGAGAGACAGGTTACAAAAGAAAGTGACAGAAGAGAGAGCATTGAGAACTGAAGAAAAAAAAATGAAAGGGGGAGGAAGAAAGAGTTAACCCTAAACGGCCGGGATTGAAGGGTTAAAGTGTTTATTTCCCCCAACAGCCATTTCACTTTCACAGACAATTCTTCTTGATAAACTTTACTAACATCTTCTAACTCACACGGCTGATCCCAAAAGGCAATAAAGGTGAAAACCTTACATAGTTAGTTGATTCTACTGCTCCCGCTGACTGGAAGAAAGTACGAAGGCAAAACTAGAAGCCTCTTATTTTTTATTTTAAATTGAAGGCTTCAGTCCTTCTGTTGGGACTGTTCCTTCTTTATAAATCTTTCCAGCTTAAGCAACTGTCATGTGGTACTTTGTTTGGAGAGAAGTGTTAGGCTTTTCAACTTTTATTTGATTTCGTTTTGTTTTTCATTTCATGATTTTATTGAATTTTATTTCCTGTTCAAACTAAGTAACAAATTTAAATGTATACACGTTTTGTGCAGGGCCTAAACTTTTTTAAAATAATAATTAATAATAATTTTTTTTTATTTTAAATTTTTAGTGTAGAGAAAATCATTGGAATGAATACATTAGTTAAGTCAGCATCTATTATTTAGTGAATTTTTGTTGCAAGTCATCTTTACCCCCCAAAAAAAAACAACATTGCACAAAGTCACTTTCAAAATCTCGATGAGCTCACAGAAATAATGTCGCTCGGAGATCACCAAATACAAATTTGAATCTTTCTTAACGCATCGTTCCAATCACGTCTTATGACGCCAGCTGCATTCAGCCCACTAGGATCTTGTTGTCTTCAGAATAAAGTCTCACTGATCATTAAAGATCAATTTCCCAAAAAAATTCTACCCCCCCCTTTTTTTTATTTAAAAAAAAAAAAAAAAAAAAAAAGTTAATTCGTTCGGAAAAGGTACAACAGAAAACTCCCTTGGTGTACACAACTCACGAGTTTCGGGAGGAGGGTCACAGGGTTCGTTTCGCCTGTGACTCCACTCAGGGTATTGAGCTGTTCGCTCAGGAGAAGCCAGTGTCGGATTACTTTGACATCTGAGTCTGGTCCGTGACTCTGACGGGATTTCCTGACGCTGAACTGCGTGCCCTCCGCCTACCTTGCTTACAGTTTGCCCGGGTACCCCTGGTTCTAGTATTTATTTTCTATTTACAAAGATTCAAAGGATGCAAAGCGCTTTAAAAAAAGAAAGAAAAGAACGTCTTTATTTACTCGGGTTTTTTCCCCCTTAAAGCATTGAGCTGATATGGACTTGGTTATGTTGAGGTAATTAGAAGACCATCTTTTCTCTATCTTCTGTTGACATAAACTAAAGGGAAGAACTGTTTGTAACATTATAGGCCACAGTCAGACTTTCATTCAGAACGAGGCTTGTTTGGGGCTATCGAAAAGAATGCGATGAAATGAAAATTAGACGCATTTCCGTAAAAACATGGCTGATAGAATATATGAAAACAAAAAAAAAAGTTGGTTTACAAAGGACTATTTTAATGAAGCTTCAAATTTGGTGTAATGTGTGTGTGTGTTGGTGTGTGTAGGTGGGGGGTGTAGCCATGGTGCTGAGGTTATATTAATATAGGCAGTTCTCCTCAACCACACACACAAAGGAGATGCTAAGGAGAGGTGACAACTGACATTGAGGACCTCTTTGGGGCCCTGAAAATCCCTAAGAAGACTCTTACTATCTACCAGAAGGTAGCACTTCTGGAGACCTACACGAACATCAGATTGTAGATTTTAAATTTGACTGTTAAAAAGAACTACAACGAATTCTGTTCCGTTCTAATGAATCTCAATGTACGGCAGTGCCAGAGATGGGCTATTAGCTAGTTTATATAATAACAACAATGTAGGTGTTGAACTAAATGTCAACTTAGTTTTGACTAGTACGCAGTTCACACAGGAGCATGAAAACATCGACTAAACGTTTTTATTATGTCTTCAAAGTACGTCACTTCCGCCAAGGCACTAGGCACAAGGCTTCAATACGCTAGTTATATATGCAATGGATGGGTCTAAACCTGAGTTCAATTCAGTACAGCACTAAGCCACAAAGATAATAGATGTCTGAAAATGAAGGTTAACAAACAAATATATTGAGAAGTTAAATACAATAAGCAATGTCTTAGAGTCCTAAGATTATCAGGAAGAATGAGTTTCTTAACGTATTTGGCAGACCTCAATGTGACCTATATAGGCTATTTTGTCCCATTTGACGCAGACAAAGTAGTTGTCTTTTGGCAGTTCATTCAAGAATAGAGCTATCTTTTCAACGTCTGTGTGTCTTGAGTAAGAGTTAGATTAAAAAAAAAATACTAAAGATTGAAGATCAATGTTCTGACAACCAAATAATTAAAATTTCATTTCTTCTTTTTTTTTTAAATCGAAGATTTGAGTCTAGAGAAATAGATCAGGGTCAGTTTGTATGGTAAGAAGCTTCGCAATAATTAACAGTAAAAGTCAATGAAACCTTAAAAAGACCAATAATACTCTATGTGCCCAAAAAGGTCCAGGTTGAAATCTCCGTTATTTCCACATTCATTATTATCTAGGGATCGTATTTTCTTTTAGAATCAGAGAATTGCAGCTGTGTATCAAGGATTGGCCCTCTTTAGTCACACAAGAAGTTGCAAAGGGAAAGGATCGTCTGTCGAGACGTCAAATGCCACAGACAGAATTGTGCTAGAAGGAAACGTCACAGTTCCTATAATTTATATTCATATTAATAGTTTCAATTTCAACACTCAGGATTTTTTTCAGACAACAGCACTTCTGATCCTGGATGCTAATAATAGCCAGTCAAAACTGTTTGAAGAAATGTTAGAAACTTGTCATTTCGTTTCTATTTCTGTGGACTTTGTGACACTTGCCCACATGTCCGTCCCCATTCCTTACATTGCCAATAGTGTCGTCAGATCTGTGACTTCCTTCACGTTCGAAAACAACACAATAAACAACATGAACAATCACGTGTCATTTATTGACACAATCTTCAGGATTGTATCCCTACGTCTTATGTGAGCCCAGCAAACACACACACACACAGATGTACACACGTACAAAATGTCAACAAAATTGAACGCAAAGCTCTGCATCTACGTCATAAGAAAGTAAACACACTTTTTTTTTGTTGAAGCTGGAAAACTTCCTTCTAATAGAAACCTTATTGACGCTTTCCCCTTCCCAGAATACCTTAAACCAGGACAATCTTAGATGTACAGCTACCTACTCAAATGAAAGACTCTTAATTTCTCACTTCTCCACCCCATCCCCCTTTCCCACTTAAGCTCTATCTCCATTGTCCCTGCTGTCATCTGTTAATATATGCTCAGGCGATGTCTAGCGGATGATGTCTCTAAATACATTTTTGTGTACATCTTAACACACAGATGCCACATCTCCAGTCAGCCTCCTCCTTTCGGAGACATTCTCAACGGGTTGGAACTACACCTCACTTGGCACGATGGGTTTTAGCAGCAAATCCCTTGACGAGGTGATTTTTTGGTTAAACGAATAATGTATATGAAAAGATAAAGCCACTTTTTCGAGACAGAAATGTCTACAAGGCAGTTGTGGTGGTCTCTTAGAGTGTAGCTAGTCACCAGCAAATAATTACATTATATATTTGGTCCTAACCCTATCACATGCATTTAAAATACCCCGATCAACTGAACAAAGATGGAACCGTGATTTATAGTTTGGCGCTTAAGAGCCCTAGCGTACAGCCACCAAACAACAATAACGAATCAACAAATTAGTAAGACAAGGGTCTATTTTATTTCAAATATGTAATGTAATAAGACGCATTATCTCTTAATTTGAGAGACCCTGATCATGTCTATACTCAATTCCAACCAACCACCCTCCCACGCGTACGTACACACACAGACACACACACACACACGCACTTGTTTTAGTGTACTCGTAAATGAAATAAAAATAAAAGTCTCCGCAATGTATCCCCCCCCCCCTTTTTTTCTCCCTCCCTCTTTAAGTATCAAGTCGTTGTGTGGTGTTCTGGGGTCCACGCCTGTTTGTTTAAAATGCGAGCTTTAAAGAAGAGTACACAGAAAGAAGCGACTTCAAAGTGCTAGCTTCTATGTTAGTTTGGGAAGGATGGAGAGGCCAGGGGTACAAGCAAGCAAGGATGGACCCCAGGTGGACGAGAAACACACTGGAGCTCAGACATTGGCAAGAATTAAGTATGCGAACGAGACCCACAGAAGGGGATGGAGGGGGGGTGGATACCTTGTCAATAAAACAAAGTAAGACTAGACAGCCATTGAACGGAATATAGAAATAGTAATTCCATTATTGAAATGGAAGAAATCAATACTATAAACAACCATTAATAGACTCTCGGCACTAGAAGATGTCATAAAGGTGACAGAAATGAATGGCTCAACAATACATAATTATTACGGCAAATTATAGAGAAATGTCGAGCTTCTAATGTGCACTCGGGTACACGCTACAGGCTCGGTCTCTCCACGAACTTTTCCCACATCATTTTTAATATACACAATGGTGACCATGTTTCAAAATATATACAGAAGCTCGTTTTACATTTCACTCACGTTGTAGAAACAAGTTTTTATTGTCACAAAGACCACAACAAATCACTACTGTTAGTGGTAGTGTCTTAACCCAAGCTTCTTTCTCAAACTGTACAAATCATTGCCTTTTTTTAAAAAGGGTTGTAAACGATATTAATCACTGAGGTCAACTTGTATGTCAGGTCATGTATGATAGGATGGCCTGGAAATGTAGCATACACAAGGATAAATACCTTGCCCAGACAGGCTCTATTCACCGGATGTTCGGCAGAGAGACAGGCAGCACTTCCGGAAACAGTTCCTCTGTTTACACCAAAAATGTTGGCCCAGGAAACTTATGAAAAAAATCTGGTCATTAGAATCTGATACTGCTAAGAAGGATCTGTTTGTGTATGTCTGTTTGGAGGAAACAACGGAGATTACAGAAGCACAAACCTGTATACATACAAACCAAACGCAAACAAGTTCGGTGGTGCATAGTTAGATAAATAATGACCAGAAAAGAAACTTCTTATTAATAAATATAAGTAGATACATGTGTGGAAAAGAATCAACACTACATAACAGAGGCTGTAGCTTTATGACTTGTTGTAAACGTGATAGGCTAAACCTCACCAGAGGCTGTAACTCTTATCTTAACAAAGGACACTTCATTTTTCATTGAAATGCAACACAGTGCTGATAAAGATTTTCCTTATTTATATTCGCTATCTTTTCGAAAATGGGGCTCGCTTTGTTTCTTTTATTTTTCAAAGAGAAAGTCACTTTCATACAGAATATTGACCAAGGGACATAACACAAGTCTTTGCCCCCCCCCCCACCACCCGTAAAAAAAATAAATGTCTCCTATACACAGTGAAAATATGTGATCTTTTTGTGCAGCTTTTACTTTGATTTGCTGAAAAAGTTCTTCTTCATACAAATTCACAGCCGGCTATTTTTCTTGCATTAATACAGTGCTCTTCTCTTTTACTCTGTAAACTGACCATTTAAGCATGGGCTTCGCTGCACCAGAAATAAAAATAGAATAAAATTATGCACCGGAAGTACAATTAGCCCCAGAAAAATATTCCTATTTCTGACGTCATGGTGGCAAGAGTCTTCGTCTCGCAGTAGCGCGTGAAAGACTTTTGTGTATTCTAACAACACACACAGGGGCCAAGACACCAAAACACAGACCGACGAGAATCCCTCCTTCTCCAGCGCAGAGAATGTAAGAGAATACAGGGAGCAAAGTGTATTTGGGGGAGCCATCGATGCACATACACAGAGAGACACAAAGAGAGTGGCAAGAAATTTATAGTGCTACTAATGTAACCAAAAAAATACTTCAAAAAACAAAGCTTATATAACATAAAGAGTACCAGAAGAGCAGCTTTACGGTCACATATCTCATTACTGTAAAAATTATTTCCCTTTTTATATGTCAATCCAAATAATGACCACTAATTAATTAATTGGTAATTTGTTTATTCATTCATATGAATTCATATTAAGGACAATAAATAATTGTGCAAAGTTTCAACTAGATCTGAGAATGGGAAGAGGGAGAAATCACGTGGACACATATTTACCAGACGGAGAGAGTTCATATAAGCTTTATAATTAGAAACTGGACGTCTGTATAAAGGTTGTAAATGGCTGGAAATCAACTACTAAAAGATGATTATTTACCTCGACATGTATATAGGATCAATTTCATTCCTTAGGTTCCTTAGTTAGCTTGTGTTTTTGTAACTTTACTCGTTTTATCTTATCTTATTGTCACTTATTATAAGTATGTATTTATACCTGAATGGTGACTTAAGGTAAAAACTCCGAAGACAATGCAATTAAAATGATGGTCAGCAGATAGAGATGGTCAGCAAGAAAGAAATTGATGGCCAGCAGAAGGAGATGGTCAGCAAGAAATTGATGGTCTGCAGATAGAGATTTTCAGCAAGATCAACAGATAGACATGGTCAGCAGTGATCGTCTGCGGGGGGGGGGGGGGTTGATTTACTCGCGGTGGTGCTCCCAGCACCTTGATGCCTCACAGCTATTCAGTTTTCACTGGCAACAGAAGTTTAATTTAACCCCAAAGGACATGAAGTTCTCGTGATGGGCACAGAACCAGGCTAATAGAAGGGAGAGGTAGACAAGAGAAACCCCAAGGAGTAGAAAGGGCTCACCAACAACTGAGATACCAGACAACAAAGAGAGGGGAACAGAAAAGTCAATAAATAAAAACAGTTCCTATAACTTGAAACTAATTCTATATTTTATCCAAACGTTTTTTTTTGTTTTTTTCTGTAGAACATTGGGCGGCGAAAACTTGTCATTCTTCTGTTTCAAGTGAAAATTCACGAGGCAACTGATTCGATGGAAGACCGAAACCAAGAACGAGTTCAGACAAAAAAAAAACACAGAAAGAAAAGAAAACGGTCCCCTATATTTGTAAACATGCCATCAAAGCGAAGCGACTCTTATTGACAAATGACATACTTCTTAGATCTAAAATGGGAGAAGATTTTGAGTGCAGTGAGGAGGGGGGAGTAGAGAGGAAGAGAGTAGAAAATAATATTGTTTATTTACCCCGGGTAAAAGAGATGGGAGGAGGGGTGGAGGTGGACCACACAGAGAGGATACAGAACATAAAATTGATTTTCTTTCCCTACAAACAGTCAAAGCAAACATTTGGAAGACATGAGAGAATTTGGATCCTGGCTACATTATAGGTTCAACAATATCATTATGTTCTGAATTTAGAACGTCTGTTCGCATGGCAAGAGTGGAAAGGGGAGAATGGGGGACTGAAGATTTTAAGAAAGGTCGTTTGAAACAGAAAATGATACATAGGCCTGACCTATAAGTGTACAAATAGAAATGGCGGGAAAACAAGACAATGGCAGATAAATGTCACGAAGGTAGATCAATTATGAATTATTATCTGCTGGGTGGCCAGCTGGAAAATGGAATATTGGTAGTAAAAACTGCGTGTCAGCATTATATGGTGCGTAGTTCAAATTCCAAAGTAATTATGTTTGGAACTGCAGAAGTGTATATGCTGTAATGGATTCAAATCAAACAAAACAAAACAAAACAAAACAGGACGCCAATGGGAAGATAAGCTCAAAACAAAATGCTTTATTTTTCACCTCTCCACGCCCTTTGTTTTTTCGTGTTTTTTTTTTCCCTATAGCCATTTTTAATGAGTTGTTGACTAATGTCTACATGCTAGGATTCGATGGTATTGATTGGCCACTTTTTGGCTGGACATGTGTCACGTGACTGTTGTGGGTTATTTCCAGACACAATACCAGACTACAGTGCCGGAGCAAGGGATGAAAACCTATCAGTGCCATTAGTAACCTGAACGGCCAGCCAGTGTGTGTGAGTGTGTGTATGTCAACACTGGCTATTGACTGAATGCTGCTAGTAGTAGTGGTCAATGTAGTGGAGATCTGGGAGGATCGAGAAAGGACCGCGTGTTGTTTGGACAGTTGTGCTTCGCTACACAACCACACAGCGCATTACGTACAGGGGATGAAGAGCTTGGATAAGAAACAGTCATAAAGGGAGTGACTGGAAACAATAGAGAGTTCTAGAACTTCTACCAACTTGCTTGGCTAGGTAATTACAAGCCAGATATACGACCTACATTCAAATACAAACTATTAGTATTGCTCTCTTTCTTTAGAACCAGATTTTTAGGGGTATAGAGATTATTACATTTTATGAAGACAATAAAAAGTAACCAAAGAAAGAAAACTATCTTATTGGTCCCGAAAAATGAACGACATAACATTGTTTCTTGCTTCTGTCATAGATGCTATGTAATTCCTTCTGTCAGCACACACTTTCCTGTATTATAATACTTGATCATAAAGTAGGAACGGATTAAAAAAAATAATAGCAAAATAAACAAAATTTTTTTTTTTTTAAAGAATAGCACATGTACAGCCACATCTTTCAATACTGTAAGATTTATTTCAATTTTTTTGTATCGATCAAAATTAATTTATTACCGTTAATTACTTAATTAAATTGGATAATTTGTGTCTGACTTATGCTTGTTAGGGACAATGAAAAATTTTGCAAAGTTTCAGCTTGATCCGAGAATGAAAAGTGAGAAAAAACTTTGTACCAGACAGACAGACGGAGTGAGTGAGTTGATATAAACTTGTTCCAAACAATGAGTCTATTACTTGCTGTAGTCCAAGTCGTAACAGAACGTTTATCAACGTGAGGTAAACGCTTACGACTGATTTAAAAAAAAAACTGGCAAGGCCACCATGTTTATAATGAATTTTAGGGGTAAATATTAAAGAGCCCTGTATGTACATTATTTCATAGTAACCGAAGGAAAGTCCCAGGACAAGAAAGGTTTTCTTAAAAGTTGCTAAGGATACCAAAAAAAAAAAGTTATAAAAAAAAACCATTGCAAGTACTGAACGCTCAATTGATGATCTGAATGCTACAAGGTGGTCGATACTTAACTCCTCTCAATATGTTTCAGATGGGGATAATGTCCAGGTCCACGTTTCACCAGCTAACCCAGCTCTGGAGTGACTAGGACAATAGCTATGGCACCTTAATAGAATCTCAAAGCCACGACAATTACTAGCAATAGTTTGCAGATCCAGAACGTAATGTTAGGACTAGCTGGAGATTTAACAAGAACTACAAACTCTTGACCATATCACATCATTGAAACAGACTATATATGAATACAACATTTGCACAGGCCGACAAGGGAAAATGTTCCCCTAGACAGACATAATTAGCATTGCATTCTCCATTGTCTGCGCACTTTCAAAGTCAGTGATGATCATTCTCCATTGTCTGCGCACTTTCAAAGTCTGTGATGATCATTCACCATTGTCTGCGCACTTTCAAAGTCAGTGATGATCATTCACCATTGTCTGCGCATTATTGCAAAGTCCTAGATGCTCGTTCTCCATTGTCTTCGCTAATGACGCGCATTAATACGTAAATAAGATGATTTTTAATTCGAATCCATGATGTCAGAGAAGATTATTCATGGCGTGAAGCACGCGCCGCGCTCCATAACATCGTCTTGGCTCCTGATTCTCTACACAAACTTTATGGAAGAACCTGAAGGATGAGAGGCAAGGGGCTAGAGGAAGTAATTCTGTGTCAGAATAATGAATGAATAAACGTTTCTCCACACAAGATTTTGATTACTAAACGAGAATAAGAATGAAGCCATCAATAGTTTCTTCCTTTACATTGCTCGATCCTTCTTGTCTTCCATTACCCATCCACGTGACCCCAAACACAGTGTGACAAGTCGGATTAAGATTTGGCCGTTTCGGGTGTCTAGGGGATTTTATAGTTTGAGAATCCTCACTTGCACATATAAACTACAAGCACAGCGTTATAATGCAGGCAACAAATACTATATTTAGATGTAAAATTATGTACAGTTTATTATACAAAGGATAATTAAAAGGTAAAATGCTGTACAGTTGCTAGGACGGGATCTAGTGTATTTACATGTAGGAGACTATCATCACTAGATGTGAGAACCAAGTGGTCTGAGTGTCATTAGGCTGGTTGCTTAGCTTTTGGTCCTGTGCTGCACTGGTGAGACGGGTGTGGCTGGTACTGATGCTGTCTGCTGGTGGGCTGGCGTAGTGGATCCAGGCTCCGGGGCAGTCCAACGTTGTATGGTTGCAGAGCTAAGCTGCGTCTACCTATCAGTTAAGCCAGTGACGAATCTGTGGCTAGCGATGTTACTTGGACTCTTGAAGGATGAGTGGGATTGATGTCTGCAGATCTGGTGCCAGCAAATCTGTTATCAGCTTTAGATTTCAAAGATTTCATGCGGATGTTGCCTATGAATATAAGCACCAATCCAAAGTGAAATAAGGGAATGAAAATAGTCTAGAGCTCAAGCAAGAGATAGATGTGTTCCCTGTGGGCTCTCCAGCGTGAATGAGATCGGACGATGAAGTTTTGTCCATATACACGTGGCGATGGGGGGAGGGGGGTGAGTAGCGGTAGATAAGTGCAGAGGTGGTCCAGACTATCTGGCGTCTTTGACAAAGAGGTCCCCGCTTGACCGTGACGAGAGTTTCCGGAAGATAGACATTGCGCGAAGGCGCGAGTTGAAAGCCCAGGAAATTCGCACAGGTGGTCAGAGAACTAAAGAGGGGGATGATCGGAGGTGTCCAGGGCAAGGTAGATTACACCTTGATTCTGGCTTTGCGCTAGACGAACAGCGTTGCCCGAGGCGTTGAGTTGAATGGGCACTTTGAAGTGACCAGCCGCTCCCGGAAAGGGGGGGGGGTCACCGGATGTTTGCCAAGATAGATGGAGGGAGTGTACTCTTGTCAAGAGTCTAGTGTGGCACGTGTCAAGGTGGGGATTGTAAAATGTGACATCGATGCCAAAGTGGTGGGGTTGGATTGGTGGGTGGTGGCTGTGTTTTTAGCGCTTGATTGGCTAAATTAGTAAGATTGATGATTAATAGCGTGCTAATATAGTCACAATATACAAGAACAAAGGGGGTCGGAGTGACTGCAACAATTACATGGGTATCTCTCTCCTCAGTATAGTGGGCAAAATCTTTGCTAGAGTGGCACTATCCAGGCTGCAAGTGATAGCTTCCAGAGTCTACCCAGAGTCTCAGTGTGGATTCAGGAGTGGTAGATCCACTATAGACATGATATCTCCTCTACGACGACTGTAGGAGAAATTCAGAGAGAGAGACAGACCCCTTTACATCGTTTTTGTTGATCTGACTAAAGCTTTTGACATGGTCAGCAGAAGTGGCCTTTTCAAACTCCTGAGGAAAATAGGTTGCCCTCCCAAACTACTGAAGTTCATTGAGTGTTTTCACGAGGAAACTAAATGTACTGTCAAATTCAATGGAGCCCAATCAGCACCTTTTGAGGTTTGCAGTGGTGTCAAGCAGGGATGTGTGCTCGCACCTACTCTGTTTGGCATATTCTTCTCCTGTCTACTGCATTATGCCTACAACGACATAAACGAAGGTGTGTTTCTCCATACAAGATCCTCTGGAAAACTATTTAATGCGGGCAAAAACCAAGGTTAGGAGGCTACACGTCAGGGAACTCCTGTATGCTGATGATGCAGCTATTGTGGCTGATACTAATATTCAGCTACAGTCCCTGGTTGACAAACTATCTGCTGCTTGCCAGAAGTTCGGCTTAAACATCAGTCAAAGCAAGACTAAGATACTTGTCCAAAACACAAACACTGCACCTCAAGTAAGCATTAATGGCCAACCACTAGAAATTGTTGATCACTTTTGTTACCTTGGCTCCATCATATCCAACAGCACTCTACTGGATAAAGACATAAACAACAGGATAGCCAAGGCAATGGCCACCATGTCACGGTTGCAGAAAAGAGTCTGGGACAACATATTGCTGACTAGCAGTACTAAAGCCCTAGTCTACCGGATCTGTGTGTTGAGCACCTTGCTGTACGGAAGTGAAACATAGTCAACCTACTCATGGCAGGAAAAAAAGCTGAATGTCTTCCACTTCCGATGAATAAGGCAGATTATTAAAATAAGGTGGCAAGATAAGATAACCAATGAAGAAATGCTACAAAGAGCAGGGAGCCAGGACATCCGCTCTGTTATCAGCAGCAGACGCCTTGGCTGGCTTGGCCACGTTCGTAGAATGCCAGTAGGTCGACTTCCACAGGACATCCTGTATGACGATCTAATAGAGTTGCTGGTCGCCCACTTTTACGTTATACGGATGTATGCAAACGCGACATGAAGCTCTTCAAAATCGACACTGGCAACTGGGAAGAGGTGGCACTGGACAGATCCACATGGAGAGAGAGCATAAAGGAAGGGTTACAGATTGCAGATGTCATACACAACAGAAGCAGAAAGAAGGGTGAAAATGCAACGGCGCCTGGTGATTATATATGCCCAACCTGCGATCGCAGCTGTGTATCAAGGATTGGCCTCTTTAGTCACACAAGAAGTTGCAAAGGCAAAAGATCGTCTCTCGAGACGTAAAATGCCACAAAAAAATGCCACAGAGCGTGCAAATAAATTAATTAAATGCTTAGACCTGAGTGATATCTTGAGTGAGCTAAAACGGATCGTCACACACAGAAAGAAAAAAACACGCACAACAACTCGTGGTGAGCGAACGGGCCTGATGACCACGGCAGACCTCACACTTCCACATAGATCCGTGGCACGAGACAAACACTCTCACACACATTCACACACACACACACAAGTGTGTACTGTACACATCGATGCCGCAGTGCTCCCCCCACTCCCAACGCACAGGGCAACAACTGACCCCTGTCCACCTAGTAAATTAACTTTCGCATTAACTAAGAGAATCCAAGGGACTATTTATTCTCCAGGACACTGGCCTTGTTTACCTCCCCCTGATAGGAATGGAGATCGCTTCATTTCCAGACTTTCCGGATCGAAACTCTGGTTTTCTACGCGTTGGTCAGACGAGAGATGGACTTGACTTTAAGATGGGAGTTATGTCCGAATGGACGCAGCAGCCGCAGTAACATTTGTACAGAGAAAAAAAAAGTTTTATATACTGTTCTTTCTCATTCACATTCAGGTCACAAAAGTGAATCGTTGTTACCTCAAGACTCTTTAAGTTAATTTACACAATGCTTTAATTTGTGTCTTTGCTTTTTTATCATATAACTGTCACGAGACGGGGCGCAACGAGCCTTTTGCGATATGGTTGTTACGTTCCTGATTAAGTATGTAACGTAGATATAAAATTTTAGCAAAATGATTGTCTGTAAAATCCTAATATTCTAGTCATAAAACACAGTCATGTAGTTATAAACCTAGTCATAAACCTAGTCATTGAGCTCTAAATATTATTTAAAAAAAGACAAAGAAAAGACTTATTTAATAAAATGAAATGGAGTACTTCTGGGACATTGAAATATTTTCACTCTCCACACGGGCTTTTTATTCTTGCTCACATATCTTTTAATCTGCAATACCGTGGATGTATTTCTTCACACTGCACATGTACCAGGCATCAATTTAGGAAAAGTCAATGTTCTGTTCTTTTCTTATCTTCCTACCACTTTCCAGTGTCCGATCTCTGTCCGAGATGTCCAAGAGTGGACCCCGGCTGTACACGGAGATGCTCAGGAGTGAGAGAAGTCTATCAGTCGTTCAAACATTTCTGTTTCTATTTGGTCATTGACGGGGGACTCGAGAGAAAGATTTAGGGCAAGGCGATGGGGCAACCCATTAGGCTTCAAAAAGAGCGATGGGAAGATAGTGGGCAAGGAAATGAAAAAAAAAAGGGGGGGGGGTGTTGTGACGACGGCAGCAGAGGATGGTCACCAAATGAAGAAGGGGGGATAAATGAAAAGAACGTTTTGACGATCTCAAGATAAAAATAGACAAAAACGTCTTGGTTACCTCCCATTTCGTCTCTAGCCTCTAGTGCACTTGGTCAATGCTATCTATACGTTGTGGTTCAAGAAAGTGCTACGTATCCCAGTCAATTTTGTTGACTAGTTCAAAAGTTTCGGGAGCAATGGCTGATGTTAAGCGCTTCGTTTCCGAACCTGGAGTCCTGGGTTCGAATCTCAAAGAAGGCACTGATTTTCAATTTAGGGATTTTTAAGGCGCTCCTGAGTCCACCACTCTAATGGGTACCAAAGTAAAGGTGGTTGGTCGTTGTACTGGCCCCTACTCGTAAACCGCTTGGCAGAGAAACGGATGACCTTAACATCATCTGACCTATAGATGGCAAGCTCTGAAAGGGGAACTTTATTTTTTTGGTTCAAAGTTTACATTGTTAAAAAGAAATAAGACAAGCAAAGCCAGGTAGGTCAAACTTGTTATGAAACTGTTTTTTAAGATCATGCTCCCATTAGGAGCATTTTAGATCATGCTCATAAACATGTGGGATTTCGCATGTAAAGTTCCATGTTTCTGGCAGACCATTAAATAAAGTTTGGTTTCTTTCTACTTAACAACTTTAATACTAATAACTGTGCACCTGAATTAAGATTTGTGTTATACTGATAGGCTCTAGCTTTAGGTAGCAAAGAAGTCACATGAAAAAGAGAAATTGAAAATGGAATATTTATAATATTAAAACCTTTTTTTTTTAAGTCACGATTTTCGTGCGCTTGCCATTCAAAGTTAGACCTAGAAGGTAACACTGTGTATTCATTTGAAATTCTGTGTTCCTCATATTTTCTAAATAGTCTTCCCCCCCCCCTCCCTTCGAATCAATGAAGGCCCCCCTCCCCTTTTCCAAGGAGCTTCGTTGTTTATTTAGATAAGTTTCTCTGTGACAATCCTACCAGACATCAACATCAATAAGACAGTTACCGGACCAGGCATCTCGCTAGCAATATCGAGGGAGAAGTTTAAAGGTTTGCTGGAAACAAAGTGTGTGTGTGTGTATGCATGAGGCTGTAGGTGTGCGTGCGTGTAGAAACCAGTCAATACGTCATCGACTGCAACATCCCGACATTTTGTTATGCACGTGTAACCTGCCATCCTAAATGGTGTAGATATTACAAGAATATCAACAAGCGAGGACGGGGTCGAGGGTGCGAAAGGGGACCCGGGGGGGGGGGAAGCAGGGCGTTGTTTCTAAACAAACAGAAATCAACAATGTCGTATTTTTTCGGGGCGGATGGAGTGATGACGAGGTGCCGGTGGCGTGGTCCCTGTAATTACGCACGCTTCTACACAGTTATTATCTGGTCTCGAATGATGAAAGACAATTAAACACATTAAGAGCAAGGTGTCGAGCCATGGGAGAGAGTACAGAGAGGAGGGGGGGGGGTCTATGATTTTGTCAATATGATAATCTCACAATAACGCTTTTTATATGTGGAAGAGAAATAGGGCCCTAATAATGTGTACACGCAATCTGAGATGTAAGCGAACAAATAGTCATATATATAAATACACAGAGAGAAAGAGAAGGAGGAAAAGAGAGGGAAGAATGGAGAGAAAGGGAGAGAAGAAGAGAGACAAAGAGCGAGCTAGAGAGTTTGTTCCCCCTCCCGCCCCCCGGTCCACAAACGAGATGCTATAAGCATGAAAGTAGCGCTACATAAAAGTTATAATTTATTTATTTATTACCTCCACACCCGCCTTCCTTGTCTCAATCGTCAAACTATAACTTTATTTGAAACAAATAATAATGAGATGAAACAAATGTAACCTCTCAAAGTTCTAGCCACTTGTAAAGACCAGGCGATAGTCATAAAAGAGAAATGAATTACGGACCTGTTATGAGGCCGGTTAATAGATTAGAAACTTTTCGATCATGAGCCTGACCGCACGACATTCATTGCAGATATCCGCCACTGACTGAGTCAGCCCAGTGAGTACTTAATCGTAAGAAGTAACAAAAATGGCTGAAGTTTCATCTCAATTTCTAATAACATATATGTTGTGTCGAAAAAAACAACAATAAGATACAAAGGTAATGGATATATATACAGAACATAAATAATTCTAGCTTAACCGCGTGTCACCTCAATCATCCAGAATAAGGAAGATAGAGTGGTGCCTGATAATAAGGAATGATTGTATGGTAACTAGAAAACTGAAATATAGACTTACTATCATCGAACTTCCAACCATGCAGTATTTACATATTGCTTGAAGGATCTGATTGAAAGCTAGACTATCATAAAGGGGAAGGCCAACACCGTAAGCGAGTTTCCGGAGACAAAATTTCGTGTTAAAACCAAAAGGGAAATGTGCTGGAAACGATCTGAAGAAATTAAAAACAAAACTAAAAGGCGGTAATTGTTTATCTCTGGCTAGCTAGCTCTACCCAGTCAATGGAGTACTCTGTTGCCTCCCCTTGTTAATAGAGTTCCTGGCTTCGATCTCGACCTTGTAGCATTTTAACATCTCTTGTCATTATTTCCCCCTGGCATGCACCATTCACCACATCTAGGCGCGTGCGAACCAGGCGTGTGAGGATGCAGTCACTGAAAACAAAACAAAAAAAAAGACACCCCCCCTCTTTCACACACGCACACACCCAGGCTCACTTGAATGCCTCGCACCGAGAGTCAGAAATTGTCACTGGAGGGGGACGCAAAAAGAAAGAAAAGACAAGGGGGGGGGTGTGAGGAAGTAGGTGACAATCACTGCAATTACCCTTCGATTACCAAACTCACAAATAACTATTACGCTGCATCAGAAAATAAGACTTACTTTCTTTTATTTCTCTCCCCCCCCCGCCCCGAGATCGTTTTGTTTCCCCTAACCCCAAACCTATTTCAGCTCCGGGGACCACTTAGAGAGACATTTGCAGGCGTCGTTGTCAACCAAGCCTACTTACATCACTTATAGCAACACTTCCGGTTCTCTCTCTCTCTCCATATCTAACTGGTTACCCCCAGACAATTACAATTTACCTTGTTCTTATAGCACCAACAATTTTGTTTGGTGGAAAATTTCAGGCATTTAAGTTTTTCTTCTAGACCACCGCCAGCCCCAACCCCTCTTTTACAGCAATTCCACGGAGTGCAATTTCACCATTTTGGGTTCAATTTAGTTCATATTTCACCATTAAATCTGCACCCTGATGCAAACAAATAGAGTAGGTAATGGAAAGAGGGAAACAGAGAAAGGGAGGGAGAGAGAGAGGGATGAAAGAGGGTAATAACATGCTAATATCTTACTAGTTTTCCGCCATTAACTGAAGAGACAAAAAATGGTGTAAGTTGTTTGCATAAACTTGTTACAGACAAAATTTTGGGGTTTTAAAAGTATTTTTAGTTAAATAGATCTACATATACAATTATTTAAAATGTTTTTAAAGATGCATAATACTTATTTAGAAAGCATTCTCTCTCTCTCTTTGTCTCTGTGTGTGTGTCAATCTTTTAGCCT
This sequence comes from Biomphalaria sudanica, assembly GCA_036873155.1. Taxonomy (NCBI): domain Eukaryota; kingdom Metazoa; phylum Mollusca; class Gastropoda; family Planorbidae; genus Biomphalaria; species Biomphalaria sudanica. The sequence goes on from JAZGLO010006474.1 coordinate 387,549, forward strand.
TCCCGATCTCCCCCCCCCCCCGGGGGGAGGAAGTGAAATAGTTTAAGAAAATTAATTATTTTTTTAAACTACTAGACCCTGAGTAATGAGCAAACAGAATGTTCAAAGTTGCGAAATCAGCATCTTACCAATTACCAGTGATTAAATTAATGAATGAGGACAGGTCCTTTCCTACAAATGCAAGACAACTTTCGGCTTCGCCTTCGTAACCGATTCATCGAAATAAATAAAAAACAAAATCCTTCGGTTGGAAATAGTAATAACCAATGATCACGTGGGCGAGGGGAGGGTTGTCACGCGATAGAACAAATATAAATAGAACTAATAAAGACTTGCATAAATCGGCGACAATACTGGAACTAGACTGAACGAGACAGTGTAGTGTAGGCCAAGGCCAGCAACGTACGGAACTAACAGACAATTCTATCGTATTCATTGTATATAATTATTTCCTATGTAAGGTGATGTCGCAAAATGACCCATCATGTATTTTAGTGTACATGTATTAACAGGTCGAGAATCATATGAATAAACGAACATGTTTTAAAATAATACATGAGAGACCACCAAGAGCCAAATTGAGGCTAGTGCAAACATTCATACGTACATAACTTTGTCAAGACTCCATTCTCATTCACTACTATATGATAGACGTCAGAAAAAAAAGTGTCGGATTGAATTTAACACTTACACATATACATAATACACACATACATGAGAGAAGACCGTACTCATTCACACATATATAATAGACATATATTACAGTCAGAACAAGCGCTGGGCTGAGGCCAGCACCATTTGGTCAACACAGACTAGAATGGAGCGAAATTGCCTTCTAAGCTTATAAGCAAAACAAACAGTGAGTGTCCAGGGACTTGCGTCATGGCCCCGACAGGAGATAAATAAACTGACTGACCGTTAAAGTCAACAAGACCACCACTGACCAATAGAACCGGACCAGGAGAAAGGCCAGGGTGGCGCGGACAACAAGCGGTATACCAGGGCTCGTGGAGGGGTGGGGAGAGTGGACAGTACAATCAAGAGCAGTAAAATGACTGTACAGGTTAAATATACCGAGATGAGATTCTATTCATAATATTGTGGGGTCGATAGACTTTGAGCCCGGTGGTGGAACTGGACGGTAAGGACTTCAGGAGTAGGAGATTGTGTTACTTAATAAATTCCAACTTGGGTTGAGATTTATGCACCGCTATGCTTGCACTACAGGCCAACATTTAAACCAATGCAATACGGCCTGACAGAAACACAAAGTACCGGTAACACTTAACAAATAAAAACATTACGTACTCTGTACATATGATCTGCAAAAGTATTTATAAATAATGTACTCATATACTTTTGAGCTTTTAAAAATATGCCAAAAGTGAGAAATCATACCTGTGTAACTTAGTGTTTAAAATTGATTATATAGATTCTGACTGCCCATAAGGTTGCTTCGCTAACGGAATGAATGAAGTATCGTGGCTGGGGCAGATAGCGTTATTCATCATTATGCTGGCCAGATAACAACACCCAAGGTCACATATCATCCTAGGCCACATAACAACACCGTTGGCTACATAACACCTTTATCCACATACAATCCTTATCAAATGCTGGTCATAGAAACTAACAACTTTGCTTTCAGTGGGGCATTAGCATTCAATAAACGTAATAGAGATCGTTAAAACCAATTAATCACCAAGATTAATCTTTCAAAAAATAATTTTATGTCAGATTATCTTCTTTATAACGTTAGTGTCCAGCAGACTGAAGTACTAATGACTAGCAAGGAAGCCACTAAATGACCCAACTCGTCCCGGATTCGATGCACAGAGCCAGTCAAAGACACAAAATGTTTTCCCCACGTCTGACACCAAATATCGAGAGCATGTTTATTTATTCTGGGATGAAGAATGGTGCTTCCAAGTTTTTAACGGATCCTGGCGTCAAAAGAGCCAGGGGAGTGAAGGGAGAGGAGAGACGGGGGGAGGGGATGAACAGAAGCAAAGGTTCCAATCGACGCTCCTATAAATATATAGAGTACATAGACGTAGATGAAAGTCATATAGAAACCAGTTTACATCCGGGTCCAATCTTAAAAGACAATGCAAGTACCATGCGATGAAATATGAAGGTGTAAAGAAGAAAGTCTAATAAAGATGATTGTAAACTAATAATAGGCAACATGTCAACAAACATATACACAATATACGTTCTTATATGTCAGAACAAAGAAGACTTGTTGTCTATTCCAGATGATCTTTTTTCGAAAATCCATTTCAATCTAGACAGAGAAAGCTGTTGTCCTGTAGACCACTTAAAGGTATAAGATAAAATAGCTACTGACCTTGATGCATTCCAAAAGGTTGTAAGACACTAGCCAATGCAAACTGTCTCTGCACCAACTGTATCTGCTGCATAATCTGTTGGTGCTGCATGAGTAGCGCCTGGAGATTTTGGTTCCCTGATTTGATGCTCTTCCCAGAAGGATCCTTCAGCAACTGAGCTTGATGCATGAGGTTCATTTGGAGCTGCTCGTTCAGCGAGTGCAGCAGTTGTTCATGGAGTTTCTGTTGCTGCACCTGGGACATCATCGTCAAACACAAATTGGAATGAGAATCTCATTTGATCATTATATCTCAATCATAAATTATTTATTATAATAATCTTATATTGTAAAAAGCCTTTTGAATAATTGAATAATCTAGATCTTCTTCTAGATCTAGAATCTTGAAGTAATCTATATTAGATTTACGTAAAAATATAACCAAAGCTTAGATAATCTATCAATAAACTTAAAGCAACTTTAAATTTAATAAACAATTTTTTAAAATTGAATAATTCCAATGATATAGATCTAGTCCTTTTAATCTAGACTTAAAAGACGATGCGCAAAATTTTCCTGAACATTCATTGAATCAATAATGCCTTACATTCGGAAATTCCGAAGTCCTTTCAAGATCGATGCTGGATCTAGTATCAAGCCAAATTTACATTTATTTTATTTTTTTACTTTGATAAATTATAACGATCAAACTAGAGTTTTCCCCATGAGGCCAACGACCTAGTAATTCTTTTCTCAGCGATATGCATCAACTGTTAAATTTATAGGAAAATCGTCAGAGCAGTAATCGAGATCAGCGTCCCTCCCCCCTTTCAGGTTCCCCCATGAAGGAGTGACTCGAATAGAGATATTGTACTTTTCTATAGTGCATCTTTCATGCTAGGTTTTACAGGTCTGGGAGAAATGACAACACTAAGAAATACTATATTTGTAAAAATGTTTCTGTGGTGAAATACTTCAAGTCACTGTGACATCAAGAAATGTAACAATACATGCTAAGAGATTTCGCTCACCTGCTGTAGCGCCAAAGTCTGCTGCTGCATCATCTGCTGCAGTGCGTGGGGCAGACTCTGCTGCTGTGCCGCAAGACCCTGTTGGGTGGCGGCCATCATCAACAGGTTCTGCTGCGTCTCCTGGTTGTGGGCCGCCGACAGAGACGCCGCTGCCGCCGCCGCGGCCACTGACTCCATGGATGCTTTGGCCTTCCTTTTGGCTGCACCGACCAACGCGGGGCTGGACTTGGCAAAACTCGTGGGCTGGTAAACACAAAGAGGGAGAGAGAGAGAGAGATACATCATTAGAATAAAACCAACCAACATGCATATATATATACACACAAATAACTGAACTATGGTCGTTGGGCAGTAATGTGTTAATTAGAGACACTGTTCTGCAATTGCATTATTGTTATGTAAAGAAATATGAAACCATTGAGTTCAAAATGTTCGTTGGGCAGTAATGGGTTAATTAGAGACACTGTTCTGCAATTGCATTATTGTTATGTAAAGAAATATGAAACCATTGAGTTCAAAATGTTCGTTGGGCAGTAATGGGTTAATTAGAGACACTGTTCTGCAATAGCATTATTGTTATGTAAAGAAATTAGGGGTGCACCGGATAGTCCCTCCGGCTCCGGCTTCTGGCGAATATCCGGCATTTTTTACTATCCGGTGCTATCCGGCTCCGGTCGGATATCACTACCGGATAGTAAACCGGATAGTAAAAATACACTTATTTAATATGCATAAAGTGGACCTTGTTCCATTACTGTCTGTTATAGAATGTATTAATGTTTATATGAAAACAAAATAATGTGCTTAAAAATAGAGCCATTATAAATATGCACCAAACATCGTTTATTATAAAGACAAGGCATGTTAATAACTTAATATAAATAGAGATGAAATTTTACATCATAAATGCGCTTGACATACAGAGATGCAATGGCTGGCACTTTTTTCAATTTGTCTTGACCTTTGAGTAAGTTAGTTAACATGTTAAAATGTTACGTTCCTTGACTACGTCATGCTGACCAGACGTCTGTCTAGCTGTGCGGGTATATCTCCAGAGGTAGAGATGAACAACTCCCACCCCCTTTTATTTGTTTAGTCCATCACATTGAGGCAGGTAACCACAAGTTAAATACGATGGACGTAGGTTTAATGTCAGCGTATAGACACTCTCTAGTGGTCACACCTTTCGAGGGAACTGAGTTTGTTTACTTAGTAGTTAATCTATCTAAGTCTATCTGACCAGGTTGTTACAATCAGTCGAACACAAAGTCTATTTATGTTGGTTTTTTTTGGTAGGGAGGGTGTGGGTGATTTTGTTTCTTTTATAGTTGGTTTTCCTAATTCTCTTAGATCTATATAACAGTAGATCTAAACATTGATAACAATAATAGGCCCACAGACTACAATTAAATCTATGCTTCGCAACATTTAAAGCTCAGGCTATGAGTAGGTATAATAGATGTTCCTGCTGTTAATAAAATATCGTTTGCCGCAAATGGATTTATAAATATATGACCTACTACGCTTCAGATTCCAACTATTAACTAACAGCTATCAGTATTAAGCCCTTGAAGCCAGAACCAGAAGCAGTCTTTGGACTTAAAATTACAAGTTGTTGGTCAGAAATTATTGAACACATACATCCAACCACCATACAAGCCAGATGAGAGATTTACATTAGTAACTAGTTAAATATATACTAACATATTTTACATTGACCCTCCAACACACAGCCTTTATAGTTGGTGGCCTCATACATACACACAGACACGCTCATGCTACACAGATTAATTTATGTTTATAAATACTGTTAATCTTTAATAAATCAATCAGCAAAAGAGTTTAAAACAATAAGGTATATAAAAGGAGAAAAATAATACCAACAAATATAGGTATGTTATTTAACAGTTTCGTAAAATGCTCAGCAATACAAGCTATTTACAAAACACTTAGGTATTCGGCTCCGGCTCCGGCACCGGCCGAATATCAAATTTTACTATCCGGTCATATCCGGCTCCGGCCGGATATCAAAAAGTACTATCCGGTGCACCCCTAAAAGAAATATGAAACCATTGAGTTCAAAATGTTCGTTGGGCAGTAATGGGTTAATGAGATCCATTGTACTACCATTCGATCAAGTTCAACGAAGAAATGGCGCAAAGGTCTAGGGAAGGTCTAGGGAAGGTCAAGGTCAAAAAGGGTGACGACATTTCGCTCTTACTTTCATCAAAGCCATTTCATCCCCAAAAACAATAAAACAATTAAAATAATTTATTAAAAATCATTCAAATCTTTTTAAATCATCGAAATCATTCATATCATTAAATTTATTCAAATTCTTCCAACCATTCAATTTTCAGTTCATTAAAATCAATGCAAATCGTGCATAATAATAAATTATACATCATACAGACATCTTATAAAATAACATATAGACATCTTGCAATATAAAGCATACAGACATCTTTGGTATACAATAAAGCTTACATACATCTTATAACAAATAACATGCCGACATTTTAAACAATTAATATTATACAGTTAACTTACAAAATGCATCTTATATTATTTAGCATTACACACAGACGTTGTATATCTAGCTTTATATAAAAGATGTGACATAACAAAAATATTTAGTTTTGTGTGCGTGTGTGGTTGACTGACATCACACTTAAAACAATCTATGAGTGTATTCGCTGGTAAGCTTAAGGCTTAACTAAAATCTTTTTAAACAATATACTTCATAAAACTCAGTACGACAGATGTGACCATGGAAAAAAAAAGGGGGGGGGGTGATAAAAAGATGTAAATAAATACTTTGATGTGCTTAGAAGGAGGGAAAAAAACCACATACCTCCCAGTTTACATTTTCACGCCTCCCCCTCTCCCCCTTTTCCCAGAGGTTTGCACAATGTTAGTCTCAATACCAAAACGTCACAGCTACCACCTGATACTGGCAGGATCGCATAACATGGACCAGAGGCAAATCGTAAGCAACCATGCGTGCCAAGGAGACAAAGTGTGTTAGAATATTGTCTCTTTTGGGCTGTAGTTATAAAGCAATTAAGGCATATATATTTACACGTGATTTGTGTGTGTGTGTGTGAAGGTATAAAGTTAATGCAATTTTTTTAAAAAAAGTTTAAGTGTTAACTGAATGAAAAAAAAAACTGATTTGTATGTAAACCATGTTCTAACTATTCCCAGTTGTTGGGAAGCCGGGACTTGTGTGAATGGAAATTGGAAGAGGAAGCATTAAATAATGTTGTTTTTTTTTAAATTATCTTCTAAAACAAAGTCTGGCTCCACTAAAGTCAGACCATGGACCTGGGCCTGACAGGCGCACAATTAGTATAAGATAGCCCCGAAATAGTAGCAGTATACGGCATAGTCTTATTACTTTCCAGTTTGTGTCAAACAATTGTCATACAAATAAGTTTATTTTCTGTACTTCAAGGTTGGTTGACAAACATAACAAAATAAAAAGTTTGGATCTAACAAACGCGTGTAAGAATTGTATGAAAACCAGTGAAGCGTAAGATTTTGCTAAGCAGCGATTCTAACTCAGGATAGCCACTTAGTTCCACACAAAATTGTGACATGTTTCTCTCTTTGTCTCTCTCAATCAAACTTTCTTATTGTTTTCTTAAAGTGTATTTTCTAAATTCCTTCACTAAAATCATTAGTTTCATTTGAAACGATATCCAAACTAAGAATCTGGGTTTTAATTTGTGCCAGAATACCAAGATTCTGGGTGCTTTTCAATAACAAAGTGGAACCACTGGCGAGAATTTTTTTGTTTTTTTTTTACGTTGTATTAAAGTTTACGAGTTTACGATATAACATAATTGATTACCATTAGATTAAGTAGTTATCACGCACACAGGTTAACACAAACCACACAACCTGGCCATGACAGGAAAATGTTACTACACATGTGCTGTTTCGTAAGGCGGGTAATAGGAGGGGAGGTGTCCTTGAATTTTCATAACTCCAGAACCTTTGGCATTAGGTTTCCAGAAACTGGGTCGAACTAAATCTGTTACCTGCTACGGCACAATACCCTTAACGGTCAATAACATTCAATATGTTAAAAAAAAGTAATAAATCTATTGTCACCCGCCATCAGCCCCACAAGCCGAGTCTAAAACCGCCCCCCTCTTGTAGATTACATTGCATAACTTGGAGATTGTAAAATGCCAAAGGCGTAATACCCAATAATAAAAACACATTTTAAAACTGCGCTGAAGCAACTTTTGATAAGGACCCAGATGTGCTATTCCCTAACAAAACAGCAATGGTCCGTTGGAGAATTGTCGACTAAAGAACTGACACTGACAATAGCTCTACAGGCTAGGGGACTAGTGTCGAATTTTCAATCTTGTTTTCCTCTCTGCCCTCTCCTTTTGTTTCCTTTTCGATATATATATATATATCAATTAACAGTTCTGTACTTAGACTAAACATAGCAATTATCTGCAGAATAACAAATGAATTTAACTTTAAGAACTATCTATAACAACAACGCTCTCAAATCATTTGCCGACTTCCTATTAGAGTTCAATTCACATCAACGTCCCATCTTAGCGGTTAAGAAAACCAATAATGGGACGACGAGCTTTTGAAAACTATAGTATGGCCAGCCCAATGCATCCCCTCTCCCCCGCCTTTTGTTTTTTTCCTACAACGCTTTCAGGGCTATCATCAGAACTTGAGCCAACTCTTAAGTTGCAAGCCTCAATTTGAACGCTTTCAGGGCTTTCATCAGAACTTGAGCCAACTCTTAAGTTGCAAGCCTCAATTTGAACGCTTTCAGGGCTTTCATCAGAACTTGAGCCAACTCTTAAGTTGCAAGCCTCAATTTGAACGCTTTCAGGGCTATCATCAGAACTTGAGCCAACTCTTAAGTTGCAAGCCTCAATTTGAACGCTTTCAGGGCTTTCATCAGAACTTGAGCCAACTCTTAAGTTGCAAGCCTCAATTTGAACGCTTTCAGGGCTTTCATCAGAACTTGAGCCAACTCTTAAGTTGCAAGCCTCAATTTGAACGCTTTCAGGGCTTTCATCAGAACTTGAGCCAACTCTTAAGTTGCAAGCCTCAATTTGAACGCTTTCAGGGCTTTCATCTGAACTTGAGCCAACTCTTAAGTTGCAAGCCTCAATTTGAACGCTTTCAGGGCTTTCATCTGAACTTGAGCCAACTCTTAAGTTGCAAGCCTCAATTTGAACGCTTTCAGGGTTTTCATCAGAGCTTGAGCCAACTCTTAAGTTGCAAGCCTCAATTTGAACGGGATACCTATAGAATTCATATAGTTGATCATTCTCACACCATTTATACATTTAGTAGCTTGACAGGAGCTGCTATTTTAGAAATGACTAAAAGAAAGTTCTTACACTGTTAGACATGAAAACATGACCGACTGATGTGTAAAATGTTTTACATGTTTCGGATGTTCCTTCAGAGTTGAAGATATTTTACTTCCTAATCGTAACCTCCCGCAGGACGACGGGGGATGAGAGCGGGCAGGATTTGAACCCTCGACCATCGATAAATCCAAACGACAGTCCAGCGCGCAAACCGCACGACCAGGCAGCCATGTGTAGCTAGTTTAAAACTTCTTCTCAACTACTAGATTGAAAACATTGTAATGAGTCGATCATTCAAGTCTTCCGACATTCTCATTCGTTTATTTAAAGTAAAAAAACAATTTTGTTTCATCCTGAATTGACCGCCTATTATATTTAGCAGTGGCGTAGCTAGTGTGTGTGTATGTGGGGGTCCAAATGTGAAAATCCCTCCACTTATGAGGCGCCCTCCCCCCAAATGAGTGTCAGATATTTGTTTTTACATTATCTCATGTCATGATGTCCAATGTCAAAATGCAGGGACCCCTAACAAGCACCCCGGGCCCCCAGATTCCTAGCTATGCCACTGATATGTAATAGATCAAGCTAGTTGGACCTACGCATTGTTGATATTCTTCCCTGATAGGTTTTTATATACCTTCAAGAAATTGTTGTATAGCATTGGCCTGGAACTGAGTCCACGACCTATTCGTGGAACGCTAAAAATCACTGGACCATAAAACAAACAACACGCAAACGAACACACACTTACATACAATCAACAAAATTAGCAACTGGTGTGCTAGAACTACACAGTTATTTTTTGTTTACCCCATGACTGGGTTTTATTGTTAGATTACCTCTACCCCATATCTTCAGTTGGAAAGGGGCGCCGAAGGAAAGAAAATGGATTATGGGGAGAGGGGGGAGCGGGAAGTCGCCCTTCTTCCACGTGTTGTTTGCCAACAGCAGTTGTTCCAAAGTCAATCAACAACAAGGTGACATTGACGTGTCTACAAGCAAGTACATTCGTGCTCCTGGCTCCCCCACGCCCCATCGCAACGATCACATTCATTGGACAAGAGAACAAGGTCCTGTGTTCAAGTGGAACAAAACAGACATAATCTTATGTACTGGCCATACAAATAGTACCATACAAATAGTACAGACTTAAATGTCAAACATGCACATAACGCTGTGAGTGCGGAGAGGTGCAGTGCATGGTATCTATTAATAATAATAATAGGAATAGCTGCGTCTTCCACACCCCTTACTATTTCTTTTTTCTGAAATTCAGATATTTTACGTCTGTGCCTTAGACTTTTAAAAAAAATGACACACATATACCCGATGTAGGCACAGAGGTTTGAAAACGCCCCGCCAAAGTACGCTACAACTCTCGCCAACCCTTTCGTATTCTGATGTGGCTGCTAGATCGGCCTGAACGCGAGAGCATGAGAGACAGGGGTAGCTGAAAGTATGAAATCCCTCTTAAACTAACTCCTAAATCATCTAATCTGTAGCTCATCAATCGATGAGTCGATGAAAACTCAGTTCTGGCTGATCCAAGGGTCATTAGTTTGGTTAAATTAAGCTACCTGGACACATGGAACTGTTCCTTCACCAGACATGCCCCACACTTTAAAGTAGCTGCACTGCTTACAAGTGCCTAGCCAACTGGCGTACTAAGTGATCCCCACCCACGCTCTCGGATGACCTTCTCTCTGCCTCCCCCTCCTACACAGGCACTCAAACTCGTGAGTTAAATGTCACACTTTAGACGACGAGGACGCTGAGAGACTTTTCAACCTAAAATTTCGTAGTTAGGACGCAGTTCATGAACAACAAAAGTGAACATTTGAGATTGTTGGAAAGTTGATTAAAGTATTGTTATAACTCTGCCATGCGCACCGACATCTAAGTTAGAAGGTGCGCACTGTGATAAACTAGAGTAAGAAAGATGTCAACATTAGGAAGGGAGGAGAACGATTTCCGCCCAAGTTGAGAGCCGAAGTGAAAAGACTGTGCCTAAGAAAGATGATGTTTTATGAACTTGTGATGTCGTGTAAATAAAGATATATGTGCCTCGTTGAGTTTGCCTCCCTTAAGTTATTACAGTATGAAATAAACTGATTAGAAGATAAGAAGGCCGGTTGAGTGGACAAACAGAAGAGATTTAAAGGCCGATTAAGTAATGGATATACATGTATATATATATATATATATATATATATATATATATATATATATATATATATATATATATATATATATATATATATATATATATATATATATATATATATGTATATGTATATATTTAAAGGTCGATCAAGTGATGAACAGACTAATGAGAAAATTGAAAGGCCGATTAAGTTAGGACCATACAGCTATCACGACTGAAAGGCCGATTAAGTTAGGAACATACAGCTATCAAGACTTAAGAGACCATTGTATTATAAAAAAGCTTTTTAAAAGGTTTTTACGAAGTGTAATTGTATCAATTAGTTTGGATCAGTCATGTAATTAAATTTGTAAAAGATTTAGACCAACAACAAAAAATCTGTGCGATTAGAATTTTTTTGTTTACCAATTAGTGTTTGTTTGTTTAGCGCTACTTCATGCTTTTAGCTTTCTCACTACGCTATCATCATATCACTTTCTCACTACGCTATCATCATATCACTTTCTCACTACGCTATCATCATATCACTTTCTCACTACGCTATCATCATATCACTTTCTCACTACGCTATCATCATATCAGTTGGGAAAATGCGGGGGGGGGGGGAGAGAAAAGGGATATCTGAGTGAATTTTACCGTCATCGCTTTTGAAAAGTATTTATTAAAACATTCGAAGTCATGGCTCAAGCCTCCTCAAGCCGACATACTAACCTATCTGCTAGTAAGACGCTTTGGAAAAATAGAAGATTGTATAGCTATCGATTGTTTGTTTCAAACTTACTTGAAGAGGCGACCTATGAAGGGGAAAAAGTAAGCTTATGCCACCATTTCGGTGAAGTATAATTTCTTTCCCTTGTTAAAGATACCAAACAAAATAATTAATTGCCAATAATAATTAACTAATAGGTTTTTTTTTTTAAAATTGGTTGTCAGGTTAAAGAAATAATTGTGCAAAATTATTAGATTAGAGATGGGGTGTCTAGAAGTAGCATGTACAAACGTTTTACCAGACAGAGTGAGTTGGTATAAGATTTGTAAAAAAAAAAAAAAAAAAATCAAAAAAAAACAGAAAGATGGTGAAAACTGCATTCTAGACTCTGACCAACATTTAAACAATACAGACACATTGTTTATAACATTATTTTTTTATTTCATTAGTTATATTTTCTTAAACTGTAAACATCTTCATAAAATATAATAATCAAAATGTGAGGTCACTTTAATATATATTTTTTTTTGAAGATCCTTTAAGTCAAAGTGGTCAAACGAAGACAGGTGGCCGAAGAAATGTCCCTTACGTGATCTTTAACTTTCTAAACCCCCCAACACACACATACACACACTGGAAGCGTCTGGAAACAAGATCAGATTGTTCACTTGTCACACTGACTACAAGGAATGTCAAACTAAACAAGTGGTTCTCAAACTGCAATCATGATCATTCTTTCGAGCGTATTTAAGTCTCTGATTTGACTTGTAAGTATTTCACACGTATATCCTCAGAAAAAGAAATGAGGACGTGCCAGACCAAATCACCTCCAGAACGGCAGGAGATGGGCAGACAGTTGGTCAGGAGCGTTAATGTCTAGTGTATTCCTGACATAGTATTTGCTTTTTCTTTGCGTATCTCTTGTATTTCATTGCAGATCAACTGTGTCGTATACCTTTGAATATACAGATCAACGTTGTTGTTATTTAACTTTAAATGTACAGACCTACTGTGTCCTATACTTCTGAGTTATTGGTTTCATAGATTCTTTGCGCTAGCACCAGAAAGCCGCCCTTGCTTTTATATACAACCCAAACCTCTTCCATCCCTTTCCCAACTTTTTATTTTTAAACCCAGGCTATAGCGTCTATGATTTTCTGACCTTGACAAATACCAACAACACGCTAAACAACTAGACACATAGATCTGGTACTTCCCTGCTAAGATTTGCCCCAATCCTTCATTGAGACCAGTTGAGGACTTTACCAACGCGGGACAATCACCGCATTAAAAAATTCTTGAGTTTATGTGGGTATCCAATTATTTCCCTCAATACTCCACTTAGTAGAGCGGAACCAACACACAACAATATCACCGGCTTGTCACATATCAACATTTTGTTTCGTAGACGTCTCCAGAGATCTTTATCTCCAGTTACAGTTTTTTATTGTTGTCTTGAAATATGTTCTCCTGTGATTACGGTTCTTACGTCTGGGGAGGGGAGACAAACTAGGAACAAAGATAAAAAAAGGAAAAAGTTGATATTTAGGTCTAATTGACAAGTGTTCAGCGACGGAGCCGGAGCATTGGGGGGGGGGGGATTTCCTTCACAAAATACCCATACTTCCCTGTAGAGAAGTATTGCTAGATTTCATCACTGTTTTTGTTCTGCTTTTACGCCATGCCTTTGGTGCGGTGGCCGAGCGGTAAAGCGCTTGGCTTCCGAACCGGGGGTCCCGGGCTCGAATCCTTGTGAAGACTGTGAATTTTAATTTCGGGACCTTTGAGCGCCCATGAGTCCACCTAGCTCTAGTGGGTACCAGACATTAGTTGGTTGGTCGTTGTGCTGGCCACATGACACCCTAGTTAACCGTGGGCCACAGAAACAGGAGACCTTTTCATCATCTGCCCTATAAGTGACAAGGTTTGAAAGGGGAACTTTACTTATACCCTTTTTTTTTACGTCATGCGGGAATGGACCTCGAGCCTTTCAATCTCACCAAGAGACCATTCGAACTACCGTCACCCACTACGCCTTTTTGTTTGAAACCTTCAGTAGAAGCACTGCCTTGGTATTGGACGGCGCCACTGTGCTCTCAGAGTAGCATAGTTTTCTAGTCGTATCTGCTCTGATGGCATCCAATAAAACTAAGGCTGGAGATGGCCAGTGAACCACAGAAAAGATCAGTGACATAGTTTGGAGATAGTGCTGAGTCACATCAAGCTCCATGAAGTGTGTTGGCATTACGTGCAGTCCGTAAGGAGGGTGGGGTTGTACAGCGTTATTGTGTTTGTAAGTCTGCTCAGGAAGAACTCGGATGTGTGCATTTAGTTGACCAGTCCTTCTTTTAGAACAAGGTACATTTTAATTTTCAGAGATAAAGAAGGAAACACAAATATTCACGGGCATCATGCGAAATTAAATAATTAACACATTTGTAAAAAAAAACAAAACCAACTTAAGTGAATAATTAATGTCCAGATGTTTTAACCATAAGTATTGCTGTATATCCGGCACGTGATGATCATGACAAATGCCCTTTCGAAAAATATTTTTCTTTTTCTAGTGTTAATCCAATTTTTTAATGAAATAAAATGGTGTATCCAATGGTTAATAGTTAATGCAATGGTCAAACTGTCCAGACAAAGTCATAGCCCTCGACACCAATATCAGACTGATGCGCTCCCTGGTCATGGCCACTTTCTTATATGCTTGCGAGTCTTGAACGCTGACTGCTGAGCTAGAGAGGAGGATCCTAGCAATGGAATTGAGATGCTACAGAAGGATCCTAGGTATCACATTCAAAGAACGCATCACAAACCAAGAGATTAGAGACAGGATTATTACATCGGTTGGACCCCACAATTACCTGCTAACTATTGTAAAAAAAAAAGGAAACTAAGACTCTAAGGCCATATTACAAGTTCTACGGGGCTTGCAAAGAGCTTCCCTTCAGGGAACAGTACCAGGAAAAAGAAAAGAGGCAGACAGAGAAAGCGATGGGAAGACAACTCAAAATAATGGGCAGGCCTGCCATTGAAAGAGGTTCTGTCCAAGCAAAAGACAGAGAGGAATGGAGAAAGACAGCCGACAAATCCCGTGTGATCAACGGTCCAACAGACAAGGGATAGGTGAAGGTGAGGTGAAGATTGTCCATTTTTTCCCTATATTTAATGCACCATGTTCTCTCATTAAATAATTGATACCTAGAGTTGGCTTCATACAACTATAACCAGTCAATGTTTCAGCCCTTAGCTTCACATATGTTCTTGTATTTGTCATTCAAGCCCATTGTCACAGTGTTGAATGTGTGAGAGTTATTAATAAGTTTCATAGTTGTCATCAAAGCTCACCGATAGACTTGACAGAGACCAGACAAAGGTTAGGACAATGTCAGTTAGGTGCTTGTCTTGTAGAGAGACTGACATGTGGGTCGGGACAGACACCGACAATTAGTAATGTTAGCTTAGGCGTAGGCTAGATACTCAGCCTATATAGAGTAGAGTTTGGGGCAGTCGGGACACAGCGCCATGTAGTGTTAGCAGGGGCGTGTGTCGTATGCTAGGCGTTTTCTGGTGAACGACACATACAGACATTGGGAGCATGTCGCCGAGGCTTGGCTCCAAGAGGTGTGAGTTGTAGGAACTAATTCTTAGGGACCAGGAGTGACAGTTGTAGTGACATTCTGACAGTCTGGGTAGCAGTCTTAGCATGAGGCAGTCTAAGCGTAGAGACACTGAATAGATGTTAGCGACAGTGGCGTAGTCAGCAAGACAAAGAGCGACATGCAGTAATTGACATCAGATGACATGGACAGCGGTACTGAACTCTGATGCAGTCCTCGGCGTTGGGTCCAGTGCATGGAGTAGCCGTGGTGGTCTGATTGGCATGGGTGATTAATAGCTGTATTGTTGATTATGTCTTTATTGTTTATTATGTTAAAAGATATCATAGTTTTATTAGTACATAGTATTGAAGCCATTTGTCTTGTGTTATTAATTTTATGTTATTCCTAATATATGTTTGTAGTTATCAATTCATTTCATCAATCTATCATTACATGTTTTACATTATTTTAAAGTGGACATCGATGCCCTATTTAGAACATTAAATATTAGTTTTAATTAGAGAGTTTGGCTTTATTATTAGTATTCATTATGTGGTCATTTATGTTGTGACATTGTTGTCATTAGTTTAATTTATATACATTCAAAGTAATTACACGCACCAAACGTGAGAATCATTGCTAGATGAAAGAGCCAAGATTATGAAGTGAGTGGGTTCGTGACACCCATACCCTGCTTATAAGATCTTCAACACTAAAACAAAACGAGTTTTGAACTAAATATATTTTGTTGAGCCTTTGTTCAGCATATATCTCATACACAACACATATAACATAACATTATTAATAAACATATACGCATGTGTGCCCCTGACCCCCCCCCCCCCAAAACATTCCTACTTGCTCCATGCTCAACACGTCCCACATGTGGCTACAGCCATGACAGGTCCAAAAAAAAACAACTTAAGACCGTCAAGATACATAATTGTGGTGAGAGTTCAGACGACGGACATGCACGTTACAAACTGTAGACAATGTCGATCTAGGTTATTTCCGCCCCGCACATGGCTGGGGTCAGACCCCGGGGACACGTTCCATGGTGACATACATACAGCGAGACTGGGACAAACATATTACCTTTTATTATTTTTTTTAAACAGGGATGATGAGGTGTGTGTGTGAGTGAGAGAGAGAGAGAGAGAGAGAGAGAGAGCGAGAGAATGTGTAGCAAAGTGAGTGAATAGAAAAGGTAAGGAAGAAAAAAGCCAAATGTATGATTTCCATAAAAAAAAAGAGATATATTCATTGTCCCAAGTCTTGTAGATCTATAGCTTATCAATGTAGGACGATGTGGGAGTGCAAGAGATGGAGATATTTTTAGAAGCATTAGAAAACAGTATTTTAAACGTGTTTATTAGATTGTATCAAAGGGTGATAGGCCAGTGCGGACACATTGTGTCTATGTACAATGTAGATCAAGTTCAATATCTTTGTCACTGAAGAGTTCTTGTTTCATCTATCAGAGAGAGAGAGAGAGAGAGAGAGAAGGGAGGGAAGGAGAGACAATGAGAAAGTAACTCTAGTTAAAATAGGTCATGTGGCTACACAGTATAACAACACCCGACATTTTGAACATGTTACGGAACAAGGTTGGTTTAATTAAATTAATTTTTAAAATTTTATTTTTATTTATTTTTGCTTTAAAAAACGAGCGTCAT
The DNA here is from genome assembly GCA_036873155.1 of Biomphalaria sudanica. Classification (NCBI taxonomy): domain Eukaryota; kingdom Metazoa; phylum Mollusca; class Gastropoda; family Planorbidae; genus Biomphalaria; species Biomphalaria sudanica. The sequence continues at coordinate 404,432 of JAZGLO010006474.1, forward strand.
TATTTCTCACCCAGATTGACGGGAGCAACAACTAGTAACAGAAGTACACTAAGATAAGGAGCTCTTAAGTGTAATAATGATATGGATAGTATAATACGGTGTTTCCCAAAGTGTGGTACACGTACCACCAGAGGTATGGGAAGAGTTTGGAAAGGGTACACATTGCATCTCGTTAACTGTGGAAATTATATTAAATAATGATTTATTATAAATAGAATATCAATAAGCTTTAAATCACATTCCTTCTTTATCCAACTTCATATGAATGTGAACTTTAATTAATTTTTTTTTACGCTTTTGTAAACATTCAATTCGAAAAAAGGAACAGACAATTAGTCATGAAACCACATCCCAGATTAAAACTAACATCCATGAAACCAGATTTCTAACGATCCATCATCTCAGCACCATTTCACATCCTATATAGCCATATAAATGTTATTTATAATGTAGCTTTGATTACAATTTTATTATGAACAATTCTATTTTTCGTTTATTATTATTTTACGAAGGTACCCAGAAAAAAATGATGTTCTTAAAATCAATCAGGTACAATAAATCCTTTATATTTAAGGCGAGGGGTAATTAGCATTATTTTATGTAAATAGTTTATAACTGGTGTTATAGAACAATGATTTGGCTCAACGTGGGCGTGTATAGAGAAATTAGCGAATGAATCACATTGAAATGAGTATATTATTAATTAAGTAGCAACATGTTTATTGTCATGGCTGATGATGGATCAGCGCTCATTTTAAAAGCCATACTATTTATATGATACTTATCCTTGGATTCTAACGTTTATAAAGATCTTAGTCTTTAGACATACAATTGGATCAATCACATTGCTCCACATCAAGCATACACTTTGCCATACAGAGTTACATTTCTAAGGGATTACACACAAATTAGATCTTCATCATTTTGTTTAAATCGCTGTGGAGGACCACTGTTGAGCATCACTGACAAACGCCAGACATAGGTAAACTAGGGACATGAGAGGCTGTGACACGAGAGGGTGACACCTTGACATCAAGGCTGTCAGCATCCATTAACTTATATGCACGGTTTTAGTTGTCTTCCTTAACTCTCGGAAAGCGAGAAAAAGTTATCTCTGGCGCCCTCTCGCCCCCACCTTTACGTAGAGAATTTAAAACTAAAAACAAAAAAAAACAAATAAATCTCTATCTCTAGAATACTTACTGAGTCGGAACTCATTTGTTTTATTTATGAACTGCTCAACTCATTTGTTTAATTTATGAACTGCTCAATTCATTTGTTTCATTGATGAACTGCTCAACTCATTTGTTTCATTGATGAACTGCTCAACTCATTTGTTTCATTGATGAACTGCTCAACTCATTTGTTCTATCGATGAACTGCTCAACTCATTTGTTTTATTGATGAACTGCTCAACTCATTTGTTTTATTGATGAACTGCTCAACTCATTTGTTTTATTGATGAACTGCTCAACTCATTTGTTTTATTGATGAACTGCTCAACTCATTTGTTTTATTTATGAACTGCTCAACTCATTTGTTTTATCGATGAACTGCTCAACTCATTTGTTTCATTTATGAACTGCTCAACTCATTTGTTTTATTGATGGACTGCTCAACTCATTTGTTTTATTGATGAACTGCTCAACTCATTTGTTTTATTTATGAACTGCTCAACTCATTTGTTTTATCAATGAACTGCTCAACTCATTTGTTTCATTTATGAACTGCTCAACTCATTTGTTTTATTGATGGACTGCTCAACTCATTTGTTTTATTGATGAACTGCTCAACTCATTTGTTTTATTGATGAACTGCTCAACTCATTTGTTTTATTGATGAACTGCTCAACTCATTTGTTTCATTGATGAACTGCTTAACTCATTTGTTTTATCGATGAACTGCTTAACTCATTTGTTTTATTGATGAACTGCTCAACTCATTTGTTTTATTGATTGAACTGCTGCTCAAGTAATTGTTTCTCTTATCTCTCTTACGTTATTACACTTATAACGTACCTGGCGATCTTTACTGCAGATACTATAGATGTCATCCATATCTAAGGCTGGTGGTTAACGAGGGTGTCATCAGCACAACGACACACACCCCCACCACCGCCTTTGCTTTCCCCAATTTGTGTCACGTGCCCATTAGAGCTGGATGGTCTTTAGGAGCGTCCTAAAACCTCCAAAATTCAAAATCGCAGTCTTTATCGAGATTCGTACCAGAGACCCTGGGTTCGGCCAGACGCTTTACCACTCAGCCACCATGCCACTAACAAAACAGTCAATCGTTAAGTAAAGAGACCACGTGACAGACATGCACATTCAAATTTTTTTTTAGCTAAGAAAATGAGCATTTAGTAAAGAAAAATAAAGATAAATTGCTATTGAACATGTCCTAGTAATTCCTCGTTCTCTTCCAAACACATTATTCTCAGATCACACAAGACGATGTCTCAAATAACTCTTTAATTGACTTTTTTTTTTGTTGAAACCTAACTCTTAAAACTTGTGCTGTGGACTTGAGCTATCTCAAATATTAACTTTCCTATTAAAACGTAACATATGTGACTCACGTCGAGTTATTTCCAACAAAGTTTGACCACCTTCAGATGTTAAATATGAAACAAGTTTGACCACCTTCAGATGTTAAATATGAAACAAGTTTGACCACCTTCAGATGTTAAATATGAAACAAGTTTGACCACCTTCAGATGTTAAATATGAAACAAGTTTGACCACCTTCAGATGTTAAATATGAAACAAGTTTGACCACCTTCAGATGTTAAATATGAAACAAGTTTGACCACCTTCAGATGTTAAATATGAAACAAGTTTGACCACCTTCAGATGTTAAATATGAAACAAGTTTGACCACCTTCAGATGTTTAATACGAAACAAGTTTGACCACCTTCAGATGTTAAATATGAAACAAGTTTGACCACCTTCAGATGTTAAATATGAAACAAGTTTGACCACCTTCAGATGTTAAATATGAAACAAGTTTGACCACCTTCAGATGTTAAATATGAAACAAGTTTGACCACCTTCAGATGTTAAATATGAAACAAGTTTGACCACCTTCAGATGTTAAATATGAAACAAGTTTGACCACCTTCAGATGTTAAATATGAAACAAGTTTGACCACCTTCAGATGTTTAATACGAAACAAGTTTGACCACCTTCAGATGTTAAATACGAAACAAAGGTGGATTTAAAAAAAATGACTAAAAATATCGGGTAAAATTCATGGTCTCCAACGAGGATGCGATCCCAGTTTCTTCGGCGCAGCAGCCCAAAATTACAACTTGACTCCATTACACTTATAATACATGCTATTTAAGTCGGTAGGTTGGGATGAACTCTCCCACACACACACACGCGCGCAACTACTCACACATACTTTCTTATCCCGTCGGTATCCTCCTTCTTAGAGTGTCCCTTTCGACTCTTGGAATGGAGATAACTTCTCACTAACCCAATCGTGACGTGGACGTGGTCTGAGGACCAGCCAGTTATTTGATCCTTCCTGGCTGAATCACGCCGACATCTTCATGTTAAAAAGAGAAGACAAAACACTTTTTCCGACCCCAGCGACCAACATGTTACATGACAACGATGTAACATGAACATAAGATTAAACACTGGAGATGAACAATTACAACAAGGAAAGTGTTTAAATCTTGGTGTTTAATTTTTTACACAAAGTTATGTCCCTTACCTTGGTAAACTGTGAAAAAGACTTATTGGGGATCATCCATTTATGACGTCCTCATCACAAAGAAAAAGGGGAGGGGCGTGCTGACGCGTTCAGACAAGATTAAAGTATAACATCTTTTGAGTGTGTATGTGTGTGTGGGCGTGTCTGTAGACGTCTTAATGGAATACCGTTTACATATCAATCAAACATTGAGAGAAAACTATTACATATCAATCAAACATTGAGAGAAAACTATCAGCTGGATCTTCTAGTGCAATATTGTCATATTGTAGTTTTTGTTCTGTGCTATTTAATAGAAACGCATATTATCATTCCGTGTTTATTTTGTTGCCGTTGTCTTCAAAAGAAATGATAAGATTGAATTATTTTTACTTTTTAGCATCATTTAAAGCAACATTATTTTTTTCCCGCTTGACAAAATAACGGCAGAGATGATTTAAGTAACATAAAACATAGCAGTCATACAGGGAAAAAAACCGGTTCTAATTCCATAGGACCTAAACGTTGTTGTTGTTGTTGTTTCTGAGACCCTTTCGGACAATAAATAGCCTCGGTATTGCTTACCATCTCCACTAACATGGGTCAGTTCAAATCTGTATAATTTAAACTAGATGAAGAAAAAAATGTTTGAATCTTGTAAAAACACGCTAACATTAGTTTGTTTTGTTGAATTTGATGACTATCTTCCCCCCATGTACTTATTTGACAATGACCTGTAGCTCAGCTCTTAAGAAACGTCTCCAATGAAGGGAACTGTCTTGCACTGTCATTCCTACTCCAACTTTTTTAGTTCTCCCTTTTCCGTGACAAATAAATAAATAATAAATAATAATAAAAAAATAAAATAAATAAAGAAACAACCAGTTATGCATTAACAATAGGAGCGCCAGTCTTTGGGACTGTTATAGAGCAATGCTGTATTGAAACAAATGGGACATTTTGTAACATGTGAAATAGATTTTCGTTTCAAGAATATTTCTTGTTCAGTCCCTCCAATTTTAAACTATTCAATCATTTATTAGGACCAGTTTTTATTAACCTATTGGACTGAAATTTCGCATATAAACGTGTGCTGCGTGACAAAACATTTTATTAAAATGTAATAAAGGGTACTACATTTATTGTTAAATTGCTTACAATTGATGATAGGACGATAGGCGAAGTAACAAGTTTATTGTATTTTTCTGAGTATTGAGTAACAAGCATTGGTATCTATGGGACTCACAGAGGCACTAACAATTGTATCTTTCGAATTACTAAGTCTCAGTAATTCCCTTTTGTGCATATGGCGGTTCTCATACAAATATAAGACAAATAATGAAATATAAGACAAATAATGAAATATAAGACAAATAATGAAATATAAGACAAATAATGAAATATAAGACAAATAATGAAATATAAGATAAATAATGAAATATAAGACTAATAATGAAATATAAGACAAATATTGAAATATAAGACAAATAATGAAATATAAGACAAATAATGAAATATAAGACAAATAATGAAATATAAGATAAATAATGAAATATAAGACTAATAATGAAATATAAGACAAATAATGAAATATAAGACAAATAATGAAAAATTAAATATGAATGTTTGGTTTACTTTTTTATTTCACTATAAATTAATTATTTTGTTTTCAATATTACCTATCCTATTTATTTGAAATTTAAATTATATTTAAATTGTTTTTTTTTTACCCATACAGCCAGTTGTACTTTTTTTTAAAGAGCACACAAAGGCAAAGTAAGGTCATCTGTTTCTTTTACTTTTCTCCAACTTATGTCAAGATACCCATTAGAGCTGCATGGAAACGGAGGCGTCAAATAGATCCTAAAGTTAAAAATCCCAAACTTCACCAGGATTCGAACCCGGAAACCAAGCGCGTTTCCCCTCAGCCACCACGGCCCCGCACATTAATAATAATGTAATACTTCATACCATGTTAATAATAATGTAATACTTCAGACCATGTGAATAATATGCTTAGCTTTCTTAAAGCCAACAATTCTAGAAAGTAGAGGAACTTCTAAAGGTTAAAAGTCTTTGAAAAACAATCCTACATGGCACATTACCAGATGAAAAAAACAAGATTAAGGGCATGAAGAACAAGGCGGACATGTTTCACAGGCAACGGCAGAGAACAGACACAATGGCGTGAAGGAGTAGAAGAGTTCCGTTGTCAAAGAAGAAACATTCCTTCCGGTCACACCAAGATTGACCCGAAAAGATTGGAAACATTTCTCCTACAGAGCGACCGAGATTTTGAAAGCAGATGTAGTCGAACTTGGGACCCTGAGTCAACTGATCTAATCACAAACCACACAACCAGCCAGTAAATCATTTTCCTTATGGCCAAAAACTTTAACACAAACTTAATCAATTTCTTTGTTCAAGTTCAGACGTTCTTTCGGAAATAATTGATACATCCTTTCTCAAACGTCCAGCAGGAGGGTAGGGTTTGAACTCGGGACCACCAAGACGAGAGTCAGTACACACCACACGACACAAAAGCCTTTTTGTTAGGTTAACGCTTGTCACATTTCTATTTTGTTTAAAGTAGCACAGTGCACAATCTGCACTGCAACCTCGATATGAGCCGTTCCATCCAAATGTGCACATGATGTACACACTGGCAGCGCTGACACACACACACACCAGTTTTAACGAGATAAATGTGGATGTTGAAATATGTCACAGAGAAAACGACCTTCTCCCTTTCGAGATGGATGCCTGACAAGTCTGTCATAACATGACGGAAGTGACTTCCCCCCTGACTGAACACACAGCCTTACGTTCACAAAGCTGCTCCTCCATAAAACAAATAATATCAACCTATCAACCTATCATTGTTGCTTGCAGTAGATAAGCAAAACAAAAATGGCAACCATCTGTTATAACTACGCTGCATCCCGAAATACAGCAAGTTTTATGTTTGGTTTCTGTCCAGATCTGCATGCTTCTGGTTTTAAACTTTCAACATGTGAAATTTATGATTATTTATCTATTAATAAACTGCTGTTAAAAAAAAGAAAAGGATTAAGACTGGCCTATTTATGAACATCATCTTTCATACAACTGACCTGCTAGCTCATAATTACGTAGTGTTTCATAAGAGCATAACTCATTTTTAACTTCTAGACCTAATTAACATTAGATGCGAAGTAAATATATATATATTCTTGGAACAAAGTAATTTAAAACGAAAGGTACAGTATATAGACAAAAAGAATCAAGCTACAGATATATCTATTCAAGGAATCCAAGCTAGAGATAAATGTAACTATAAATGACTCCAAGCTACACAAATAGGCATAACAAGAGGATGTCATTGCAAGGGGAAGTTTCAAAACAAAGTTCAGTTTTCTAGCAGCAACCGTCCAAACGTTCCAACCTTATTGGCTACATACACTAGAGAAAACTAATTGTAAAAAACTATAACTGATACTGGATTTACATGATCATTGAAATGTTGACCACGAAGGTGATTTGTTGGTTTTATGACTATAAAGTTCTACGAGATTAGCAGACGGACTGATAGTGTGCATGCATGAGTAATGCATACCGTTACAGATTAGGAGCTTTGATTAGTCATTGATTAGCACATGCTTTACTAGAGAGAGACGATCACTTTAGTCAACATGGGATACAAAGTGGAAGTTCGAAACGAGAAATCTCCCTAAAAGTGAGCTAAAAGGTGGAAGTTCGAAACGAGAAATCTCCCTAAAAGTGGGCTAGAAGGTGGAAGTTCGAAACGAGAAATCTCCCTAAAAGTGAGCTAGAAGGTGGAAGTTCGAAACGAGAAATCTCCCTAAAAGTGAGCTAGAAGGTGGAAGTTCGAAACGAGAAATCTCCCTAAAAGTGAGCTAGAAGGTGGAAGTTCGAAACGAGAAATCTCCCTAAAAGTGGGCTAGAAGGTGGAAGTTCGAAACGAGAAATCTCCCTAAAAGTGAGCTAGAAGGTGGAAGTTCGAAACGAGAAATCTCCCTACAAATCAGAGAGACAAGTCCACGCAACTTTAAACCAAGAAGGTGCCAAAGTACGTCGGAGAAAATGAAAGAGCTGAAAGACTGTGTTGTCTTCTAGGCAGGAAAATTGAGGGATCAACCAAAACAAAAAATAAATTCCTCGTCTCTATCAGCTTATAAAGTTTTCGCATATCATTCAATTAAAAGTGTGTATTGACGAGTTCTTGGATTGCTTTTATACGTACTTGAAGAGATAAGATCTCAGTAGGTGATTAGCAGCGACTGTTAGGGTTGGTATCAAGTTGATAGTGGAATTAGTGGAAGACTATGCCTGTTGTATAGCCAGGCAGATCACCAAAGCACAACTCTTTTCTGTTTAGATAAAAGACAACTCAGAGGTGTACTTTCTATTGGGTTACAACTGCAGTTCAATGGGTCAGTCTAAAAATAAATAAATACAATCCTAATTTAAAACTGATATTTTTGGGGTGAGTGTTGCGATAATTGAATTATTGAAAAGTTGGTCGGACCTCATAAAAGGACACGGAAATAAGGATGAGGTGAAGATAGACAAGGGCAGTAATCCAGGTTGCAAAAAGAAACGTTATCTGCCCCACCTGTTCTTTTTCTTCTCTCTCTTTTTTTTAAAATTAATGTGTAGGCCCGGCCTATATATTTGTACATGTTTTTATAACATTTTTTTTTTATTTTGAAAAGGAAAAGTTAAGTCCTAGGAAAAAAAAAACCTGAAGATTTGTGATTAAAGATGTTCATCCTTGTACGTGTATGGGGAGAAGGGGAGGAGCGTTGTTGTCGCATGATGGAGACTGGAAGACATAAACGCGAGCGCTGACATGTCTTGGCGGTGTTAAAACGAATGTGAACTAGACAAGACAAATAAAAAAAATGGCGCAAATGTTGCGTAACGGGGTCAAGGGAGCATTAAAACATGTGCTAACTATCTCCACCCCCACCCCCCTGTCTGGTCACTAAAATAACACCCCTCATCTCAGTGTTAAATTCAAATCTTGCTTGTTTGGCGTTCATTTTGATTTGAATTTGTTTTATCACAATCTTTTTTAAAAATAAAATTTAAAAAAGATAATAAAGAAGATAATAAAAGGAGTTTATGTTATGCAAAGTCATATGTGCCCCCTGAGGGTCACTAGTACTAGTGCATTACGTTGCACATAATTTGCAGAGTTAGACGAACTGCTATTTAAATCTTTGTTTTTTAAAAAAGGTTTACACATTTTGCATATAAAATATCTTATATATTTAAATATATGCTAAAAACAAAAGTGCATTCTTTTGAGTGAGTAATTTATGTATGACATTCATTTGACAAATACCGGTACTAAGAAAGTATTCATACATTTGTAAAGGAACAATTTCACTACCATGACGCTCTACGTCTCATACTATACATGCCTTTTCATCTTTGGCTCAACATAGTTTACTGTATATGTAAAAACAGTTTGCATATTTATTATGTAAAAATAAACGAGTTCCCTTTGTGAAGATCAAAAGCTGTCATATATTTGGAATATGATACAGGCGATAGTAAAATTGGATTCTCAATAGCGCTTTTAGTAGTTAGAGATTTGTTGGTGGTGGACTGAGAGCACTCAAGATGTAGTAGCTTTTTCTATACAGGGAAAAATAGACATTAAAGATCAACGGGAAGAGATTATTTCGAATGCTATAATCAATTAGATCTGTATCAACCTCTTAAGTGTAAGATCTTGTTAAAAACATACAGTTGATCAGATAATCCCCTATAAGAGAACTATTAAGGTCATGCAATTAATAATTCAAGTGTTTTAAATTCACATTATAGTCCATGACAAAATTCCAAAAACTAATTTTTATTTTTTTGTTGTCTTTCAATCTGTTACTTCTAATTGGGCTGGCTGTAGGACTGGACAAAACGAGTCAATTAAATGAGTCATTAAAATGCCAACTAGATAATAAAAAAAAAAACAAGAAAAATATTTGAAAATACTTTAAAATAAAAAAAATCAAACGAATCCTCTCCTGTAAAGCTTGTAGAGCGATTGTTTGCTCTTAACAACTAATGAATGTTAGAGTTAAAAACAACAACTCAACATTTATTATTAAATGTTATTATTTCATTTATTATTTACTTATTATTTTATTAATTTATTAAAATTGGATTCTGAGTTTAACAAATTGATTTAAACTTTGTTTTTTTTTTTACAATATTAAATAAAAATGTTATCCAAACTTGTGACCAAGATTTATGTTAAAATATTTTCTTCGAAACTACAGAAACTACATCGCAATGTTCAAACGTCATCTTGTTGTACCAAATAACATTAAAAGGAAAACAACAAACAAGTAGAGGCCGATATGTAATATATAAATAAATAAAAATCTTTTCCTATTTTATGTTTAAATAATAAAGTAAACCTTCATATTTTATTTGTCTCTGAACAAATTAAGTTTCAAAATTGCCAGAATGGGAATCAAACCAACACCATTAGCGTGTCGCTCTAGCAACTTAGCTATCCAGCCATCCTTCTATGTGCTTAATCTTAGGTTGAAATAAAAGATTCAATGCTTTTACTTTCGTTTTGACTTGTGCCTTCTAACCAACGTCCAACCCTTTGATCCCCTTCCTTAGACTATGAAGAAAGTGTGTGAGTTAATAGATGAAGGAATTCAAAGACAAAACGGCAATAAACTATCATAGAGTTCACATGTAATACCTAACAGAAAAGTGAAGCTAAGCGCTGAAAGTGATTCATGTATGTTACATACAAAATGGTAGCATCAAAGAGAGCAATCTAGGCTTTCCTCAAAGTGAGTCACATTGGTTGTGAGAACATAACGAGAAATGTATCCATTGACGTGGATTGTGGCAAGTGTTCAGTTGAAAGACCTACAAGATTACAGCCATGGCTACATTTTTCAGGTCATTACAAAAACATTGGGTGGTTAGGGCGTAAAAAAAATATTTAAAAAAATTAAACAGCGCTTTGTCTATATAACACCGATGAAAACCAAACCGGAATAATTGGATATAATATAAACACCGAATATAAACAACATATTGATCAACAAATGTATTACAGAAAATTACTTCTGTAAACCTTCACATGACCGATATATATTGAAACAGGTATTCGAGAACTTGGTTCAGCAAATAACGACAGTTGTCCTCGACATATGTATTGGTCTATCTATAATACATAATCCTGTTACAAGGCTCACGTCCCTTACCTGGCATTACACTTTAAACAAATACTTCGTACACATACACAAATCAAATGACAACAAAAAAGAAACAAATTGTGTATAAAAATGCAGATGACGATCCCCAACTTCCCGAGGGACACATTTCTATAGAGTCGTACCATCCACGAACTAACTATCTAACATAGGGCCACATTCTACAATCTAACATAGGGCCACATTCTACAATCTAACATAGAGCTACATTCTACAACAACGACAGGCAAAGAACTCATCAAATTTACACAACCAAATGAAAAAAAAAAATGTTTTAATTACGTTTAACAAATTGAAGAGTCTCTCTACAACAGGAATGTGCCACTAATGATCCACCGGTAAGAAAAACAAAACTCAGAGCTAGTGCAATAAGTCCTGCTTAGAAAGAATATGGCCGTAGTGGCTAAAACTGGATAGACTTTAAATAGATCAAATAGTAACAATAATGTCATTAGTCAGTGACAAACTGAGTGGAAGTCATCAATAAACAAAGTATAGTGCTAATTTTATTTTTAAATTACTATCTATTTTATACTATTATATAGACTCAGAACCTCAAGTAATTTGTGCTAGGGAAATAAATATTTTGCAATTTATAATAATAAATATATATTATACCGGATTTCATAATAACTAATAATACTTTTCAAAAATACAAAAACCAAAAACCAAAAAAAAAAAAAGGAGGGGTGGGGGTCTATATTTGTTTACTGTTCAAAGTACGGTACTAAATACTTTACTTTTCAAAGTACGGTACTAAATACTTTACTTTTCAAAGTACGGTATTAAAGACTTTACTTTTCAAAGTACGGTATTAAAGACTTTACTTTTCAAAGTACGGTATTAAAGACTTTACTTTTCAAAGTACGGTATTAAAGACTTTACTTTTCAAAGTACGGTATTAAAGACTTTACTTTTCAAAGTACGGTATTAAAGACTTTACTTTTCAAAGTACGGTACTAAAGACTTTAGTTTTCAAAGTACGGTACTAAATACTTTACTTTTCAAAGTACGGTACTAAATACTTTACTTTTCAAAGTACGGTATTAAAGACTTTACTTTTCAAAGTACGGTATTAAAGACTTTACTTTTCAAAGTACGGTACTAAAGACTTTACTCTTCAAAGTACGGTACTTAAGTAGAAAATGTTGCCATTGTCCGTTTCAAAAGAACTTTTCGGAACGATTGTGTCTCGAATGTTCAACTCTAGTTTGTAGATTTATCATAAGTTTTCAATACAATAAATTATGTTGAAGGAATACAACTTGTAATAATATAGAGATTTTGTACCGTTAACACCTTATTTAATTATGTAGATCTATATCGGGCGTATCGGATGTTCACATTTCATTTCAAGCAATAATTCATTTGTTAACATTTCAAATAAAGAGCTCACATAGTAAAAAGTTGAGAAGGGGGGAGATATCGATGTAGAAATGACAGGAATTCAAAATTGATAGGGACAAAGTATTAGGCCTACTCTGTAGTGTTTCTAGTTGATGAGAACACAATTTAGCTCATTACAGAAATATATTTTACTTCGACTATATAGAATGTCGTCACCATGACATTGGTAGAAGCATCATGACAGTGGTAGAAGCAACATGACAGTGGTAGAAGCTACATGACAGTGGTAGAAGCAACATGACAGTGGTAGAAGCAACATGACATTGGTAGAAGCAACATGACATTGGTAGAAGCAACATGACAGTGGTAGAAGCAACATGACAGTGGTAGAAGCAAGATTGTCAAACTGGTAGTCTTCAGTTTTTAACAAGCTGTATTTAAATACAAAAAGTACCCTTTTCAGACCTTGCAGATGATGTAATGGTCATCTGTTTCAATGGCCGACGGTTTACGAGGGCGTCATGTGGCCAGCACAACAATCAAACAGCCTTTACTTTCCCCAACCAATGTCAAATGACTCAAGGACGTCCTTAAAATCTCGAAATTCAAAATCCTTGCCTTTCCAACAACAGATAATATATAATCTGCATTCATTAAACCACTGTTATATTCAGATCTGGGCCAGGTGGTCGTCTTTTTTCCATTAGTGTGTATGTGTTTTGTATTTGAATGTAATTCGTATTTGCATCTAGTAGTTTTCCTGAGGTGGACAAATGTTGTCTACCTGAATTCCCATTTTATCTTCACTGAGATTCGAACCCCTGAACTCTGTTCAGAAGCCAAGCGCTTTTCCAGTAAGCCACCAGGCCAGCAACAAGCTATAGTGGGTACATGAAATTTTTGAGGCAAACTAAAGGGGAATGATGGCTGGTCTGGTCACATCTACTAAAACAGCAAAGGAATATAATATCAACAGAGCCGCAAAGATTCCAAATACAATAATTTAAATTTAAAAAAAATTTGTAATGAAAGAAACTGAAGAACCTTCGTCGTAACTTTTTCTGTTTAAGATTTGTGGTTTGTTTTTTTCAGTGTACTTTCAAAGAGTGACTTGTATACCAAACTGTACTAAATGTACTAAATAAGTATACCAAACTGTACTAAATAAGTTGTATACTGGTTTCTACAACTAAAACACAGATATAATATTAAATTATATCAAAATAAATCTAAATGTTTCCTCAAGTGGGGAAAACAAAAAGAAGGGGTGTGGATAAACCCAGACAATGTTAACTTCCTATTATAAGTATCCTTTTTTTTTTTGGGGGGGGGGGGTATTATATTTCTAGACTCTTTCGATCTTGCGTACACACACAATCGCACAAAATGAAAAACAAACTTGGCATAATCTAAAACAGTGTTTCTCAAACTGTGTTCCGCAGAACCCTAGTGTTCCGCGAGGCCTGAATAGGTGTTCCAAGAACTACTGGAATTATAAGCTAGTAGACCACCACGTGAATTAATCTCTCTAAATTCTAAAAAAAAAAAAAAAGCAAAGTGTTCCGTTAAGGAAAACGTTTGAGAAACACTGGTCCAAAAGCATAAAAAGGAGAAAGAAAAAGATCTATAGCATATATGTATTTGATGGAGACCTTCTAGGTTTATGTTTAAATTTTACATGAAGAGAAGCTGTGTCAGTCTGTGTGTGTATGCTGGAGTGCCAATTAAAGAAAATCTTACCATAAAGTCATAAAAAAATTGCATCACAGAAGATACATCCAGATCGCCAGGGGCGTTTCGCATTGTATCCATCTGTCAGGACATCTCAGCCTGTTAAGAGTCCGCCAAGTTCTTTCAAAATAACGCCCCAAATGTCGTCTGCAAATATGACTCTTCTTAAACCGGGCACACAAAATATCCACAGTAAGTCCAGTATATGCCAGTTACACGTCAGAATTACAAGCCAAAATCTCAGTCTTAAAGAATGCTTTCTATCCACTCACTGTAGTAGTGCTTACGTTAGAACTCGCTGAAGACAACAAGAAATGTCTGGAGCTCCTTACAGTTTGGGCTACAAGATGGACTCTGTTGTCTGCTATCAAAGAAAATAATATAAGTGCTGAGTTTTTTTTTAAACCTTACACTAATAGGCGTTGTCGGCAATAACCAAAAATATATTAAACGCCACTTTTACGGTTTGCTATAAATATCGAAAGGGAAATAGAATAAATGAACTATATATTTAGACACCAAAGAAAAATAAAAGCTTACTAGAGAAATACTATAAATGTTGAAAGGATCTTCTAATGAATGATGTATTTTAGAAAAAAAAAAGGAACATTTTTACCTTACGCCAACCCCCCCCCCCCCCGAATCAAGCGAATGTATAAATCTACTCAACTGAGTATATACAATTCGAATGATAGGCTTATAGATGACGGTGCGCAAAATGTTTAATTCACTCTTTAATGCTGGAATACACGCTGATGTGTTTTGAAGAGAAAGATTATCTAGACCTCAAGACCAAATTTAATTATAAGATTATTTTTTAAAAAAAAGATAACTGTTAAACCAGAGTTTTCCCAAAGATATACGCAAGCTGTAAATTTTCTAGGAAAATCGTTAGAGTCGTTTTCGTGAACCGAGCTCATGCAGTTTTTGTTTCCTCTTCCCATGAAGAATTTGCAAGCTGAATAGAGGAAATATAATAAAAACAACTTCTGACTTGAACTCCACAACAAAATTACCATTTGAACACATCGTCAAGCAAAAAGTTATAACAATTTAAATTGTTCATTCTTGTAATTATCGAAGCATAATTTTTGCTAGTATGATTTTCTATTTTGGTTTTTGTAAGGTCAAGACTCTTTGATTTAATCTAAGATTGTATTCGGTATCACGCGACAATAGATGCAATGGTAAATGTAGTGGATGATATTAATATTATTTTTATTTATCTATTTTTTGTCTTTTTTTCACGAAGGTGAGTAATGTTTACTGTATCACATTTAAAATAAAGCACACACATAAAAAAATTATGTTTCTTAATTACTTAATTATCTCTGGAAGATCAAGTGTGTGTGTGTGTTATATTAATATTTTATGTTCGCTAGACGATTCTTTGTACAGGATTACCCGTGTTTCTTATTTTTCTTTTCTTAAAGCAAGGTGTGCATCTATTTATATTTTGATACAACCCAACAGCAAACCAAACCTACAACAAGAAATGTATACAGAAATATGTAGTCACATTTTATGTTTAAATTCATAAACTACGGACAGAAATATGTATGGTGTAGTAATGGTTTGTATATATTTTAGATAATTAACCTACTTATATACATATTAACAAGACTCCTGCAAAAGTTTCTATTCGTACTTAGAAGTCAATCCACGATGTGTCTTAGTAATGAGTAGACATGTATTTTAGACCAAGTTAGGAGGTAATCTAACATCCATAATAGAACTATTACAAATTGATTAGTGATAGGCTTAACAAACTTCAGCCGGGAAGCAGAAACACATGTAATGTCAGGATACACTGCTGATTCTTTCCCAGCTTCATGACATCTGTTTTGCTGTAATGCTGTTCTCAATAAATTTGCGATGAACCTAAACGTCACTCTCTGTCATCATCTGTCTATTCCATCAAGCAGACATCAAGCAATCATTTTGAAAAATTAACCAGGTCCAGTGTTGAGATAAACTTTTTTCTGGGCGTTCGTTTAACTTCGATTCCTATCATTTGTTTAACCTCAATCCATCATTTAATCAATGTTCAGAATGACGTCAAATTCCACATCAATGTCTTTGAAATACTTTTATGGACATCTTTAAAAAAAAACTCTTCTAGTTCAAAACGTAACAAACTGGAACGATTCGAAGTGAATCCAACTTTCAGTGTTGAGATCTTAGATGTTATCGCTCGGTGCTTTTTATTTATTTAAAGCCTTGATCCCCAAGGTGGTCTATATAGACCCCCAGGGGTCTACGAAGACTTCCAAGGGGTCTACGAAAGTGAAAAAGTAAATTGGGGGTCTATGAGCTGTCCATGGGGGTCTATGACTTGAATGTTCACACCCCATTAATGCAACTATTTCAAACACTTATAAATGATTTGTACCTTAGTTATAAATATTCATTTCTCTGTTATAAATTCAAAAGTAAAAAAGTCATATTTAATTACAATACTAATCTAAATAGTTTGTTTTGTCTACATGTAACTAATATTTAACAAAAAGAAATCTTGATTTTAAAGCGTTGATTATTTATTTCCTTGTTAAATAAGCGGTTGTCTATAATAAGAGTCTTTATATGAAATCAATTAAACTTTAGCATTATTTGAGACGGTGCCACCCTGATAACAAGAGAAAAGTGAGAAAAAAAAGTTCAGAATAGACTCACAAAATCTTTCTTCAACATCAAATAGAAAAGATGGTGGTTTGTGAGCGTCTTACAAGATCTCTATACCTATAGCCAAATACAAAAAACATTATAGATAAAACATTGATTTTACCAGTCCTTGAAGTAGTTTTAAAAACTGTTTTACACAAACCTACATCTGATATTATGAAACGAATTTCTTTTAGCAACGCTACAGTTCAAGGGCACATCGGTGGGATGAGCATTAAAGCTGCAAACTAATTAATGGTCTTCAGCTCCATATTTTTCCCCAGGGCTGACCCACGAAGCCTTTCCCGTGTTTGGGTGTATAGCTGCAAAGCAGCAGAGGTTTGAATTCTATTTTCCTTCGGCTAGGTGGGCTGCAAGCCAAGGCTAATGTGTCCCTCCTGCCCGAAGCTTACTGGTTTAGGCGCCAGTAACTCACCTTTGCCTCTTCTACTGTTTGTGAAAACAGCTCCGCAGGACCAATATTTGAGCCAAATGTGAAAGCTCAAGAAATACACGAGAAACTGCTCTCTGCGAAAACTACCGAAAATCAGAAAACATGGCAACATGGTCTACGAGACAAAAAAGTTTGGGAACCACTGATTTAAATTGTACACAATTACTAGCTATGCTTGAGTGTGAAATAAAATGTGTACTATTACATTTATTTACAAACTATTTACACGTGTACACATATCTCCACAACTTGACAGAATAAGCCATAAGATAAGCCATTATCCACAAGAGAATGTATCATCACATAGTCAGGATACAAGGCATAAGGAAGGCGAGGAAGAAGAAGTTGAATTGATGCAGCTAACGAGAGACACAAGACAATATCTCCTAGCATTCTACTCGAGTCTATCTGTTACACCTCCCCCGCGACGTTTCTAAGATAGAGCGAAAACGAAAAAACAAATTATTTCAATAAATTCTATCGAAGGATAAAGAGATCTCTCGATGTGTTGTACACTTAGATAATAAAGAGAGAAGATAAAGATCAAGAGTAAAAGTATCTTATTATGAACTAGGGTAATAGATGCGTTCATGAACAAAAAATAAGTCTGGTGTACCCCCCCCCCTCACTCTTTTTCATTGAAAGCCAATGTTGTAACATTAACTCATGAACTACTTGGTTATAATTGAACACGGTGATGGCATTGTTATCTTAATAGGTCCCTACAACAAGAAACGAATTGCTTCAATAGTAAAGCATTTAAACATACTAGTCTATATCTATTTTTTTATAATGTCTGATATGTGAATTATTTATTTTTTTAATAGATCTAGGCCTAAAGATGTTTATTAACAGAACTGGATTAAAGTGGATTCATCACCTATGTTAATATAATTGACCTTTAAAGTTTAATTTTGATGTACATATTAACATACCGGTACTAATCTAGATCTAAGTGTATTCACTTGGAAGACTAGAATCTACAAAAGATCTAAAAGTCAACCGTATATCCTAAGTTTACGGGAAATATAGATCTAGAACTTAGATCTAAGTCTGATGGTTGACATATAGTAAACCTAGATCTGGATCTTGATTATCGAGATACATTTCAACAATGGTAATATCGATAGTGCATCTAGTTTGATTCGCAGCACAATCAAATATCCTATAGAAATAAATATCAGACTAATGTAAGTCTAGATCTATGTCCATACAAGATTACCGTCCAGCACTCAGAAACGCCTCCATAGACACCGCATGAAATTCTATCCCACCAAGTACCACGGGAACATAGTCTGGGAACGATGTCCCCTCCCCATGCTTGAGAAATTGACTATTAGAAACACGTAGTTTTCTTATCCAAGACACAAGCTATAGATCCCAATCTATAAGCCTAGCGGTGTGGCAGTGTAGTGGTGTGCCAGGATCCAATATTTCTAGATATCTAGATATACGCACTTAGCGTAATTATTAAATAATTAATTGGATCTAGATCTAAACCTAAATCTATATCCTAGATCTAGATCTACATCAACCAAATCAAGATTTAAACCTTTAAAAAGAAAAATAACACACAAACACACACCTGAACTAATGTTTTCAACTGAACACAGACACAAGAATGAATTAATCAATATCAATTCATAATATATAAAACTCACAATGAAATGCTAATGAAAAAGAAACAACGGTAATTATATAGCCTACGAGTTATAGATCTAATATCACACGGCCGAAACATTAATGAAGATAAAGACTCCAAAATCAAGAGATCTTCATATCTACAATTAACATTCCTCTCTCTTCCTCTCGAAGGGAAATACAAAAAAAAAAAGGGGGGGGGGGGTGGAGACACAAATCACCTTAATGAATTCCAAAAGTTAAACACATCTGATTACAGCAGCCTAGTAGTCCATGATAACACCGTGAAAAGTATAGATTTAAAAAAAAATCCCCTCAATAAAACAAGTCCATGGTTGACAGTACAGTGAATCACTTCTGCTGCATTAGCGGCCAGTGCTTCTACCCCGTGCAACCCCCCTCCGTCCGCCTTACTACCCAGTCCCTGCCCTCTGCCTCAGTTCTCAAAAAAAAAAAAAGTTTACCATCGGTACCCCCCCCCCCACACTCCACCCTACCCCCACCCCTTATTGTTTACTTTTCGTCCCGCTACAAGCTGCCATCGTTGACATTGGGCACCAAAACGCCAATATCTTTCTGGCCGCACTGGCACGCGGAGCAATTCGCCCCTGATTTTTTGTTCTCTCTCTCTCTTTCTCTTCTTTCTTTCTCTCCTCCTCTCTTGTGATTCGCTCAAACCCCCTCGGGGGCTCTGATTGGGGGTCTACGAAATGTACAAAATTGAAATGGTGAAGAAAAAAAAAATCGGAGCGATGCCGTGGAGCAGAAAGACGAAGAGGGAATAACTGCGGTTTTATTTTCTGATCCTCCTCACGTGTCGGCGTGGTGATGGTCTAATGCTCCTCATTAACCACTTAACGTCTTACAATGAGATCACCAAAACTTGAGTACACTAGACTCATCAGTAGTCTTAGAATCAAACGAATGTCTTGTGTTTAATATTTATAGATAAAGTTTCCCTTTCAGACATTTGCGATTTTTAGTGCGGATGGTGTGAACGTCAAGTGTTTCTATGGTCTACAGTTAACGAAGGTGTCATGTGACCAGCACAACGACAAACAGGATTATTTCCCAAACTAATGTCAAATGGCCTACCCATCGCAGTTGGGTCGACTCAGGGACATCTGGAATTAAGGAAGGACAGGCGGGGCTACAGCCCCGTGGTCTACAAAAGAATAGGGCCCCCACAAAAAAGATATGAAAATATATCCGAGTTTCAAGGGGTTAGAAACTTTTAAAAATGTTTAAAATATTTTTTTTTATCGCTTTTTTACGTCTGGAAAAATGTGTTGTGTTGAAGAAATGTGTGTAGTCTGTCGTTTGTCAACAAGGAAAAGTAGTCAAGAAGTTGTTGTTGTTTTTTATTATATCAATATTTAAATTCGCAAATAGAAAATAACTCGAAATCTCATTTTGTGTTAGTCACACAAACTATCTAAGAATTAAAGCCCGTGTTCTCATCACAGTTACTTGTGGACATGACTTACTTGAATATTTCAAAAGATTTAAAAAACAAAGCAAAAAGTGCTTCAATGGTTGAGTGCTTGACCAAGAACCGATGGTCATGTGTTCAAGGCTTGGGTTTCTAAATGGACATGTTTATGTCGTTGAACCAAGCCTATTAATGGTTACCTGAAATAGGTCCAAAAAAGAAATACGTACAGAGTCAATAGAGTCAAGCGACCGATATGTACACTAGGCTCATGACATCCTTGTGTACCGTTAGCCACATACACAGCTGTACTTAACTCTTTCTCTCCGTAATTTTTACCACATTCAGGTGGAATCAACGCTGGTATCGTCAGTTAGGAGAGAAAGAGTTAACATTCACTTCACCAAAGGAAACGCTTGAATAAAGTGAGGGAAACAGACTTTCAGTAAGTTAACATTTCAATTCACTGCTATTTAATAAATAATAATAAACAGAATAAAATAATGTGCGTCACAGGCCAAGTTTGCAAGCAGATAACAGGCGTGGCCTGCGTCATTTTATTCACAGCGGAAAGTTTGGTTCATATGGCGTCATTTATTGGTGTTTCCTTTTTTGCCTCGAGTACTGCTAAAAATTCCAAAATGACGCTTATAGTTATCGGGAAGAATGGAGAATCACAAATACTATAGAAGAGAAGACGGTTATAGATTCAGGGTTCATTGCTTTGTTCTTTGTGTACGAGAAATGTACTCCTAGTGAAACTATTACATTTCAATAAATAAGATAGTTTAGAGATACAACAGTATGCCAACTTGTTGAGTTTTGTTGCCGGTCGTTGACTTGTAGCACCAAACTGCTGGTAGACATCTAAACCGATGTAGGCGTATTATATCTTAACTTATAACACTTGAAATAATAAATAATCTTTGTGACGTGCCACCAAATATAACCTTTACGACAATATAGTAATATAGTACCAGGAAAAAGAAGAAGAGGCAGAGACAGCGATGTGAAGACAACATAAAAGAATGGACGGGCATGTCATTGAAAGAGATTCTATCCAAATCAAAAGACAGAGAGGAATGGAGAAAGACGGTCGACAAATCTTGTGTGGTGCCCCAACGGTCCAGCAGACTAAGGGATAGGTGAAGGAGAGGTACACTATAGACAAGCTCAAAGGAAATAAATGTAGCAGACTTTAGTCATACTATCAAATGGTGTTGAAAAGAAAATCTAACTCACTGCAAAAACACGTCTTTTCACTCTGGCCTTCTGAAGACAGCTTGCGATAGTGCAGCTCATCTTGCATCCTTCAAATTGCATAGCCACCAACCAATCGCAAATTTCTTCTCATCGTCACCAAAGAACCCCCCCCCCCCCACACACACACACACGTAATATTGAGTTTAGTTCATAACCGTATTCTAGTTTCAATGTAGTGATTGTGTTTCTATGCCCTTTTACTTTACGTAGTAGTCTAACGCCTTTGTGAGCAGAGAGAATCTGGCAGATACGTTCTAGTGGTGTGAAGTAGACATAATCTCAGTGTAACGTTAAAAGCAAGCGCCCACGTCCACACAAACAGACACATGCATTTTATTCAACTCCTACTTTTAGCTTATACTCATCGGTGGAAGTTAGAAGTTGGAAGGAAAAGGTTTTGGCGTCTGGAAGTCTGAAAATTCCCAAAACTGGCAGCGAAGTTGATGTCGCGCTAACAACGCCGATCCCATCAGATCAGATCCCACCCTATTGGATTCGATTCAATCAAATCCGATCATATACGATCCGAATCGGATCTAATCATTATAAATAATGAGAAAAAAATATATACAAAAGAAAAAATACTAATAAAATTGTCTTTTTTCATAGTTACATAATGGTCCAAAATCGGTATGGCATAAATTGTTATTATGTATACGCTTTTATAGCATCTTGGACAATCGAAAGTAACGATTACAAAATTGTCATCGCTTAAACATTTTCGAATTATTCAGTATGTCAATGTATGTCTTTTATAATGAATGATTTATTTTGAACTTATATATATATATATATATAAGAATATTTCAAGAATTAGAAAAAGAAAAGGACTTTAATTTTTTTTTCAAATAATGTTAATTTTTTAAAAAATGGGAGAGGTGAGATCCTCAACCCAGTTACTTCCCTTTTAAAGTCGCCAAAGCACTTCTTGAGGAAGAAGATAAACAACATCTCTCAAGACAAACACAACCTTTCAGACCACCAGCACCGGTGCTCTCAATGAGATGGAGGAGAAGCGGGGGGACATAGACGACACCAGTGTGTCCCCGGGAAAATGCTCGGCCATTGTGTCACGTGTTTGTTGACCGTAGTTGCCAGCAGACTTCATCAACTGGGTATTTTCTACCCGAGTTGACTCAACCACTTAGAACTTTTTCTAAAGCGCTCTTCCTCCCGGCCCCCCCCCCCAAATTTTTAAACTTTAGCATAACACAAGCAGGAGGGGGATACATATGGGTGATAAAAAAGGCACTTCACACAGACAGATACACAAAAACATTTTCAGTTCAACTTGAAGTGAGCAAGAAAATTATAGATTTTTTTTTATCTAGACATTGCATGAAAGTCGCAATGACCAGTCACTTCACCAGATACCTTTTTTAAATTACACACACACATACCAAATAACAGAACTTTATACATCACTATTAATAAAAGAAACAAAACTATTATTTCCAAACATATTCTATTGTTTAGTCTCTTTAATATACATACTATATACAATATACATACAATATGAATCTTTGAAGTATTTTTTACTAATGTGTGTAATTTTTATTAAAAAGTGTTTATTAAAAAGTGTTCGCTTTGATGGCACCTAAACGAAGCAATATACAAAATATAATGTATAGGAAATACAATAAACATGTATATACATTGTATATAATGACATCATATTTTCAAGTGTTTCTTCTAATTGTTTAGAACTAAACGTAACGGGCGGACGAATGGAAGGACAGACAGACAACAAAATACTGATAGCGATTTTTTACTTTTCGCTAAAAAAAAACATACATTTTCCATACTATATTTTCAAAAGAACTAGATCTCCTTCAAGTTCAAGTGCTCAAAAGGAAACATTTTGTTGGAACACTCTGAAGCAGCTCCATGTGTGTTGCTCGGATAAATAACAATGACACTAATACCATACTATACTGGACCAGACAGATATTGAAACTAAAGAGAAACCAAAAATACAAACCCGGAAAGGTGTAACATGGCTGAGAATGGCTGCGCTTAAAATGGGTCTAATTGTCTGGCAACGAATCCAAGTCTCAAAATTTTAAATATTCAGATTATGTCCCATGTTTGGGAATAAGATGCTATATTGAAGATCACTACTTAAAAATAACTCTGTGTTACCATCGAAAGAGTTTAGAATATCAATTTTGCAGTGCTGAAAAGTGCAAAATAATAATAATAATGATAACTTTTAAAATACATAGCTTATCAACAGTTTATTCTGTGCCCACGGATACACCACAACACTTTTTAGCCATAAGATATTAAATGTCTAATAGAGTTGTAATGAGAGAACGTACTATACGGTGATTTAAATACCGGTACAGTGAAAGCAGCTTATATCTGATATTGAGATAGTAAACAAACAAAAAAAAGAAAATTTAAAAAATACTTTAAAAAAACAAACCAACAAAGCTTATAATTAAACGTGCTTGTATCAATCAGTTTGGATCAGTCGTGTAATTAAATTTGTAATAGATCTAGACTCTAGACCAGCGGTTCTCAACCTTTTATGCTGGGCGACCCCTTTTTACAATCCCGCACTCTGCCGCGACCCCCACACATACATACAGCAATAGAAGAATAGACAACAATACTCCATATTTTCGATGGTCTTAGGCGACCCCTGGCAAAATGTCAATCGACCCCCAAGGGGGTCGCGACCCACAGGTTGAGAACCCTGCTATAGACCAACAATAAAAAGCATTTATAAATAACAAAAATGGGGGGAACGATCTGAATTCAAACTCATGCTCAAGCCTTCTCAGGCGTCTCAAGCCAACAAGGTAACCACTCTGCTAGTGGATTGTTTAGTTATCTTTTGTTTCTATAGCCTCGTCCTATTTTTCAGGTATGTGTTCACTAAGACTCAGACGACGACCTTATAATAGGGCCAAATTCAACTTATAACACCACTTCAGTCAATTACAATTTCTTTCCCTTGTTCGAGATACCAAACAAAATAATTCACTACCAATAGTTAATTAACTAATTGGTTGTTGTTGTTGTTTTTAAATTGATTCTTGTTTTGTCAGGTAAAAGAAATATTTGTGCAAAATTTCAGCTTGATCCGAGATTATGTGTCTGAGGAATAACGTGTACAAACTTTTTACTAGACAGAGTCAATTGATATAGGCTTTGTAAAAAGCTAAATGTGTTCTACAAAAATGCACCAAAAGTTACGCTGAATATTTAGCGTTTGCACCGCTCCCCTTCCCAGTCACTTTTGATAGTTCCCTTCACTGGAGAACGATACAAACCACAGAGTCCCCACCCCATTATATTTCCCTTCAATTTCTGTTTCTATCGTTTTAAGTTTATTTCCCTGTGTCACAATTTCTCATGAAGGTGTGTATGTGTGGGTGTGGTGGGGGGGGATGACGGTTGGAGTGGGGAGGCACTGCTGATTATTTACCCCGGGGTCCGTGAAAAGAATGGCCTCGAGCCGTTGTGTTGACTTACGTATCAAATGGCTAGGCCTACCAAACAGCTCATCTATAGTGTACCAGAAACGAAGGACCCGTCAACAAAGAGCTTGAAACGGGCCAGAGAAAACATCATTAAAAAGCAGACGACCAAGGGATGCGCATTTCAAAGCAGACGACCGAGCGGGGTAGGGGGAGGGGATCACCGAGGAATGGACAAAGGGGTGGGGTGGGGGGATAAGAAGTAGAAGAAGGAGGAGAGACCATGAGAGATGACATAGAGAGAGAGATGACTTGAGAGAGTGATGACATGAGAGATGACATGAGAGATGACACAGCAGTCTGCCCCCTTATTCTCTTGGACAAAACAGAAGAGAAAATGCAGTACAAAAAATTATAGACTGACACAAAATGTTATTTTAAAAAATTTGGAAGTGACCAAAAAATTTGTCGAATTGGGAAAAAGCTTTGAAAGAGAATTTCGACCAGAGAACAAAAAAAATTAATTATTTCAACAAGTTAAATGTGAAATTTAGACAGACACTCTAAGTGTTCAATGAAAACACAAAGAACAAAAGAGGTCAACCAAATAATAATGTCATCTAATGAGTTGA
This sequence comes from Biomphalaria sudanica, assembly GCA_036873155.1. Lineage (NCBI taxonomy): Eukaryota > Metazoa > Mollusca > Gastropoda > Planorbidae > Biomphalaria > Biomphalaria sudanica. Next base: position 429,978 of record JAZGLO010006474.1, read on the forward strand.
TCAGTGAATAGAACCCAAGCAAAACTTAGGTCTTTGTCTATGAACGATAGACACAAAATGACTTAATGTACTTAACTACTAAAGAAAAAAACAAGATCCCAGGCCAATCTGTGCAGCGTGAGCACTACAGCTGGGACTTAGTTTGTCACTGTGAGTTGCTTTTTTTGTATGTCTCCACTTTGAACCTCGTTTCCTCGTATGAGTGATGAAAAGTTGAAGAGGTAGTCTGAGTGCATGTTGGTTTTTCCTTGTTTACATAAGAGGGCGGGGGGGGGGGTGCAGGAGAGTAAGTAAGGGAAACATCAGGAAGAGAGAAAGAGGTACGAGTCGAGAGACGGAAAAAAAGGAAGAAAAAAAAGGGGGGGGGGATAGAAATAAACTCAAAGATTCATGGGAATGATAAAATGTTTTTCATAACTCTGTTTGAATGTGTTGATATAAACTGATGGTATAGTGAGAGAATTCTAACAAAGTCAACACTGGGCAAGGGAGTAACAGAGAGAGAGAGAGAGAGAGAGAGACAGATAGAGAGAAGGGGGGGGGGGACATTGAAAACTTAATCACCTGTTTGTATTTTGGTTTCTGCTCATGTTATTGTTACTCAAGGCAGGAAACGTGCAGCGCCATCTCGCCAACTGGGGTGGACACCTGCACGTAAGCCGTGAGTACACTTTGACGTCATTCTCTGTGACCTCTTCTCCACGGCGCACTCATTTCGTCATGAAAGCGCGTCCGTGCGTGACCTACGGAAGGTTCTAAAGGTCACAGTGTGTATTAACTAGCAGCATTTATGGCTTCGATAAGCCCCAAGGGAGTTGAGGTGTTATTGTTTCAATACAAAATCACAAATATGAAAGTCCAAGTCCTCTTCAAAGAATATGTGAGGACTTGCTTTGCAACGGACTTCAAAACAGTAGGACAACCCCGAGCACGTTGTAATACATAAACTCTGGTTCAGTAGATGAATGCTGAAATGATAAGCAAATAGACGACAATGAGTTCATTATGTGTATCAACAACAACAATCTAGTTCCTATAGCTTGTACATGACAATCCTCTCCCTCCAGCTTGAGTATGTAGATCATTTCTACAGTTTATGAGTAAGCTAATTCCCCAAACAGTTTAGGTTAGCTACACATGGCTAAGTAATAACAACGCTTAGCATATGCAAACCAGTTTCTGTTAGTTTATTATAAAGTACCAGATCCAGTTCTAACTTCAACTACGTATTTTTCAACTTGAATATTTGTCCGAAACGAGTATTAATAGTGGGACTGAAAGTCTACCATATAGGGCCTTCAACAACTCTGGACCTATGTCTTCAATAACTCTGGGCCTATGTCTTCAACAACTCTGGGCCTATGCCTTCAACAGCTCTGGGCCTATGTCTTCAACAACTTTGGACCTATGCCTTCAACAACTTTGGACCTATGCCTTCAACAACTTTGGACCTATGTCTTCAACAACTTTGGACCTATGCCTTCAACAACTTTGGACCTATGTCTTCAACAACTTTGGACCTATGTCTTCAACAACTCGAGCCCTTTGTCTTCAAGAACTATGGGCCTATGTCTTCAACAACTATGGACCTATGTCAACAACTATGGACCTATGTCAACAACTATGGGCCTATGTCTTCAACAGTCCAAGCGATAAATGTGCTAGAGATTTAGAGTTATAGAATTAAAACAAATTTTCATCATTTTGAAAACATTTCAACATTGCAAGGCTAATAGGGTTGTGGACTTCCTCGATCTAAATATTTTGTTTGTGTTGCCTGGAAATGTGCAATACACAGTGCATGACCATTTTTTAAATACTATCATGTTATTTTAATTGTTTTAATATGCAAGATTACAGGAACCTGTTTTAGCCATATAAATGCGAAATAAAATAGGATAAGTATCAGTATTATACTACCAAAAGTACACACAGCATTTGATTTTGAGGACTTTATTTTGCGGAAAAGCTATTATACATATATTAGTTTGGGGGGGCTTCCCTGCCAGCTATAAAGTGTAGAGAACAAAAAAAAAATGTTCCTAAATGATGTAGATCATGTGACATTCAGCTATACAACCTTCCAGGAATTAGAAAAAAATGTCTTCAAGAGACGATGAATTAAAAAAAAACAACCTCGAGATAGTCAAGAACGTTATAACACAAGTGTATGTAGAGTAAGTACTATGACAGCAGATATTAGTATGTAGAGTTAGTACTATGACAGCAGATATTAGTATGTAGAGTAAGTACTATGACAGCAGATATTAGTATGTAGAGTAAGTACTATGACAGCAGATATTAGTATGTAGAGTTAGTACTATGACAGCAGATATTAGTATGTAGAGTAAGTACTATGACGGCAGGTAAGATTTAAAAAAAAATAACGGTTTAGTTTGTCTTTATGTTAAGGATTAGGGTTAGAGGTCATATACATGGGAGTAAAATGTCAAGTCATATACATGAGAAAAAAGAAATCATCACAAAACCCCTCCAAGGGGAGACTCAGTAAAAGCTAATATACATAGCACATTCAAAGGAGAAAATGGTGGTGGTTATACTATATAGATAGGTTGGGTTTTTTTCGGAGAGGGGTGCTTTTGCCACAATTACGCCACTGGTAGACGCCCCTTTCCCTCACTTTTGCAGCCCCAGTCAACATTGTGTCTTTTATCTCCATGACGCTGTCCAAAGCAAACAAAAACAAGACAACAAGCAGACAGACAGTTTGAATGTTTTATCAACGAGGCAGAATTAAAAGCGGGTTTTAAATGGCAAGTTTGTTGGTCAGATAAGATTGGAGGACTATTGATGAGAGGAATGGAGCGTTGGGCACGGAATCGGAGAGAGAGAAAGTAAGGCGGAGAGGAAGTGACGGGAAAAGTTGCGGAAGCAAGAGGTTAAAAAAGGAGAGGATGATAAAAAATTAGAGGGAGTAAGATGAGTTGGAAAGAGAGGAAGGTAAGAGAGAAGGAAAGAAAAATGAGGGAGAAAGAAAGAAAGAGGAGGGAGAAAGAAAGAAAAATGAGGGAGAAGGAAAGAAAGAGGAGGGAGAAAGAAAGAAAGAGGAGGGAGAAGGAAAGAAAGAGGAGGGAGAAGGAAAGAAAAAGGAAGGAGAAGGAAAGAAAAAGGAAGGAGAAGGAAAGAAAGAGGAGGGAGAAGGAAAGAAAGAGGAGGGAGAAGGAAAAAAAGAGGAGAGAGAAGGAAAGAAAGAGGAGGGAAAAGGAAAGAAAGAGGAGGGAGAAGGAAAGAAAGAGGAGGGAGAAGGAAAGAAAGAGGAGAGAGAAGGAAAGAAAAGAGGAGGGAGAAGGAAAGGAAGAGGAGGGAGAAGGAAAGAAAGAGGAGGGAGAAGGAAAGAAAGAGGAGGGAGAAGGAAAGAAAGAGGAGGGAGAAGGAAAGAAAGAGGAGGGAGAAGGAAAGAAAGAGGAGGGAGAAGGAAAGAAAAAGGAAGGAGAAGGAAAGAAAGAGGAGGGAGAAGGAAAGAAAGAGGAGGGAGAAGGAAAGAAAGAGGAGGGAGAAGGAAAGAAAGAGGAGGGAGAAGGAAAGAAAGAGGAGGGAGAAGGAAAGAAAAAGGAAGGAGAAGGAAAGAAAGAGGAGGGAGAAGGAAAGAAAAAGGAAGGAGAAGGAAAGAAAGAGGATTGAGAAGGAAAGAAAGAGGAGGGAGAAGGAAAGAAAGAGGAGGGAGAAGGAAAGAAAGAGGAGAGAGAAGGAAAGAAAAAGGAAGGAGAAGAGAATAATAAGGGAGAGGGAGATACAAATGCGGGTGAGAAAGATAAAAATGGACAGAGGGACGAGCAAAGGAAAGTGGGAGAGAAAGAAAGGGAGAATAAGGAAAGAAAGTTGAGGAAGAAAGAGAAAAAAAAAGATATGGGAGAGAAAGATGGCGGACAGGTGAGAAAGGTGGGAGAGCGAGTAAACATGGGAGAAAGTTAAGTGGCAGAACACAGGCAAAGGGGGGGGGGGGGTGATATGTAAAAGAGAAATAGAGGCGAGAGTAGGTAAAAACAAGAAGAAAAAGAAATGAACGAAAATGACAATAAAAGACAAAGATGTCTAGATATATATTAAGTAAGAGAAAGACTAATGGGAGGATGTATAAAAACAGTTCAACAGAAAATCAGTCATGTAATGGCAGAATGGACAAAAAGTGGCGATAAGGGAGAGCGTGGCAAAGAAAGTGAAGCAAAGAAAGCGCAGTATAGAGAGTGAGAGAGAGAGAGAGAGAGAGAGAGAGAGAGATATGACAAAAAGACAGCCTTTCCAGCCCTTAATGTTTTGACGCTCAAACTCCAGACCTCTGAAACTACTATCAACAAAACAGTCGGACTTGTTGATATCATGATAAATTTATTTGTTTGGTTCAGAGCACCGCGAGGACGGCAGCACAAACAAACACAAAGAATTAACTTCAAAGGTTAATATTCCTCAAAACGTGGCTATACAATTTCAACTTGAGAGAGAGAGAGAGAAAGAGAGAGAGAGAGAGAGAGAAAGAGGGGGGAGAGAGAGAGACAGAGAGGGAGAGAGAGAGAGAGAGAGCAACAAAGAATAGAACGCGACTTTTCTAAAGTGTTGATTTTCGAGTCTCAATATCTAGATTGTGTCGTGTCAACTTGGGTCTTAAACAGAAAGACAGATAAATACAAACAGGCAATAGTCCAAGTGGGACATCAAAGGAACACGTTTTTAGTTCTTGGCTCCAGCGTAGACTTGTTTAGAAGCCTCAATCTACAACTCTTTAGTCCATGGTCCTCATGTTTTTGGTGCAGACGTGGCCAGCGAACGTTTAATACCCCAAAGAGAGACCAACCCACACACGAGTGAACACTAAAACTTAATTACTAATTTATGTCAATGAAACTGATAACTGGGCAACGGAATTCAATTAAAGAAACAATGAACATGCAAAGAAAATGGATTTGAAAAGTTCACTTGAATAAGGTACTCTCTGGAATAGGAGATTAGGAATACGGGGATGGCATCAAAGTCTATAGGTCTCAAGATAATTCGCTATAAATTATGGAAAGACAGATAATACAAACATTCTAAAGTCCATATAATATATATAGCCTAGAAAAGTAACCTACTGGTTACGCTCAGTATTTCTTTCCTGAATTATCCTCACCATTTGTTGTTTTTTTTTCCAAAAAATCCAAATCTCTAAGAATGTGTGGCCATTATTTTTTTTTCTTGCTCAAGCAATTAGCTTCAAAATGTCTGAAAAGTTTGTCGATACTTTGTGTCAGTGGTGTAAATGTTCCGTAGAAAGACATTCGCGACATCGGCTATATTCTTATTGGCAATAATCATCTATTATTTATTAGGACGAATAAAAGGGGGAAAAAAAGACGGATTTTGTACAAACTGACCACTTGTTGTTTTGAACGTGTAAAGTATTTAGTTCTTCCAGGTTCATGGTAAGTACTCACACCATGAATTTGGGTATTTTGTCATCGAGCCCAAGTGGAAGAGTAGTGCTGAGTCAACCAGTGAGTTAGATCATAGGCTTCAACAGACATAATTACAAATACATTAACAACCCATCCCGAAGGTCAATGACCTACTGAGCACAAAATGAAAAATGTAATGGGGCGTTGTGGCTGAGTGATACAGCTGTAGGCTTACGAACCGTTTGTTCCGAGTTCGAAGACTGGGATTTGAATGTCAGGGTTTTTAGGACGCCCCTAGGGCGATTGGGTACTTGGCAGGCATAGATTGAGGAAGTGAAGGCGGTTGGTCGTTGTGCTGGCCACATAAAACCTTTCATTAACCGACAACCATAGAAACAAATGACCCTGACATTATCTGCTCCACCACACATCGCAAGGTCTGAAAAAGGATATTTTAGCTTACCATATCATGAGTCAAGTTACAAAGATGATATTAGAACAACGGTGCCGATACATAAAGTTAATCTATACAGTTGTGGGTACTCTAACCAAAGGAGCATGATTCTTCTTGTACCGAAAACAGTTTATTATAATTTAGTTTCCCGAGGTCAAAGGTCACAATGCTTGAAAAGAAAGCTTTTTTTAATGTTATTTTAACCAGTGGAACATGACAGTCCTGACTACAACATTGTACAAATCTCCGGAGATGAAGAGAGCTAACCAACGGAAGAACAATAAATAGTGTCACTGAAGACGACATTTTTTATGGTACTTACGGTATATCTTGTGCGTGAGGCGACTTTGTGTGTGCGTGTGTGTGTTCGTGTTAACATAATCTGCTGAAGTGTAACATTTAGAAATGCTTCCTGATTTTTTATTTTTTATAATGTGAAGTAGATAAAAAGATTTCACACACGCACACATACATATATAATATTTTCCGACCAAATATATTTAGGAAAGACTTTTTAAATGAAAGGATTACTGTATTAGTTTGAATTTGAGTTTTTGGCACATCGGCACAATTTAGACCATGTCGTGCCCGTAATCCTTCAAGGATTACTCTCCTTTACAAGAGCTAAATTCCACACAGTTAAATAATTAAAAACAATGTCTATTCACAGTTAAAATAGTAAGGGTAGTAAAAATTTAATAAATAGTAAAAATCTTATGTAAATATTATAGGGTCACAATTTCACAAATCAGATCTTCTTAGTCAACCCTAGTATTAGTTTGAAAAACAAAATATATTTGTGTGACAACGTGTAGAGAAAACATATGACAAGCAATAATAACCAGATTCTAATAACTGAACAGCAATGCCACAGCCAACAAGCTAAACTGTATGGACCCGCGTATAAATTTATAAAAAAAAAAGTAAAGTTCCCCTTTCAGACCTTGTGGTCTATAGGGCAGATGATGTAAAGGTAATCTGTTGTCTGTGGCCTACGGTTATCGAGGGTGTCATGTGGCCAGCACAACGATCAACCGTCTTTACGTTTTTCCTAACTAATGTCAGGTACCCATTAGAGCTGGGTGGACTCAGAGGCGCCAGAAGATTCCGAAATTAAAAATCCCAGTCTTCACCAGTATTCGAATCCCGGACCCTGGTTCGGAAGTCAATCGCTTTACCGCTCAGCCACCGCGCCTCCTCGTAAGAATATTTACTGGCTTTCACTAGCAATCCTAGAAAAACAAATACCAGGCAGAAAAAAAAAAGTGTATAGGACAATAAGAAGTGAACCTTAATTTGTAGTACGGAGTTGTTTAGAATAAGAGAGCTTAAAGATGTGAAGTTTGCAAGAGTCCTAACATAGGAGTCAACATTGGTGTTCACCCCTCCAACATCTCTCACACAGACACACCGCTGTAGTCCACTCTGGACTTGACTGACCGTCACCAGCCTAGAGCTTGAATTGTCTCTCCTTCAGCTCAACATTGTACAATCGTTACAGCGTTTCCCCCGCACCGAGCAATCTCTGGAGCGATGTCGTATGTACCGGATGAGAGGGTTTATGCAAATACAAGCACGTCAACGCCGAGGCGGGGGGTTCATCACTCGTATGATGGAGGGCTGCTAGGAGGCAAGAGGAAGAAGAACGAAGAGAAAGAGAGGGGAAAAAAAAGCAACATGAAACATTGTGAAGAAGGAAAAGAAAATAGACTCACGCCCCGAAAACTAAATAAGTATCGAGGGATAGATCTATAGGGTGTGAAGCCATGGCTGGTATCGAATATGATAATACCCCAGATTACGGGAAGGAAAATATATGTGTAGGCAAAGTGTGATTAACATGTGACATGGTTTGGGCTAATTAGTAGCAGCTGATTTGCACAATAATATGTTGAATACAAATCGTGGCTATTTAAATAAGATAGACTTGGGTGTCCATCCACTGTGACATAAACACACATCCTTTTTTTTTTCAAGCTTGTTTGCAAAGTGGCTCGAATACTAAGCTTATATTTCTGGGTAGCTCAGCTGCACTCAAAGAAAAACACAGTTACGAAGTCAGAAAGTGATGGAGAAAACAAACCAATCAGAACATTTGTAACTGGGCAAGCGTCCAATCAAAATAACTGGAAACAAAACTTTGAGAGGGGAGCTTACAGAGGCCATGTTGAACAATGCGCATGCGTGTGAAGAAAGAAATAAAAATGAATTGGTTGTGGGCTGAGTGCCAGGAACTTGAAATGAAAAAGAATAACAATCACTTTGATAATGGAAAACTTAGTTGGAGTCAAAGTGTGCTAAGTTAAAGTCAAAGTGTGCTACAGTTAAGTCAAAGTGAGCTAAGTTAGAAAGAAGTGTGCTAAAGTTGAGCCAAAATGTGCTAAGTTAGAGTGAGTTATTGTGGAAAATAAGTGTGCCAAGTTGGAATTGAAGAGTACAAAGTTGGAATTGAAGTGTACAAAGTTGTAGTTGAAGTGTACAAAGTTGAAATTGAAGTGTACAAAGTTGGAATTGAAGAGTACAAAGTTGGAATTGAAGTGTACAAAGTTGTAGTTGAAGTGTACAAAGTTGGAATTGAAGAGTACAAAGTTGTAGTTGAAGTGTACAAAGTTGTAGTTGAAATGTGCTAAGTTAGAGACGATGCGTGCTACATTGAAGTAGGTGCATACTATGTTATAGTCTTCTAAATGAGCGTTTGGGTTTCAAGTGCGGGTGTACTGAGATTGAGTGCACTAATTTGCTGTTGGAACTAAAATTTTAGTATTGCAACTTTTTTTTTCTCAGATCGAACTGGTGAAGAAATATAACAGAAGGGCAGCCTAAATTTATAAAGAAAATCTACACAGGGTGTATTTTTAATAAGTTCGAATATCATTTGTTAACGATGTCGGAAATTTTCAATTATGGTGGATAATTATAAATAACTAGCTTAATGTGTCCTGTATAAAAATATAGACAGTGTTGGTATTTAGTGTATTTTAAAATGTCAATATTTGTCAACGTATTGGCACAGTAAATTGACATTTTTAAGTTGTAATTTGTATAATTTAGTTGTGTTTCAAATTATGCCGAAAATCCTCAATATATTAAAATCTATAACATATTTATTATCTACATAACTAACAGATGCTATTTAAAGCAAGAAGACAAAAAGTAAGATTATTCCGCGGCAGTGGCGTAGCTAGAGTATATGATGCCTGGTGCGGTACCTCATCTTGATGCCCCCCCCCCCCAAATAAAAAAACAACTAATTAATAACATTGCAAAACCTTACTTCTTTTTCAAAATAATATGTATTCATTAATCAAATATTGTTAATTCTTTCATGACCTTAATGACCTTTCATGACCGCAGCATTATCATAGCCTTGACCCCTGCAGTCCATTATGTTTAAGCCATCCAAACGCAATTTCTCTAGAATCATCTCAGCGATTCCAGCAGTATGCGTGTCCTTTGTGTCGATGAAGTCAACAAAAGACTCACGAACCTGCACCCCGTCATTACCCATGACAACATACCGTAAAATTTGGGAAATTTGATCCAGCTTTGAGATGTCAGGTGTACTGTCAAAAATAATAGAGAAATATTTGGCTTGTTTTACTTGCTGTATGATTTGTTTTTTAGCGTGATCCCCCAATATTGTAATAAATTCATTTTATATTTGTGGAGACGTGTATGTATTCGGTCTGTAAAGAAGCTTAGTTCGAAGCACATGCTCCCTCAAGAGAGGATCGTACTTTGATAGTAATTTTACTAACTCTCCAGGTTTTCGTCTCTTGTATAACCAAATCTTGGGCCTTGTTGTTCCCCTACTCTCAGACGAACTTCAAGTTCCCACCAAGCAAGCGATGACTGAATGTGAGCTCTGCTGGTCTCATGTTTTTCTGTTTTTGGGGATAACCTCCACCACCCATTGAATCCATCTTTGGATTTAAATGAAGATTTGGTACTTGATCTTGTTGAGAAGAGTTTTCAGGGGAAGCAAAATAAGGATTCTTTTTTTTTTGGCGAATAACACATCCACTTTCTAAGAACTTTCTCGCCGTTTGACATTTGCCGGAAAAACCAAGCCTTTGAAAGCTTTCTAGTCTTTCCTTTTGCTGATTCTTGATGTCTATACACCTCTCTGAATTGACTGTCCATACGCTGAACTTTTTCAGATCCTTGAGTGAAAAGGTGTATGCGAATATTATCTGTGATAACATCAGGCCAATCTCCAATGTCGTTCAGTCTAGAGTTTATTTCTGTATTGTTTACACTGTCTGATGGTTCAGCTTTTTCAGTATGAATTTTTGAGGACATGCTTGTGTGCTGTCCTTTAGTCTCTAGTACCTGCGGTATTGAAATATTTTCTTCTTTTCACGATGTCGGCCTCATCATTTTTTCTGGATTCAATGACAACCGTCTCATCTTGCTTTGTTGCTGAAATCTTAACAAACGTGGCCCCTTTACATTTAAGGAGGGAGAGGGCGGTACTTACAGACTATGAGCGCTATAAAAGGGTCGACTGTAGGCTACCCACCTCAAAATTAGTGCGACAGTGGAGAGAGAGGAACCGCATAAAATGCGATCGTTCCTCCACATTGCGGCCAATTTGTCTAAATCAGCTGGGCTCTCCACTGACAGAATCCCAATTAGAATAATTAGTACCTGGAGGAGAAGCCGGCCCCACAAATAAGCATGTCCCTTATAGGGCAAGAGGGAGCCACCAAGAGCCGATTAACACCTGCCATACTCCAAAACTTGGCATCAGCTACACTAAAGTCCTACCCATCAGATGCTATTTTCTGTTATACCGATGGGTCGGTAATGAGGGACCCCGATAGATCTGGGTATGGGGCCCTTATAGTCTACCCAGACCGGACAGAACCAGAGATGCCGATTTCTCCATCTGAGCTTAAAAGGGTTTTGAGGCGCCAGCCAGACTAGTCAGTCTTTAGCATTGTTCATCATTTTGTTCACGTTACAGTATTACAATTAATTAGTTAGTTAAAAAAAAAACTCGTAGAAAACAAAGGTTAGCTTATTTTAATATATTGACATTACAATAGAATTATTTCCAAAATTAAACTATAAAGAATCATAAAGAATTGAATAAACAAAGACAATTGTTTAGAGCTATTTGTAAACTCAAGATCTAGATTCAACCAATGGACTAAACAATGAAGTAAAAACAAAGGTTGGCCTATCTTCTTCTTCTTCTTTATATTACAGAGCATTGATCAGTGTAGTAACAACATGTACCGTGTGTCCGAAATAAATCTAGTAAATTAGATTCAAACTGTTCTATAGCTTACATTGTATGGAAGAAATAGTCAAGGAGATGAAACAAAATAGCGACATTACTAGTTTATAAATCGTTTGTTCATGTTTAAAATACAGTAGTTTATGTTTGTTCGTGTCCATACAATTAGTCGTTTTTACTGAAAAGCTCAGGGAAATAGGAAATTAATACTGGGGGAATTTTGGTGCGCCTCTCCACTTGGTGCCCTGTGCGGCCCGCACCACCCGCACATTGGTAGCTACGCCACTGTTCCGCGGACAGAAATTAAGATTATTTAAGAGCACAGAAAGTAAGATTATTCAGACTGATGTTTAGGACATGGGGAAAGTAAATGTTATGTGTGTGTGCGTGTTTGTATTGGTTGATGAATTCTGATGTAACCCTGTCACTGATGAATGTGTGTATAAATGTATAATCTATTTTTACAATTGCGCGAATGACCAGAAGTGTGTTAGTCCAGCTTGTGTGTGCTATGCAGTAAAGATTATTAAAAGTTTATATGTTTGATCTAGTGGTTGAATTGTTGTATTTTGTTAACTAAAGCTGAACCAGGGACACCTAGACGTATAGTGGTATTATTATATATTTTCTAGCCAGTTATAAGTATAAATATAATAGGAAAGCTGTAACAAACCCTAAGTAGGGTGGATGAAGATGAGTGGATGAAAGGGTGGGATACGGATACTACATTTCATTACAATGACACTGAATACTTTAAATATATGTGGAAAAAGTCAAGTTTATTTAGTTTAGCTGCCCCCAATACTGCAGAACGTCCATTATCCGGATTAATTGTAAACGGGATCTGTCCGGGTAATTGATCTTCCGGATAACCGAATGCGGAATATTACAAACGGTACATTTCACCAGCAATATAGAGAAAATTCATATGGGGGTATCGCGCCGTATGAAAACAAAATTCAAATAAAATACACAAGGAAACAAAGTCGTATTTGTTGCAGCCTTCCATTATGAAGATGATTGCTGATCTTTCACTGCACATCAGCAAGACCATTTAGATATCGTACTGTAAGACAAAGACATTTTAAAAAGGCAGTCTGGATATTTAACGCTCCGGATAACTGACGTCCGGTTAAACGACGTTCTAATGTATAAACTTTCAAATGGATGAGTTTCTTCTTATGCATAAAAGGCACGAAATTAAAATATATTTTTTTTAAAGGCCGAGCAACATAATAACAATAACGCGGGGTTCCTAATTCACCTTGATGGATTTTTGGAACCAAGTCAATAAAATGTTGTTTATACAAGTTGCACTAGAGCAGACCGTAATAGATTCAACTTTCTAAACCTTTTACTGCAGTTAGAGAAATCAGATTTGTACCATTGAAACAATAACCTAAGCACAACCAATACGGGAAAAATGTTGAGCCCGGTGTTGACAAACTCCCATATCAACAAAGAAATCTCTCATATCAAATCATGTCAATTTTCCATCGCCAGAGGTCACCCTCCTCGCAGTAAAAAAAAATGAGTTTTTTTTTTCTTTTGGTTGTTGATAGTCTTTTGGTTAGACTTGATATCTCGTAAACGCCCATTGTGTATTTGTATGTATAAAAGTGTGTTTGTGTATTTCACCCCTCCCTCCCTCCCCCCCCCACGCCCACAACCGAAACTTTTCCCCTCCTCCAACAGCCCCTCTAGTTTTCTATCCTGGTTTCTTATCAGTTTGAGAGAGTTGAGCACTAATCTCCCCTTAAATCGTTTGTTTCATTGTTGTGCCCGGGTTGTTGGTTCTAGTTTGCTGTATTGTGTTCTTCCAGCTTGAAGCCTCTCCATTAAGCTCAAAGTTTGGGTTATTTCCCCCAACAAATAACCTTTAACGTTATTGCTGACATGCCAATGACTGACTTAATATAGAGCTCTATCAGCGAAGGTCTTTGTACTGACTGACAACCACAGGTAAAGAAAAAAAAAACACAACAAAAATCAAGCTAACAAAACAAAAAGGGTAAGGTTATGATACTATCTATGCTAATAAGACAAAGTATATATTGTAGTACTGCATATGTCAACAAAACAAAGTAGATCTGTATGGATGGATGTTATGATACCATTATGGTAACAAAACAAAGAATATGCTATGAAACTAACAAAGTAGATCTTTATGGATGGATGTTATGATACTGCTATGCTAACAAAAAATGCATGTTAGGATACTGTCTGTATGTATTAACAATGCATTGAATATATCAAACTAGTTTTTAGAATTGTAGTAGTAAACGTGTTATTTTTTTCAAAATATCAAGAATGTAAATTAGAAAACAAATGATAGATTTATTATTCGATGTGATTTAATTTTATGGAAACCTATTTACTCGCTAAGGTATAGTAGTTCTCTCCAACAGGTTATAGTGAATATACATGTCTACTGAAAAAAAAAAGCATGTCTACTGAAAAAGAATTTGTTTCAAGATTTTTCCATAAAATTTAGCATTAAAAAGATTCTAGTATATTTTTTTTACATATTATTTCTTGACCAATGTCACGTGCGCTGTCAATGGGAACTCAGAAATTCGAATCTGTTAACAGAATGACTTGGTTACTTACCTGGGCAGTTTCTTGGTGGCCCAGGCTGCCATCTGATTCTCCGGGACTGCCGTTGAGGAGTTTCGAACTGCCGTTACAGTCATCTGTGTGATTGTGGTTTAGAATAGCGCAGTCGTCGGTAGCTAGACCCTCCTCCAACATCCCATCCTCCTGAAATCAAAACATGTAGAAATGGAGATGGAAGTGTTGCATCCAAGAAAAACAAATGGTTAGGGATAGGGAGAAATTGGAAACAGATCTGTATATATAATTCTCCGGAGATTTCCAGAACATTTTCGTATATTTTGCAATTTCAGGAGATTTCCAGGAGCTCCTGGTAACTCGACAGGAGGCAGCGGGAAATCTGTTATAAGTTATAAAATGGTTTAACTTAATAATTTATAGACCTAGAATTAGTGCAGGTCCTTTGAAAGTGCGGGGCCCACTGCATAGGTTGCAGTGGCCAAAGGCCGACCCTGCGAAATAGCGGCGTATGCTACGCCGCCGGTCGACTAGTATTTAAAATTGTAAAAACTCGAAACAAATTGAATAACCACCTTGATAACAATATCTTTATTTTATTACAATATAAACAACTGTAGCATGAGATGAAATAAGATATAATTAGTAAGCAATGTAAATACTATACAAGATTACAAAGAAACACAAATTCAAAATCGGCCCCCGAAGTGGTCCACCCAGGCAGGCTTCAATATTTTCAGAAAGAACATCCAAATGAAATTATATCAAAGACAAATAAGAGATAAGAATGGAGAAAGAAGGTTGACAGATCTTGTGTAGTGCCCCAACAGTACAGCAGATCAATGGATAGGTGCAAGTGAATGCAAAGTTAGATGTGAACCTGGCCTAACTAGTTCATCTGTTTTTGTGGCCTACGGTTAACGAGGGTGTCATGTAGCCAGCACAACGACAAACCGCCTTTACTTTTCCCCAACTAATATCAGGTACCCATTGGAGCTGGGTGGACTCAGAGGCGCCTAAGGATTCCGAAGTTGAAAATCCCAGTCTTCACCAGGATTCGAACCCGGAGTCCCCGGTTCGGAAGCCAAACGCTTTACCGCTCAGCTACCGCGCCTCTCCTGGCCTAACTAAAGTCTTATAATAGATGTAATTGTTTTGAAAAGTCTCAATCTCTTATTCAAATGCTCAAAAAAAAAAACAAAAAAAAAACGTGAGCAATAAAAAATTATTCACGAAAATGACGTTTACAAGATTATTATTCGTTTTAACTTAGGTCTAACTTATAATGCATGCTAAGTAGCTTTTTCAGTTTAAAAAACTGCTTGCATAACTGATTTTAAAAATTAGATTTTTTCGCTTTCAGAAAAAAAAAGTAGCCGTTGCATCAGAACTTTGAATGGTCTAAAATATTGTGATGTCGGATTTTCAATATCTTTTCTAGTTTACGAGATCTAAACGGGACGGACGGACAGACATTTCGCACAAAACTAATAGCGTCTTTTCCCCTTTCGGTGGCCGCTAAAAATGGTATTTTGGACAAAATCTAATTAACTACAAAACACGTTCGTTCTGTCAAGAGTCGTCTGGTGTACTCATGACAGCTTACGACAATGACGCTTATTCTTTCATCAATAACACATCACCCACCAATCAAATGCTATCTTCTATTCACCGTCACCATAGAAACAAAAAACACACACATTACTCTTTAATGTTTTTAATTTTTTTTTCACTGTTGAGAATACTATTACATTCATTAAGAAAGGACAATCTTTAAATTTTTTTATATTGTGAGTCCACGTGCTATGCAGATATTAAACGTATGAGTTAACATTGTATATAGAGATATGCTTTTTTTCCCAAAAAATACATATGTAATAAAAGCAAACAATTATTAAAATGTAAAAAGTTATAACTTAGATAGTAAGTAATTAAAATGGTTTTGAAATGATGTTTACCAAAAGGTTAGATTAACAATTTTATCTTCAGAATTTTAGTTGTAAAACTTTCTTGAAGGGGCTGACATCCAGGTCGTGCATGTTTACGTATATTTATTATTCTCAAAAGTTTAGGGGGTTTTTTGTTTACTATCATAACAAAAATTAGATAAGCGACATGTTTAAATGATAAGCAGGTACAATAATGTAAGGTGGCATCGAAAACCTTGATACATAGGTGTGTATGTCACAGAGTAGACATAGAGTGATGCAAATGCGTGTCCCTGAATGTGTCGTGCGGAGTGATGCTTTAGACTTAGAGCATAGATGTGTCCCTGTGTGTGTGTGTCAGATAGAAGAGATGTCTTTCTGTATAAGTGTGCCATAGAGGAGACATGGTTAGATGCGTAGATAGGCCTTTATGTTAGTGTGTCTTGCGGAGTTTAGCTCTGTGTACTTATTTTAACCTGAATATGTCTGTCCTAGAAATGATTAGCGGAAAAATCAGTTTCTTTGTATATAAATGTTTTCAATAGAAAATAACGACTGACTGACTGTTTGTTTAGGTTTCAGACATGTCTTCACAAATGAAGATAATTACATGCAATCCCAAATCTCCGACAGAAGTGCAGTCTTGTTTCGAACGGACGATCGCTACAAAGATTTTTCCAGGCAGTCATACACCGCTGACTCACAACTTTATCTTAATAGTCTCATCACTGCACAGCAAATAAAGTTTCCCTTTCAGACCTTGCGATCTATAGCAGATGATGTAAAGGCCATCTGTTTCTGTGGCCTACGGTTAACCGAGGGTGTCATGTGGCTAGCACAACGACCAACCGCCCTTACTTTTCCCCAACTAATGTCAGGTACCCATTAGAACTGGGTGGACTCAGAGGGGCCAAAGATCATAAAATTTAAAATCCCAGTCTTCATGATTCAAACCCGGAATTCCGGTTTGGAAGCCAAGCGCTTTATCACTCAGCCACTGCGCCTTCGCACAGCAAATACATACACCTAATTTAAGTGCAGTGTTCAAATAGGATGACATGTGAACAAAATGTACATCTGTTTAAATGAGAAAGATTAGGCGCAAGTTTCTTTCTGTCTGAAGCTATGTACAAAAAAATAATTGGGGGCTTAAATCTAGATGAAAGAGAATGAAGACACGCACCCGAAAGTTGTTTCATTTCTTCACTTCAAATAATGGACGTTAGCGGAGACAACACGTCACATGACGTCAGTGTTATGTCTTGAGAGGGAACAAAAAAAAAAGTCTACTTAGTAATAAAAAGGTCTTCACTTTGGACACATGGACATGAACATCTCATGGCATACGTAGACCCTTTCACTTTAGGAATGACAAGACGGCTGAAATGGGTGGTGGGTGGGGGGGGGGGGGGGAGACAATAGTGTTAAGAACAGATGTTTAACGGTTTCACCCTATGTAGAGATAGCTCATAATTTCCTTAATTCCTACAGAGAACATTTCGTGGACATTTTAACGATAGTTTTAAATATGCAATGTTTCAAAGGCAGCTCGACATCTTCCTTCAACTGGGGGGAGGGGTGGGATGGATGATCCACATGTGACTTGTGCACAGACGAACCATATTTGTCTGTGAGTGGACCGGGGATTGTAAGATGTGGTCAGCTTTAAGTGGACGTGTACAATAACACATGCATACAAATCTATCATGGTATTCAGGTAAATAATAAAACAATTCAAAACACCTCCTAAGACCACTCGGCCTAGAACTAAAATCGAAGGGATTTTTTTTTAATTATTAAAATTTAGACACAGAAGGGTGTATCCGGAGGATGTTCAAAATAAGACCATGCTAATATTTTAGTCTATTAAAGTCAACACAGAACTTACACACAAAATATATATGTATAAAAAAAAACAATCTGGATACAATTAGAAAGAGATCAATGGTTTGAGACTAAAACTAGGGTGTTCATACACTATAAACTAATGTCCCTTCAAAATAAGTGATCACTATTCTGTTCTGATCCCCATGCTTGCTTGGCTTGGTTGTGTGTCGTACGCTTCGGACTGTCGTCTGAAGTTACTAAGTTCTACTTCCGTCGTTTAGGTCTTCATTCACTTATAAGGGAATGCTTGAAACAGATTGAACCATTTCGTCTCTATTTCTTTCTGTTTCCCGAATCTTTACCCCCCCCCCCTACTTCTAGGTGTTATCTTAATGAGCTTCGTGGTCTGGGGGGGGGGGGGTTTATTTCGCTGACATAAACTAAAGACTTACAAAAGCTTAAAACGAAAACAAAACAAAAGAAACAAACAAAAAAAACATTTTAAAATACTTAAAAGAAAAACCAAAGCTTATATCAAGTGTAATTGTATAAATTAGTTTGATTCAATCAGGTAATTCTTTGTAAAAGATAGACTGACAATAATAAATTTGTGCTATTGAAAAAATGTGTACCAATTGCTTTTGTTTAGCGCAATTTCCTACTTTTAGCTTGCTCTATTAGCAATGGTCCAATCACTTGTGTGGACGAGTTGGAGGGGGGGGGGAGGATATCTTGAAGGTTACCGTGACGACTTTTCAAAAGCAATTTTTTTTTAATGTAACTCGAATTCGAGGGCTTAAGTCTCTTTGATGGAAGGCCGACACTTTAGCCACTGAGCTGGACGGGTACTCATGAAAATAGAAGGTTTAATAGTATCTACTGTGAGTTTCAAAAGTTTAGGCGACGACCTAATTCTCTACCCAAGGCTTATCTAGTAATGTCTCTATGTATTATAAAATTAATTAATAACGACTAATTCATCAAATTATAAGTCGATTTTTTTGTATTGATTCATGTGCTGTTATAATATAAGTGGCAGAAATGTGTATCAATGTATATCACACAGACAGAGTAGGTATAACTTTGTCAAATGTCACTTTCTTAATGTTAGAGATAATCACAGACACTGATGTTCTGGATCTAGTTGCTTTCGTTTCCAGTTGTCCAAGCAAGAAGTTATCACACTCACTGCCCTTGAAAGGTTTTTACATCCTAAATTTAAAGATAGCCAAACCGACAGCTCGGTTTTGCCAGATACATATCTATATTCAGAGTTATATTCTTTATTATTTGGCTAGCGTTCGAATGCCCATTTAAAAAAAAAAAAGGGGGGGGGGTGGGTGGAGACAGGTGTCCAACAAATGCTGCCTCCGAGGATCAGAATCATTTTGATTTCGGACAAAGAGATGACTGTCAGGTACACACCATTACTGTTTTAACTGTGATAGCTTGATGGGAAGCCACGGAGACCATATACACGAACAAGAACAAAAAAAGGGCTCACTTGTATAATAGGAGTGAAAGTCTGTTGTTAAGTATTTGTTTTGTCCGTATCTATTTACCTATATCTATTATATACGGGAATATTTGAGAGTGTAAAATATAGATTTAAAAAAAAAAAAGGCTGGCTTAGTGGAAGAAACTGAGTCTGCTTTTAGGAGAGAAAGAGAACGGGCTTGGTGGAGAGAAAGAGAACGGGCTTGGTGGAGAGAAAGAGAACAGGCTTGGTGGAGAGAAAGAGAACAGGCTTGGTGGAGAGAAAGAGAACAGGCTTGGTGATGAGAAAGAGAACGGGCTTGGTGATGAGAAAGAGAACGGGCTTGGTGATGAGAAAGAGAACGGGCTTGGTGATGAGAAAGAGAACAGGCTTGGTGATGAGAAAGAGAACGGGCTTGGTGATGAGAAAGAGAACGGGCTTGGTGATGAGAAAGAGAACGGCTTGGTGATGAGAAAGAGAACGGGCTTGGTGATGAGAAAGAGAACGGGCTTGGTGATGAGAAAGAGAACGGGCTTGGTGATGAGAAAGAGAACGGGCTTGGTGATGAGAAAGAGAACAGGCTTGGTGATGAGAAAGAGAACGGGCTTGGTGATGAAAAAGAGAACGGGCTTGGTGGAGAGAAAGAGAACAGGCTTGGTGGAGAGAAAGAGAACAAGCTTGGTGGAGAGAAAGAGAACAGGCTTGGTGGAGAGAAAGAGAACAGGCTTGGTGGAGAGAAAGAGAACAGGCTTGGTGGAGAGAAAGAGAACGGGCTTGGTGGAGAGAAAGAGAACAGGCTTGGTGGAGAGAAAGAGAACAAGCTTGGTGGAGAGAAAGAGAACAGGCTTGGTGGAGAGAAAGAGAACAGGCTTGGTGGAGAGAAAGAGAACAGGCTTGGTGGAGAGAAAGAGAACAGACTAGGTGGAGAGAAAGAGAACGGACTTGGTGGAGAGAAAGAGAACAAGCTTGGTGGAGAGAAAGAGAACAGGCTTGG
Source organism: Biomphalaria sudanica (assembly GCA_036873155.1). Lineage (NCBI taxonomy): Eukaryota > Metazoa > Mollusca > Gastropoda > Planorbidae > Biomphalaria > Biomphalaria sudanica. The sequence continues at coordinate 449,864 of JAZGLO010006474.1, forward strand.
TGGAGAGAAAGAGAACAAGCTTGGTGGAGAGAAAGAGAACAAGCTTGGTGGAGAGAAAGAGAACAGGCTTGGTGGAGAGAAAGAGAACAAGCTTGGTAGAGAGAAAGAGAACGGGCTTGGTGGAGAGAAAGAGAACAGGCTTGGTGGAGAGAAAGAGAACAAGCTTGGTGGAGAGAAAGAGAACAGGCTTGGTGGAGAGAAAGAGAACAAGCTTGGTGGAGAGAAAGAGAACAGGCTTGGTGGAGAGAAAGAGAACAAGCTTGGTGGAGAGAAAGAGAACAGGCTTGGTGGAGAGAAAGAGAACAAGCTTGGTGGAGAGAAAGAGAACGGGCTTGGTGGAGAGAAAGAGAACAAGCTTGGTGGAGAGAAAGAGAACAAGCTTGGTGGAGAGAAAGAGAACAAGCTTGGTGGAGAGAAAGAGAACAGGCTTGGTGGAGAGAAAGAGAACAAGCTTGGTAGAGAGAAAGAACGGGCTTGATGGAGAGAAAGAGAACAGGCTTGGTGGAGAGAAAGAGAACAGGCTTGGTGGAGAGAAAGAGAACAAGCTTGGTGGAGAGAAAGAGAACAGGCTTGGTGGAGAGAAGAGAACGAACTTGGTGGAGAGAAAGAGAACAGGCTTGGTGGAGAGAAAGAGAATGGGCTTGGTGGAAAGAAAAGACATATTTCTTAATTTGAACCAAGTAGACAACATAGAAGATATAGTAGTACAAGAAAATGGAATTCAAAAACTATTATCCAACACCAAACCAAATAAAGCGTCTGGACCTGATGGTATTCCAGCTAGATTACTCAAAGAACTAAGCAATGAGCTAGCCCCAGTGTTCAAAATACTCTTTCAGGCATCGCTTAACCAGGGCAGAGTACCAAAAGGACTGGAAAGAAGATAATGTCACCCTCCTATTTAAAAAAGGAGGAAAATCTGATTCAGGAAACTACAGACCAGTATCACTTACCAGCATCACATGTAAAATCCTAGAACACATAATATGTAGCAACATCATAAACCACTTAGACAAACATAATGTCCTCACCCCATACCAACATGGCTTTAGGAAATATAGATCATGTGAAACACAACTAATAGGACTAATTGATGATTTTTTATCAAAAGGTTTAGATAATAGTGAACAAATAGATGCTATCTTACTAGATTTTTCCAAGGCTTTTGACAAAGTTCACCACCATAGTTTGCTTAAAAAATTAAAATATTTCGGCATTAACGGTCCACTGCATCAGTGGATTAAAGATTTTCTGATAGGGAGATAACAAACTGTAATAATAAATGGCTCTAAATCAACACCAATAACAGTAAACTCAGGTGTACCTCAAGGAACAGTCTTGGGTCCACTACTATTTTTAATTTACATAAATGATTTACCAAATTGCATTAGTTCAGGAACAAAAGTCAGATTATTTGCAGATGATTGCATAATATATAGAACAATAAAAACAACACAAGACACAGATATTTTACAAAGAGAATTAGATGAATTACAGAAATGGGAATCAAATTGGAGCATGTCTTTCCACCCAGAAAAATGTCAGTTGTTAAGAGTAACAAAAAAACTAAAACAAATTAATTTCACTTATCTTATTCATGGCAAACCAGTAACACAGACTAAAAACGCAAAATACCTAGGTGTTATAATAAATGAAAAACTGTCATGGAATCCACATATTGATGAAACTATTAAAAAATCCAACAAAGCATTAGGGTTTATTAAAAGAAATTTCTATAAATCAAATAAGAACATAAAACTAAAATGTTATTTAACCTTGGTTAGGCCAATAATAGAATATGCATCCACCGTTTGGGACCCCTCAACTCAAGAAAACATTAAGAAACTGGAACAAACACAAAATAGAGCAGTGAGATTCATAACAAATGAATATTCACATTTGACTAGAGTAACACCATTAGTAAAATCACTAAATTTAGAAAGCCTTCAGGACAGAAGACTCAAAAGTAAAGTAGCAATTATACATAAAACACTGAACCATAATCTTCAAATACAAAAACAAAATTTAATAAAATACTCTGAAAGACACAAAAATAAAGGAACATTCCTCGTCCCATATGATAGGACAAATTTGTACAAATACTCCTTCTTCCCTAGTGCTATTAGAGCATGGAATGGGTTGCCTGAGCTAGCCAGAAAAACCAGTGACTTGGCAGAATTTAAGTCATTGGTTAATATGCATGACTAAATGCATGACGCGTAGGACGTAATCATCTTCTTTTTGGAAGTAACGTCTGTATTATATAAGATAAGATAAGAAAAGAGAACGGACTTGGTGGAGAGAAAAGAAATGAGAATGGAATTCGTGAAGAGAGCGTGGACTTCATGAAAAGTTTCGATGTTTATGTTCTAGACATATTTAATCAAATTTAAGTGCCATGCTTATTTAAAAAAAAAAAAACAAGAAAAAAAAAACAAGCAGAACAATTAGTCAATGACAACACTGTCTGACAAAACTCTGCTGTCATGTGTTCCCACACTGATATAGATTGTAGTTTAAAGGATTTCGCTGGCTATTTTTATCATTCATTGCTGTGTCCACTGTCAAGGGATTTTCGTCATGGCTTTACGACTTCCTCTATGAAAGTGGCACATTTGCCTTTGTAGTGAAAGCCTTCATTTAGAAAGGGGAAAAAAATATCAGCTTTAATAATATAATTCTAAATGACACACTTTTCATAACAATAATTCCTACATGGGTAAACATGTTTGTCAATTAAAAGAAGAGCCCAGACTCATAGTCAGCATTTCCCCCTTTTTCTTGTGTTATTTCTTCCCAAACATAAGACACGCTTCACATACTTTTTGTGTCAATGCTACATTAATAGTTGAATGTATTGTTTCAATTGAAATAAAGTATTCATATAGTAAGTAGGGCTGATCATAATAATACCTGTCAAATTTGTAACAGGTGACTGTGAAGATGTCAAATTGTTTTTGTAAACTGATTTTATTCAAATGTTCTTGAAGGCAATGAAAACGCGGAGACCACTTTTGAAATACTTCAAAACAACGAAGCTTATATTCAGCGTATTTGTAACAATTAGTTTGAATCAGTTATGTCATTAAATTTGTATTACGTGTAGACTAACAATAATAAATCTGTGCAATTACTATTTTTTTTTAGAGCAGCAGAGTTTCATGCTTTAGCGTTCTCAAAAGCTGTAATCACTTGTCTGGATAGGGGAGAAAGAAGTGGGTCTCTGGGTGATCGCTTTTTTAATGCTATTTAAAAAAAAAAAAAAAAACGACTTGAACTCCAACTCGAGGGCCTCCTCAAAACAATATACTAGCCATTGTGCCAGGGAAGTGCTTATAAAAAATATAAGGTTTTTAAGTTATCTATTGTTTGTTTCAAACTTTTCTCTCGACAATGTATAAAGGGGACTAATTCAACAAATACCACCATGTAAATCAAGTACAATTTCTTTCATTTGCTCCCTTTAGCTCTTTTCTACCTAACATTTAGTCGACAAATATCTTCATTTTTGGCATGTAATCAGCATTTAGGAGTGAGTCTGTGAGTCAAGTAACGCCAAGTCGCGCCCGTATTTTTTCAAGGATTTTTTTTCCTCTACTCGGTACACAGAGATGGGACGTGAAAAGCTATACAAGTTACCATTCATGTATTCATTTATTTATAATTCAAGAATAAAAAATGTGTAGATACCGTAATAAGTTATTCAAAAAAAAAAAATATGTTGCAAATATTTGCATGTGTAATCCCGCCTACCCCCAAAAAAAATATTGTTTGCTGATGTCATGGTTTGTTATTAAGAAAGTTGATGTTTCATATTGTGTGTTTTCTTTGTGTTGCTTTGTTCTTTGAGTTGTTTTTTGTTTGTTTTAAGTGGTGTATTAACTTCCAAGAAAACTTTGCTGTAAACTGCATGAGCGAGAGAGGGAGAGAGAGAGAGAGAGAGAGAGAGAGAGAGAGAGAGAGGCGGTAGAAAAGTGGATAAGGTAATTCTGAACCTCGCAACAAATATTTGTGAATTCTTAGAACTTAATAACATCTTATGCTATAAACATTTTTTTTTTAAATCAACAATTAGAGAAACTAAAAAGTTTATAATTTAGTGATTGTTAAAGATATTTCTTTGTGTAAGATGCCTTACACATTGCAAAACTCGGGTTTTAACCATAAAACTGCATCTATAAGAACAAATCATTTGAACTTTATGGTCGCCTAGTACTACATCTAGTTCATTTAAATATGTTATACCATAAATTCTATTGGCTCATTGGGTATAGAGTCATGCAATCGGTATATACATGCCAGTGAAGAAAAAAACGCAAAAAAAAAAACAAAAAAAAAACTGAAATGGAGGTTGACTGTTTCAGGCATGCCTGGCCAGAAAGGTCAAGGAACTCCCCCAAACGAGACTGGACCTATTCATCATTGCTGTAGGAGATGTCAACTACTTGTCGGAGGGATGATTCACTGACATACAGAGAGAAAGAATGAAAGAAAGAAGTGAACAAAAGAGTTAAACTGCTATCACATCCTTCCAAAGAAGAGATGTTTGTAAAATATGTTTGTAAAATGTTTGACTTGTTTCGGATGTTCCTTCAGAGTTGAAGATATTCTGCTTCCTAGTTCAAACCTCCCGCAGAACGACGGGGGATGGCAGCGACCAGGGTATGAACCCGTGACTATCGAGACGACCAACGACAGCCAGTGGAGATGCATGGGAATACTTATTATAGACTCGACATGTTGAAATTTCTCATCTGCGGCGCCTTACTAATTTCTTGTTAATCTACCAGACACAACAGGGATACATACATAAAAAATGTAGACACGATTCCAAATGAAATCTTAAAATTCAATAGAATTAATTCATTCTTAGTAACAAATAAACTTAAAATCGTCGATGTTCACGCTGTCACTCCAGGGTTGACAATGTTCTACAATATCACACTGACACACTTACGGTGGTAGCCATTCACGTTCTTCTGTTGACCTGACTGTCACCATTTCACGGACATTTCTTTCACTGATGCAAAATTAGATAAAATAATGTTCACATGCATGCGCTCCGAGACGGTGTATTTGTTAGCGGAGGTGGGGTCATCAGGGGTAATACCATGGGCCGATGCCTGTGCTCATTTCCCACTAGCGCCTGATCTGGATGCCGACAAACCGTTTGACAAATCTGGATAAAATTTGGCATTAATGTTCCGAAAATCACGTCGGAGACCGCAGTGTATATTAAAAGCGTGTCCCACAACAAGAATAAAATAGCTACATTCATTTCCATTGACGAACACAACGTTTGAACAAATCGGCTCAACCCTAGTTCACAGTATTTTATATTAGCTATGAATGTCGGCTAAACGGGTAAACGGGAAGGGGGGGGGAGCTAGAAATTAGCCACCATTTGGGGGCCCGGGGGGGGGCTTGACCTCTTTTGGGGCCCCTGCATTTTGCGTAATATTAATGTAAAAAACACTCATTTGCCCCCCCCCACTCAAATGGGGTCCCTGGGGGATTTTCGAATTTTCCCCCCTCCTCCCCCACCCTATCTACGCCACTGCGGGTAAACCCCATTTTCATTGTCTACTTTCATTTTCGTGTGAAAATTAATAACTGTTATTGGAACATCTCCCCATATATTTGACATAGTTCTAAGTCCAATGCACAATAAGTGATACACAAACTAAGGCCCGCTGACCATATCCGACTAAACACACAAGCACATACACATTAGATATATATATATCAATCACTCATCTATATGTGAAATGACAGGGTTTTATAAAGTTCAGCGAATGAATCATAAAGCTAGGGATAACACACATATAGATCAAATAAGTTTTAAATGTTGAAGTCCCAAAGACCAACCCCCCTCCCTCCATGACCTGTACCAGACTATGTAAGGCTAGCAAAAAAATAAAACAAAACCTGCGGTATTAGGGCAAGGGATTAGTAGATGTAGATATAATCCAGACAGAGGTGTGTTCAGTATACATTAGTGACAGTATGTATTCTAGGTAAAGTCGCTGTTTTTAAAAACAACCAAACATTCCAAACAATGATCAGAAGAGATGATTAAAGCAGGCAGAAGGAGGGGTGGGGGGAATATGTGGGTCAAGGACATAAATTAAATGTATCTTAAGTTATAGAGAGATGATGTCCTCAATGGACGCTCGGGTCGACGTGTCAGTTCAGTGCAAACGGATCCAAAAGAACATAAGTACTGTGCAGGACCGGATTTAGAATTGATAGGGCCCTAACCTATTTGAGATCTGGAGCCCATGCAGATTTTTGTAGTTGTAGATTTCTTTAGATAGTTTAAAGACACAATTAACAGGAAGCAGGATCATGACCATGATCTAGAACTACTATGACCGAGTGACAGTTAATTGTAGTCTGAAGTAGTTGTAAACAGTAGCATGGTCAGATGACTGACAGCTATGTTGTTACAATATTGTACTTTGTCATATCTACAATCAGATGCAAGAAATATTGTTAGTCATTTAAATACCAATACATTTGAAATGCTTGACTTAATAATACTTTGTATTTCATACATTGATTCTGTTTAGAAGCAAATACCGTGCTTTTAGATTCTGATGGGTGACTTGGTGGATGTGACTGTTCTTACATCCCCAGTTTTATTTTAGTACGGTGAAAAAAAAAGAGATAAAAACAGAAAAAGAGGGAGGGTCTTAATGGATGGAGGAGATGGAGAAAAAATGAAACAAAAAAAGAAGTGAAACAAAAAAGTGAAACAGAAAAAAAGTGAAAATCAAGGGAGAAATCATGATCAAAATCTGATGATTGATATATAATGCTGATATAATAAGAAAATATTGAGACAACAGGCGGGCCAGAATTGGGAAAAAATTTTACGCATTACAATGAGTTCGAGTGAGGGGCGGGTGTCAGGTTTTTTATGCTGAATTATCAAATGAAACGCAAGGATTGAAAGGGGAACTTTACTTTCGTTTACTATTATGCCATAGGTGTTTAGTATGTTTGTTTTCATAAGGATGACAGGCTACACTGCAACCCTTTCACCTAGTGCCAACACGTACGCGGAAAAAATTCTCACCTGAGACGAGTGTCGAACCGTGTATACGTCCGTGAGCTGACCTAGAGGGGTCACTTGCTCAGAAAAAGCTCTTCTGTAGGCCACGCGCATGGCGTCTTCTCTGCTGGACGGTTCGGACCTCTTGGCGACTACGTCACCAGAATGGAACCTTTGTCGATGCACTCCGGCCAACCCATTCTGGTCGGCGCCTTCCCAGCCACGATACATGCCATGGGGAGAGTCAAAGTTGAACCTAAATTGATGCGGCATCCTGTTGACCTGCGAGCTGAAGGCACCCGGTGGTCGAGTGATGTTGCTGAATATTGACTTAGGGATGAATATCTCTTGGTGCATTTTGTGAAAGCCTGGATGAAATGGATATTTTTCTAATGTCTTATCGTATCCCCCACCTGGACGCCATCTGTCGTGCGTGTCTGGTGGTTTATCAAATTTAAACATTCCAACATCTCTTTCGAAATTTATCGACATTCTTTTGATCGGACTACAAGTCAGGGCGCTCGCGTTAAACATGCTGCCTTCGGAATGCGCCCTCTCTGTCGGGTATTGAGACAGGCATGGCCATTCTTGTGAAATTTTAAAATAACCTGGTTTGGAAAGTCCCTGGCGTCCAGGGTGATGATATGACGTGTCGACAAGAGCGTTGAATGCTCTGAACGAGTCTCTCCCGTAGTCAACAAACGTCAACTCTTCGTCTTTGTTATTCTCAAGTAAGCTTTCTTTCCGTATTCCAGCCTCACGGGAAGGCAGAGCAGTGGGCATAAAATTCTGAGACATTAATATTTGTCTAGAAAAGCCTCAACTCAGGCTCATTTCAATAGGAGTTTGAAAAAGATTTGTATAAGTCCAACTGATCCCATCCTTTACAATAAAAATATGTTTGATGTTATTCATGGACAATCAAGGCTTAGAAGATTTATTAAACTATCCAGAATATTTCCATCTGTTCCGTTAAAGAAACATTCAAATAAATCCAAATCAATCACTTTAATGAACTATTTCACAAACAAAAGATGAACAGCCGGATCTTCCTTTAATTCTTGCCTCTTCTTAGAAACGTTAGTTGTAATTAAACCAACCCCATGGATGGGACATCACAAGATTCACTCTCAATGCGCGAACACTGTCAAGAATAAAACAATTTACACTGTTGTTGTTATTTCACTTTGTGAAGTAAACACTTTGTTCCCCTACTTAGAGCTACACTGTAACGTCACGTGCTCTACGGTCACCTCCTTAAAGGCACACAACGCTGAGAAACTAAGTGATATGTACATGTTGATTACAACTGCATATTGAACTACTCGCATACCTTGGGGTCATGCTAGTAACGAGATAAAAGGAAAGCATCCAAACATGTGTCTATATCTGAAGATATTACCCTGACCCACTGACCTGAAATATGTGGACCAGGTCTGTACTTATAATTTCACCTTAACAAAAAAAAAATACAAGTAGACATTAAGAAAGATGCGAAGAGATTATGGAGGAAACAAAAAAGGAGTCCAATCTGAATAACAAATAGATCGCCACCAGAAAAAAAAAGAGTTAAAAAAATACGAACAAGATGGTTTCACTTGAATGACTTGGTCTGTGCATGATATGACATAATCTAACATCAAGGATATTAACATAAGACAGATCTTTGCATCGAGAACATCTCTTGTTGAGTATAGATGAACGCTCACAGTACACAGTTACGTTAGACTTTATTCAAAGATCTTACATTTGATATATGCAAATAGTTTAAGACCAGTTTGCTAACTACATTATGTATTTAAAATAACTTTAAAAATTACTACTGATGTTGTAATGACTTTCATATTGGTTTGAGAAAAAAAATGGTTATGTTGAATTTTAATTTACATTTGTCGATCTTTTACATCCTATCCTCGCGGAAACAAAACTGTTGAACAAAGGGGTGACTATCTTTGACACGAATACACTGTTTGGTTATATATTGTATGTTCTCCATAGAAGATCCAAGCGAAATCAACGAAGCCATACAGATGTGTGGTTTGAATGGTAACGGTAAGTACAATAAGCACGATGTATCCGGAATAGAAAGAGGAGACAATCACCGCCTAATCTAACACACACGACGTATACTAAGTTTGCCCGCTGTTCAATTATAAGAAACATAAACAAAAATAGATGTACAATATAAATAATATACTAATAAATGAAGGTGGGAGACTAGGCGAAAGAAGAGGGGGGGGGGTTAAGGGGAGGGAACTGGAAATTTTTTATTTTTTTTTAAACCTCTTCGAGGACATCTACTCAACGTCCTGGCGAAGGGGGGAGAACATATCGCTCACAGTAGACCGACTTCATCCAACCACGTACCACGGCGTCAAGCTCAGGAGGCGGAGCTGATGCGAGAAGGCCGCTGGCAGGAGGGGGGAGGGAGGGCCATCAGCAACGAGGAGGAGGGGGTAATCTTTTTTTTTTTTAACAATTATCGTGGAGGTTGTTCATGGGTTTGAAAGACGAGAAGGGATTTCTGGAGGACAATGCAATGATAGATACATCATATAATTCATAACACTACTACAAGCTGGCCTTTCTCCTTACGGCTTTTTAAAGCGCACGCACTCAGACTCCCCCCCGCCCCACCTGCACCGCTCCATTCCCGCGGCGCCGCACACTGAGTGACTGTGACATCAGTTCATCTAGGGGACACGCAGCCGTCATGGAGACCTATTTGACAATGCGCACGAAGACATAAAGACACAACTGGCGCGGATCGATAAATGTCCGATAACCGAAAGCGTGACTACGTAACATGTTGACACTGAATTTCAGGTTGTACCGTTCAGCTAGGGCCATGTGATTATTAGTTTAGATTCATTGGCGATCAATTCAGCGCAAATACTTTTATACATTAGCCAAATCCTAGACTGCAATGTTTCAAACGATCCGTTTTTGTTACGTTATAGCCATAAATGCCAAGTTTTTTGGGGTTTTTTTTTTTTGCTCTCATGAGTTGTCTGTGTCACCGAATCCCCCATTACTTCATTTAATTTCTCAATATCAAAAGAATCTATTTTAACATGAAAATAAAAATAAAAATTTAAATAAAGAATTAATTCCTACTTTCTGTTCAAATGTATAATTATAAGCGCAAACTACCAACGACTCACTGATTTTTGTATCAAGAGATCTCATCAACCGTCGTACAGATTCGGATAAAATTTTGTACAGAGGTTCATTTGACCTCTTAGGTTGTCACTAAGACACTGTTTTGATAGATTCGCAGTCTTGACGCCGCAATTCGAAAAAAAAAAGCAAGTTTTCTATTAAACCTTTGTATTTTTTTTAATCGGTATTTCTCAAACTGTCGCATTGTATATATAAAGGATATATAGAAATAGCAAACAAATGAAGGCTTCCATATTTTTAAAGCCTATTTTCTTTCCTTTTTCCCAAAGTCAACTTATTTTTGGTTTGGTTTACGTTTAATTGTATTTTCATGCCCGTTTCCTTCAAGTAAAAAAAACAACACAAAAAAAAAAAAAACTTAGCCCAATAACATCAAAAAGATAGATTTTTGTTTTTCCTAGAGAGAGAAAGAGCTGATAATGATTTCGAACAGATGCGTGTGTAGATAAGACTCTAATACTCTCTAGTGATGCCCTTTCACTACATTCAAAAGGGGGGTAAAATAAACGATTACAATTAATAAAACCAAACTAATATTTCCTTTTTAGAGAACACACACTGCCAACATCTAGTGTTCCCCTAGAGACCTGAAACTGATGGTGTGTGCTGTCTAATATCGTACATTGCTAGCCTTATAATTGAGGATGGGAAAAAAATAATTAAAAAAAAAAAAAAAAGTTAAAACCGTAAAACTAACCAAAGGAGCTACTACAAAGAATTCAAAAGCACAAAGTGTGCGGGAAGGGGTGGATCCATTGGAGGATGCTAAAAACAAAGTAAGGTATGACATTAATTATAATAGAAAAGGGCCGATAACTGTGAAAGCGGGGGTGGGGTCTCCCTCAGAAAGGCAACATAGAAGAAAAGTTTGAGATTGTACGACCAGCTATTTTGATGTGGGCTGGATAGAGGAGAATGGTAGGAGGAAAGTAAAATGGATAATTTAATTTGGGTCCGAAAGTAAATGGGCGTGTCTGTGTCGTTCCAATTCAAGTACAAACTCAAAGAACATTAACGAGGGTAGCCGGTGTGTAATGCTACTTTTTTGTTGCTAGTACTATAGTAAATTTAAAATTCACATTTTGATAGTCATTAAAAAACATATAAAGATTGACATAAATGACTACATTTTTTACTTGAGTATTTAACATGTGTCTATTAACAACCGCTCACCTTTTGACTATGACGAAATTGCCAGCTAATTGTATTTAAAAAAAAAAAAAAAAAAAAGGGTAATCATGAATTCAAAAAGAGAGCCTTGACCTTGTTTTAGTCTATCGCTTTAAATGTTGCTGAATTCAAAGTACGATAGCGCTAGACATGGAACGACAATATCATATAAGAAAGATGAATAAGATGCTTCGCTCTTGTCTTTTCTTTCAACATTTTTATTGGACGCCAGTTTTGTTCTTTAATTCAATCATTGTGACTCACATTTTTATGGTCTTTCTTTTTTTCTAAAGTCTACCAAAACATGTTCTACTATTTGAGTGTGATTCTACCTAGATTGCAGTTGTAAACAAGCAACGCTGCACCGCATACAAATGTCAGTATTAAACAAAAAATAAACCGAAAAAATAATAATAAAGAGAAAAAGAGAAAATTAAAAAAAAAGGGGGGGGGGGGGGAAGGGCATTAGTGCTCAGGATATACGTTACCATGTCAGTTGACTTATTATGTGTATGATATGATGATATTATGAACTAGAGCGGGCTTAATGACGACACCACCATAGGCTTTAATTCGATTTCTTTATCACGACTGTCATTAGTGACGGCGTGACTAACTCTCTGTGTCAGTCTACATGCCGTGTCTAAGAGGAAGTAGGTCTACAAAGCGATTAACTAAGAAAAGAGAGAGAGAGAGAGAGAGAGATGGGAGGGGAGGTAGGAGGGGAGGTAAGAGCTGCTAAGTCACTTATTTCTGTCAATCCGTATGACTGTTTTAATTAAATGTGGTTAAAGGGGCGTGGCCTGGTGAGCCTGAAGAGTGAGTAAGTGCGTTCAAATGCCATTGAAATGGCAGAATAATTAAATGCCGCGGCGGGAGAAGGTGTTGAGAGGGGAGAGGAGGTATTTTCACACCGTGCTGTTAGATGGATTCTCAATGGAGGCAAATGTCGTGGGTTGTGAACATAAGGTTGGATCACTAGCAGCACAATCCTGCCACCATTGTGACAATAAATGACAAGTTCATGGGATAACACTGGGGATCATACAGGTGAATCCTAAGGACTAACCCAAATTATAAGCAAGAAGATTATCCAGTGCAAAGAATACAACTAATTCGTGTATCAATACACGAGAAAACAAAATGCATGTATTGACGATTGAACAGAAAAATGCTTATTAGGAATTTTCATCTGTGGAGTCTAACTATAAATAGCTAGTTATTTGGTGTATCCGGTATACACAATATACACAATTTTGATAATATTTTAAATTGTCTACAAACATCTGGACTTTGGTTACTTATAGTTATAATGATTTTTGTTTGATGTAATGCACAAATTGTAAGACAAATTTCCATACGGACAATAAAGATTATTATTATTAATATTATAAACTATATATTTTAAATGGTTTGTGATAAAATTTGTAGTAAGCTACAGTGATTTTTTAATTTAAAAAAAATCTCTCTCTCTCCCCCACTGTTCCTCTCTCTTGCTCATACACACTTTAACAGAAAACCCTTCAATAAATTAGTTTGACAAATTCCTAAAACATTTGTTGAAATCCTAAGAGTTTTTTTCTGAATCCAAAAGTTTCAAAATATCTGCGTTAAATGTAGAAACTCAATCCCTTGGCAGCGCCAAATGAGCATGAAAAAAAAAAGTGAACCGAAGCAGAGATAATTAGAGATCGAAGAATGAAAAAAATATAATTACTAGTTGATTTTCCTTATACCAGATATATGTCAGTAGGCTTCAGTGTACAATTGTATCGAGAAATGAATAGCTATGTATGTATATATTACATGGAAGACAGGTAAGTCTTTCCGCTCTGTCTAGTTTTGGTCATTTCCAGCACAATTTTAAAAAACAATGCTACTGACATAAGTGTCTCTCAACCTTAGGGATCTACCAATATTATGTTTTTACGTCACCTATTTAATTAATCCTTTTTTTTTTCCAAACTCTGATTAGGTTTATACATGGGCGTAACCAGGATTTTTTTTTCGGATGGGAGATCGGGCTGGGTAAAACGAATTTTTTGGTAAATCTATCAAATCTATAGTTAAGAGCGACTCGGCGAAGTAATCACTCTTATAAAAGGTCATCAGTTTCATGTTTGTATGTTTCTTATTTTTAGAACGATTAATTCATCCCGTTTTCGAGATTCTTGTCCAGGTTTCACCCAGAAGGTTCCAGGTTTCACCCAGAAAGTTCCAGGTTTCACCCAGAAGGTTCCAGGTTTCACCCAGAAGGTTCCAAGTTTCACGAAGTTATAAGTGGAATAGAGGTATTGAAAAGAGAGAGAGAGAAAAAAAGTAAGAGGACTATCTGCTCTCCCATGTATTTAAAAACAATTCCTCAAAAAAATCTTTAAAGAAAAAAAAAATGAGAACCATTGATTGAGATTTATATAAACGATAATAATAAAAGATTGATCAAAGTATGTGTGTGTGTGAATAGATGCGTGTGTTTGGCTGGATTAGCCGGAAGATACACAACTATTTGTATAATGAATGCATAGAAAAGTCTACATTCATGATTCATACTGACCTACATTGAGAGCTGAGAATGCAACAATGCTATTAAACAATCGATAGTATAAATACAATAACAAATAAATATTCAAATGATCTATAGTTAATCTAACAGACTATATGTAATTATATCTCTTGTCTGCTATTCAACTTTTATGGAGTAAAGATATTTATGATATAGTTAAAAGCAGGGGAGATAATACAGGAGATGAAACACATTTCTAGTTCGAAACAGTTACAGAGCACATTTTGAAGGAACAGTGTCCTGAAATACCAACGTGACTTTCATTGGATTCACGCTTTGAACGTCAGTTTTGTCCTTCTTAATTATGACATAAAGTTTTTTTGTTTTGTTTTGTTTTGTCTGTTCGCCGTCCGTCTGCTTGTCTCTTGTAAGTGAAAATAAAAAGCTGTATCGAGAATCGGATTTCACCATGAACTACATTAGACTTTACTTAAGATTCATGTGGTACCCTGAACTACATTAGACTTTACTTAAGATTCATGTGGTACCCTGAACGCAAACCATTTTGTTTTTTTTTATAAATTAAATATGCAAACTGTTGTTGTTTTTTAATACATAATTCTTAAAACTGTTTCTGAAACCAGGTTAGAGAAAGACGTCTATAGTTATACTTATGCATAGTGCTGAGAATCGAAACGAAAGGAAGGGAAATAATCCAACAATTACGTCCTCTGTCGCACAGACATTTTCATCCAACCCTCCCACCCCCTTTATTTTTTTCTTAACCCCCACCCGATGTACACAAATTGTCCTAGTCAGCCAATTTGACCTGATAATTATAGAATACAATAGCTTACCAAACATGCATTCAAAAGACAAATGACATATATCGCACGGCCCGCGTGAAGTTAGGGAGGGACGTCGCGTGGTGGAAACTAACAAGACCTAATTACAGGCGCCGACGCCCCAAACAACACACAAAAAAATATGAAAGTGAGTGACGAGATTAGCGCAGTCGAGGGCGCCATTGATCCTTTTCAGGTGTGAGCGCCTCATGAGGCACCCAGCGAGGGCGATGATTATACCGCCTCGGATACCGACGGCAGTCCGCCGACGATTAGCCAGGGGGAGGAAATGATAGTTATTCGCTGTCGCTGTATTTCTTTCTCTCATATTTTTTGTGTCTCTGTCTCTCATCATCTATCAAACAAACCCCACACATTCCCCCTCATCCGCCCTCTTCCCTGTCACCAAATGTGCGAAATAAAGCCTGGGGCGAAACACCGAATAACAGTTCCTCCAAACGGTTGATGTCTAGGTAGAATTAAACACAAAATTACACTTGAGAGGCGGGGAGGTTTAAGGACTTGTTGTGGGTCTCGCACATAAAAAAAAACGGGGGAGGAGGGGGGGGGCTAGGACGATTTTTGATGGAGAATATTGATCCTGTTAGTGTGTGTCTGCTCTACCTGAGAAGGTTATTGAAACAACATACACTGGTGTCATCCAGCAAAGTGTGCAAGATGTCTAAGTAAAAACGCTAAGAGCATTTCTTCAAAGTTAAAATATGCGATATAAAATTATGAATAATCGAACTGGTATTTAGATTCACAATAACAATAGATTGCTGGGCAGAGAAACAAAATATATTTATAAATGTACACTGGTGAAGCAGAAAGGAAGATATGAAAAGCAGGCGGGAAGGTTACATGGGTACGACATTGTATGGATGCTGCCTATAGGTATAATATACAAGTAGAGATTTTCATAAATGGCATGGAAGAAATCATAAATAGATAGCTTCATGGTGTATCCGGAGTACAGAATAAAAGAAAAGATGTTTTTTTTTTAAAAGATATATACTAATGTTTGTTTTGTATTTGCATTGCAGGATCACATTGTCTGAGCTCTTACGTTGAAAGCTCATTTCTCGTTATTTAGTTGGTAACACTGAAGTTACATTTAGTGTCGTTGACTTTGTTTAGTTTAACATTAAAAAACCAAAACTGTTTGAGTATTTTCATGTACTATCTAGACTGGACTTAAGACATACAAAAAAAAAAACTGAACTAGAGAAGTAAAAAAAAAAGTATTTTTCGGATATTGCATTCGCATTTTGGAACATTTGAAATTTGACACTACCCCTCCTACCCGGCTTTCTTTGTTTTCAACTCCCCCCCATCCTTAGAACTCATCCGTCCAATAACTCCAGTCTCCCCCCTCCCCGCCTAAAGAATAATAGTGACACTTTGAAAAAAAAAACAAAAAACAAAAACGAAAAAAAAAAACACCTTCAGGACTACGACTATGCAAAGGACTTATTGTTCAAACTCAAACAATTAATAAATTGATAGATAGATCAATAGAGTTTTTAAAAAAAGATAATGTTCTATTCTACACTTGAATGACTAGATGTGTACAAGTATGCCTATGATATTCTTACACTCTCAATGTGCATGCCTCATAATGGTGCACGGAATCAAGTAAATGCAGTCGTTTGATACAGACTTAAAGTTCACGGCTAGCAGTTTCGACGTAGGACAAGAACTACGTGTTGTAGTAGATGTATCTTGACTGCACATCGCTTCCGTTTCCACGCCATCCCTGCATCTCTCTCTCTCTCTCTCTCCACCTTTATTGTCATTTGTGAGCTCTGCGCGAGTGATATGGTCTCTGCCTCAACACGTCTTGTACCTACGTTACCGGCACCATTGTCAAGTAGCATCCAGTCTACCTGATAACAGAGCATCCAGTCTACCTGATAACAGAGCATCCTGTCTACCTGATAACAGAGCATCCAGTCTACCTGATAACAGAGCATGCAGTCTACCTGATATCAGAGCATCCAGTCTACCTGATAACAGAGCATCCAGTCTACCTGATAACAGAGCATGCAGTCTACCTGATAACAGAGCATGCAGTCTACCTGATAACAGAGCATCCAGTCTACCTGATAACAGAGCATCCAGTCTACCTGATAACAGAGCACCCAGTCTACCTGATAACAGAGCATCCAGTCTACCTGATAACAGAGCATCCTGTCTACCTGATAACAGAGCATCCAGTCTACCTGATAACAGAGCATGCAGTCTACCTGATATCAGAGCATCCAGTCTACCTGATAACAGAGCATCCAGTCTACCTGATAACAGAGCATCCAGTCTACCTGATAACAGAGCATGCAGTCTACCTGATAACAGAGCATCCAGTCTACCTGATAACAGAGCATCCAGTCTACCTGATAACAGAGCACCCAGTCTACCTGATAACAGAGCATCCAGTCTACCTGATAACAGAGCATCCAGTCTACCTGATAACAGAGCATCCAGTCTACCTGATAACAGAGCATGCAGTCTACCTGATAACAGAGCATCCAGTCTACCTGATAACAGAGCATCCAGTCTACCTGATAACAGAGCATCCAGTCTACCTGATAACAGAGCATCCAGTCTACCTGATAACAGAGCATCCAGTCTACCTGATAACAGAGCATCCAGTCTACCTGATAACAGAGCATCCAGTCTACCTGATAACAGAGCATCCAGTCTACCTGATAACAGAGCATCCAGTCTACCTGATAACAGAGCATCCAGTCTACCTGATAACAGAGCATCCAGTCTACCTGATAACAGAGCAATCTGGAATAAGTTGGGGAGAGGGGAGTGAGAGAAATGTATCAATGAACGCAGATAAGGCCGATGAGAGAGAAAGTGTGGGAGAGAGAAAAAGTGTTTGTGTGTGAGAGAGAGACACATAGAAGAAAGAACGGGAAGTGAGAGAGAAAGAAGAGATACAAAAGAGAATCAGAGAGAGAAAGGAAAGAAAGAAAGAAGACGCAAGGGTTAAAAGAGAGAAACAGTGATTGAGAGAGAGAGAGAGAGAGAAAGAGAGGGAGAGAGAGAGAAACAGTGATTAAGAGAGAGAGAAAGAGAGGGGAGAGAGAGAAACAGTGATTGAGAGAGAGAAAGAGAGGGAGAGAGTGAGAGAAACAGTGATTGAGAGAGAGAAAGAAACAGTGATTGAGAGAAAGAGAAAGAGAGAGAGAGGGAGAGAGAGAGAGAAACAGTGATTGAGAGAGAGAGAGAGAAAGAGAGAGAGAAACAGTGATTGAGAGAGAGAAAGAGAGGGGGGAGGGAGAGAGAGAAGCAGTGATTGAGAGAGGGAGAGAGAGAGGGGGGGAGAGAGGGGGGGAGAGAGAGAAACAGTGATTGAGAGAGAGAGAAAGAGAGGGGGAGAGAGAGAGAGAGAGAAACAGTGATTGAGAGAGAGAAAGAGAGGGGGGAGAGAGAGAGAAACAGTGATTGAGAGAGAGAGAAAGAGAGGGGGAGAGAGAGGGAGAGAGAGAGAAAGAGAGGGAGAGAGAGAGAAAGAGAGAAACAGTGATTGAGAGAGAGAGAAAGAGAGGGAGAGAGAAAGAGAGAGAGAAACAGTGATTGAGAGAGAGAAAGAGAGGGGGGGAGAGAGAAAAAGAGAGGGGAAGAGAAAGAGAGAGAGAGAGAAACAGTGATTGAGAGAGAGAGAAAGAGAGGGGGAGAGAGAGAAACAGTGATTGAGAGAGAGAGAAAGAGAGGAAGAGAGAGAGAGAAAGAGAGGAAGAGAGAGAGAAACAGTGATTGAGAGAGAGAAAAGAGAGGGGGAGAGAGAGAAAGAGAGGGAGGGAGAGAGATAGAAACAGTGATTGAGAGAGAGAGAGGGGGGAGAGAGAGAGAGAGAGAAACAGTGATTGAGAGAGAGAGAAAGAGAGGAAGAGAGAGAGAGAGAGAGAAACAGTGATTGAGAGAGAGAAAAAGAGAGGGGGAGAGAGAGAGAAACAGTGATTGAGAGAGAGAGAAAGAGAGGAAGAGAGAGAGAGAGAGAGAAACAGTGATTGAGAGAGAGAAAAAGAGAGGGGGAGAGAGAGAGAAACAGTGATTGAGAGAGAGAGAAAGAGAAGAGAGAGAGAGAGAGAAACAGTGATTGAGAGAGAGAGAAAGAGAGGGGGAGAGAGAGAGAAACAGTGATTGAGAGAGAGAGAAAGAGAGGGGGAGAGAGAGAGAGAGAGCTGCTGAAAATATGAGGCTGAACTAGAAATGAGGATGGGGTGCTGCCTAGTGATGCTCTTTAGAAAGGGGCGCGATGCATTGTTTGCCAGTCTCAAGGTCACTTGGCACCCTCTACTCAAGGCGGTAAGTGCAAAGCACTGAAGTGGTTTCCGGATAATGCGCGTAATTCAGGTCTAATGGGGGTGAGACGAGAAGGGACGGGCTTGCTTAAATAACGATACGCGGAACCCATAACGCACACAGAATGCAACGAGAATTTGATTGCTAAACCCGAATCTATCAAGCATGAAGCATGTCGTTAAAGTCAAATTAGTGATAACAGAATTACATATACCGTACGCTAAGATGGCCTAATGCATACTGGATTTCATTACTAGTGCATTAAAATTCACGAACTACTCTTAGAGTGGGTCAAACATTCTGTAACATAGGCACCACCGGAGGATATTCCAGCTACCCGTCGCCTCAGCGTGGCCCTCCGGTGGAAACGTCCAGGGGTGGAACTGGATAGGCAAAGAACGAGTAGCGAACCAGGCCTTCTAGCAGGTCTCCCTGGGTGAGCTTTTGTTTTTTTTTATGTCACTCGGAACAAGTAACCTGCAACCCTGTCCACAAGTCAGCCACACCGTTCCACAAAAGGTGTCGTCATCAGTGTCCCGTTAGCTGGAGTGGCGACCCTCGCACGGGACAGTGACGGTAACAGTATAGGAATATGAGACAAGCTCCCCGCAGTTAGCACTGTTCTCGACCACTTATAGCGAGTGGACCCAGGAACGGGTACGAGAAAGAGAGGGGGAGAGAGAGAGAAACAGTCCAGTCCCGAAACCCTGGCCCAGTCAATCGATATGGCCGTCTACCGCTGGGAGCCCTCAGACAGGACACGGGAAGAAGAATCCCAATGTCCAGGCCTGGTTGTTAGATAAAAGCCTTTCCAACAACCAATGGGATTCACGGCGCCATCCCCTACTGGACTTCATTGAAGGGTAACATAGGCACCTGATATAATCTCATGAAGATTGCAATTTTATAATTTGTAAGCACTTTTCAGCACCGCAGAATCAATTTTCCTAAGCTTTTCTGTTTTGTGTGTTACAGAGTTGGCAACATTGAGATCCCATTGAACGACTTTGACATTATTTTGTTTCTCGTGAATATCTCCAACACGTGTACTTCTACGTTGATAACGTTGAGCAAAGCAGTGGCGTAACTAGGGATTTGGGGGCCCGGGGGCTTGACCTCTTTAGAGGCCCTACATTTTGGCATTCGACATCATGAAATGAGATAATGTCATAATATTTAATGTAAAACAAATTTCGGAGGCCTGGGAGATTTTTAAAATTTGGACCCCCCCCCCTCCCCTAACCCTAGCTAAGCCACTGGCGAAACTAAATGAGGATGAAAAAAGGCTCACTTCTTATTACACATCAAATAATCTCTACAACTGATACGTTGAAATCATTACGATAAAAAGACATAAAAACGATATTAATTCTGTAAGAAACGGAGGTGGTAAATAGGCGTTCTGTCCCAATAAATATATACACATATTGACACATTGAAAGTGTGAGCTAATCAGAATGTATACTCTAGATCAGAGGTGGGCAACCTTTTTTTTATCGAGGGCCACATTAAAAAAAAAAATTGGGAAATGGCGGGCCGCAAATGTATATTATATATATATATTTGTTTAGTTTCCACAAAAAAGATCCTTGCTCTCTGAATGAGACAGTAATATATGTTCCGGAAGTTAAATGTCGAGACGAGCGAAACCTGCCCTTGTGGATCATCACCAGAGAATGCTGACCATGCCCTTCAATGTAGTACAATAAATCAAGAGACCCGAAGAAGACTCTGGCCCCAAGATCATCCAAAGACTGCCTGACCCACTGCACGGTTCAACTCAGATATAGGATTACTGATCTGAGCCCTACAACACGTAAAGTGAAAACGAAGAAGAACAGATGTATGTGTAATTAAATAGTGTGAACAGCAGCAAGGTTTTTTTAAGTGTGGAAATACACTTTTCTGGCACTCCTAAGACTTCCGTGCAAGTACTGGCTTAAACTTTGCTTTTATAAATTGCACAATTAAGAAATCTTAATAAGTGTTGTACTTTTAATAATTTCACTAGAAATAGTTTCACCTTTCAGCAAAGGAAAATGACAACAAATTTTTTTTATTTTTCTTGCTTGTAGCAATGGGAAAGCCTTGTTTGAAAAGATTTAACATTCATTTGCATTTATCTGCAAGCAGCCAATTGCAATAGAAATGATTAAAAAACATGAAATCTGTCTTCCATTCTTCCTAAGAAATATTGGTAACAAAGTCACAGTCAATGTCCTTCAAGTTAAATAACAAATTCTTCCTTGATAATAATATTCTTCTCATTTGCCTTGCCCAGGCTAAGCAAGCGGATACATGGGATTATTTTGTTCATGAAACGGAACTACCAGTGGCTAACAACCCTAGCTCTTTGGGTACCGATTGTAATGGTATATTACACATAATTAGGATGAAAATTTAAGCAAACTTTCTTGTTGAGAGTTTATGGTTGGAAAATTTTTTATTTAAAAGAAAAAAACACTTGTTCCTAGCCTACCCAACACTCAGAGATTTTGTCTTCAATAGAGTGTATTGATGTATAGGCAATACGCATAATCTTTGTTTACTTGAAACTTTTTATAATGAGACAGTTTCAATAACTTATATAGAAATTATTTGTAATATTTGCATTTTATATGCATATACTGTGGGCACACCTGATTTCTGGAGGTGTTGGCGGGCCGCATAAAACCCTCCGGCGGGCCGCATGTGGCCCGCGGGTCGTAATTTGCCCACCCCTGCTCTAGATCCAATAATATCAAACACACAGCAGTAAAACTATTTGAATCTTATTTGGTCATTTTTCTTTGGTATCGTTTTTTGTTTGTTTACATTAAAGGCTATGTGTATTGGAGATGTTCATCTATAGCTAACATTTTGGTGCAGCACAGAATATAGGCCTTTTCCCCCCTACAATTTCTATTATTAGCTTGCAAAATCTGGATGGGTTCAGGACATTGGGTGGAACCTGGACTACGATTTCGAAAAGGGCTCTAAAGATTTTGCTACAAATTTGACAATTAATGCATATGTTATGGGGGGAAAAAATTACCAGCTTATTGTCCACGCATTGAAAACTCTGGTTTGACCTTTTTTTTTTTCTTTTTTTCTCAAAATATAATCATCTCAAATTTAAAATAGGTTACTTTAAAAGCGTTCCGTTGGTATTCCCACACTCCAATGTATCTTTGTTGTGAAGAAATCAATAGACAACCTGCACCCATTAAACCACTGTTACATAAGATATGAACGAAGTGGTCGTCTCCTGTCAATTAGAACTAAAACAGAAAGATTTAAAAACTCCTTCATCCCACTGTCGGTCAGAGTGTTACAAGATCATCTGTCGTCATCGAGAAGTACATAGAAGTCAAATTCATAAAGCGCTGGTTGTGAGTGTGTATGTGTTTCGTGTGTGAATGTTCTTCGTATTTTTTATTGATATTGTACAGTAGTTACGTCGAGGTTGTCAATTGTAGTCAAACTGAATTTCTATTTGATTGGATCAATACATATTATCTTAGCTTATCTTATTTTCTTATGTTTTTTTTTATTTATTATTACAACCCACATATCACCTTACAGCTTTTCTTCTTTTTCTATGTTACTGTTTGTTGCTTAAATTATTTCAACATGATCTTAAAAATGAAACTGTAAACAAAGAGCGTATTAAAATACATCGCGAAAAATGGCCAATTCCTTGTAAATACTAGTTTCATCATAGCAAGAATAGGTCAAAGCAAAAGCTTAAATTTTTCCGAAACAAAGCAAGAAAACAATTCAAAAGTTGTATCCTCTTTAAGGAATAAAATGAAATAAAGTGGGGATTGCGCACCATCTGTTTTCTCTGTTTGATTTGAGCCAAACATAAATTAGGGCAAGGAGAGAGAGAGTGAATCTCATCTGTGCGAATGTTTAGAAATAAAACACTTTACAAACAAAATGTCTAATTCATACCGGTATAGAAATAAAAACGAACTTTTTCAGGCGGAAATATTCAATGAGGAAATGTAAAATAATACATCTTTTTACCTCCCCTGCATTTCCCCCTACACATTACCCTGCCCGACTCCACCCTTTGGTTTTGTTAAAAAAAATGAGACAATATATAAAAGTATGGAAAAAGTGGAAACAACAGCAGGTAATACGTATGTGTCTGCGTAAAATGAAATTTAAGCAACACAACACAAAATTCTAGCTAATTAGATGAACAACATATTTGCCACGTCGGTTCACCTATTAAAAGGTAAATAATCAAATGTAATCATTTTGAAGGCCACGGTTGTTGTTTTTTTTGTGTGTTTGTTTCTTTTATTTGTTTTCCTCCCTCCCGCTCTCTTCCCTTTCACGAGTTTACCCTGGAACTTGTTCATAGGTTTCAACTTTGACCCCATATTTATTTGTTGTTTTGGCTAGAAGAAAGAACTACAAGAGGGAGTAGAAAGTGGGGCTGTAAGACAAACAAAATGCAACAGTTTGGGGAACTGAAAGAAAGAAAGAAAGATCTCGATCTAGTCTTTTAGCACACATTTATCTTTATGCTTAGACAAATGTTAAAGTATCAAATGTATCAATTATAACCTGTACTTGTTTAAAACTGTATTCACTTTGTCAATTAAAAGATTGAAATTCGAATCTGTTTTAGCCGTTAAGTACATGTAACATACTAATGTCAGTTGCAATTCTTGCAATAGTTCCCATTTCAGACCTTGCGATCTATAGGATGTCAAGATCAACCGTTTTTATGACCCCATATTTATTTGTTGTTTTGGCTATCTTTTGCCTTTGATAGAATCTCTTTCAGTGACAGGGCTGTCCATTAATTTATGTATTTTTCTCATCGCTTTGTCTGTCTTTTTCCTACGTTCAGTCAAATCGTATCTTTTATCAGTTTGATGGGATTCTTTTGGTCTATTTAAGTTTTTGATTTAAGATATAGGATGTATATTGGCAGGAATCATGGCCTCCTTCTATTTGTATGAACAGCGGATGTTTTGACTGGGATGACGTCATTTTCAAGCTAAGTGAAATCCGCACAATTCGAGGGTAACATCTTGAAATAAAACATCAATGTGTGCTAATGTAGACATTTGAAAAAAGAAAGCTCGTTGTCATCGACAGTGTGGAAGGGACTGCTCTTGACAATCTACTCTCGTCGACTCAGATTATGACAAGTCAGAAGCTCGTCTTGTTGACATCACAATAAAAAACGTCTGTCCCGCTGATGACATTAACACTGCGTAACTTCCGGCACTGCCGTCAATTTGTACATGCCTGAAATATTTCAAAGAGACATTAGTGTAGCGAGTGTTGTAAAGCCAGTGGCCTAGTTTCTGAACGGCTCCCATATTATTTTTTTTAGAAAGATCTAGTTAAGTGACTATGTTACAACACTGGCTATACAATATTAGAGATTTTATCCATGGCGGAAAATCTGTTGGAGATTCATACATGGCGGAAAAACTATAAATAGCTAGCTTTTTTTTGGTGTATCCGGTGTACAGAATAAAGGAAGTGTTGATAAGTTATGCTTTTTGTTATGACAATGCTAATATTGGTGCAGCACAAAAAAAAAAAGACGTTTTTAAGCTCGTTGTATCACAATCTAAGTTCAAGAGAATTTCTTTCTAAGACTTACAACTTATTTCAAAGCAAATGGGCAACTAACTCGGCGGGAATAAAGTAGATTTAATAGAAAGATCAACTGCCACACTTTGAGAGATTGATCAAATTAAAGCTCCATTCTTTTTTTTAACTAGTTGGCAACAGTGAAGCATCCCTGAAATTTAGTTGATCGTGACAATCTCCCCTAACTAGTGTTTGGAGTATCTGATGTACAGAATAGAGGCAGTGTTGATAAGCTATGTTTTTCATAAGTTACATGATACTTTTGGAGTACGTTCTAGCAATGCAGACACATTTCTAAGTTCTTCCATTTGTAGCTCTTTTTTTTTTTTTTGTTGGCAGCATTGAAATTTCATTTAGAGTCCTTGACATTGCTTAATTTATCGTAACAATACCCACTTAAAACTAATATCTAACTACTAGATCTAGACTTTAAGTGCACATTTATGCAAACTAGTATCCCTAACCACTAATATTTTAAAACTAGATTAAAAGATCTAGATCTTCAATTTCAGTGAGATGAAAGAGTCCTCAATGATACGTCATTAAATTTGTTTTGACGTTGCAAATATAAAAATTAAAAGTCGAAAAGGAACTTGCAAATCTAAGAATTATAGTCGACTATTACAGGTTCTGACATGTAAAGCTTATTTTATGAATTCTCAGATGAATATAGGCTAGGTCTTGTTTTCTAGAGAATGTTCAACATTGCTCCCAGAGCTGTCAAGATTATAGAGATAGAAGTCCTGATGGTGGTAAGAAGAATCCAACGAAACCCCATGACGCAGTTGATGAACCCTTTCAAATTGAAAGTCATCGACAGGGTCAAAACCCAACAGACGTTTGTCCAGCTGCCGAGACTAGAGAGAGAAGTCTTGACGGTGGTCAAAACCCCTAACTTTAGGTCAGCGGGTGTTGTATAATTGAGTAATTATTTATTGATACTTTCATAATATAGACATCTAGAACTAGATCTAGACTTCTGATTTAGAACTCTTATGACACTCTAGATCTAGTCTAGATCTACTTCTCTATATAGAATCTAGATATAACCTATATTAAATCTACATAGAAATATAAGCAATTTATGCAAATCTTAGATAATGTATCAATAAACTTAAATCAATTTTAAATTTAATAAACAACTCAGTCATCGGTAGACTACGGCTGACTACGCCATGTTTTTTTTTTGTTGTTGTTTTTTAGCTTTGATGAATGTTCGATTAAAAACAGTAACATTTCCCCCTCCCCCTCTCTCGAGTATTTAGCTAAAGGTCTGAAGAAACAGCTTGGGGTTATCGGGCTGAAGAATGATTAGCTTCTTCCTTCCACATTTCTCGTCCGCCCCTTTTTGTTTCCTCTAAACTAGACCTGTGAGGTGAAACTGCTTAGATGTATTGTCTCCTTAATGACAGTTATCTCTCCTTAGAACATCGCTACCTTAGCATTCAACTTTAGTGCAAAGGGTGTTAAAGCCTTCATAATAACCATCTGAATCAAACGGAATCCATCATTAAGAAATCAGAAGTGTGGAGATGCTAAGTTACAGAGCTGGCAGCCAGGGCCGCGCGGAACTAAAGATCGAAGTCTTCGTTGAAGGAGGTGCGGGGCGTAACTCTCGTAAGCTACGATGTGTGTGTGTGTATGTGTGTGTGGGGGGGGGGACTTCCCATTCACAGTCAATAAACGCCAGTCTCACTCAGCATGACGTCACAGGTTAGAGCCAAAATTGAATTACAGATGCCTCGCTATCTAATTATGACATCTCAGACCCAGACCTGTACGTAGCGACAGGTAGATCAAGGTGATACACAGGTGTTTGGGAGGCAAACAATTAGCAGGCACGGTAAATAAATCGTATCGAATGACAGTTACAGATTTAGAACAACTAATGACATTTCTTTAGAAGGGGGGGAATAGAAAAAGTGATTCTAACAATTAAACGTATGAAGCTATAATTAGATCACGGAGCCTTCAGGTACGCTTGTTCAGATCACTAGGTCATGCAAGTGAGGATATATGTTTGTGAGTACAGAGGCACCATCATGCAAGTGAGGATATATGTTTGTGACTACAGAGGCACCATCATGCAAATCATTATATATGTTTGTGACTACAGAGGCACCATCTCATGCAAGTGAGGATATATGTTTGTGACTACAGAGGCACCATCATGCAAGTGAGGATATATGTGTGTGACTACAGAGGCACCATCATGCAAGTGAGAATATATGTGTGTGACTACAGATGCACCATCATGCAAATCAGGATATTTGTTTCTGATTACAGAGGCATCATACTATCAGGTGAAAAAAAATAGAGAGAAGGGGTGGTTAAGAGGGTTCGATTCTTAGTGGGGGCGCGGGGAATTTTACTGCAGACTTTAGTTCCGGAGAGAAGTCCTTGAGTCCATCAAGACTAAAACGAGTACAAGACTTCAGCAGAAGAAAGTACCGGCGTCTTGACGTTGTGATGGCAGTATAACACTCTAATATAATAAGGGTGATTGCAGTGTTTCACAAGACTAAGCAAACCCCTTACGACCTCCATATTTGTCCACATCTGATGCACACAAAGCCGTGTTCATTAATAGTGGGCCTAGAAAGAGTAAAGTGAACATTATTCAGTATGGAGCGCTAAATCACGAATGGGTTTTCACTTTTTTTAAAACTTATAATTAAGTCAAATAAAATAAAGAAAATAAATGTCGAGTACAACTAGAGAGAGGCTTTCTAATCGGGTGGTTTTCGAAGGGAGCAGGAATGCAATATACAAGGAAATATAATTTGATATTTAGTAACAAGAGAGTGATCACTGGTTTAAAGTATAGTAGTAGGGTTAGACAAAAGACCAATAACTGACCATCTCATTTTGCTTCTGCATAGTACCATTTGGGTTGGTTGGGGGCGGGGGAGGAAGGTGATGAGCGGTGTGGTGGTGTGTGGTTTTATTTCATCCCCGCAGTGAGCACGATTCCATATGACACCGAAGACCATAGAAGACAAGAACAATGCTTAATCAACTGGAGGGCACCGTGTAAGGATGTCTTGCAGAAGATTAGTGTTGACTGTGACAATACTAAGAAGATGGCGTCAAAAAACTTTGTAGAGTGCTAATTGACCTATGGGGCTATTAGAAGCGTAACGGACTAATATGCCGACTATTACATTGTTATTCTTTTCTAATTATACTTTGATTAAAAAACAAAACTGGGAATCTTCGGACAGAGCAAGCTCGTCACTGAATTTCGATCATTTGAATTCTTTATCTCTTATCAGTTCAGTTCTTTCCCCAATCTGCATTCCCTCCAGTTTTCACAAAGTTTAGAAAAGGGGACACTTTTTTTACTGCCTGCATATGTCTCAGTAACCTACGACTACTAAAAAAAAAACATTGTTTTTACTGGCACGCAAATGTCACCCTCTACCCCTCTCTTGTGATCCCACAATCCCTCTTACAATAACTCTGTATACTAGCAGAAATAATAATAGCTCATGCCGTAATGTTGGAAAGATAAAAAGCTGAAACGCACAAACAACGAAGACGTGAATTGGCATTTGTTTACATTACAAGTAGAAGATAGCGCTCAGTCGCCTAGCAACCCTCACAAACAAGCGACGTAAACAACGGGCCGGGGCCCCCCGACAAGGCTAAAGTAAACAAACGCTTGTTTATGAAAAGCGTGGCACGGCCGTTTGGAACAACAACCCCCCCCCCAATCTCCTCCCTCCCCCATCTTCCTGTCTGATACCGACCTCAACACGCACCGTCCGGCACTCAGCAGCACGAGGTTACTTTAATAACCAACTCGTAGCGAGTTCGTTGGTGCCACAAAGGTTGAAGACAATAGCTGCCGAGGATGGGGTAGAGGCGAACTTCATCACCGAGGGAGGCAAAAGGAAATAGACAAAGACGAAAATGCAGTGCTGTCCAGCCTCCCCCCCCCCCAATAGAAAAGTGTTGACAGCAAAGATGGAGTACGTGGGGTAACTGTTGTGTCACTACAAGGGTGAATTTAAACAAAACATAACTATCATAAAGGAACATTAGTCAACACCTACAATATACAACCTTGGTGTGATTATAAACAACATTTTTGCTTAATCTAATCTTCGCTTTGTTTTGCCAACTTAAAAGATGCACAGCTAGGCGCCAGACAAGAGACATTAAATCGTGAACATAAATAAACACTATTTGGGGAAGGGTGTGGGTGGAGCACGTGAAAGTATGTAAATAAATGCAGACTTTAAACAACTTACTGGGTACAAGGAGTGAGAGGCCATTGAATCAACATATAAAATCAACCACACCATCCACATGGATATGCATGTACAAAAAATAATCCTTTTTTGAATCGCTGGTCTTCATCTTTCAACGTTTCGAGCACTGTGATGTGAGTTTATTTCTAATGGCTTCTTTACAACCGAGGCATCAATATATCAATAACGCAATCATTCTCGAGATAGGTTCTCAACGATTGAGAATCTTCCTAAATCATATTCTTGGTAACTGAATAAAGGAACGCCGCCACTGACAGTGGCCACTGGTTCAAGCGTAGTTTTAACTATTAGTTCCCATACATTTTTTGTTTCAATTTATTACACACGCACACATACGCACAAGAAGCATGCAGTGAAAAGTGTGACTACAAACGTCCTCACACATACACACACACACACACACCAATACCGCAGCCAAAAAGACAGCAACTAAACAACAAATTGCCAGTAAACAAATGGCAAACAAACCAAGAGAAATTGACAAGTCCTAAAATAACTTGGATATTAATGGCATCTTGGTCAGGCCTATAAGATGCGCGCCTACAATAGGGGAGAGGGGTTGGGGAAGGGGATCAACGTTTGGGCCTGTTTTTGTTTTCCTTCTCTCGATAACACAGGGGAGGGGGGGGGCGCAACGTGCTTGAAAGTGTGGGAGAGAGAGGAGAGAAAGAAGAGAGAAGGGAGAGAGAGAGAGTAAATAAGAAGGTAGTGTGAAAGAGGTGAGAAGAGTGAGTGAAATTATGTGAAGAGAAAGAGTTTGGACGAGTATCATCCTCAGTGAGTAAATGGTCAGACAATACCCAGGGCTTAGTAGTCGGGAAGACAACGGAGTAAAGTGAAGGGTGAGACAGAGTTGTACCAATGTGGTCATCATAATATTAGTGGGTTGACAGTTGTTACTTCTTAGCTAACCAATGACCGTGTCAGGTGATTATCAGCTTTAGAATTTAGGACAATTCATACTTTCTATATAACCAATTAATAGGAACTTTACATTTTAAACATAATTATCATTCTCGTGCCTTTAGCGGTTTTTTACAATTCGAATTGAATGGCCAATGAATGTGGTCCAATGAGTGTATGCGTTATATCTTACCTTGGCACATGAAGGGGCACAAGTTAGTTGAAGAACGAGCACGGGGACATTGAACACGGTAAACAAAATGGTATCTTAGCCTTATATAAAAAAAAAAAATTCAACAGGAGTTTAAATTACTAGCTAATACGACGCCCAGATCGACTGACAAGTTTTTAGAACTAGACGAATGGACCAAATAATACGTCGGATTTTCTTTTCATGCGTGAATGTAACTGCCTGTTTTCGTTAGCCATGGACAGACCTGCTGATATTTTGATGTAACCTAATTAAGCGTTTTGATATTAGATGAATGATTATAATTTCAACATTTTCGAAGAACTTATTGGCCTTTAGCCAGACATATTTGAGGAGGTTAAGTCATGTCTGGGAACTAAGCAGTTACAATTAAGTCAAGTAAACCAAATTTGTCAATGACTGGTAGAGTTACTGGAAGTGTAATCTTACTTTAGAGGTCTCTAATTTGTCCTCTTCTTTGATATCATAGCTTTATAAACCAAGAGGCTATGTGAGGAAACATTTTGAATTTCCTGCATGTTATCAAGATCAGTAGCAAAACATGTACATAAAATTGGGAAAAAGAAGATTAAACAGTAGAGAATTCAGAGAAAATAATATTTTTTTAGATTCTTTATTGCGAGGTGCGTTAACTTTCTAGAGGCAAAAGTCTCAAAAGATTTTGGAAGCTGAAACATATCGCATATGAGTGTCTAGCCCGAGGAAAGAGCTCTCCTGTGGGATGAAAATTAAATGTTTAATTGAGCATTTTTAGTTGAGGATACTAGACATCTCAATGACCTAGATCTAAAACTACATGGCAAAGAGCAAGGACAGATGGATTTCCAGCTTTGTGAATGATTTCAGTGACTCAAAATGAAGTTCAGCTGTTCATCTTCATTTTTTAAAAAAATATTTGAGTTGATTTCCACATTTAACAGTACAAAGTAAAGGAGATCATTCAATTCTACAGAAGACATTCAAGATTCGTTTTAATGATTGGGATGAGGAAAACAGCATGATTTCATTTTATGAATTAAATTTTTATTTACTGAAAGAAAATATTCTGAAGATTCTTTTCACATTGAACTTATTCATTTGAAAACAAATTTAATACTGAAATTGAACTTTGATGAACTTTCCTCAATACCAAATGGCAAATGCATATGAAATGATTACTTTTTGTCGATCATTGTCATGTAAACATTTTCCAGAACTAAGAAAATGTACCTGTCGGAGACTAATGCGAGCAAGCATTTACATCCACGAAAATAATTTAAAACAAACTGAGGTCACGAAATTAAGTTTTAATATTACATATTTGGTAAAAGCAAAACAGTGTTCAACGTCTAGCGAAAGCTAGTTATATATATATTTTGCCTGTATGTGATTTTTTTTTTAATTTAAAACATCTAACAATGTTCATAAATTATTATTAGTTGATAGGTCATTGTCATGTACGCTTTGTCTATATTTAGCTCAAGGCTTGTCGGCAAGATTTCAGCTGGCTCGGGGAATCCCAAGCATGCAGCAACCTTCTGTTTTGGAATAAATGTGATTGGTTAGAAATATTAATTATTGTACGATAATCTGTATTTTATTGGTCAATTGATTAACCAAGCGACAAGAAGAGATTAGTCACATGGTAACGCCCAAAGGTCTAAAAAGATTCTAGATATTACCGCCAGTCTCGTGTTAGAACTCAAAGAAAGATGACATGATCATATTATTGTGTAGATCATTTAATTTAGTAGAAATGTAATTATTGTGAATAGCTTTTCCAAAGTTTGAATTAAAGTATTTGTATTTGACGAAGTGAAGTTTCTTCATTGATTATAATAATAATATACTTAGATCGTCTTATCAACTAGTAACTTCTAGATGATCATCTTATCAACTGGCAACTTCTAGATGATCCTCTTATCAACTGGCAACTTCTAGATGATCATCTTATCAACGAGCAACTTCTAAATGATCATCCTATCAACTGACGATTTCTAGATCCTCGGCAACCACGATCATTGATTGTGCTGTTTAGATCAAGATAATCTTCAACGTGACATCTAGCACATTGATAGATCGTGAGTCATATAGAAATAATAAATTAAAATTGTAAATGCAAATTAAAAATGTTAACAAAGACAGTCTTACTAAGTTAAGTTTATCTTGTTTTTGTTTAGTAAAAATGACCATACTTTAAAGGACCGAAATTTCCACAATTTTAAATGGGGCTTCTGAATTAGAAGGGGAAAATGTCATCTCTAGATGTGTGGATATATATATATATAAGAGGGATACTATTATTCACTAAGATTCACATCATAAGTTTGGTTATCGAAACCAGCAACTTGATTTGATATGGAATCACTTTTTTTATTTGCCTCATAAAAATGTAACAAGAAATGCGAAAATATTTAAGTAATGACAAACAAGCAAAATATAAATATGCTTTAAAAAAAAACTACCTTATCTAAGGGGAAGAACACCACATCTATAGCTATCTCAATAATATAGAAGTTACTTTCCCTTTTCGATATCGAACAAAATAATTAATTACAAATCATTAACGGACTAATTGGTTAACTGACTCATATTTATATTTTATTAATAACAATAAATAATTTATAAAATATTCAAATTGATCCGCGAATGGGTATAGGAGAAATAAAGTACAATTATTTTAGGGGACAAAACCTCAAATATTTAGCCATTTCTATGAATACTGAAGAATTAATTTCACTTGTCGGTATCAAATAAAATAATTAATGACCAGTAATTAATTAGTTCATTTTATTATTGATTCGTGTATTGTCTTAGTCGATGAATAATTGTACAAAGTTTCAACTTGATCCGAGAATGGGTATGGAAGAAATAACGCGTTGAAAATTTTTTACAGAGTGAGTTGAGATAAGCTTTATAAAAAAAAAACAAGAAAAATATATAAATGCCTTTAAAAAAAAAAAAGCTTATCTAAAGGGGAAGAAGTCCGTCCTTAAAAATATATACAAATAATGTACAAGTTATTTCCCTTATTCAATATCAAGCAAAATAATTAATTAGCAATAATTAATTGACTAATTGAGTATTTTTGTTTATTGATTCGTGTTTTGTTAAGTACAATAAATAATTAATAAAGTATCAACTTGACCGGAGAATGCGAGAGGGAGAAATTGCGTTAACAATTATTTAAGGGGACTAAACCTAACAAATTTAGCCATATACGTGAATACTGAAGTGTTAGTTTCCCTATTAAATAGAATCATTAATTACCAGTAATAAATTGTCTAATTGGTTACTTTCTTTAAAATTGATTCATGTCTATGTCAATGCATATTTGTGCCAAGTTTCAACTTGATCAGAGAATGGGTGTAGAAGAAATAACGTGTACACACTTTTTAACAGACAGACAGACAGAGGGAGTTGATAGAAGCTTTGCAAAAAATGTCCTCTTGAATTCAGCCATCCTGAGCGACCAGTGAAGTTTACGGCCTTTTCTTCGTTTCTTATGCTGCTCTCTAAAAGAATTTATTTGCGAGTTCTTGTCGATCTTGTCAGTTCTATCAACTGATGGACCAAAGAAATGTGTGTGTGTGTGTGATTCGTAGGCGGCACAAATACAAGGACCAAGTCAAAATAAACAATAGCAGTCAAATACAATAATGTTCTATAAACAATAGCAGTCAATTAATAAATGTGCTATCAACTCACATGAAATGCACTCGCAAGCCTTTCACTGTAACGAATATCTGTGTGGACTGGTGATCAACGTTTTGTAAAGATGGTTTCAATACTTACATTGTAACTTATATAAAGTTTTACCCCGTTTGTAGTTGCTGGGGTAGAGGAGTAGAATACTTGAAGAGTTGCAGGGCACATGACGCAAAATGTGCCGATGTGTCGAATACTTATACTTTGATTACTGTGCTTAGAAATGTTCCCAAGTGGTTAGGATAATTTAAAAAATGTTCATGAACACTTCACACGGGAGTTGATATTTTTAATTGAGATCAATATACTGGACTAAGTCTGATGATAAAAGATGCCCACTAATTCGTGGACCTCATTCACCAAATCGAACGGGCACGTGATAACCATTGATAAAACAACGGGGGAAAACGGTCACGTGATAACCATTGTTGATTCGAATTACGTCGTAAGTTGTATATAAGGGATAGGGAAGCACGTGGCTTTATGTTGTTTTTTTCGATTGGTGATTGAGGTCCATTCAATTCCTGAAGTAACTGTAAAAAAATGTGCCAGCAAATATAATTATTAATAATAATAATAAAAATCTTCATTATCCAAAAGGAAACGTGTCTTACAATTTGTGCATTACACCAAACAAAACATTATAACTAATAGAAAACCAAAATATACATTCACGTGTGTTGCTAATACAAGAAACACACACACACATACACACACACATCTTGATCATCGTTCGATGTATTCCGTTCACTATTTAAAAATAAGACTTGGCCCATTATGAACTAGAAAATGTGTTGTGCTATATTGCTTCATACCGTGCCAAATATGTACACGTATTTCTAATGTACACAACATAATGATGAATTCATCACACTCTAGTCACTATGTAATGATTTTCACTACAACAATAAACCGCCTTAACATGTTGGGTGGGGTCAGTGACGTCCTAAAAAAAAAGTTTTAACCCCCCCCCCAGTGAATCGGGATTCGAATTGATAAGCCCTCTTCTTAGAAGCCAAGCGCTGTAACACCTAGTAATTTGTCCAGTAAAACTCTGGAACTGAGTTGCCCCTGCCACCTTCTCCAAAAACTACTATAGCACGAAATCTTTTTGAAATTGAATTTAAGAATTTTATAAACAAACTGAAATGTCTGGAACCGTGTTTCGAATGCATATATAAATCAATTAATAGTAATTTATAAAAGAATGCCAGGGGTACTTTAACACCTTGGCTTGTTGATACGTGTCAGAGGGTTATCGGTGATGAAGGAGACTTGATATTATTCTGATAGCTTCGATTTAAGGGGCTGGAAGTCATTAAATGATATAAATAAACATAAGCCATAACTTCGTCCATGACCTCTAAAAACCCACTTTTGCATTTAGTGTTTTAAATTAGTGTAAAGGTTGCTTGTAAAATTTAAAGGTTTTGAGATTCATTGTATTTCAAACTTAAATTTGAACAAATATAGATACTATATGCTTTGAATTTAAAAACAAAATTTTGCTAATTCGTTGACCACTCGCTAGTTGTGTAATTATTTGAACTGTTTAAAAAAAATCAAAGTTGAACAATCCTCATTCCCTGCTTTCTTACGGGAGGGTTGAGCTAGGGTCTAATGATCTTCAATTCTAAAACTTATTGAAACTTCATTATTAGAAAGTCATTCTCTACAGGCAACTCGCGTATGGCTCAAGAAAAACTGTCGCCCCATCTCCATTACGTGGATGTAATAAAACGGGACCTCAAAACATTGATGCTGGCCAGTGAGAAGACATAGCCCTAGACCGCACTAGAAGGAGAGAGACAGTGACCAAGAAAGCTATGGACAGTGAAAAAACATTGCCTCAGCTCTGGAAGAAAAGCGTGCCATACGAAAAAGGGCCAACTCCTCTACCACCAAAGCGAAAGCCACCTTAACCTGTGATATTTGTGGACGGGAGTGTCTCTCCTAAATTGGAATTGGGCTCCACAGTCACATGAAAAAGTGTTCGAGATGAACCATAGTCGTTCTACGACTGAAGGAGGCCAACAACATTAAAAAGACACACACAAATAATAATAACCATGTAAACAAAGCAATGGTTCTGACATTTCGAGAAATTTACGAACGATAAACAGGAAGTAGTCATAGGTCATAGTCAATAACAAAGTTTTCTACCTTTCACCTTTTTATAACCTACAACATTTTGTTATAGCCCACAACTTTTAGCTAATCTTTTTATCCCAGTACTATCACATCAAACAAACAAACTGACAGTGACTTATCTTTAAGACAGGTACTAACAAACATAAACCGCATCGTTACCTGTCATAAACAAACTAGCTAGGTCACTGGTTCTCAACATATTTTTTTTACTTCGGATCACAGTGACTATCTCTTTGTAATGTATAGAGCCCACAGTGACTATCTCTTTATAATGTATAGAGCCCACAGTGACTATCTCTTTATAATGTATAGAGCCCACAGTGACTATCTCTTTATAATGTATAGAGCCTTATAGGCAATCAATGGAATCTATATGTCCATGCTTCAAAAGTTGTCAAGTAACCAACTGAAACCAAAAAGTTCTACAGTGGTAAATGAACAGAGCTAGTAATTAAGTCCTCACCTAATAGTCGATTTCGTTCGGATTTTGTGTTTATGTGTGTCGGTATTTGAATACACAGAATAATACTGTTCGTTTATATTGTGATACCTCGGTATTCGGACGTCTCTAAACTCAAGCTAATTCGGTTTGACGAAACTATTTGAGTAAAAAATGAATACGAGAATCACACGAGATGAAATCATGGCATCAGTTCGAACGGTCTGCATTGTACTTTATCTTTGATTTGTGTTCATATATTAATGTTAAAAGAATGTTTTACGTTTGTTATAACACATGACTGATATAAAAAAAAAGCAACAATATAAAAATAAACGATTTTTCCACATTACACATACACTTGTATAGTAACAAACAATCTTTCAAACGTTTTTTTTTTTAATTTGGGCAGCAAAAATAAAATTCAACAAGACATTTTTTTTTAAAAGTAAATGAAATAAAGTTTCAATATGTGTGAAGAAAAAAAATCATTATTCTTATAGGAACTTGGAAGTACGGCTATGATTCTTTCAACTAAACTATAATGGTGAAAATCCTGTGATAATTCCGATGATGCCTTTGTGTGAGAGAGAGAGAGAGGGGGGGGGGGGGAGAATAAAATATATTATATTCGAGGTTTTAAAAAAGGCTTCGATTAACGTGGTTGAGCGTTATTTTCCTATGGGAATTCCCACTTTAGCTATCATCATGACCCAAGGATAAAATGCATCATGGGCATTTGTACCTCAAGCGGTTATTGCTGTTCACGCCTGTTTGCTCTGATCAACTTATAGTAAGAAAATGACAAAACAGATATCTGAACAAATTCTTTATAAGTATATGATTTTTTTTTTGTAAATTTTGATAATTAAAAAAATATATACCGGGTACGAATTGGAATTAAAAATTAGGCCCCACATAGGCATAAAATAAGGTGTAATACTATACATGTTCAATAATAGCTGACCACAGCAGTTCAATCGATTGAAACAAAAAAAAAAAGTTAGTGATAGAGAATCGCGAGAGCAGTTAATTTTGCGCCTGACACGACCCATGGTTCCAAGTACATTTTAGCCGGCATGTAAATAATTCATAGCATTCTTTGATGACGTAATATCTTCGAGGACAACAACTAGCCTAAATAACAACATATCCCAACCCTTTGTCCAGTATACCAGACTATGCCACAATTCCCACCTTCCTTTTCTATCTATTGTAACAAAAGCTCTAAGATATGTACTGTGATTAAGGTAAATCGATCAATGCAATTCTAAAAAAAAATAATTTTTAAATAAGTCATTTCCTCGCAAATAAAATGTATTATTTTTAGATGGAACAAAATAAAATGCCATGTTATAAAAACCATATTCGACCTTTCTTATTTTTCCCTTTCTGCTTCGATTGAAAGAAAGGGGAGTTGGGAAGGGAGGGAGGGGCTTGTTTGTTTTAGCTGTGCGTATTTACTAAAGGGAAGTGGCGTGTGTGTGTGTGTGTGTGTGTATGTGTGCTTTCGAGTGTGTGTGTGTGCTGCCTCATCCCTCCCCATTGGTCGAATCTAAGCGCGGATTGGTTGTTGTTATTTACCTAGCCCTGGATAGTCAGCGCTACGAAATATATTTAGAAAAAAAAAAAGGGTGCGTGTGTGTCTAAGACGAAAGGGGGTGGTGGAACGAGAGGGCAGAAGAAAGAGAGAAAGTAGTGCGGGCCAGTGTTAATAAATGGGTCCAGAGTGTGGTGTGTTGGACCGGGTATATTGGTAGCGAAGGGCAATGCAAGAGAGCTGGAGGGTGGTATATTTGAGGGTTAGAAGGTTAGTAGGTCAGAACGGCCAGAAAATAATGGCCCTGTGCTACGATTGTTTCTTGGCTTGTTTGGAAGGGAACCAACCAATAACACACCCACCCTTGTATTGGCTGTATTGATGGTTATTACAGTGACCAAAAAAAAAAAGGTCAGAGCACACTCAGTAAAAAGAAAACTGAATAATAGCGTTTTGACATACCAACGTGTCTATAAAGTAGTATAAAGGACAAATAAGATAAGAAGACAAGAATAGTAGACCTCTTAATTGAATCCCTCTTACTGGACTATCTATTGCTATCAGTGTTTTTACACCCGTTCATAAAATCTGGTCCAAAAAGAGAACACTAAGGGTAATTGAATGTCCATTACTACAATAAACTCAAAAAGCACGTAGAGCCAATATTATGAAAGTGTCTTTTTTCATGTTTCCTAAAAACTGCTCAAAAACAAAACAAAACTCGAAGTGAATGACAATATTGTGATTATTAAATTAAAGGGAACAAAAATCACTGAAACGGTTTACAAAATGGTTTCTTCTGTGTTTTTTTTTTCTAGTAGTAAATTAAGAACTGTAAACATTTAGACCTCAGTCTATTTAAAATAGAAACTTTTAAGGTTCTTTGTAGATTAAAATCTTGAATAAGATCCTGCATCACAGACTGACACAGACTAGAATTTTTTTTTATAACTCATAGTAATCATACCGAGATCAGATTGTAAATAAAAAGATCTATACATATAGATAATATAGATAAGATCTTTTTATTTATTTTAATTTTATCAATAATTAGGTTATTAATATCAAATGCATCTCTAGATTCTAAATTCTAAAACTATTTATAATATATTTCAAATCATCTAATTGAATGAGTAATTATAATCTATGTCTAGAATAATCTATCTATATCAGTAAATACTAGATTAGATATAGATCTATTCTATATGGTCTATGGTATGTGTAATCTATATCTATTTGACATTAACATTTTTTCATTGGAAATTAACAACATATACCTAATAATACTTCTTGTTAATACAGGCCTATTGTTATTTTCATCTATCATCTAGATTTTGGATATAGATCTACAATACGCGTTTACTGTTAAACTGCTAAATCTAGATTTTGGATATAGAATAATAGATTATAGATCTATTATCTATAACTATAATACAAGTTTACTACTAAATCTACAGAATGTTTATTCTATTTACTTTAGATCTACTGTACAACTCATCTAGACTCTAGAATCTAGTTCTATACGACTATTGTCAATATACTATGGATTAGTATGGAGCTTTAATGGAGTGCTAGACTAGATGATTATGACATTTTTCTAGTAAAAAGAAAAGTATTATGCTATTTAGATCTAGATCCTCTTGTACTCTAGTCTATATGATATCTAGAATAGATCTAGATCTACTACTACTAATCTAGTACTAGTCACGACTAGTACTAGTAACTAGATCTAGATCTAGTTAGTACTTGAAAAAAAAAAGTGTTATTCTAATCTAAAGTCTTGCTTGATATATTCTAGATTTCTCTAAGCAATATCATATTCCTGTGTACAGTTTTAAGTCACGATTTAAGTGTACTACTGGATTCAATATAGTCTAGTTAAAAGATATCTATACTATAGATTCTAGAGCTAGACTAGTCGATAAGGGTCATCTAAAATTTCTCTTAATATAAAAAATGGAAGTTTGT
This sequence comes from Biomphalaria sudanica, assembly GCA_036873155.1. Lineage (NCBI taxonomy): Eukaryota > Metazoa > Mollusca > Gastropoda > Planorbidae > Biomphalaria > Biomphalaria sudanica. The sequence continues at coordinate 489,722 of JAZGLO010006474.1, forward strand.
AAACAAACGTAAAAATATGCTTTCGACTTTGTATTCTTAATTTCATTCAAAAATGAATCCAGAAACTTGGTCTAAATTTTAATGAAAGAAAAGAAATGAACTAATCCGATGAAATTGTTAAGTTTGTTTTTTTTTCGTTTTACTGGTAGTCTATTGGTAAACGCTATTTTAACTGACACGATTCCCACCCATTGATTGATCCCAATGCACTTAGTGAATGGAGGCAATGGGCACCGGCGCAGAGGGGGGAAAACTGGTGCCTCTTTTTCAATCGACCCAATGTTGACACATAAAAAATACACACACAAATCGCACACGTGAGTAAGTAAAGAAAGTGTATGAAACTTTTTTATTTCATAGAAAGAAAATTAAGGTTTACTTACCATTTATATCGAACTTTTTTATCAGCGTTTTGCGATATTAGAAATAATCAGCAAATCAGAATGAAATCGTCTTCAAAGAGAACACGAGCACAACATTTGGTGTAAATAAAAACATATTGCTACGCCACCCAAAAACATACGTAAAAACTATTTTTTTTTATATTCTTGGATTTACACTAAGTATTGATCATATTCGTGTGTAATTTATTTTATGAACTCTTTATTTTAAACGATTGTCAGCAACAACGGTAAAATTCACAGCAGATCAGAGTACTAGATATTGGTGCGTATTAACCTTGTTTTTTTCTAGGCGTGCTGCGGCACGTCCTGACGTCACGGGCACCTGCTGTATAAACAGCAAATAACAAACAAAGCCGCTTCGCTTTACTTTTGCTATCAATGATTTATGGGCTCTTTGATATAGATTTCAATTATTCGTGAAGATAAAAAAAAATGTAATAGAAAATAAGTTAATGTCCTTTTTTAACTAAAAATAGATCAATTTGTATGCTTTCAATATGATCCATATTTTCCATAGTGACCATAGATCTAGTCATAGATCATAGATAGTCTAGACTTAGACTGTACATACAGTAGATCTAATGATTGTTATTGTTTTTTTGTTCTCCTTAACTAGACTAGAATTTAGATATTTAGATCTAGTCCATATTTCATATATAGACTAGATCTAGACGTCTAGATTCTTTTAGACTAGATAGACTGTAAAAGAAACTTTCCTTTTTATATCTACTTTATCTTTACGTAAACAGATTTAGAAATAACCGATTTCTCTATAACATAAAATAATAGTCTTAAAAAGCTGTTTAGGCATCTATACTCTATAGACAAGGCATGAATATTTCATTAAATAATTTAATTTTCGATGAATTTTATGGGAATAATTAAATTAAGTTGACTCCTTGAAAAAAAAAGGGGGTTTTCGGGGAGGGAGAATAGCTTAATGGGAAATGTTTTCTCTGAATAATAATTAGGATTAAATTTAATCCTATGAAAACTTTAAACAATTTAATAATAATAATAATAATCTTTATTGTCCGTATGGAAATTTGTCTTACAATTTGTGCATTACACCAAACAAAAAAACATTATAACTATAAAAAAAACAAAGTGTACATTCACACCAGACTCACTCATAATTTACATGTGACAAAGTTTATACCAGATTGTTCTTATTAGCCTTGTTTTTTTTTTCTTTTTTTGTTCACTCGGAAATTTGAAGGATATAAAATGCTGATTGATGAGAACTAGACCTAGATCTTATATAAGCTAATGACAAATGACGACGTGAAGACAAGTAGAACTATAATAAATGAAAATCTATTTTATTTTTCAACATTAAATCTAGACACTATATAGATGGAGATGTCATATATCTAGATATAAATTATGGGAAAAAAAAAAAGGAATGCACCAAAAGTGGTGATAAAAGAAGAAAATGAGTTGTTGTTTTTTAACTTAGTTATTTTTATTTGAAGCAGTTTTTTTTTATTTAGGTCGAAATGAGCGCTAACTTTGTCAGTCATTTTTTACACCGGTATTTTATGTTCTGTATTCAACCAGGGTTGGCATGGCTTGAGATTTCTGTCTAGACATGTGTTGTTGTTTTTTCTATAGCGGAGACTTTTTATTACGAGTAGGCCTAAATCAGATTTAAATCATATATATACATAAATTTGTGTGTGTGTGTTGGCTTTCTAGAATTTAGGTGTATTTCATTTATAAAGAAATAATAAAATCGGAGAGCTATTTCTTTCTTCACCAGAATGGAAAAATCCAAATATATTCATCAAGTAATCTGTGCATTAAACGTGATTTCAACAGACAGAATTCGATACGATCAAATTTCATTAAAGTATCTGGTCTCATCTGATGCTATAGGCCTATAGATGTATTCTTTATTTGAATATTGTTATATCTTTGCTCCTACGCTGGTGCGCACTAGTGCACTGTTCAAGAGATGTGATGAACACAACTCGAGACAAGATGGTTGACTTGTTGATTCCGGCTAAGTATACGGAGAAATAGAACTAGAGATAGGTAACAACCGCCTGAGTTGTAGAAGGGATTATTGCCAGTGTGGTCAGCAGGTGCGAAGTAGTTTAGGTTGTCTGTCAGGAAGAAGTCTTGTGAGGAAACTGTGGAAAGGGTCGTTCCTGTTAGTGGAACTCAGTCACTGGAAGACATTCCTGTTCGTTTATATTTATGTATACTACTTAGTCTTAGCGTACTGGAGACAACGATAAGATAGTGGTAATGCGATCATGTGTTAGTGGCAAGCAAAATAAGTCAAGAAATTAGCGAATATTCAAATTAGAATCTTAGCCCTTATCAAAAGAAAATACGCATCAACATCTTATTCATAAAAGCATTTATAATTAACCAGTGGCGTAGCTACCAATGTGCGGGTGGTGCGGGCAGCACAGGGCACCAAGTGGAGAGGGGCACCAAAGTTCCCCCAGTGTGTATTAATTTTCCTATTTCCCTGAGCGTTTCAGTAAAAACGACTAATTGTATGGACACGAACAAACTTAAACTAATGTATTTTAAACATGAACTAACGATTTATAAACTAGTCATGTCGCTATTTTGTTTCATCTCCTTGACTATTTCTTCCACACAATGTAAGCTATAGAACAGTTTCAATCTAATTTACTAGATTTATTTCGGACACACGGTACATGATGTTACTACACTGATCAATGCTCTGTAATATAAAGAAGAAGAAGAAGATAGGCCAACCTTTTTTTACTTCATTGTTTAGTCCATTGGTTAAATCTAGAAATTGAGTTTACAAATATATTTATAAACTCCAGCTCTAAACAATCATTTCTCATTTCTTTATGATTCTTTATAGTTTAATTTTGGAAATAATTCTATTATAATGTCAATATTTTAAAATAAGCTAACCTTTGTTTTCTACGAGTTTTTTTAAACTAACTAGTTAATTGTAATACTGTAGCGTAAACAAAATGATGAACAATGCTCAAGACTGACTAGTCTGGCTGGCGCCTCAAAACACTTTTGAAGCTCAGACGGAGAAATCGGCATTTCTGGTTCTGTCTGGTCTGGGTAGACTATAAGGGCCACATACCCAGATCTATCGGGGTTCCTCATTACCGACCCATCGGTATAACAGACAATGGCATCTGATGGGTAGAACTTTAGTGTAGCTGATGCCAAGTTTTGGAGTATGGCAGGTGTTAATCGCCTCTTGGTGGCACCCTCTTGCCCTATAAGGGACATGTTTATTTGTGTGGCCGGCAATCTCCTCCACGCAGGGCAAGTACTAATCCTTCTAATAGGAATTCAATCAGTGGAGAGCCCAGCTGATTTTGACAAATTGGCCTCAATGTGGAGGAACGATCGCATTTTTATGCGGTTCCTCTCTCTCCACTGTTGCACTAAGATTGTGGTGGGTAGCCTAGAGTCGCCCCTTTTGTAGCGCTCGTAGACCGTAAGTACCGCCCTCTCCCTCCTTAAATGTAAAGGGGCCACGTTTGTTAAGATTTCAGCAGCGTTTGTTGGGCTTGTCCGAAAGGTGCCACACATGAACCTTAGTGCCTGTGATTGTACTCGGTCGAGTGATTCGAGGGCAGTTTTACTAGCATATACTTGAACTTATAGATGTACTCAATTTGTGATCTGACTGCCCCTCAGTACAATGTGCGTAGCATGTCAGCTTTGGCACCCCACTTTGTGCTGGCCAGCTTTCTTAGCAACGCTAACTTATCCGAGGCTTTTCTTTCAACTTCCTGGACGTGCTGGAGCATTGACAGTTTTCTATCCAGGGTTAGCCCTAGATATTTTGGCGTGTTTTCGCGTTGGAGTCGCAGCCCACCGAGTTTAAGAAGCCTTAAGAATGTCGATCCCTAGGCTGAACAGGGACCAGGTCGTTTTGGCAACGTTTATCTGAATCTGTCATTTGTCGCAATACGAGGAGATGGTTTGGATGTCTGCTGTAATGCCGCCTGTATTTGGTCGGCTTTCTTCCCGGTTGACCAGAGGACAATGTCATCCGCAAAAAGCAGTTTCTTTGACCGCACTGAGGTGCGTTTCTTAAATTTCTTAAGTCTAAAGAAGCATCGAGACAATTTCAAGTCACATCGTTGCCAGAGTCCACCGACTATAGGCGAGCTGTTATTGGGTATGGATTGACTGAACAATTAAAAGCAACAAAGCAAGATGAGACGGTTATCATTGAATCCAGAAAAAAATGATGAGGCAGACATCCTGAATGATGAAAAAGAAGAAAATACTTCAATACCACGGGTTCTAGAGACTAAAGGACAGCACACAAGCATGTCTTTAGTATACTCCTCAAAAATTCATACTAAAGAAAGTGTAAAGACAGTGTAAACAATACAGAAAGCAGGATAATGAACTTTAGACTGAACGACATTGGAGATTGGCCTGATGTTATCACAGATAATATTCGCATACACCTTGTCACTCAAGGATCTGAAACAGTTCAGCGTATGAACAGTCAATTCAGAGAGGCGTATAGACATCAAGAATCAGCAAAAGAAAAGACTAGAAAGCTTTTAAAGGCTTGGTTTTTCCGGCAAATGTCAAACGGCTAGAAAGTTCTTAGAAAGTGGATGTGTTATTCGTCAAAAAAGAATCCTTATTTTGCTTCCTCTGCATACTCTTCTCAAGAAGATCAAGTACCAAATCTTAATTTAAATCCAAAGATGGATTCAATGAGTGGTGGAGGTTATCCCCGAAAACAGAAAAAACATGAGACCAGCAGAGCTCACATTCAGTCATCGCTTGCTTGGAGGGAACTTGAAGTTCGCCTTAGAGTAGGGAACAATATTGACAACAAGGCCCAAGATTTGATTATACAAGAGACGAAAACCTGGAGAGTTAATAAAATTACTATCAAAGTACGATCCACTCTTGAGGGAGCATGTGCTTCGAACCAAGCTTTGTTCCAGACCGAATACATACATGTCTCCACAAATACAAAATGAATTTATTACAATATTGTGGGATCACGCTAAAAAACAAATCATACAGCAAGTAAAACAAGCCAAATATTTCTCAAAGCTGGATCAAACTTCCCAAATTTTACGGTGCGTTGTCATGGATAATGACGGGGTGCATGTTCGTGAGTCTTTTGTTGACTTCATCGACACAAAGGACAAGCATGCTGCTGGAATCGCTGAGATGATTCTAGAGAAACTGCGTTCGGTTGGTTTAGACATAATGGACTGCAGGGTCAAGGCTATGATAATGCTGCGGTCATGAAAGGTCAAAACTATGGTGTCCAAAAACGTATTCTAGAAGTCACTATTCAATGCCTGCTCAAACCTTTCTCTTAATTTAGCAGAAATTCGAGCTGCTGAAGCTGAAGTCAATTCGGTAACATTTTTTGGTACACTGGATCGTTCACCCTCCTTTTTCTCAACTTCAACACACCGCTGGGATATCCTCATCAAAATAACCGGAAATAGCCTTAAACGTTTAGTTGAGACCCGCTGGAGCGCCAGAGGAGAAGCCTTCAAGATGATTAGGGATACATTTTCTAAAATTATAGAAACTCTGGAGACATTAACTAGCAGAGATAAAAATTCATTGACTAGATCTGAAGCAGGTGGATTATTGGTTGCTATTCAGTCTTGTAATTTTCTCACCTATCTTGGATTTTGGGCTCCTGTATTAACTGAAATAAATTATGTGCAATTCTACCTTCGAAAACAAGGATTGTCTGTCTATTCGAGACTGCTCACTCAAACTAAAAACATTTTTCTTATGATTTGCGATGAGATCATGTTATCGCTGCACTATTTTGTTGTCAAAGTCTTATACAAACAATATTGTAGTTTGCTTTCCTGTTCGTCGTTGCAGGGCTAAAATCAAACACTATATAGACATTTTTAAGTAGTAATCGAGAGGACATCGCTGAAGCCGGCATTACCTTTGCCGAAAGCGTGTGCTCAGATCTGAGAATCAGTACAGAACCTCAAAAACGTATTGGCCATAAGAAAAAGATACCTGGTGAGAAAAGTGACTACTCTGTACTTACACACAAAGAAGAGCTACGAAGGGAAATTTATTCTACCTTGGACAGGATTGTTCAAGAAATAATCACCCGATTCGAGCAACTTCATGATGTAACAGATAGATATGAATTTTAGCCGCCTTCCCAGCTATTAAATCCTCAGGTCGAAATCAATCTCGATAGTACTCCTAGCGACATTGATAAAAATGAATTTCTGCTGGAGCGATAGAGGCTTCAACGGTTTGTCACAGTTTCACCAGAAGCCTCTGCACTTCCAAAACAAGGACCTGTTGAGCTCTTGAATTTTATTTTAAAAAATATCAGCTAGATGATTCAGTCCCAAATATCGTCATCATGATTCGCATATTTTTGACTATTGCGGTAAGCGTCGCTACATGCGAGAGAATTTTTTCCAAACTTAAAATGATCAAGAATTACTTGCGATCAACGATGTCAAATTTACGACTCACTAATTTGGCCATTTTGTCCATTGAACAAGAGCTGGTGGAAAAAATTGATTTCGATAAATTATTGATACTTTTGCCAGCAAGAAAGCGCGTAAAATTCATTTGTAGTATGTTTATGTAAAAGTGATTTTTTGAATTAACAATATTTGATTAATGAATACATATTGTTTTGAACAAAAAAGTAAGGTTTTGCAATGTTATTAATTACTTAGTGGTTTTTTTTTTTGGGGGGGGGGGGGGCATCAAGATGAGGTACCGCACCAGGCATCATATACTCTAGCTACGCCACTGTAATTAACTCACAAAGGAAACCACTGAGGGGTGGGTGGAGGTAAACTCATAGACATAGAAATATATCTATGAAGATGATCTTTATTAAATTATTTAATTTTGTTAGTGATATTGGCCTAATTTTTTTTAAACAAAAGCGAAATTTTAGTTAGGGGTTCTGCTTCGATATTGGTTCAAAAGAAAGTGTGTAATCTTCATTTTAAGTAAATAACTAAAATCAACACAATTACATTTGCAGAGATTTTGCCATCGAATATTGAAAAGAATTTGCCACGAAATTATATAAAAATATTTTTCTTATGATTTGCGATGAGATCATGTTATCGCTGCACTATTTTGTTGTCAATGTCTTATACAAACAAGATTGTAGTTTGCTTTCCTGTTCGTCGTTGCAGGGCTAAAATCAAACACTATATAGACAAAAATATACATTTAAAAAAAATAGTTATCCTGGACAAAGTTTCTTAGCCTCAACGTGACTCGATCGGAAACGGTCATTTAGGCAAATATTGGTGCGAAACAGAACCCCCGCCCCGCTGGGAGTCCATTTGAGACCAATCGTTATAGAAGGCCTGAACGCTGACAAGCGACGTCGCAACCCATTGCTTTTTTTTTTTTTTTTTTTGTGTGACGGTACGCACCGGTACGGCGTACGCCACCTTTTTCAATGTGGGGACAAAATTATGACTTTTTTTGTATTTGAACGTTTATTATTAATTTATTAGTAGTTAAACATTAGGCAATCCATCACTGAGTACTGGCACCTTTTTTTTTTTTTTTTTTTACAAAAAAAGCACTGTCCCAACCTATAATATGGCTAGTTTAGATCTATAGCTCATTTCTACGTCACAGGTCGTGACGTCGGGCCTGTGACGTGACAACGAGCTATTAATTAGATTGGTCTCGGCCATTGCACTCGAAAAAAAAAAAGGGGTGTGGGGTGGAAGAGAACCCAAACAAAATTATCACTATCCACACAACGCTCCTCAAGGGGGCCGTTTTTATGGCCGACAACTGCACGGCTCAGTCGTGTGGTACAGGGAAGAAATATAGGGGAGTTTCCCTGGTGTGTTCTCCTTCGGTCTTGCCTAGCGTCATGGGATACGAGCCATTGTTAATAGGGATGAAGCAAATGTGCATCTGCTTGAAATTTTCCCAGACAGAAAAGTTGTTCAGACAGGCCCAGGAAAGGAACTTCCGCGTGCCTAGGATTTATTTAATTTATAGCTCCTCCAACTTAAGAAAAAGTAAGAGATACCTGATGAATGTCATAGTGTGCTCTCCTTTCCTATATTAAGTATATTTAAGGGTGGAGGGAGATCTCAGGTAGGAAATAAGGAATATGACGAAAATAGTATGTTTTTCATGTTTAGGTTGTTCCATCCGAATTAAAGATTATTACACCCTAGCCCCAACTCCCCCATAGGGTTGCGGGGGAAAGTGGGGGCAGGGCTTGATCCCGGGAACATCGAGACTACGTTCCTAGCACATATCAGACCACCAGACAGCCATTCGTAGTTCGAAATATGCTTTCATGAAATAATCAAAATATTTTTTTTTATTTCGGGGGGGGGGGGGGGGATTATAATATACGTACTATAACAGGGGTAGGCAAATTACAGCCAGCGGGCCACATGCAGCCCGCCGGAGTGTTTTATGTGGCTCGCAGACATCTAAAGAAATCAGGTGTGCCCACACATTACACATAAAAAATGCAAATATATTAAAAATAAATAATTGTAAATATCTACAGAAATTACTGAAAAAACCTATGCTGGTTTAGTGTTGTTGTTTTTTAATCCCGATTTGTAGCTACGAATCTCTTTAAAAGTTTTCCGTTTGAGTGAGCAGTATCAAACTGACGATTGCTATTTTAGAAGGTATGCTTACGCCTCAATATTACAATTAATACAGGTGCGCAAGACCTCAGGTAGGCTATAACTTACTTAGACTTAGGTCCTCCCGCGCCGTTAGGAGCATTGGGCAGCAAGCTGTCTCCATAAAGATCTGTCATTGGCAATGTCTGAAGCCTCCTCCCACCTGGTGTCCACTGCTCTGAGGGCCTCCATGAAGGTGTGTCGCCAAGTAATACGAGGTCTTCCCTGTTTGCGCTTCCCTCGCATTCCCTTCCATGCTATCGCAACTCCCGGTGTGCGCATTTCATTTTGACGTAGAACATGTCCCGCAAACCTCATGCGAAGCTCTGTCACAACCTCACTAAGTGTCCGACTCCCAGTTCGGCATAGGAATTCCCTGTAGGCTATAAAGGTAACTGAAACTTTTGATTCTTATCACTTATGATGAAGAGGCATTGTCTCTAAACGTCATTCTAAAAATAGTTCAAAGTAAACTAAGATTGTTCTTAATGGCAATATTTCGAAACTTTTAGTCAAAGACACTTGCTCAGGCCAGTATGTATTCAATGCTACGAAGAACTGTGTTGAAAGTGTAGGATTGGCTTGTATAAGATGGCAAGTTTAACAATCGATGGAGCCCGTGCTTTTACTGAGAAAAACAGGCTTTTTTAATAGATTAAAGAACAATATCCCAATCATAAACTCATAACGGGAAAGTGTACACATTTTAGTGTACACATTTTACAACTGGTATTATAATGTGATGCATATTTATTCATTTTTTCCCCACACAGAGCCTCTCGATGTTTAATGCAATGATATTTCAAAAGACAGCCACATAAAAACCTTAAAAGCTTGATTACAGTTCCAGCAACTCTAGGAGCCAAAATAGAATAATAATTTGACTAACATACAATATCACTATATGGCCTCCTTCAGGTGCGAAGCTACTATGGGTCATCTCATGGAAATGAGATGAATGTTTGGGCATTAGCTGTCGCCCTCACATCAGTTCCACCCTTTCTACGCAGCTGATGTATCCAAAAGAGCGGCAAGTGCCGATACAGTTTGGGGTCAGCAGGCTCTGTTAGGGTGTAGCATTGAGTGCTGCAAACTGCCTATAAAAGTATCACGTTTGCAAAATGGAAGACCACCGCATCCCTAAACGACTCTTGTATGGCCAACTAAGCGAAGGAAAGCGCTCGTAAGGTGGTCAAAGAAAGCGCTTCAGGGACACACTCAAAGCTTCTCTGAAGGCGTTCAGCATAGACCCAGCCACCTGGGAGACAGAGGCACATGACAGAGCAGCATGGCGTCGCGCTGTGAAAAATGGCGCACAGGTTGCTGAGGAAAAAAAAGAACAACGCCAGAGAAGAAAAGCAAGGCAAACGACACTAGCTCCAGCTGGAATAACCTGCAAGTGTGCGGCCGAACATTCCGGGCTCACATAGGTCTCACCAGCCACATGAGGAGGCATAAAACCCAAGTGCAAAGCCCTCAGCCCCATGGATGACAAAATGGTCATCATCGAACCACGATGGACGAACTATATATAGAATAAGTGTCGCCGGCTCTTGAGTTTTCCCCAGGGTTGACTCCCGAAGCCTTTCCCATGATTGTGTATAGCTGCAAGGCAGCAGAGGTTTGAATTCAGTGTTCTCTTTCTCCTAGATGTGAAGCCAGCAATGGCTAACGAACCTCTCCTGTCCGAAGCTCGATGGTTTAGGCACCAGTTTCTCGCCCTCGACCCTTTCCCTGTTAGTGAAAACAGTTCCGCCGGACTCAATATCTGAGACAAGTGAAGGCCAGGAGTTGGACTGGTTGTCAGAGGCTATTTGAGACGCATGCCACGAGGAAGCATTTTTTAGGTAGTGGAGTGTTTATATCCATTACCACTTTCGGCAATGACAACCTTGCGGAACCACAACTATTGAATGAATACTGTATGGAAGATAAATACTTATCCATCTCAGAATAATAACACTGAATAATGACTTAAAATTACGACCAATGACCCCTAAGCTAGATCTATATACATAGTATCAAATAAAGACTTCTGGATTGTTTACGTCTTTCTTAACATTTTCTTCAACTTTCTTAAGGTTCCACATTGACCTTCTATCTAGTTCTAAATACCGGTATTTTTCAATTACGCTTATGTAGTAAAAATGTGAGAAACGGGTAAGTGTGAAACATATTAAGTTAAGGGAAAAAAAAAGCCTATGTTCGATGCTTTTTCCCCCTTTTTGTTTGGTGGGCAGGGCATCAAATACCCTAAGTAGGTAGTACACCACAGTTTGCAAGTTTACTATTTGATCCATTACTTTGCAATTCTCATGTAAATTAATGCGGTTTGTAATTTATAAAAAAAAATAATTAAAGCACATTTAAGTTTGATGATAAATTAAAAACATATTGTATATAGTGTAGTGTTAGGTATGGAGGAAATATTATTTTTAATCTTGAGTGAACTTGGGACTTTCTAGAAATCATTCTTGGGACTTTTATCTTGCAGTCTTGAATCTGCAAAAATTGTAATGTCTAAGACTAAGATCGACTTATACTACTGATAGTATAGATTTATAGATCCAGTAGATTATAGGTTAGAATCTTTAGTCTATTCAATTTCAATGAATAAGAACACAGAATGATTCAGAAACTTAGACAGTGACTCAGTGAATTCTAGGTCTAAATCTAGAGTTCTAGTAATACCATAAGTGGCATAATGATGATCATAAGGCTTAAACTTAAGGCATAATGATAATGCCAATGCCATAATTGGGGCATAATCATCAATGATAAGGAGTATATTAATAATACAGTAAATACTCTACTCTAAGTCAACATAGATCTAGTATGGACTTAGACTAATATTAAATATAGATCTAGACTTCTAGTTCTACAGTATAGAATTAGAAGTATAGAGACTTAGTCTTTTAATATAGACAATATACTACTATATAGTTAAAATATTATATACTATTATGATATAGGGGATATAGTTAAAATATAATGTCTATTAATTTAATTAAAGTATTATAGATTCTAGTCTTCTGTCTATAGTCACTGTGACTATGTCACTGACTATAGACTATCAGTCTATGTCTATAGATCTAGATCTATTACTTGTACTTGTGGCAATAATGGTTATAACCAGCCTCACTTAGATTTTAGATCTAGTGAAATCTAGTGACTAGTCACTACAATAGACAATAGTCTACAATTCAATACGACAATAGATTATACAGGAGTCTAGACAGTCTTAGTCTTAGAGTCAAGTCTAGTTACTAGTCTAGATCTAGAATCTAGATCTATACTATAGTTATAAGTTATAGATAGTAAATGCTCAATAAAGTTGAATAAAATCAATAACTTTAATTTATAACTCATAGTTTTTATTTTATTTTGAGTACTCATTCATAATTGTTAAATTAACTACTAAACTGTCTAAACTACTCTAGATCATAGATCTATGTTATGATGTTATATAATACTTCATTTCAAATTTTAATCAATTATATGTAGGCCTACAAGCAAATGTTTTTATTTGAAAAAATTGATTTTAGTAGATAGCTATTTTGATAGCATCATTCATACTATTTTTACATTAACGTATTCGCTTTACTTATAAAATTATTATTTCGTTTATGTTTAAAAACAACCTCCAGTGACTCATTGATAGTGATACGCAAACAAAAAACATGTGGGCAGCGGGTAATATATGTCTAGTACATATATATGAGAATGAAGCAGTGGGACTTTTGCTTACATTTTCCAACTCTTCTTGCTATCTTATAAGATGTAACATAAATTTAAACAATAAAATACACTGTAGGTAAATTTTCTTAATAGTAATTACAGAAAATCAAATTTTTCTTAATTTTCAATCAAAAATTGTCAAAAAATTTCTGCTTGAAATGATACTGCTCTGTATGCTTTTTAACTTTTCATTGCGAATATAACAAGATCAATTAATCTTTTGCAGTTTCTTGGGTTCACACAATTAATTATATAAATTGTCAACTATGCATATATATATATCCATTGATTGTTAGTGTATATGGCCCAGGGCTATTGTTATTCTATGTTTAAAACTACAGTATCCAGTTGTAACAAAAAATTGGTTGCTAGGTAATAAGTGCACGGTATCACATTTTTACAGTTTCTCATGGTTAGTAAAGCAACAGAAAATATCTCTACTTGAATTGTCCATTAAAGATTTATTAAAAGATTTAATAAAACAAGCTTGTTATTTTCACCAATTGCCCTGACTTTGATTATATTGTAAATCCTTATCAAAACCTTTTCTTAGTTAGCACCATAGAGGTAAGATGAACCTGTGTCTTACAAATCCATTCAGTGGCTCCAGAGGTTTCATGCTGAGTTATTCAATCAGTAGGACAGTCAGTCAGAAGAATTTTGTTAATATAAATATGTAAGATTGTAGTAATTGTCATTAAAATCACTAATATTCACACCTCTAGGACAATTTTTTTTCTAATTTTTAAAAATCCCTATACCTAACATAAAAAGTAAGTGTAGGATGCTTTGGAAATTAAACAATTGTCAAATTAGTTATATATTATGTAAATAGAAATAACATCAAACCAAAATTTTATATATTTAGAAGTTTTGCTGACTTATGAAATAGCTCACTTTATTTTAAAGAATTTATCTTTAAAAAATGTGGCCTCCAGGATTAAAATTCAAGCCAGCGACATAATTGTTTAAAGATAATACAAATGATTTTGCCAAGAGAACTTAGTTATTTGTTTTATTAAAATGACATTCACTGTCAGACTTTCAGAATTACATTTTTGATATTGCTTAAACATTGATCTGATCAAGATCTAGATACATATATACAAAACCATGTGATTGCTTTTTCTATACAAAGTAAAATCATGTCAGTCACATAATTTTATTTTAAAAAGTTACTAATTAATATAAATGACTAAACACACAACCTTGGAAATGCATAGGATGTAACAATCTTCTCTCTCTATCTCTTTTTTTTTTTTTTTTTTTTTTTTTTTTAAGTTTGTAATTTATAAGATAATAGGTAGATGAAATAGTTGTGCTTAAATTTAAATCAACTATAATAATTAATTAAGCTAATATACATAAAATTAAAGTAAAGTATATCTGTACTTAAATTACATATTTCTAAAATTCAGTTGTCTTCTTAGCAATTATTTCTTCTTTTCCCATGTCCATCAGTTTCACTCTGTCTTAACTCTTTCAGTGCATATTGTTTTGATAGAAAAAATGGAGTTATCTGGGATGAACCAAAATGTGCAAAGGGGTAGAGTTTCTAATGCTAACGTAACTTAAATTTTATTATACATTTATAACTTATTTTAATTTTTAGGAAAATGAATTGGAAAGGCTATAAAAGCGTAATAAATAAAAAAAATTATTCAAGAAAATATTTTTGTATTAAGTTTAAACTTTATATGGAAAAGCAAATATTTAACAAATTTATTTAAAAATATCAAATTTGTAAACTGAAAGATTCAACATTTTAATAATACATTTATTCATTAATTATTGAAAAATCACAAAACTAAACACATTCTGTCACTTCCAATTTCATTAAAGATGATTAAATGCACTAAAAAATTGTATTATTAACATTATTTCGTATCCCATGAAATACATTTTAAAATGAGGAACCACTAACACAATGTTGTCTTTTTTTTTTAAAACATGTTGTTCCTGCATCCAATTTACTACCAAAACAAAAAACAATCATTCTCACATCCAAAAAAAAAAAGAGAAATAAAAAAGGGAACATTAAAAAGATAGTAAAAAAATATTATATACCTAGTTACTCCCTGAGATTAATGCCGCATTTGCCAGCTCTAGCAAAGTTACTCCCTGAGAGTATCACTGCATTGAAAGAGCTCACATGTATAGGTCTTCATATAATGTTTTCACCTCCTGCATATAATCTAGTACAGGGCTAGCGAACCTTTTTCAGTCCGAGTGCCAATTAATTTCAGTTTAAAAACAATGAAGATTGTTGCGTGCCCAGTAGGTCTACTAGTGGCGCCGCTATATAAAAGAAGTGCTACAGTCAGTAAGCATGTATAAAAACAGCTTAGTAACAATATTACTTGTTTATTCAATTTTATTATCCTGACTTACAGATTTGAAGTCTCAGGGCAGGTCAATCTGCTGTTGTGTGGTAGACGATAACAGTTTGATATCTGATGTATACCATGTATTCTTCAAAGTTACACACGCCGCACTTAGTTCATCAGTCAAGCAACTTCTGGCATCTGATTTAATATAATTCATTGTAGAAAGTAAAGATTCGCATGAGTAAGTAGAGAAAATTGACAGAATTGATGTTGCTACTTTTATCAGAGAATTGAAAGTTTTAGGCAGGTCATTCCAAACTTGAAGAATCTCATTTTCTGCTAATATCTAAGGTTCTAATGATCCATTTAACCGTTCACGTTCAATTAATTCAAGTCGTATTCGTAAGTCAATACATTTCTGTCTCCAAATTGCGCTGGACTGAAACTCAACAAGTTGCATTTCAGAATGGATGTCATGTTTGTAAATCTTCAACTTTTTCTCAAATGCTGTCAAGATGTCAAATGCCTGATCAACAGATTTTCCGAAACCTTGCAACTTTGTATTAAGTTTGTTTAAATGGGATGAAAAATCGGTAAAAAACATTAGTCTAATTAGCCAGTCAACATTTGTCTATTCTGAGCAATTTTGTTTGTTATCATCCATAAAGATTCGAATTTCATCAAGGCATTCCACAAACCGTTCCAGAGCGTGACTTCGGCTTAGCCAATGTACATTGTTGTACATTAATAAGCCAGAGTAACTGGACTGAACTTCATTTAGCAGCTGTTCAAATTTTCTCTTATTCAAAGCACGGGCAGTAATTAAGTTTACGGTTTTCGTTACACATTTCATAATGTCTTCAAGTTCCTTTAAGCCTTTTTTTGAACATAGGGCTTGTTGGTGCACAATGCAGTGAAAAGTTATTAGTGGGTGTCCAACATGTCCTGTAAACAAAGTAACGAAACCTGCATCTTTTCCAGTCGTACTTGGAGCACCATCAGTTGTAACAGAAACTATTTCAGTCACAACAGTTTGACATATATCTGCACCTGTTGTTGTCATTGGTAAAGTTGCTAATTTTATTAGTTCTTCATGTATTTCATTTCCTATGCAATATTTGGCAATGATGGCCAGTCTAGCGGACGATGTCACATCAGTACTTTCATCAAGGCAAATAGAATAGGCTTCACATGCATTAATATCCTTCTTTACTTGTTATTGAATATTAACGTGCAATTTCATAACTCTCGCTTTAACAGTGTTTCGGCTTATTGGCAAATCCTTTATTCTCTGAATGACTTTATCCTTGTTTTGAAAGTCTTCAAACAAATAAGATGCACATTCTAACATTGCTTCCTTGATATAATCACCGTCACTTAAAGGTTTTCTATGCTTAGCTATAATTTTTGAAACTTCTAAACTTGCAGCCACTAAGTTAGAAGAACTTTTAACAAAGTTTACAAAAGAACTGGATTGTGAAGTCGCTTTTTTAACTCACGCGATATATGTTCTTTTTGCTCATCCTTGCTTTTGGCTAAAAGCCAACTGTGATTGGACTCATAATGACGTTTTACTGATGATGTCCGACAAACAACACTTTCCAAACACATGGCACATAAGGCCTTGTTTTCTCTGTAAATCATTCCATATCTTTCAGTCTACCACTCTTGAAAAGGTCTGCCACTTCCTTCTTCTTCATTAAGTTTTATTTTTTTTTTATTTTTGAGAATGACATGTTATGATAATTGTTCTGATAAAAATTTATTGATGGCAACGCTAGCAATTGATGTAAGACCGACACGTTTTCAGAACAAAATGGCGGAAGCTAAGGAGATCTCGTTCAAATACAAGATTTCTCTTGAAAAAAAATTATTATGCCCTATGCTCCCCAAATGAAACACAGTCATATGAAAAAATTATATGGAATATGATCCACTATTGCTTCTTCCATATTATTTACAGTTCTCGGAAATAATTGAACGTTATTAATTATGGTATTGTCGCGTGCCACCTTGGGCATGCGTACCAAAGGTTCGCCAGCCCTGAACTAGTACATTTTATAGTTCTAAAATACTTTTGTTATATCTTGGTTACTAAAAAAAAACATTTTTATTTGAGAAATGTTTAATAACTTGTTTAGCAAATTCTGCAACTGACCTCTTGTGTTAGAAGATTTTAATTCTGAATGATACTAGTCTTAAAAGTTTTCACTGTCATTGAAGTCATTGAAAATATTCATTAGGGTTTTATACCACATTTGGTCACCAGCTTGTTAAATGTTACAATTTTAGCAAGTTTTTATAAATACATATCAATAATCAGTTCGAACTTTTAACAATTTAAAAACATTAGATCAAGTCCTTTTTGAAATTGTGCATTTTTAATGATCTCTTTAATTCCTGAATTTGGATCATCACAAAATAGAAATATTATTAGATAGTCATTGATTCTTCATTATCTAACATTCTAGTGTGTAGACAAAATTAAGGTTCTTGGAAGTTGATACATATGTTTTATAAATTCAGAGAGAGACAGAAGCTGAATCTTGGACATAAAGTAGCAATTATACATAAAACACTGAACCATGATCTTCAAATACAAAAACAAAGTCTAATAAAATACTCTGAAAGACACAAAAATAAAGGCACATTCCTCGTCCCATATGCTAGGACAAATTTGTACAAATACTCCTTCTTCCCTAGTGCTATTAGAGCATGGAATGGGTTGCCTGAGCTAGCCAGAAAAACCAGTGACTTGGCAGAATTTAAGTCATTGGTTAATATGCAGGACTAAATGCATGACGCGTAGGACGTAATCATCTTCTTTTTTGAAGTAACGTCTGTATTATATAAGATAAGATAATCTGTTAGTAGATTCCTGATTTATTTTTGCCTTGCTTAGGGAAATGTAATCAAATGTACCAAAATCAGAATTTGTTCTGTGGCAACCTGAAAATTCCCAAATTAATCATTTCCACTTAACAATATGTGTTAGATTATAAAATATTTTTTTTTAGATAAATTGTATTCATGCTTTATAAATCTATAAGAATAAGGATTGCTTTTTATTTTAATTATACAAAAAAATTGTGCTTATGTATTTCTCTATCTAATGCTCTTAATTTATACAAATCTTTAATTTTATATTATAGATAATAAAAATGGAGGCAGAATGTGAACTGAGTTCTGAACAAGCTAAAAAAGAGCATGAACAACTGGCATCTGTAATTAAAGGTGTGCATAAACACCTAAGAAGAAACTTCAGATCAAGTAAATGCAACATATTACATATATTTTTTTTACGAAGCCCACCTAATGTCTACTAGCAAAATATAAAACAAAATTTGCTTATTAAAATTTTATCCAGAAAAATTTTTTTATTTAAATATAATTAATGCTTTATACAAATTATTTTCTCCAGAAAATGCAGAAATAGAAACCTTATGGCAACAGCACACTCAAGATGAAGCCAAACTTCAGATGTATGCCAATGCTATGTACCAACTTGCTACTCAGCACTGGTCAAAGCATGCAGATACACGAATAGATTGGTGTCATAGAATTGCAGTTGATTATTTTCTTCATGATGGTTTGAAAGCTGTATTGGAGAAAGATAAGAAAAGAAAATACTATATGGATTTAAGAGCCCAAGCTAAGGTATTTAAATTTACAAAGCTCACTCCATCTTTTTTCATAAAATCTTTTACATTATTTCTCCCTTATCTTACTTGACCTTTTACCTTTACCTATCCCTTTGTCTGTTGGACCGTTGGGGCACCAGGCAAGATTTGTCGACCGTCTTTCTCCATTCCTCCCTTTTTTTTTGTGCCTTGTTTAGAACCTCTCTCAATGGCAGGCCCGTCCATTCTTTAATGTTACTTACTACTTTAATCTTACTTGACACTTTGCACAATTATTCATTGTCAATGACCACAAATGAATCAATAAAAAAAATTAACCTATTAGTTAATCAATTATTGGTTATGAATTATTTTAATTTTATATAGAAAATGGATCATAAGATTCTTCCTGAGGCAGGTATTGATAAATACCTGCATTTTTTTTAAGCTGGTGATGGTTCTCCAGGTCTCGGCTCCATAAAATAGTATTGGTTTAAAAATGGTGTTGAAGGGCTTGATCTAAGAAGCGGTGCCTATTTCCATAGATCCCAATGCAGTTTCTGACATTTGCATCAGTTCAGGATATTGCCAAGATAGATGAAGCTTTCTACCTCTTACATCACCTCACCTTGGATTGTAATGGATATGTTGTCGGACACCTTTATCTTGAACACCTTGCTCTTCCCTCTTTTTATGGTAAGACTCAATCTAGAGGAATAGTCAGCAACCATGTTTATCTTTTCCTGTATCTGCTGTTGTGTGTGAAACAGAAGAGCCAGGTCATCTGTGAAGTCGAGGTCATCTAGCTGTTTCCAGTGTCTACTGTATACCATTGCGCTTCTGGTCTGTTTCTGTCTTCATGACCCAATTTATCTCTAGCAGGACATATAAAACGATATAAGACTGGTTAATTCAGTCACTCACTCCTCTGGTGTTTGTAACAAGATGATACTAAATGCTCTTTCTAAAATACATCTTCTAGCCATCTTTCGTTTCTTATAACTGCTCTCTCCTAGAAATTGTAGCTGGCTAAAGGGGTTGGGGGGTACTTTTAGACTTACAAGATGTCACTTGTAAAGTTTAAGAAACACTAGTCTAGACTTCAAATGAAAGTATGTTTTTTTTTCTTTTCAGATTCATTAAAAAAAAAATTAATTTTTAGTTCTTTTTAGTCCCCTTTTTTTAACCTGAAAAAATATATTTTATTATTACTAAAAATAACAATTCTTCCATTGTAAATACTAAAAAGTTTTTAATACTACTATTTTTTATTCAACTATTTGAATGGTATTTAAACCAGTGATGCCCAACCTAATTCAAACTGTGAGCAATTTCCATTTCGACACTCGTGTCATGGGCCACGTGACCAAAAAGGTACAAAACGCAATGAAATTGACCTGAAACAGATTTATTAGAAACGTGTGGATCTAGTACTTACATTAATTAATGAGATTTCTTTTTTTTTTAAACTTTGGAAAATGGCTTCATTTCTCTTCAAATGTGAGCAACATTGCAGCTAGTTTAACACCGACTTATTTTCTTGTCTCTCTTTTTATCCTTTAATCTCTAGGCGTACTTTAACTCCTTTTCATTCGCTGCTCATACAAAGAATGGGGTCATATTTGTTTTATAATGCCGTTTATATGTTGTTTTGTTTTTTTTAATTAAAAGCCACACTTTCTTTAGAAAACAATTATGTTAGCTTATTATCATGTTCCACAAAAAAGTTAAGATTCGTTCACTATTACAGGTAGATTCTACATTCAGAGTCCTATTTCATTAACGTCCAAATTTTAAAGTTTATGGTACCAATTCATCAGAGAAAAAGTGAGGGCCCTAATGTAGCTAAAGATGCATTTTTTAATATTTTTTTTGGAGGTGGGGATTTTCTACATTTTGTGTAGATGTTTTGGTGGGATATATTGAACCACATTGCAGGCCAGATCTGGCCTACGGGACATATTTTGGGCATCACTGATTTATAAACTTTAGATTTTTTTGTTAAATAAAATTTCAATTAATGATATGCAAAGGAGATTTTTTCACTTGAAGGAATCTAGCCTATAACTTTGTAGCTTTTTCACCACTTCACTACCTTCACCTTTCCCTTTGTTTGGACTGTTGGGGCATCACACAAGATATGTTGACCATCATTTACCATTCTTCTTTGTCTTTTGACTTGGATAGAATCTCTTTCAGTGTTGTTTGGTCACAATTTTTTAGGTTTTTTTTTTTTTGAATTGATTTGCACACCATATGCTGTGGAGGTCTAGTCTACGTGCATCACCATGTCAGCTATTTCTTCTTCTGCTCCTGCTAGACCACCTATGTTGTCTAGAGCATCTTCCATTATTCTTTCAAGAAAGATATTGAAAAGTGTTGGGGAAAGTAGGCAATCTTGTCTCCTTCCTTTTGACTAACATTAAAGTAAATAGATTCTGTCAAAGTTTGTTCAATAAATTACTTATATCCAATAACCATTGTTTACAACTAAATATTTTGAAATTCTAAGTAAATATAATAGATAAGTAAGTATTTCAATATCAAAATAAATATACTTTTTAAAACTTTAATATTAGTGTGTTATAGCTGTTTATTGTTATTATTATTGTTTGTAGCAATATAAAAAGATATTTACATTTTTACAGGATGATGATCTTAAATTATGTGACACTCTAAATGTAGACAAAAGCTCTGATAGAGTGCAGAGTGTTGATCAGCAAGTAACAAATTGTAAAGAAGCATGTTGTAATGTCCAAGTGTAAGTAAAACATTCAAAGTATTTAGCTTTCTGAAATAGGATTTGTTTTGTTTCAAAATTATGTAAGCCTATGTATAGGCTAGAATTAATCTACTTTTAAATTGTAGTGAATAAAGGGATTTTGTAATATGGTTGTATCTCAAAAATGAAATTGAAAATCTGATGTCATCTTTATTTTCATCAAACTTGTTTTTAGTGCTACAGCCAAATATGGTCTTCCAAAGCATTATACATGTAAGTCTGTGTTTGGTTTGGTCAGATTTGGGTTCGGTTCGGTTCGGTCAGGTCTAATGTTCTGGTTCTGGTTCGGTTCGATGTTATGAAATTAGGTAATAGCAAAATTAGGTACTTGTAATAATGTTTAATTCAATTATTAATTAGATAAAACAAAGATCTGAACCCTTATTCGGCCGGTTGGCCATTTTAATTTCCAACTCTCATGCCACAGGCCACATAACAGAAAAGATATAAAAAAACATTACAAAAAAAAATTATAAAATAAAGAACTTTTATTAGAAACCCGTGGATATATATTTTTTAAAAAGTTTCCCTTACTATCTATAGGGCAGATGATGAAAAGGTCATCTATTTATGTGGTCCATGATGAAGGAAAGTGTCATGAAACCATCACAACTACAAATCTCCTTTACGACCAAAAATGAATCAGCTGAGTTTTCCAAAAATTAAAAATAATTATCAAATCAACTCACTGAAACAAAGTTGTTTTTTTTATTCAGTTAGGTATGACAGTTCTTTCGGTTTGGTTCGTACCGATCAGTTTTAAAGTTTAGGTTCGGTTCTGTTCAGTCATATGTGAGGTTTGAGTTCGGCTCGTTTCCCATCTCTAACATGTATGCATATATAATATTTGTACTTTACATACATTTAAGTCAGCCGTTTTTAAAACAAACTTGTAAAATATAAAAAAAACTACTTTTTTTAATAAAGACAGTTCTTTTAAATGTGGGATACAACTCAAATCTTTTTTTTTTTTTTTTAAGGAAAAATAAACAGTTTTAGCTTCATTTTGAATCAGTGATATCATTTACAAAGCTACAAAACAATTTGTCCTTGCCATGGATAATTTCAGATTTATGTCTTCGAGATGTCTAGTATCATCAACTAAAAGTGCTTGATTAAACATTCAATTTTCATCACACAGAAGACCCCTTTTCTTTGGGCAGCATTTTCACTTAATTCTCTTCTGTTTTACCCTTTTTCTCGTAATTTTATTCATAACATTCATAAGCAGTTCAAAAGTATTCCACACACAGCGTCCTGGGGTATAAAGCAATAATATCTTAGTAGAGGACAATCTAAATACCTTTTTACTCAAGATTATACAGTTCCATTAACTTTACCAATCATTGACAGCTTATTAGTTAACTTTATTTAATTGTGATTTCCTAGACATGAATTTGCTACCTCAAATATGTCTGATCTTCAGGCTTTTCCTTAAAGTAACTTAAAGTCTATAAGTATTCAAAAATGTTAAAATTATCATAATTTTTTTTTCGAATTATGAAAAGCTTAAATAGGTAAAAAAAATGTCCATGGCTAAGGAATAATGCAGTGCTAACAATTATATTAAACCATTATGCTCTTAGATTAGTTTTATAAACATTTCTGTCTATTTGTACGTCAGTAATACCTAGAAAATTAAATTCTTGTGGAGCTTTTTTTTTCTAGATATTGGTTATCATTTGTATTTGTGCAGTGTGCCACTTTTGGTGCATGATCCATTGGTTGGCTATCCTTGCTCTAATGAAATTTTTTTATACTTTGAAAATTATAATAATGGTTAAACTAGTGTTTTCAAAGTGTGGCCAAAAAGTAATTCTTTTCAAAAAAATATTCATTAATTTTCAAATTTCTAGGAAAATATTTAGAGCTATTTTCAATTTCCTTGTCCAGGTGTTACCACCATCTGTTTTTTTGTTTTTTTGTGTTTTTTTTGCCAATAAATTTTTTAAGCTGAATAGGGGAATTGTACTAAAAAAGAAGTGGCAAGGGTTCTTAAATTCTCTTTCGTCATCTTTGCTAATCATTATCATTTAACTTCATGAAAGTGTGGGCTTAAAATGCTCAGATCCTCCCTTCTAAAAGTCCTGGGTAAAACCACAGGATTGCTTAAAGCATACATTTGTTTCCATACAAGACCAATTGACCTTATTAGCATAATTTGAATTTTCTGGTTGAGGTTGGCACTTTACAGTATGTATATTTTCAAAGCCTCTCTTGAGTTAACTTCTAAACTTTATCATGTGATGATGTCTAATATGTGTGCTTCATTAACTGCTATAGTTTTTTTAAAACCAAAGAGTACTTTACTTTTTATTCATGTAAAATAAAAATAAAAAATTACATTTTGTAGAACATGACTCTTAATTTTTATATTTAAATTATCTGAACTAATATGAGCACTATCTAGTGGGCCAAATTTAATAGGTCTGCAAGCTGTCCTGCACTTAATTCACTTCTGAGTATTAAAAATTGAGTTACCAAATAGAATTTCTGTTTTAAATTAAAAAGCTTCCAAGCTTAGGCTTCTAAGAATTATTGTCACATACTGTGTTTTGATACTTTTCCTCATACTAAGCTTTTTCTTTGAATCAATTTTCTCTTTTAAATTTTAATCCCTGTCAAATTGATTTAATATTAAATATATGCTTTCAACGAATAGGGGCCATAAGTAGAGGATAAAGGGTATATTTCAATGTTTATAAAATATATTTAAAATACTTATTGTTCTTGCTCTGCTTTCTTTTAATCATTGCACACAAAGCATTAATATTTCAAATCTGTATTGAGCTACAAACTCTCCCTGTTGAATCTTTTAGACCACCCTCCTTCAACTCTTTCTCCTTGTGTTTCCTATTGAGTTCCTCTCTCTTTTCTTGTTAAGGAAATAGTGTAGCCCAGAACTGTTTTAGGGGCTTTTTTCCAGGAACAATCAAAATGGAGAGGTTCTTAAATCTTCCATCCATGAAGCTGGAAATTGTTTTCACTTGTTTAGCAGTGTTTGTTTGTAGTCATACAGTAACTAGCCAGCCATATAACCATTCTATATCTTGACATGGAGACAGGCAATTGGTGAAATTATTTATATATTTTTTAACAGTTGTCATTAATCAAACGAACTATTCTTTAATTTCAAAAAAATAAATGTAGTGGAAAACAATTAAGGTTAACATGATAATGTTCATTAAAAAAATTATCTGATTAAACTTACAATTGTCTGTATACAAAAAAATTCATATTCATTGTTATTTGAGACTTTTGAAAAATCAATTAGACCTATTAGTTCAGTTTTACATGACCTATATTTTCTAAAGCAACATTGGCATGGAGTAAGGACATTATGTTTGTCCAAGTGGTTTATGATAATGCTACATATAATGTGTTCTAGTTGAGACTGGTGAGTTATACTGGTCTGTAGATTCCTTGCTCAGGTTTATCTCTCTTTTTTTAAAAATAGGCATTAGCTTCTTTCCATTCTCTATGATTAAGCGATGCCTAAAAAAGTATTTTCTACACTGGTGCTACCTTGTTGTTTAGTACTTTGATTAATCTAGCTGGCATAATAGCATATTATATATAAATAGCTACTTTAACAAAGAAATTGCAACATATTTAACTTTGGAAACTCTATTTGAAAGATCATTGTGTAATGTAAATTACCCTTTTCAGACCTTGCCATCTATAGGGCAGATGATATTAAGGTAATATGTTTCTTTGGCTGATGGTAAGCAATGGTGGCATGTGGCCAGCACAATGACCAACTGCTTTTACTTTCCCCAACTAATGTCAGGTATTCATTAGAGTTGGGTGAACATCCTACCAATCCTGAAATTGAACATCCCAGTCTTCACTGAGATTGGAACCTGAGACCCCTTGATGCAGAAGCCAAGCACCTTACCACTGAGCCACAACACCCTCTCTCATAAGGATTATTTTGTAGCTTATACCTAAATGTATGTACACACATTTTTTTTTTGCCATTATTATTTAGTCTTAAGATAGGGGTTTGAGAGGGATCAGTTGAAATGTGTGTTTTAGTTCACTTTCATCTTTTGAGCTTTTATTGTTCATGCAATGAGGTCTTTGTGTCTTCTTGTAAGGTGCACTGTAGCATGCATTGGAATGGTGTTAAATAAAATGTTGTTAATGTTTTATTTATATAATTATTTTTTAAAAAGTTTCTCATATGTTTTGCACAAGATTCTTTTTATGTTTCAAGTAGTAATGAGAAACAACAAAGCTGAAAAGTGTTATAATCTACATTTCTGAAACCTTATGACTTTTTGATTTAAAGTTGAGTACTCTCACTGCAAAGCAAAACTTGTATTTCATGTGTGTCTCTGTTATGACCAAATTGAAGGTCATTGCTTATATAGTCACATCATTCTTGTTTAGGAAAGAGTGCAATGTAATCAATGCAATAGTTAAAAGCTTATCTTTCTGTCTTATTGTTAGCCTAGCCTTCTCTGTTTCTGTTCACAAACTGTTTGATATACTTCTGAGTGTGTCCTTACCCTAATCCTTAGGCATGCTTTCATCCTTATTTTTCAGTTTGTATTGAAATCTCTGCTCAAGCTAAGTTTGCTTTGAAATGAAATAGCACAGCATAACAGGATTTAATTTATAAAAACAAATACTTGTAAAACTATGTAACCATCCTTAATGTATTGTGTGCCCAAGCATATGTTTCCTAGTCTAGGGTATTCTTGAATAATCCTAAACTGTTGTTTGCTTAATCTATAAGAAAAAAATGTGGTTCTTAGCCTGCATCTCAAATTTCAAATGCTTCATAAAACTTTTTTTGTGTGTGGATACATTGCATTGGGCTTTAGATGTTGAAGTATTTATTTGCATCAATGTCCTTGTTTGATGACTGATCTCTTTCCACCCAATCTGTACACACTGCTTTGCTACATCTGTTGACTCAGAAGGTATTTATAGAAACTCTTAATATTTCAACTCAAGTTTGAGCATCTAACACAAGGTTGATTTTCTTCATTCACCCCCTCCCTTTTTTTTTCCAGAAGTTTTTTATACTGAGAAATGTATCCATATTTATCTTACTTTTTGTTAGCTATTGTTCAAACGTCTATTTGAATAGAAAAATAATGCATTCAGGAACGGAACACTAGTAGCCTTTTTTAATTATAAGAGATTTTAAAAAAAAAGATAAAAATACAGTGTTATTACCTTTTTCCATGCAGTGATAAAAACTTGAGTTACATTTTTCATAATAATTAGAACGTAGGAATTGCTGCATCATGTACACAAATACTAAACATTGTGGTAACAATTTTCAGGTGCTGACATATTTATAGCAATATACTGAAATGTTATTTTTTTATTTTATGGAATCCAAGAGATATAGGCCTAATTAGAAATACAATATCATTTTATTGTGACTTAATCTTTGCAAATTCTGAGATTTGAAAATGTCTAATCCCTTCAAATTACTTCTTAGAGACAAAATGTATTTAAGAAAATTATATTTATTATTAATAGTTTTAATTGGAAACATTTAAGTTTTTTGAAGGGAATGTATATTTAATAACAACACATGAATGTCTTAAATTTAAAAAAATTAAAAATTTTAAAACAATTTTGCAGACTTGTTTTGAACATCAAATCTAGGTAGCATTTTTTTTTTTTGTTTAAATATTGCTACTGACAAATTAACTTCAATTGGGTTAATTTATCTGAATAATAACTGCTAATGTCCATGAGTAACCTACAGGTCTACCATGAACTGAGTCGAGCTCTCATGGCTGATATCCAGTCACCCCTTCCAATCCAAAGGAAGTGTACTCCATTAAGCTTGGCCAGGTTTATCGTGAAGACAAAATAAACACGGGGCATTGTTGACCTACTTGATGATTGTTGTTGCTTAGCAAACAAAACGCACCCATCTTTTTTTTCTTCTCTTTTCTCTCTCTTTTTAAGCATCTACTAAGGTTCATCCGGGACATTGAAATAATTCTGACTCTCTTTCTCTTGCTCTCATCCTCCCATCCTTTTTCTTCTTACCCACGTGTGTGTGTGTGTGTAACTTGTTTGGCTAGAGGGTGGTGGCTATGAGATGGTATCCCTATTCCACTGTTTAATTGACGTAAGTCTGATGGCTTGGTGTCCCCTTTGATTATTTTGATTGTAGAACACGGTAGAAAAGGTTTTAAGAAGAGGTTTCAGGATGTCATTAAAGTTTTCGGCTTTTTGTTTTCAAACTCCAGTCAATTTTGTCCCTTGAGAATCCTGCTGAGGACATACTCATACTGGAAATCTTGCCCAAAGAAAAAACCTGAAGGAGTAGAAGCCAGTAGTTTGCACTTGTGTAAAAACCCGGGGTCGTGGAAGCTGAAACATTACTGCGTCATATTATAAATATTGCTTAGTTAAACTATGACGGATTAGGTCAGGTACCGGTAGTGATTTTTTTTATCACTCACTGATCACAACTTCTTTCCAATGATGGAGATTATCATAATGGATCATTTGAATTTTGTCTTGACGTCTTCCAATTTTTGGTATAACAGCTTTATGCAGGAATATTTTTTGACGCTTAGCCGTTGTCGTTGTATAGTTATTGAGCTATTATGTATTAATAACCGTATTAAGATTATTACACGAGTGGTTAAGATGGCGCAATATCTCGAACTAGCAGGAGCTCAACAAATTCTACACATGACATCGAAACATACGTCAATGCACTTAAGTGGGCACTTCTGCACATATTACATTCTGTAACTCCTGTTGCATTCTTATGTTGTTGTTTTTGGATTTTATAAAATTCAGTTTTATAGTTTACAAGATGAATGGTTAAATAAATTTTCTTATCTAATAGTAAAGATTAAATACTGCTTTGAAGACTATCCTGCGCCCTCCCCGCCCTACCATTGTTGATTCGAGTAGTCCTATTACAGAGAGCATAATGCGTTCAAAATGTACACTGTACCCCGTGACATGTGTACATGGCAGCCAGGTGTTGGTCAACTGGGAGAACGGTGCCGCAAATAAATAATTTCTTTGATTGCGTTTTCTCAGCTTTGAAAAGTAAACTTAAAGGGGGAGTTGTACTGAATCTGGTTGGCTTAGTCACATGTTTATCTTGGAAAATGGCTGTCTACTTTGAGTGTTTGTCTTCTACCCTGTCACAGGGTTCAATAATAGATAGTTAGGGCGTTGTTTGTACCGAGCTTGCAATTAAACAATTTCGCTTGCAAGGTTAACAGCACTCGAGATTCGGATTTTTATCCAAATAAAGTACATATGTCGACACTTAATTCGACAAGTGTGGTGTTCATAAAGTGTATTTTAACTAACTTGCAAGGACCAGTATTGCATTAAACTGTCCGATTAATATAGCCATTGTGAATGGGGCATGAAGTGTTGAGCTTAATTTTAGCCAACAGTTTACAATTTAATTGCTTAGAAGATAGGACAAGGATTTGGCGATTGTTGTGTTAATAAGTATTTAGATAAGTATCATTGTTGTCAACAAAATAAATGGATAATCGTGGGTGGAAATAAAGCATTAAAAAAAACGGAAATAAAGAAAAAGTACATTAATATAAAACTTTCTTTGAAAATGTCAAATAAACATATACCTTTCACAATTTAAATATCGACGTTGCTAGCATTTTAACTACACCTTTCAATTTGTTGTGCACAACGGAAGTTGTAGCATCAATAGTACTTCTTGTTTCCAGTGCAATCATTAAAAAAATGGAAACCATAATAGAAACCGCATATGAAATAATTGTACAACCTAAATGAGGAGAACACCAACTACAGACTGGAATCAAGCACAATACAACTTCAAAGCTTGACTTGTCTGTCAAACGTATCACACTGAACCCATGTAGTAGCGATACCACAAATACTCATCACCTCTGACCATTAGATGGTAGTCATTTAAATTATGTTAACAACCTTGACAACATGAAATCCATAAGTCAATGAGTTCGACTGTAACACTAAGAAATGAAAGTATTTTTCTTCTAATTTATTGGAGTTGGAATCGCGTTTTTAATCATGAAACCTAATATTTTACACATCTGGTCTGGTGTGGTTTCAATTATGCGTCGCTTTTGTCCCTTTATTCATTCTATTTATTTCTTCATACAGTTGAAACAAGTCCTCTTTCTTGCTTGCTTATCGTAGTGTTGACCTGCTTATACCCTTGCTGTTATAGTTAATAGGTCTCTCCTTGTTTATTTATGTGTCCATAATTCAATATCTATTTAATTTATAAATAGATTCAACATGTCAATGACTATTACAAACTTTTCTATCAGCTAATGAAGAACTAAGGACTGCATAATAACATATGGTTTGCAATGTCTTTAAACCCGACCCAAGAAAACAATTCTGTAGAGACACTTGTCCTATCCACTTTTTTGTTTCTCCTACCAATGTCTCTGTTAGATTGAAAACAAAAAGTTTTATACGTATTTTTCATTTCTATGTTTGATTTAAGTGGAAATACGAATGCTGACCAAAAGGGTAGACTACGCCCTGATCGGTACTCCAACGAAATAGTAGTCAGCTCTCGTGCTAACTATGGTCACTCCCGTGTCAAATTAACCTTAAAACTTCACATTTGAAAACAGTGGGCTAGTTTATTGAAATAACCGATTACTAATTGTCTGATAGATGTCTTAGCATTATAAAATGGTATCAATTGAAGGGAATATTGGAACAGTGTATACAAGATGGAGCGAGTGTGTGTGCGGGGGAGGGGAGACACATACACCATTCCCTTCGAAAAGTTGGTGCTAATTATTATTGACAGTATTCTTGAGTACCGGTTCTAATGTCAACAAAGAGAGATCACACGTGGTTGCCTCCCCTTATAGTGTGGCTCCCACAAGTTGTCCCCCTCCTCCACCCATTTTAATATTGATTGTAGACATTTACTCTGGGCTACAAAACTAGCCGGGCCACCGGTCCTGCCAAAATAAATGAAAAGAAAATAGTAGGCCGCGTCAGTCAACAAATACGAACGTTATTTTAAATGGCTTCACTTTTTTTCTTTATCTCCCTCAGAGCCCTCCCTCCAATATACGCCCACCGACACTCTGTGGAACAAAATTTAGTTTTCTCGTTATGTTTGTATATTGTGTGAAGGGATTGTTGAAAGGGGAGGGGGTCTGAAAAAAGAGGCGCCAGTGTTTGTAACACAATTAGCAAAAAAATAGTTTTTTTTCCTCGCTCCTTTTATTTTAAAATGTGGAGATTTGATTTAAAATGTTTCGATGTGAAAAGATAAAAGACTTTTATCTCATTACAATTGAATCAGTTTAACAGAGGGTGAGACGTGGAGGGAGGGGAACTAGGTTACTGGGAGAATATTTACCAAACCTCAGACATGGCTCTGGTCTGTGTACTACGTAATCATTTTAGTCTCTCTTTACCTAGCCACTTTAGCCAGACACCCTTTTCATTCACGCTTTCTAAATTTAATAGAACAGTCTAATAAATGGTTTTCATTTGAACAGGTTGTTTTTTTTAAGCATCGAAAAAAAAAATTACGATGATACATTCCAGTCAAGGAATCAGAACGTTTTTAAACTTTGTGTGACTAAAACAATTCCATGTTACCAGCCATTTTGACGCAGTGTAGACATTACTTAATGACATAATTGATAATATTCAAAAGAACATTTTTTTGGGAGGGGATGGGAATGGCTTTTGCTTACATTCTTTTAGCCTTCCCAGCAAAGTTCTGTTAAAAGTTATATTATAAAAACTGATAGCAGACAAAAGAATATCAGAAGAACAAGCGGATTGTAGACAAGGTCGCAACAAAACAGAATACATCCTAAACCTCGGGATATTCTGCGAGAAGTACTTTGAACACTAGAAGAATCTCTGTAACCTCTACAAGCAGGTCACCACTGTGGTGTTCTCCAACAACAACATTGGAGTCTTGAAACCACATTTGGAGTGAGACAAGGCTACCTACTTACACCAACTCAATTCAATATCTTCCTTTAAGGATAATGGAAAGAAAAAATACTAACTTGCGTTTTACGGACGATATAGATGGTCTGGCACTGGCAGGGACAGTAGAAAATTAGATGACTTGGTGATGCGCACAGGCAAGACTTCCGCAGCATATGGCATGCAAATCAATGCCGTAAAAAAAAAATTAGGACTAATAGCCAACAGGGTTTTAAAAGGGACATGCAGTGTTGGAGGCAAATAGTTGAGAATTGTGAGTAGTTTTAAATACCGGCATTAAGGAGCTATCGTTTCAGATGAAGGAAAGAAACCTGAACAACTGGACAGAATTGCACAGTCCACAGCAGCACTTATTAAACTCAAAGCAATCTGGAAAGATCAAGGCATATCCTAAAATTAAACTGTTCATCGCTACAGTTATTATCGTTTTACATACAAAGACTGCATCACAAACGAAGAGATTAGAAACAGCAATACAACGGCAATGGGGCCTCAAAATAGTTAGCTAATCACTGTCAAAAACTAAAACTTTATGGCCTTATCACAAGGTCCTCAGAACTCGCGAAAATCTTCCTTCAGGGAACATTACCAGGAAAAGGAAAAAGAGGCAGTCAGGGAAAAGATTTGTATGTTTGATAAGCCTGTACTAAAATAAGTAATCTCCATGACTTTGTGTGTGCTTTTTTCCAACTCTAAATGTTTTCGATGCATATGTTGGAATCTTAAAGTGTGCTCGGTATAGAATGATTTATAAGTACCAATAGGAAAAGACTATGATAAACCTATTGGTTACTAAACTTTATACCGGTAGTTAGAACCAAAACCTAACTGTCTCAAAAATTTTGAACTGCAATTGAGCTTGCATTTAGATGTTATTTAGTTAAGTTTACTTTGTAATTTGAATAAACAATGTACGTGTATTTCAATAATTTTTTTTTTACAACTCAAGGTAGACCACCATGAAAATCTAACGTTATATTTATTATGCTTACCTCCCTTGAATATTGCAAACCAAATTATATATTTATATAAACACACATATTAAAAAAAAAATTAAGCTTACCTTATTCTTTTTCTGTTTATTTCAGAGTTTTGCCTGTTGTTAAAAAAATTCGACTTTTAGATGTTGGGAGTTGTTACAATCCATTTCTTGGACTTGAACATTTTGAAACAGTTGGTGTAGACTTAGTTCCAGCTCAACAGGTGAAACACTAATCTCAATTTTCTATTCTGTCTTTCCTGGTTACAGTTTCTTAGAAGTTTATATATACAAACATTATTGTTTATTAACCTATATTTTAATACTTGGATTAACTTAAAGAATGAAAAAACACCAGCATTGTTTAAGCAAATAAAAAATTCTTTGGAAATAAAATTGTCTGAACACTTTACAATACAAAAGTTTATTAAAAGAAATAGAATCTCTATACATATTCTAATGTAACCATAGTTATCTTATCTTATTTTATATAATACAGACGTTACTTCAAAAAAGAAGATGATTACGTCCTACGCGTCATGCATTTAGTCATGCATATTAACCAATGACTTAAATTCTGCCCAGTCACTGGTTTTTCTGGCTAGCTCAGGCAACCCATTCCATGCTCTAATAGCACTAGGGAAGAAGGAGTATTTGTACAAATTTGTCCTAGCATATGGGACGAGGAATGTTCCTTTATTTTTGTGTCTTTCAGAGTATTTTATTAGATTTTGTTTTTGTATTTGAAGATTATGGTTCAGTGTTTTATGTATAATTGCTACTTTACTTTTGAGTCTTCTGTCCTGAAGGCTTCCTAAATTTAGTGATTTTACTAATGGTGTTACTCTAGTCAAATGTGAATATTCGTTTGTTATGAATCTCACTGCTCTATTTTGTGTTTGTTCCAGTTTCTTAATGTTTTCTTGAGTTGAGGGGTCCCAAATGGAGGATGCATATTCTATTATTGGCCTAACCAAGGTTAAATAACATTTTAGTTTTATGTTCTTATTTGATTTATAGAAATTTCTTTTAATAAACCCTAATGCTTTGTTTGATTTTTTTATAGTTTCATCAATATGTGGATTCCATGCCAGTTTTTCATTTATTATAACACCTAGGTATTTTGCGTTTTTAGTCTGTGTTACTGGTTTGCCATGAATAAGATAAGTGGAATTAATTTGTTTTAGTTTTTTTGTTACTCTTAACAACTGACATTTTTCTGGGTGGAAAGACATGCTCCAATTTGATTCCCATTTCTGTAATTCATCTAATTCTCTTTGTAAAATATCTGTGTCTTGTATTGTTTTTATTGTTCTATATATTATGCAATCGTCTGCAAATAATCTGACTTTTGTTCCTGAACTAATGCAATTTGGTAAATCATTTATGTAAATTAAAAATAGTAGTGGACCCAAGGCTGTTCCTTGAGGTACACCTGAGTTTACTGTTATTGGTGTTGATTTAGAGCCATTTATTATTACAGTTTGTTCTCTCCCTATCAGAAAATCTTTAATCCACTGATGCAGTGGACCATTTATGCCGAAATATTTTAATTTTTTAAGCAAACTATGGTGGTGAACTTTGTCAAAAGCCTTGGAAAAATCTAGTAAGATAGCATCTATTTGTTCACTATTATCTAAACCTTTTGAAAAATCATCAATTAGTCCTATTAGTTGTGTTTCACATGATCTATATTTCCTAAAGCCATGTTGGTATGGGGTGAGGACATTATGTTTGTCTAAGTGGTTTATGATGTTGCTACATATTATGTGTTCTAGGATTTTACATGTGATGCTGGTAAGTGATACTGGTCTGTAGTTTCCTGGATCAGATTTTTCTCCTTTTTTAAATAGGGGGGTGACATTAGCTTCTTTCCAGTCCTTTGGTACTCTGCCCTGGTTAAGCGATGCCTGAAAGAGTATTTTGAACACTGGGGCTAGCTCATTGCTTAGTTCTTTGAGTAATCTAGCTGGAATACCATCAGGTCCAGGCGCTTTATTTGGTTTGGTGGTGTTGGCTAATAGTTTTTGAATTCCATTTTCTTGTACTACTAAATCTTCTATGTTGTCTACTTGGTTCAAATTAAGAATTATGTCTTTGTCTCCTGGGGCTGAGAATGCTGATGCAAAGTATTTGTTTAGGATGTTTGCTTTAGTTTCATTATCATTATGTATTATGTTATGTTCATCTTTTAATGGCGCTATGCCTGTTGTTTCCATTTTCTTAGACTTAATGTATGACCATAGGTTTTTGTTGTTATCTTTAGATATTACATTGTTTATGTATTCACTCTGCAGCTGTCTGCTTACTTTTTGGGTTAGGTGTTTAATTTTTAGATACTTTTTGTAAACTCTTTCTGCCTTAGTTTCTTTAAATTTTCTATATAGGTTTTCCTTCTGTTTACAAAGCTTCTTTAGTCTATTATTAAACCAGCATTTATTTATTTTATTTGATGTGTATTTAGTTTGTATATGATTTTCTATAATGCTTTTAAGATGGTTTTTAATGAAATTCCAGAGGTCATCGACTGGTTGGTTAATGTCTTTTTCTAATAAGAATGTTTGTTGAAAGTTTAATGCAGCTTGGTGTAGTTGTGTTAGGTTACATTTATTCCAGAGTAAGATTTTTCTTTTGGGTTTTGTATTGGCTACTGCTTTTATCTGACTGTGTATTTTTATGATCTCATGGTCTGATAGACCAGGGATAATATCATAATCAACTACTAATCCAGGTCTGTTGGTTAAGAAGAGATCTAATGTGTTGTTTAATCTAGTTGGCTTTTTAATGATTTGATCTAAACTTAGGTTGTGTAAAGTTTCTATGAAAGGCTCATTTATGTCTTAAGGTTTTGGTGTTTATCTATGGTTAGTGTTTTCCAATTTATATCAGGTAGGTTGAAATCCCCCATAATCCAAAAAACTGCATTTTTATTTGTCTCTTTAAGTGTAGTAATCTGATTACATAGTTCCTGCATGTATTCTAAACTAGAATTTGGTGGTCTGTAAATGCTGCCTATTATTAGGGATGTTGAGGTTGTATTAATTTTACAAAATGTAGATTTTATATTTTTTTAGTTAGGTAAGGTAATTTCTTCTGCTATAAGAGTGTTTTTTATTGCTAAAAGAACTCCTCCATGATTATCAGCCCTATCTTTTCGAAAAATTTCATAATCACTATTGAAAATTTCTGCATTATAAATTTCAGGATGTAGCCAAGTTTCTGTTCCTGCAATTATGTCTGGTTTCTCACATTCTAATAAAATTTCTAAGTCTGCTGTTTTGTTCCTAATGCTTTGAAAATTTATTACTAAGGTTTTAAGGTATTTTGGTATAACTTCTTTAGCAGGTCTGTCTAGTGAGGCTGCTGTATTAATTTTAGTAGATTTAGGTTTAACAGGAGTGGATCTGGCTAGTGGTTGGTGAGTTTGTTTTGTGATGGTGTTTAGGATGTTGTATGGGTTAGAAGTGTCCGCATCAAAGGAATCAAACAGTCCTTATGTAAACTGAGGTAACCCACACGGTACACAGTGCCATGATGCATCTTTGTTGCCTAAGGCATAATATACAGGTGTATTCATATGGAGACATGATGCATGGTACCATTCATCACAGGTGTCACATTGAATGGCTTTCACGTTGAATGTCAATTATCGCTTTCTCTGTCTGCCTCTTCTTCTTTTTCCTGGTACTGTTCCTTGAAGGAAGGTCTTTGCAAGCCAATAGCCTGCAGGGCTTTAAAAAGGGCATCAGTATTGGAGGTGAAAAGCTGACTAGTGTCAGTAGTTTCGAAAACCTCGGAGCCATTGTCTCAGATTAAGGAATGAAACTTGACCCGAATATTACAGTCCACAGCCCTTCTTTTCAAAACTTAAAATATTATGGAAAGACAAATAGCCTTCTGCACCAAAATCAGACTGATGCACTCCCTGGTCATGGCCACATTCTTGTGAGTCTTGGACGCTGACGGCAGAGCGATTGGACCCCATGATGACCTGCTAACTATCGTAAAAAAAAATGCAAGCTAAAAATCTATGGCCATATTTCAAGAATATTATAAACAGTCAATTTCACAAACAATACAAAGAAAATTCATTTGTGCGTATTGCGCTATATGTTAACATAAAATTCAATTAAAATATACAGGGGAACAAATACTAGCTTTATTGACAGAAATTATCACTGATTTTTCACTGCACCACTGTAGATTGTAGTTTCATTGCTTCCAGGTTTCTTTTTCTTTTAAGGAGCAACTAATGGGTCAGGCATCATTTGGATTGTTATGGGGGTCAAGAGAATTCAATGTTTCTTGTTCAACATGAAGGATCTCTGCGCCATTTAAGTTTTGAACTCTGGTGTTGTCTTAGTCACTCTCCAACTAAGCACAAGGTCTTTGCCTGTTTTCGCCCCTCACATTTGCGATATCTTTTGACATTTGGTATAAATAAAAGTCCTTTGTGTACCATTCCATAAAAAGACTAATTCATCCATGCACTCTTTTGTTCCTTGTAAAGTATCAGAATGTATTTTAAAATCAGCAAGTATTCTTGTTTTTTCCAATGATAAGCAATGGCAAGGGTGAGCCCCACTGCCTTCGCTGTGGTTTCTCATCTTGAAGCCAGTGATTTTTGTGGAAGTGCCTTCCTATTTATGCCAGTTTCATCTGCCTTGTAAATGTCAACCCTAGAGCATCTCTCTTCTAACATATGCACCAGAAATCTCTACTTGAACTCAATTGCAGACTCTCCTTTTAACTTTTCTAATACCACACCACTATTGTTAAGTTTTTCAGCCAACCAGTGCTGGCACTTGAAATCAGTGGGACCACCCCATTAGCTGTTCATTTATTGTGCCTTTTCACACAACAAAGGTTCTGAAATCAGATCATCATTGCTTGACCATTGTGTATTCTTTTTTTTCTTGAACCTTCATCAGAGTCAGGTTTTGATACAAATTTCACAATATTGTCTGAATTTTTTTTAGTTTCCATAATAGTGGATGTGCTGACATTAGAAATCTTGGTGACAGGAGCTTCACTATCTCCTTTCTGGAGGTGATTTCAGATTTCCAACTTTGAATCCATAGTCTACCCCTTATGTTTTCTGTTCAAGGTGGATAAAGCCATGCCTCCTTGTAGGACAAGTGTCATGTACGCTTTGTCTATATTTAGCTCAAGGCTTGTCGGCAAGATTTCAGCTAGCTCAGGGGATCCCAAGCATGCAGCAACCTTCTGTTTTGGAATAAATGTGATTGGTTAGAAATATTAATTATTGTACAATAACCTGTATTTTATTGGTCAATTGATTAACCAAGCGGCAAAGAGATATTAGTCACATGGTAAACGCCCAAAGGTCTGAAAAGATTCTAGATATTACCGCCAGTCTCGTGTTGGAACTCAAAGGAAGATGACATGATCATATTATTGTGTAGATCATTTAATTTAGTAGAAATATATATATTTTATGTTTTATTCAATCACAGTATATCATTGTAACTATTGTGAATAACTTTTCCAAGTTTTGAATTAAAGTATTTGTATTTGACGAAGAGAAGTTTCTTCATTGAATATAATATAATATACTTAGATCGTCTTATCGACTAGCAACTTCTAGATGATCCTCTTATCAACTAGCAACTTCTAAATGATCATCTTATCAGCTGATGATTTCTAGATCCTCAGCAATCACGATCATTGATTGTGCTGTTTAGATCAAGATAATCTTCAACATGACATCTAGCACATCATAGATCGTGACAACAAGTAATACACAGCCCCCCTATCACTTCTCCTCAGTGCCTTGCAAGCTTTAAATCCATCAACTGGTTACACCTGTGTTTCAGAAACAGGTGCTACAAGACAGCCACACTATACCAATATCAGGAAGTAATGCAAGTCGCATGTCGACAAGATCACTTTGTTAACATACTGTAAAAAAAAATTAAAAAAAAAGCAATCCGGATATTTGACGTTCTGGATGACTGATGTCAGGGAACGACTCTGTACTATTTTTTTCTATATTGTTTGTTTCTTTCTTATGTAGAATGTATAGATTTTAATTAGAAATGTGTTATGATGACATGGACTCATTTTTTATTTCTTTATTCAGACAGTCTTGAAATGTGACTTCCTTCAGCTCACTATACACAGTTTACCACCACCTATAGATGCTTTGACCTATGATTTAAAAAATTTGGCAAGTCCTGTAAACCAGCTTCCAAAAGCCAGTTTTCATGTGGTTGTTTTTTCTTTGCTACTAGAATACTTTCCTTCTCCAGTTCAGAGGTGGACATGTTGTGTTAAAGCAGCTGAACTCTTGTGTAGGAATGGTTTGCTGTTGATCATAACTCCAGATTCAAACAGGCAAGTTTTTTTTTTATTTCTCCCTAGACTATAATATAGAGCATCATATTTTGAGCACTCTCATCATATTTATTTAAACTTTTTTTCTTTTTAAACAGTCAACATCGCAATGCTCCTATGATGAAAAGTTGGAGGCTGGCTCTTGAGAAACTTGGTTTTCTGCGTTGGAAATATGAGAAAATGGAGCATATTCATTGTATAGCTTTTAGAAAGGTATGGACCATTAGATTTTTAAGAAGTTTACTTTTTAGTTTACTGTACAGATTAACATTGATAGAAATTTCCCTTGTAATATATATTTTAACTATGAAATTTTGACTGTTGTAAGAGAAAATGTATTTAAAATTACTGTTATAAAAAATTACTCTTCTTCCCCAAAGCTTCTAAGTTATACCATTATCAATACTTGTATTTGAATGATTCAGAGCTCCATATTCTCTAAATTGGGGGCAGGGGTAGGGCTAAGTGGTACAGCACTTGGCTACCAAACTAAGGGGTCTTGGGTTCAAATCTGGATGAAGGTAGGCATTAGAGATTTTTAGGACACCCTGAGTCCACCCATTTCTATTGGGTACCTGTCATTATCGGGGAAAGTAAATGTGGCTGGTCATTATGCTGGTCTCATGACATCCTCATAACCATCTGCCATAGAAACGGATGGCCTTTACATCATCTGCCCTACAGATCACAACATCTGAAAAAAAAATGCCTTTGTGGACACCATACTTTTGTTCTGTCTTTTAAAACTTTCCCCCGAAGTACCCCTTGATAATTTATCATTCAACACATTCCTTAAATATTTCTACACTTAGGAATCGATTGTTTTAATCATTGGAAGTACTGTCAGTCAGTACTAAAAATTCTTCTCTTTTCTTCTTAATTTGTAACAGTTCTCCAGAAAAATAAAAAATTGATGTTTGTAAAACAAAAAACTTTTTCCATTATGATTAAATACTAATTACTTTTTACATCATAATGATTTCAGTTGTTCAAATAGTATATCTCCTCATTGTGTTGTTATTTATTTGTTCAAGGTGTATGAAGACCCAAGTTGGGAGCCTCTGTCAGATTCAGCTGTGAACCAGTTTGCACAAATGTTGTACATTCCACAAGATCTTACAGATGCCTGTTATGATGACCTACCCCAGGAGAATAACATCACAGGCCATGACCCACATGAATTTTTATCGTCAGCTTGTGAGCTACCATTTCATGATTAATCACTGGTTTGTTGTTCTCTTCTTAATATTTTGTAATTATAGCATTGCTCAAAGCATAAAACATTAAAGAAACCATCAGTGTAAGGGGGGATACTTTTTTTTATTTTCAAGTAAGAATTCTTTTTATACATACTACTTAATGGTTGATGGCATGCAACCATTTTTTCTTGTCTACACACAAAGCCTATCTATACAAATCTAGAATGAAACTTCACATTATTATGCCTATGTCTATATGAACCTTCTAATCACAACTTTTATCTATATTATATTGCATATAACTCAACAAATTGTGCTGATGTGCCCAAAATCAAAAATCAAATCAATCTAAACTGCGCTCCTCTTTCCTTAGCACTTTTGGAGCTCATAAGTGCCCTACTTCTTTTCTATCATTGTGTCTGCCTCCTCTTTTCCTCAGTCTGCCTTCATTTATCATCACTCTGTCTCCTTATCTCTAAATATCTCACTACGTCCTAGACCAGTCCGTTTGCCGTGGACTGCGACGGGTAAGGGGGGATAAAGAGATCCTGGTGTTTGAGTGGTGGCTATCTGAGGATAAACCACCACAACACAATACTTTGGCTCCAAGTTCCCCTAGACCTGAGGCCCAGATGGCCCGCTCTGGGTCAACCGGCTGGTCATGCCGAGCTACCAGCATAGGTCGAAGAGCGGTGGAGGGCGGTGGCTGCAGGGTCAATCAGGAAGCTGCTGTATCAGGCACATGTCCGATGCAGTAGCTGACTGAGTATAGCACATGTGTAGCCCTGGCAGGCTCATTCTGGACTTCCGAATGGCCCGTCCCCTTGTTGGACTCGACGGCGGGTGGGGAGCACAGGTGCCGAACTAATAAGAACACCTA
The DNA here is from genome assembly GCA_036873155.1 of Biomphalaria sudanica. Taxonomy (NCBI): domain Eukaryota; kingdom Metazoa; phylum Mollusca; class Gastropoda; family Planorbidae; genus Biomphalaria; species Biomphalaria sudanica. The sequence continues at coordinate 530,607 of JAZGLO010006474.1, forward strand.
TGGATAAGAAAACAAAAAAAAACCTACTTGCCCCAGACCTATGTCTGGGCAAGAGATGCCGTATGGAGGATAGAAAGGAGGAGGCCACAAAAAGCTGTGCTACCTGGCCATCATTTCTGGTGGTTAGGTGCACAGAGGAGGGGAAAAGTCTGACAAAGATGAGCCCTTTTGTCATCTACAAGGGACTTAAGTCAGTAGTGGGAGAACCCAAGAGTGTGTCTAAGCTACACAAGTCTTTGGAACTTCTAGTAGAAGTTGATAGCAAGATACACTCTGATGGGCTTTTAAGATGCAGAAGACTCTGTGATCTCCAAGTGGAAGTCATGCCGCACAAAAGTCTAAACACCAGCAGAGGTGTAATCAGCTCTAGGGACCTACTGGAATGTTCCGAGAAGGAAGTAGTGGAGGGCATTGAAGGAGTCACCCATGCCCGGCGCATTACCAGGCGCAGGGATGGTGAGGAGGTCAAAACCGCCACTATTATCCTCACATTCGGAACTAGGACACCGCCAGAGTATGTGAAGGCAGGATACCTACGAGTTCCAGTGAGGCCCTACATATCTAACCCCATGAGGTGCTTCAAGTGCCAGGGTTATGGACACGGTGCGGCAGTCTGCAAGAGGAACTGTGTGTGCCAGATGTGCTGGAGAGGGTCATGAGGACAATGGCTGCACAGCCCAGTTGAAATCCCCAAACTTGAGGGACTGGAGGCACGACATGGCATAAATTGTGCCGATGCGCCCAAAATCAAAATATCAAATCAAATCAAAATCATATACAGACTAGGGCTTATTCAAAGAACATAATGCTGTAACTTAGCCAACATCGAGCTCAAAGAAACTGAACGAAAGGAGTATATAAAAACATTAGTTTAGTAATAGAACAACAGTAGTTTCGATAACGAATATTCAACTAGAGTACTCAGTAATAACACTTCTTTCTTGTTTACATTCTAGATCAAATTTTTATCACCTTAGACTTAGCTTAGGCCATCTTAGGCATTTTTAACCTTAAACTAGATTTAGACTAGACCTTTTAAAACTAAAATCAACAACAGTCATCATGAAATTGCTCTGGCTATTTATCCTCATAATTACTAAATACACACTAGCTGAACACAGAACTAGATCTACCTCAGTCAACACTAAACTTAAAAAGGAAACAACAGTCATAATCAATCATCACACTTTAGATCAATGCAACTTCAAAAATAACCTAACATACACATCCATAACATTAAAGAAGATTACCCATCACAAATGGAAGTTCTCAATCAGACACAGTAGAAATAAATACCTTTCACTGTTAATATTAATAGCAGGAGATGTAAAGTCAAATCCAGGGCCTAGATCTAAAGATAGATGCAACATCTGCAAAAAAGTATGCACCATGGAACAGAAAGCCATTCAATGTGACACCTGCGATGAATGGTACCATGCATCATGTCTCCATATGAATACACCTGTGTATTATGCCTTAGACGTTACTTCAAAAAAGAAGATGATTACGTCCTACGCATCATGCATTTCATGCATATTAACCAATGACTTAAATTCTGCCAAGTCACTGGTTTTTCTGGCTAGCTCAGGCAACCCATTCCATGCTCTAATAGCACTAGGGAAGAAGGAGTATTTGTACAAATTTGTCCTAGCATATGGGACGAGGAATGTGCCTTTATTTTTGTGTCTTTCAGAGTTGCTAACATCTCATACTTTATCTACCCAGCAGTGCTAAAAAAAAATGATAAGAAATCTAAAGTCAATAATTACCTCCGAAGTGATAGGCAGATCAGCTAAAACTTGCCCATCAAAAGAATTATTTTTAAATACATATTCTTTCTCCCACTTCACATTCTCGTTTAAGTTGAAACTTAGCACAATTTTGTAGTGTCCCTAACAACAAATAAATCATTCAGATATTAACGAATAATTTAATTATATTATATAACTAATTACTTTTGTTATATATAAATCTTACAGTCTTGAGATATGTGGCTGTAAATGTGCAGTTCTTTTCTTTTAAAAAGCTTTGTTTTTTTTAAAATAAGTATTTAAAAAATATTTTCCTTTTTTTTTCCAGGCATGTCGGGAAATGAATTGAAACTGTTTCTGCTACTCTACGGGCATAACGTAGTACTTAGGCAAAAATGTATTGCGTCACAAACACCAACTCCATTCAATAGCATATCATTGCAAAAAAAAGTCGTTATCATAAGACGTATACTGAAACATTCAATAGCCAAATAAAATATTCTCTCACTCGACACAAAGCATACTGTATAGTTTGAATGCATTATCTTTGAATAATGCAAGTGATATATTTTTCTCATAGCTTTTATCTACACACCCTTGTGTCTGGAAAAAAGTTTATTTCTCCCACATCCAATCTCGGATTCAGATGAAATTGTGCACGATTGTTTCTTTTACCCCCGACATTGAGCTGGGTAGGTGCCTGAATTTCTGCCTGGTCGTGCGGTTTGCGAGCGAATAACAAACATTAAAATAAACATCTGGTGGAATAATATTAATTATCATTTCTGGTACATTCTACACTTATTTACTGAATGTTATACACTCATTCACTGTACATTGTACAATTATTCACTGTACATTCTAAAAGCACTTAAGTATGACATTAGATATTTACCAGAATATCAGTAATGAAAGTAATCAATACTCAGGAAAGTGATTGCCAATAACAGGAGACATTTTGTCCAGCGCATGATTTAACTCTCGGAAATAATATGGATATACAATGAAAGAACTCAACTCACTTGAATTTTCTTAGCGCCCCTTAACTTTAACTCTCGATTTGTGGGCGGTCCAATTTTTTTTTTTTTTTAGAAATCACAGTTTGTTAACAGAATTATTAACACATCTATATATCATCCAAACTACTTATTGGTATTTTAACGGTAAACATGTCCATGCCACTAGATAGCATCTTAGATAACTGCCATCAAATGTAGGCCTACACATTACTTTACGCTTATCATGCTCCACTAATGACTTTCAAGATACAGAGCGCTTGTAAATGTAAAGCATTGCCTTTAACCTAAGCATTGCTAGAAATGTGGATTTATAATTATCTCTCTAGTCGTTCCTGACCTTAATTATCTTTGAAATTGAAAACAATATGATAGCATAACTTTCAAATATTTTCATACCATCTTTTTTTTTTTTTTTTAATTACCAGAAGAAAAAAATTATCTTTCCTCGCTTAGTCGTGAATATATTAGAAAATATGAATTAGTTCTATAGTAGTATATTAAGTAAGGGGTGGGAGGCTTAGTGGTTAAGCGCTTGACATCCGAACCTAGGGTCCTGGATTCGAATTTCGGTAAAGACTGAAATTTTCAATTTTGGGATTTTTTGGCCGACCCTGAGTTCACCCAAGTCTAACGGGTACCTGACTATAGTTGGAGAAAGTAAAGGCGGTTGGTCGTTGTGTTGGCCACATGACACCCTGCTCGTTAACCTTTGGCCACAGAAACAGATGACTTAAACATCACCTGCCCTATGGGTGGTTGAGTCTGAAATGGGAATTTTACTTTTACTTTTATATTAAGTGATTCAGATAATGTATGTTTCTGTTATCTCTATACAATTGTACACAAATTGGTTAAACGTCAGAATGGTTAAAATAAGAGTAACACGTCTCCTGGAAATAATATCTAGACACATTTTTATTGAAACTCTGAACTTCTCTAAATGAATATTCATATACAAATACTAGCATTCCATATTCATTCACGATCCAGTCTACAGGTGACCTAACTTTATCAAGCTGTTTTTTTTAAAAGGGAAGTAAATCACAAATCTTGAATGCTGAAATAAATATTATATTACTTCCTGTCGCAGTTATCTATGTAACTGTATAGTAGAATTATTTCTCTAATTGCTAGTGCGGCGTTGATCACTATATTGATGGCGTCATTACACTATAAATATTTTTCCTTTGTAGACTAGGGGACTGAGCTTTTGTTGCTTGTCACAACTTCTAGTGACGTAAAGTTAGGTGTGTGTGGTTTGCGTCATTTATCGTCTAGTACAGTCTCTCCATTGTTTTGTACGTTGGTACAGATAGACGTGTCTTGAGAGCTCTTGAATTTCTCCTTGGTTATTGTTACTGGATAGCCTTAACATTTGCCTTGGACATTTTCTTGTTGGATTATCTTGACCCCTGTTTAGGGTGAGTTTTATTTTTCATTGTATAGTTTTTCTATTTGGATTCGATCGTATTTGTAAGTCTATAATTAGACTAGATCTAGATGATTAGAAGAATCCTTTCTTTTATCTTCTATAGGGTTTTAACGACAAGTCTAAGTTTTGGTCGTAGTCTCAGTTCAAGACTCTATTTCAAGTTTTGGCGCCAAGTCTAAGTAGTGATCTTAGTTTGGTGTCAAGTCTATGTGTTAGACTCAGTGTAAAGTCTTGGTGTCAAGACTTGTTTATCCAGTCTCAATTTTCTATATTGAGAGTACAACTTTAGGTCTACAGTCTACAGGACTAAGGTCTTCATCTCACTAATCTCAGTTGGTCGTCTGGTGTTCAAGTTGGTTTTTTCATGAGTCTGAGGTTCAAGATTCCAGACTGCGGGTTGCCTTGGTCAGATCTGATGTTATAGTATGAACTATAAACTTTTAGAATTTTCGTCAGTGAACAGTATCGGATCTAGAGGCTAGATCTTTGTGGATTACCAGTTGTTGTGTTGGAAGTCTATTTGAACAACTTGTAATGAATATATTAAGGTAATGATATTGTTCAAATAATGATCATTTATATGTCGCAAAGAGAACAACTGGATCATTTTAGATGACATATTATTACACATATATCTATTGATATTGATACTATTATTATCATACATCAGTTCATTTGTAAATATATCACTGGAATAAATTTTTATTGTTATTTAACATCATACACTTAGTTTATTAATTTATATACATCTGTATGTGTATGGTGTGCTTGTCAGGCTGAACTTGGGCCAAAATATTGCAAGTTCAGAAAATAATAACAATAACACACATTGAAATAATATTAATTTTAAATAAATATTCACATTTGAAATAACTAATAATAGTTTGATAAGTACAAGAAAACAAGAACCTGAGAATGCTGACCATGTCCTTCAATGGTGCATACTAAATCAAGGGACCCGAACGAGACTCTCGAAGGATTATTCGGAGAACTGCCTGATCTAGAAACTACTATGCGGTTCATCTCAGATATAGGATTACTGATCTGAACACTTCAACGAGAAAAATGAGAACGAAGAAGAAGAACTGATGTATGCGTACCCAAATATTGTGAACAGCAGCAAAGGTTTTTTAAGGGTGGAAATACAGCTTCTGGCACCCATAAAGCTCCCGTGGTAATGATAACTGGAACTTCTCTTTGCTTTGAGTTATGTCCTCTGGAGCTGAATCGGCTTCTCTTAATAAGTGTTGTATTTTTAATCATTTCACTAAAGATAGTTTCACTTTTCAGCAAAGGAAAATGACAAAAAACTTTTTTTTTTTTTTGCTTGCCTGTAGAAATGGGAAAGCTTTGTTTGAAAAGATTTAACATGCATTTACATTTCATATGTAAACAATCAATTGCAATACCAATAACAAAATACGTGGAATTTTGTCTTCCACTCTTCATTAGAAATATTGGTAACATAGTCACAGTTAATGTCCCTCAAGTAACATTACAATTTCTTCCTTGATATTTTATATTCTCTTTTGCATTGCCCATGCTAAGCAAGCGAATACATTGGATTATTTATTCATTAATCAGAACTACCCGTGGTTAATTCCCCAAACTCTAGTAAACTTTATTATTACAATTTTGTTTGTGAATGGAATGCTTTAATTCTATGCAGCTTTTTGCAAACTTTCCTGTTTCAAGTTTATGGTTCTCAGTCAAAGATCGAGCTCCATCTGTTGTTACACTTGCCATCTTGTTCCAAGCCAAGCCTACCCAACAATCAGACATTGTGTCTTGAATTGAGTGTATTGATGTATAGCCTATAAGCATAATCTTCGTTTACTTAAAACTTTTATTAATGAGACAGTTTCAATAATTTATATAGATATATTTTTTTTAATATTTGCATTTTTATATCTATATACTGTGGGCGTAGAGGTTGGATTAGAGTAGTTTTGCATTGTTTTAGAAGATCTGGGGGGATACCATCGCATCCGGGTGCTTTGCGGGCAGCAATGTTGTCTATGGCTTTGTTGAGCTCTGAAAGGGTGGGTGTTTCATCTAGCTCGTTCATTGTGGGTAGTTGTATGATGGCTTTAAGGGCTGAGTCAGAGACTGAGCTTGTTGTGGCGTAGAGCTCAGAGTAATGTTCCACCCATCTGTGCATTTGTTAGCACTTGTCTGTGATAATTTCCCCAGTGGTTGATTTCAGAGGTGCTGTCTTGTTTTGGGAGGAACCGAGAGCCTTGTTGATTCCTTCGTACATCCCTCTTATGTTGCCCACTTTGTAAATGTTGGCAAGAAGGCGCTGTGCCACAAGACCTGCGGGATGCTAAAATCATTACACTGTATAAGAACAAAGGTGACAGAAGCGACTGCAACAATTACAGGGGAATCTCCCTCTTAAGTATTGTAGGCAAAGTCTTTGCTCGAGTGATACTTCCCAGGCTACAAAAACTCGCTGATCGGGTCTACCCAGAATCATAATGCGGCTTCCGCTCAGGGAGATCCACGATTGACATGATTTTCTCCATCCGCCAACTCCAGGAAAAGTGCAGAGAACAAAGGATGCCTTTATACATTGCGTTTATTGACCTGACAAAGGCCACCGATCTAGTTAGCAGAGATGGCATCTTTAAAATTTTACAGTTAATAGGCTGCCCACCCAAGCTACTAAATGTAATCATATCTTTCCACCAAAATATGATGGGCACAGTGCAATTCAACGGTGCCAGCTCTGAAAGTTTCAGTATAAACAGCGGAGTTAAACAAGGATGTGTCCTGGCCCCAACCCTCTTTGGAATACTATTTTCACTGCTAATCCACAACGCGTTTGACAAATCCACTGAAGGCATCTATCTCCATTCCAGATTTGATGGCAAACTCCTAAATATTGCCAGACTGAGGGCCAAAACTAAAATCAGAGCCACCCTCGTAAGAGATATGCTATTCGCGGATGACGCAGCGGTAGTGGCACACACACAAGAGGAACTTCAGTCACTAATGTCCCGCTTCTCTCAGGCCTGTAAAGAATATGGCTTGACTATTAGCACGAAGAAAACAAATGTTATGGGACCACCTACTACAGCACCACCCTCCATCCTCATTGACGATAACAAGCTGGACGCCGTAAACGAATTCTGCTATCTGGGATCCACAATTACAGATGACCTGTCCCTAGAAGAGGAGATGAAAAAACGCATAGGGAAGGCTGCCTCGACATTCGCTAGACTCAGACTAAGAGTTTGGGAAAACCATAAGCTAACTACGGTGACCAAAATGGAAGTCTACAAGGCATGCGTTATGAGTACACTGCCTTATGGCAGTGAATCATGGACCACCTACGCAAAGCAAGAGAGAAAACTAAACTCATTCCATTTGAGATGTCTCCGTAGGATCTTGAATGTCACATGGAAAGAAAAAGTGTGCAATACTGAGATCCTTGCGCGATCAGGTATTTCCAGCATCTTTACAGCCCTCAGACAATGCCGTTTGGCTTGGACATGTTCGCCGGATGGAGGACAAGCGCATCCCGAAAGTCATCCTCTATGGTCAACTCGCGACTGGCACAAGAAAAACTGGTCGCCCCCACCTCCGATACATAGATGTAAAAAACGCACAAACCGAAAAACGGCCAGCTCCTCTACCACCGAAGCAAAAGCCAAGGGGACCCTAACTTGCGCTATCTGTGGACGGGAGTGTATCTCCAAAATAGGGCTCCACAGCCACATGAGGAAGTGTGCTCTAAGATGAACCATAGTCGTCCTACGACTGAAGGAGGCCAATGATGATACTGTGGGCACACCTGATTTCTGTAGGTGTCGGCAGGCAGCATAAAACCCCTTGGCGGGCCGTATGTAGCCCGCGGGCCGTAATTTGCCCATCCCTGGTATAGATTTTCAAAACGTAAATTATAATGTTGCAGAGAATGACATTTTAATATAGAGTGCTCCAACATTAGCCATTGCCAAATATCGTCCATTGTTTTTTTTTTTTTTACGATTTCTTTGAAAGTTTATTTCAAAACTCATAATAAACATAACTTTCACACAGGGCCACCGCTACCTATTGTTTGCATGCAGGCCGCCGTCTTTAGGGGGCGACCAAATCATTATTTCAAGGCTACTTTAAAAAGATAGTTAAATAAAAAAAAGTTACTAAAATATTTTATATAAATTCTAATTACTCCATTATCCTTTGAAAATATAAATGATATTCGTACATAAGAAATTAATTTGGAAAGTATAACAAACAAATAGAGCAGCGTGCGAGAGATTCCCACGAGTTTTTCCATAGAGGGCTGCTCAATTCTGGCCTTGAATTTTTGCGGGTTGTTTGCAATATTTGTTTTGAGTTGAATAGCACTCAATGTATGTAGATATATTATCGGTAATTAAATTAAAAAGTCAATTTTAAAAACATTTTCACTGGGGGGGGGGCGCTAGTTCCTCTCGTATGGGAGGGGTGGGATGCAACGTCCTGACAAAAAGGGTGTTATGGAGTGTGTGTGTTTCTTATGCGGCGGTGAGAAGAGGTTAAGCGATTGATTGGTGGTTATGCAGTGACAATGATGAAATTAGCGTACCTAGTGCAAATGTGAGACGATCTTAAGACATGAAAGAGTAAAGACTTTATTAGCGGCCCTCGTAAGGGGAAAAAGCCGCTATTAGGTTTGTGCAAAATGTCCGTCTGTCACACTCAGATCTCGAAAACTAGAAGAGATATGAAAAATATGACATCATTAAATCCGTCTTGAAAAGCTTAGGTGCAACGGCTACTTTTGGTTTTCTAAAAGCAAACCGTTTAATTTATAAAATTAATTATGCAAGCGATTTTTTCATAAAAATACACCAATTCTAAAACAATTAAGTAAATGTAAGGGAAACAATGTTATAATATGCTAACAAAGATGAATAATTTTTGTGTATTTTCAGTATCACTAAGTCAAATATATTTATAAAATGTACAGGAAATGTTTACAACAAATATAAATAATACCTAAAAATGTTTTTTTCTGGTTAACTAGCTGCTAAAATTAGAAGAAAACATTTCTATTTGTTTATAAAGGCTAATAATGCACTTTGTATGTAAATATCATGCATATTTTTTTAAAATGGACTTTTTAAGCAGCGACTTTCGTGCAGTAGCGTAACGTCGCAACATGTTCAGGTGCTAAACCAATTCCTTAAACTTTTTTAAAAAATCAGATTTTATTTATTTTTTTGTTTAGTGATCCCATCCGAATAAAAGAAGCTTATTTTTGTGCGTTTTGTCTGTTGGTCGGTCTGTCCGTCACGATTAGATTAACAAATAACACTAGAGGCTATTGTAAATCTGATTTAACCTTTAATTTTTCATTCAGAAATATTGCAATAGTTTAAAGTATCTATAATAGATTGTTCCGAATGTTTTGTGAAAAACAAATCAATGCCAATAAATATTTGTTTGCTCTTCTAAGTTATGGTAGATTTTATTTCCGTGCTTAAACGTTGCAAGAAACACATGATCTTTAATATATTGTTCCGGTTTTTAATGTAAATAGCATATAAATGCTAAATAAATTTATTTATACTGATTTATATTTCATTAACTATTAAGTTGTTCCGGATATTGTTTTATAAAAACAAATTTATGTCAAATAATTATATTTTCTAAAAAAAATATCGACAATTGGTTATTCAGGATTTTAAAATAAGAAAGTAATTTACTAGAAACGATTATTGAAAATAAATTTTTAGACTTATTTTACAGTTAATTTTCTTGCCGAAACATAATAAAAGTTGTTTAATCGGTAAAGAATGTTCCGGATTTTGTTTCGGAAAAGAAATCGACCTACATTACCTTAATTTTCTTACAAATCGTCGCCAAAAATGATCCGAATTTTAAATGAAAAATTTAATAACGCTAATAAATGTTTCAAATCCCTTTTCTAATAAATAAAACAAATAATTTTCTCATTTACGAAAATTGGTTGTTCCGGATTTTTTATGAAAAATAGTTAAACTCTATTTATGTAAAATCGCACTTCTCTCTTAAACTACATTTAACTTTCTATCTAAAAAGTTTTTAAAAATCCAATTATCGTTAATATTATGCTCTGATTTTTAAGGAAAACAACTTCCTAACACCAAAGTATGGTTTGATAAAATCTCCATAAGGGTATGGTACATCAAATTTTCATAACAGACCATCCCAGAAATTTAATTAACGGCATATAATTAATCTGGAATTCTTTTTTTTTTCTCACTTTAAATATATAAACACCCGGAACAATCTATAATTGAAACTTAAAACTAATGCGATATTTAGGAAGGGAAATTAATTTTAATCAGATTTTCAAAAGCTTTTAGTCTTTTTTTACTCGCTATTAACATAACGGACAGACAAACTGACAGACAAAACAAAAAAAAAAGCGTCTTTAATCCTTTTATATATATATATTAAGTCTAACTAGCCCATCAAATGAAATGCTAAAAGAACAAACTCGGTGCACCAATGTCCATGATCCCTCGAGAAGCTGCTCGTATAGATGACATTTTTTAGTCTAACTAGGACGTGTGACGTAATGGAATTTTTTTCCTTTGACGTCATATTGTCACAGCCTAGTTCTTGTTGTAGGCGTGATGACGCGAATGTATCTGTGTTGTACTGGTACTACTATGATATTTTTTAACTTCTTAATTAAATACTTTCTCTCGCGCACTAGATTTGCTAGTGCGTGAGAACACTAACATGCTGAACTCTCTGACCACAATATTCAAAATAATGGATTGACTCACTGGTAGCAGACATGGTTTTTATTACACACAATATAATTAATAACAGATATTGGCAAGTCCAGCCATCAAGAAATATTCACAAAACATAGTGAGTTATAATCCAATAAAATACTTCAGGTATCACATATACTCCAAAATCAATCTTAATAAATATATATTACTGTACTGGACAAGATATCCAAAACACTCCTCTCTTACCAGAGTCTATAAAACAACTGACCGTCCACCTCGTGGTCAGCTTCCGCCCAAAAAACAAAATCTCGTGCGAACAAGCACGGAATGGTTCAGTGATTACTAGTCACAAAATATTACAGGGGTTCTAAAACTGACGTGACACATATGGAGTTAATTCTTTAAATGAAATGCTAAAAGAACACACTCGGTGCACCAATGTCTATGAACCCTCGAGAAGCTGCTCGTATAGAAGGCATTTTTTAGTCTAACTAGGACGTGTGACGTAATGGAATCTTTTTCCTTTGACGTCATATGGAGTTAATTCTTTAAATGAAATGCTAAAAGAAATCACTCGGTGCACCAATGTCTATGAACACTCGACAAGCTGCTCGTATAGATCATATGTTTTAGTCTAACTAGACCGTGTAACGAAGTGGATTTTTTTCCTTTGACGTCATATGGAATAAATTCTTTAAATGCTAAAACAACTCGGTATAGTAATGTTTATTAAACCTCGTAATGTGACTCGCATTTTAAAAAGACAAGAGATTTAGATCTAATCTAGATTTCTTACACTAGATCTAGATTTTTTTTACACTAGAGCTAGATTTTTTTTCGTTCACTAGAGCTAGATTTTTAAAACTAGATTTAGATTTAAGTTCTAATTAAAATCATTATAGAATCTAGATCTAGAATTTCTTGGTCTAGTTTAGAATGTTTGTTGTTTTACATGTTTCGGATGTTCCTTCAGAGTTGTAGTCCAAACCTCCCGTAGGACGACGAGGGAAGGGTTTGAACCTGGGACCATCGATGAATCCAAACGATAGTCCAGCGCGCAAACCGCACTACCAGACAGCCATGATTTAGACTAGATCAAGATCTATAATTTTAATTTCTAGGCTTAATGTGTAGATTTTTGTTCTGAAGTCTTGATTGTCAATATGTCAATATTGCAATGTTATAAAATACTAAAACTAATCTACTATTTTAATATTTAGATTTTGCAATTAGTCTATTAATTGATTATCTAGTGTTTTTTTTATATAAATCTTATCTAAATTACATCTACATTATCCCAAATATATATTTTAGATCTAGTTCTAGTAGATATAGATATTGAGAGTGCTAAATTAGTAGTTTAATTTAGGTAGATCTACATCCTCATTCTAGTTCCATTTAGGCCTAAATGAAAATGCTCAATACCAAAAGATTATCTAAAATCGCTCTTCTGACATATTGTACATATCCAGTAGTTGTCATTCCGTAATGTGTAGGTATATTATAAATAATAGACTATTAGTTTGTAACCAGTTTGTCATTAGATTAAGAGCAATGCCTGGTCGTGATGTTAGCGCGCAGAACTGATTATCTCTACGGTCTCGGTTTCATACCCTGCTCGATGCCAACCTCAGTCGACCAGCTAATATGCGGATCAGACAGGGATCCGTCTCCCTCGGGGGTCGCCTCTGACTTTGTGTGGCAACACAAACTCTCTTTGTAATTTTTGTTTTGAGCTAGATTTTGTTTAAATATCAGTTTACTTCATTACTATTAGATCTATATCTCATCTCAAGTTAAATCGTGAATAATAACAATTATATAGAGTTGTTGTTCACAAAGAAGTTTGTTCACGTGACTTAAAGTTTATTTATTAAAGATATAAAACGCCTACATCGGTTAAGTTGTACTAGCTGTTGGAGTTACAAGCCAACAACCGACCAACTACAATTGGGGGTGGGGGCGGCGAAAAAAATGTTAGGACCCCTTGTCGACTTGAGCGGAAACCTGCCGAATCTTTCATTTTATCTCCAGGAAGAACTTTTGACAACGCTTAAAAATGACGTAGGCAACACAATCTCCAACAACAGCAACAACAACAACGTTTTGAGTGAAATCTCATGACGTCACTATACACAGTGTCAAATAATAGAAATGAAAAATAAAACCTAAAAATAAGACTAAGTTTCTTTTCTTTTTATTACATTCTTAAAAAAACGTACGGCCTCACTGTGGAATCCCACATCATTCCTCTGGGCTTCTAAAGGAGGCTCGAACGTAAACGTTGTTATCTAGGGAGTCGTTACCCAGGAATGTGAGAAGCACTGTCTGACTTTGTTTGATTTCAAGACATTGTATAAGTGACTTGTACTTGGGATTATTTACTTTGTAATAAACTCAAGAAAAATATTCAGCGCTAAATGGCTTCATTTGTTGGTCAGATGATTGTGAACACAATGCACATCTCTTCAAAATACAATAGTGATAATTATTATGAAAGTGTACGGAACGTTAGGAAATTTCTACTGTCATTGGCTTTTGTACTTCGAGCATTTTAATGAAATAATTCTTCAACATAAATTATATAAAAAGTTAATATATCCAAATCCAGTCAATGTAACCCTGTTGAGCTGTCAAAAGTTATAAGTTATCGAGAAATTGTGTATAGATCATGATCATTTACACTGTTCATTGTAATATACTTGCTGCAGCTCATCAAGTATAATCGATGCAAATACAGAAGTATAAATGAGTAGTCTGAATGTGATTGACAATCAAGATATCAGAAGTCTTAAAGCACGTTTATCCGAAATTGTTCCTGGTACATGGTTTGTAGTTGTACTTGAGGGATACAACAATAGTGCGAATATGAAAGGAAAAAATGGAATGGCCTACAAAAATGGCTTTAAATCAAAGGGCACTTTTGGAACAATGTCCAGCTCAGTCTTAATGGAATTTTTTTTTCTAGAAAAAAAAGGGGGAGGGCGGCATTTATAATTTTGCACGCAGGCGGCCACAACCCTCGCGGCGGCACTGCATTCACATAACAATTCAACATTTGTAATTATATGTAAAATGCGAAAGTACTTTTCTGAAGGCATTGTGACACGAGCAGATGCTTTAAAACTTAATATGTAACTGGGTCTCTTTAGTTCAATTTGACATAAATCTTATTACTCTCACATCATCGAGCTTGTTGTGAAACAAAGATCAGAACAACTGGAAATCGTGTCTTGCATATAGGAACATAATGTGATGTATTTCTTAAAACTATAGTTTGAACTTTTTTTGAAGCACTATATTAGTTAAAATACTATGAGTGCTTTCCAGACTTTTTAAATTAACTCATTTTCTCCTAATCGACGATACCATCGTTGATTTGACCTAATTAAATTAAATTTTAATTAAATTAAAACTTAATTTTATAAACTTGACTTTGTGTTATATAAAAAAGAGCATGCATTCCCTTGAAATTCTATACCAAATACAACATTTTCTGATAACAAACAACAAAGCTATTGAAGCTTAATCCTAACAGGGGAGTGAAATAGTAATGAGCTAAAAGAAGAAGAACTTGGAAGCGTGGACAAATAATAACGGAGAGAAAGAGTTAATGAAAAAGACAATCTGGCAACTTTTTAACAACAACAAAAACACAATTCAGATTTAAATAAAACAAATGTATGATAAAGTCTGCCTTTGTTTAATGAAAAACAAGTAATAACAAACTTAAGGCTGCTTTAAAACAAAACTTTGACTGCAACTCATCTGGTGAATGTCGTGTGTTTGTTAGTCACAGCAGCAGTGGCGTCACTGGAGGGTGCGGTCCGCACAGGGTGACACCCATCAGGGGGGTGACACCCGAATAAAAAAAAAATTAATATTTGCAAAAACTAGAGAATAAAAGCCCGAAGGGAAAAGTTGAATATCGGCAAAAACTAGCAGATTCAAAAATAAATAAATCTCAAGATATATACTCAAATATGTCAAGGCATATCTACTGTACTAATCTAGAACTATATATATTATATTTTAGGCCTTATTGTGTTTAATTTATTTTCTTTGGTAAAAATGTCCAAAAAGTTACGTGATAACAAGGGGGACACAAAGGCATTTTTTTAAAAGAACAAACATTGTTTGCATTTGCATTGTAGTTTTATTTTATATCTTAGTATTAATAAGGCGAAAGAGACTTTATTACTAAATTTTAAGACAAATTAAATTATTAATTATGTGACGTCGTTTTATCGTCCAAGTAGCAGCCAGATCGATTTTAAAGGTTTTTTAAAAGAAAACATTTTAATGTGATTCTAGATTCTCTCCCATTTTTTACGGCAGTATAAACCAATTTCTAACGTACCATCGTAATATTGACTTTTTTTGCGTGAACAGAACATGCCCGCTACAAAACGCCTTTCTAAAAATGAGGATTATCTGAAGACAACAAGCCCATTACAAACTCGCATGAACTACTGCAGCTTTTCTCAAGCTGTGATGGGGGGGGGGGTTAGACGCCTTGACCAATGGGGAGATGGTGAAGCAATTCAAATTATTTTTCAGGGATATAATTAAAAAGTTGTTTGTTCATTGTAGTTATCAATCAAATTATGAATATTAACCCAGTGAAATGACAAATCAATGTTTAAAAAGTTAAAATACTGAAAGATATAGACCCGTATCTTTTACTAATAAGGATGTTTTAAAATGTTTTTCCGATTTTGTGTGAGGAATCTGCAAAAATATCGATTAAAAACATTTTTGAAGAAGCCATTTCAAAACTTCTCCACTGACGTTATTTTTTTGGATTGGTCAGAATGGTCCAAATTCACTAGTCAGAATGATCAAAATTCACTAGTCAGAATGATCAAAATTCACTAGTCAGAATGGTCCAAATTCACTAGTCAGAATGGTCCAAAGTCACTAGTCAGAATGATCAAAATTCACTAGTCAGTGTTTAACATCGTTATGTTGACGACATTCGTGTGACAAAAACTAAAATGTTTGCAGCAAGGCATCTTACTGAACATGAAGATCATCTTAAGACATGCGTACGCTATATCTATCTTGAACATCCCTCGTATAATAGTATCGGCCAATGCTGCCTCCTTCTTTAATAGACGTAAATTTTTTACGCAACTTTTTTAAAAACTAGTATAGATAGTGTGCACAGATTCCAATAACATATTTCTTTATCAGAACGTCCCACTCCGTTATACTTTAACATTAACATGGGCTCTTCTTACTACGGGAAGAAAAATACGTTGAAGACGACACAAGCTGAGAACGAAGGAAAAAGCTTGAAGAAGCTAACGGCGCTTCAACAGACCAACTTGCTGGATTGATAGGGAACCTGATGCCTCTCTTAGACTATCTCCGAAAAGGACGTTTTGAGTTATACAAAACAATCTAAAATTATGTACATAGCACTATTTCTGAAAATAAAATGTTTAGTTGGGGGGGGGGGGCACTAGTGGTAAACGCCTCGAATGTCTCTCACACTTCAGGTACGGCCCTTTTCTTAATTGAATTTTATTTGACCTCCAAACTTCTTTCTTGCAGAAATTGTACATGACAGACTTAAGGCAAACTAGTTTCTAAAGCTCAGAAATGCGGGAAAATGCTTGGTGCTTCGCCCTGGGCCTTGATATGTGATCGTTAAACGCTCCCCGAGACTAATAGATGATTAAGGTAGCGGTTAAACTTACATTTTTCCCTTTAGATGGTAGTAAATGTTTGAATATCACAGCAAAATGTTTTATCGTTTCCGTCTAAAAGTCTAACAAAGGGAACATGTTTAGGTGATTTTAATAAACATACATTGTAAGATATGTAAAACTATTGAAAAATGTCATAAAAAGGATTTTCAAATAGAATAGACTAATTTTACATGTGTGCAAGACATTGATGAAAATTGGCAATCAGCTGACTGTATTGGTACAACAAAATGAATTTCTATTGGCAAAATTGTATAAAGTTGATAGCGGGATGGGGGTGACACCCTGAGCTAACCGCACCTGGTGACACCGACCCTAGTGAAGCCACTGCACAGCAGAATTCCATTCTTTAAACACTCCAAGTTTTTCAAGTTGAAAGGATGCTAGTCATTCAGTGGGGAATCATAATTTTGTTGGTTTTTTTTTTTTTTTACATTTCATCAGAGATGGAATCTGGTGGTGACTCGGCCTCAATCTCAACATTTACCAAATCTTCTGTGTCATGGTTGGGGTCGTAGCCGTCCCAGAACTGATCCACGAACTTGGAGCCAGACATATCTCTGTTCTCCTCATCGTTGGAGCAAACCATGTCGAGATCAAAGGATGGAATCTCAGCTTCAGTCCCTACGTTGCCGTGCAACTCCTCAATACCGTTTGTGTCTGAAATGATGCGCGATTGGCTGGTTTCTGCTAGAGAACCAACACTTTCAAATGCCCTCGGACTTTGTGTGTTAATAACATTTTGCGCCTTGGATGCCGGAACTGAATCTTCGTAAAGAATATCTTTCGGTGATTTGATATGATTTGACTCTGAAATTAAATTATGATTTTCTGAATAGCAGGAGATCAACTGAGGTGAAGATCTGGTGCTGTTTTGTGTATTTTCACGAGACTGATCTTTCGCTATTTGAGAATCTTCGTCAGAAGAAATGTGCCTAGAATCTGAGCCTAGCTTCTCTCGAGGACCCGAGGGAGTATTCTGTCTGTTTTCATCTGCTCTGTCTATCTCGATTTCTTGATTGAGGTACGCCCTGATTCCGTTACGCATTTGACTCTCGTGACTCGAATCCTCTGGAGATATATCAATTGTAGTGCTAGAGTGATTATCACCAGATCCGCATGCACTGCTACACCTGCTAGAGTTGCCGCTGCTGTCTACACTGGAAGAAGAATCGGCTGAAATAACGCTGGTCCTGTCTACGACATCGTTATAGGCGGATACTGTACTAGGATTAGTATTCTGGGGTACCTTTGGGTTCAGTGATGTACTGGACGTGATGATCATGGGAACTGGGGAGATCCGATGACGTCGTCTGGGCAAGGTCTTGGAGTAGCGCACCCTGAAAGAGTCTGTTTCCATCTTAGTAGAAGTCGCGCTGTGGGTGCTGCCGTTTATGGTGAACGCTCCCTGTGGCGCTGTGTTTCTCTGAAACTGTTGCCAGTCTGAGTCTGGGAGTCTATCTTTTGGATTGTGGTCGATGTCGTAGTGAATAGTTTTGTCCGAGGATGGGCTGGAGCACTCCGTCCAACGCAGGACCACCGTGGTGTCGTTCCCATGACCACTGATCCTCCAGGAAGTAGGAGGTCTTACTCCCGCTAATGAGTTCAAGCTGGACTCCAGGGCAGGCGGCAAACCGTACACGGGCATCAGAGCTGTAATGGAAAAACAATATAAAGCATTTAGAGAAAAATACTTGATGAAAACTTTCACAAATCATTAGCAAATTAGATTAAAGGATTATCCGCAAATATTTTAAACTGTGTATGCCTATTTTGTGAATAATACCAAAGACCAGGAAATTCTCTTCATGTCTAAAGACTGAGGAGTTCTCTTTATGTTCAAGCTCCCACATAACTTCTATCCCCCTAGAGTCATTTTCCCAAGGAGTATTCAGGGAGTCTTAATTAGCTTAAAAATAATTTCATTAATTCATTTCTTCAAGTCAGTGTACTGTAGAAAAGAGTTTCTCAAACTTTACCAGTGGCGCCCCCCCCCCTCCAACGAAAAGGAAATTTCGTTCACTGTGACGATACGAAACTTGCAAACAAAAGTTCATTTGAGTTTTCCCAGCAAATCGTGAGAAACATTTATTTTTAAATGAATCCATTATTTTCTTGTCCACCTAAAACTAAATTCTTCTATGATTTATCTCCCCTCGTCAAGACAAAGGTACTGGCTCTCACGGGACGAAACTCGACTATAAAAAATAAACTAGCACTCCAGGGTTAAGTTTTAATTATTATTGGCCGCTGGACGGGTGACCAACGACACAATAGACACTGGACCAGCGCTACACACAGCAGCTTAATAACTATTTACACCTTTCTCCCCTCCCCCCCCCCACGTAGGATACGCCCCGCCCTAAGAATAGTGTTGCACAGGCTAGACAGAGACATTCGTTTAGTCCCTGCTCACACGGTAGGCAACGAATCAGACAACAATAGTCATTAGAACATCTCGTCACCACCCCTTTTTTAGCCATTTTAAGAATGTAATGAAAAGAATCTTAAGGGTTTAGAATTATAACATTTTCATTTTTTTTCTTATCATATTAACAATATGTTTCCAATGGAAATGTACGTGATGGTTATTCATTACAGGAAGTATGGAGAGCCTGGCACCAAACGTTACGAGCTTCACTTTGATCTTAGAGCAAAAGTCCATGTCTAAAAAGGTCTATAAATGACATCAAAAGAAAGCTTGTTGGTCACATACAATGTGTGTATGTAGATATGTCTCTTTGGAAAAGAAAAATCTAATTGGTCATACAGTGAAAACTCTGGTTTGAACGTTATAATGTTTCTAAATAGAACCATCTATTCAAAGGGGGGTGGGGGGGGAGTTATTGCTCAAATTTTGTTGTATTCATTCAATAAAGAGTTGAATAAATGACTAGACATACAGGAACACTTTGAGCAGCGTGTTAAGTAGAAATCATGAGCTGGACTGGTCACAGAAGAGGATCGATTGTGCACCAATGAAGCATTACAAGAAATAATTCCTAGAATAAGATGATATAGGCCGCCATCAAGTTGAAGAAGGAGAGAGATTTATTTAAAAAAAAACAAACTTTTTTTGGTTACTAGTTTGTATGTTGGTCATTACTCAAGCATTTTCCAAACCAATTGCTCTTCCTTATTTCAGCCCCCTCACCCACCCCCTATGTCCTCAACCAAGCTAAATAAGGAAACCGAAAGTGGTTTGTTTTGACGTTCTCAACCATATGGTAATCTCTTCTAGTTCTATGTCTAGTTAAGGCAGCTCAACTATATTGACTTCAAATTGTAGAATCTATTTTTAATAAGAGGAATTAAAAAGAATGAAAAATGGGGGGGGGGGGGGGAGAAGCCTACCAAAAAAAAAAAAAGAAAGTAAAGACATTGAACAGAAGACAGAGACGTGTGTCTCAATCAAACGATTAAATCTATTCTCACAAAATATGTGAAGTTGGCAACAGACTAAGTCCATGTTCCCACTTGCACTCACCTGATGTTTGGTTCAAACTAAATCAGAACAGATCCAGATGTTCACGACGACATTTACATCTTGAACTGGATCCAGACTCACACAACACATCTTCGTACTATCTATACTTGTGTAATACACACACACACACACACGCGCGTAATTATACCTTACACACATCAAGCGGCACACATACACTGACTGTACATTAGGCCTTACGATCAATAACATTGTGTTTATTTTTTTAAATTTCATTCAACAATATTATTTTTTATAAACAATCAAACTTATTAAATGTGAAATCATCTCTAAAAACAAAAATGTTTAAATGTTCGAACACAATATAGACATAGATCTATTTGTAAACAAAATAAGAATTCAAAATGTGTGAGTCTTAGGTAGATCATTTTTTTAGGCGTTTCTGTTTTATTTGTTCAATCCCCTTGAAACTGTAGTATAATCATTGGGAAGCCAATACAAGCCACGTGACTTATAGATCACTGAACACAAGAGATTTACCACTCCTTTCCCTCTATTTTTTTTTATCAGATCTTTACCGCACAAAGCCCGCATAATTTCGTGTGCCAGGTAAGAGGAGACTGATGCGTCTTTGTGGAACCGAGAAGACATCGATAAGTGTTTACAAAGACATCCTGGCAGATAGATAGCGGTAGCAGACGTGATGGTGACATTGATTTGGGAACGATGTGTTGGGGAGTGGGGGGGGGGGGAGGGTTGTTAAAAATGTCAACATCAAAAAGGGCGAAAGGAGATGGCGGTGTGTAACTAAAAATAAACAATAATTTATAGCCATTTCTAACCTAAACATTTTCATAACATGTCGAGTCGGTCAAACTTTGTGGATATATTGGTAAAATTAAAAAAAAATGAAGATGTTCTTTTTTTTTACAAAAATTCCTATGTCTAGACCGAAGGTAAGCTTATGTCTCTACTGTAATGCTTGCAATGCAATTTTAATTATATATACAAAATAGGCCTACAATATACTATTTACTGGGTTCTTCCTGGAGTTAGTGGAAAAATTGTAGACACGTCGCCCTTGACAGCAAGGGGTCAGGGGGAGTGCTGAGAGCTCCCCCAGCGCGTAGCGAAGCCCCGCCGCCAAGCACTATTTCTGGTTTTGAAAGCCAACAAAGTGCATATTCTGAGGTATCTACAGCCCATTAGGCTGCTACTAAAAAGTTTTATTTCAAAAACCTAATGTGCTATTCTTACTAAGACCTTCCCGCACCGTTCGGCGCATTTGCTGGCAAGCTGTTTCCACAAAAATCTGTCATTGGAAATGTCTGAAGCCTCTTCAACCTGCTCTGAGGACCTCCATGAAAGTGTGGCGCCAAGTTGTACTAGGATGTCATCGCAACTCTTATGCGTAATTCATTTTGTCGGAGAACATGTCCCGCAAACCTCATGCGACGCTCTGAAACAACCTTACTAAGGGGTCGACTCACATTTCGGCATAAGATTTCCTTGATTTAGACCTGATCTCAATAACTGACTCCTAAAATCTGTCTTAGCCATCTTTGTAGAGCCACATTTAATCTTTTTCAATCTCATTGCACTTTATTAATGGAGCCCAGCCACTGTTAGACGTGTGTAACTTCTCTTGACTACGATCTTGGAATTAGGTGACTTTTTTGCTTTAGATGTTATATCGAAAAGGGAAGTTTTATCGTCAAAATCATCTGTTGGGGGGGGGGGGGTTCAACTAAAATATATCGGAGTTGTTTTTTTTTTTTTTAATTCAAAACCACATTTAGCTACGGTCATAGAATTTGGTGACTGTAGTTTGCTTTAGAAATTGAGGAGAGGCTTTCAACCTTAAAACGCTCTGTAGGGGGATTTCAAACTCAAAACTATGTTGAGGGGTTTTAAACTTTTAAAAAAAGCTATCTGGAGGAGGGGTTGAAACTCAAAACCCCCCATTGGCTTGGCTATGCTCAAAGAATTTTATTGTGTAATTTGCTTTTTTTTTTATATTGAAGAGGTATTTTTTAGCATCAACCCCCTCTGAAAGGAAATTTAAACTCAAAACACCCAATAGGCTTGGCTACGCTCATAGCATTTTGATTGCGAATTTTTTTGTTATTTTGAAGATTTATTTTTTAGCTTCCAACCTCGCTGGTGGGGGGGGGGGGGTTTAGACTAAAAACCCCTTTGGCTATGCTCATAGCATTTTGAGTGCGTAATTTGCTTTTCTTTTATATTGAAGAGGTATCTTAGCTTCAAACCCAGCTGAAGAGGGGTTTAAAATCAAAACCCCTTTGGCTTCGCTCATACAATTTTGAGTTTGTAATTTGCTCTTTTATATTGAAGAGGGGTTTATCGTAAATTTTGGAGAGGGGTTTAAAATCAAAATCTTCCTTAGATGAGCTCTTGGAATTTTGGGATTGTCGTTTGCATTTTTTTGTTTGTTTTATAGAAGAGGGGGATTTAGTTACTAAACTCCGACACCCCCTACGGGAGGGGATTTCATTTTGGGGGGGGGTTGAACCCCAACCCCCCCCCTGACTACGCCCATGCCTGACATTAGTTATGGAAAAGCGGTTGGTCGTTGTGCTGACCAGATTTTACCCTCGTTAACCGTAGGCCACATAAACAGATGACCTTAACATCATCTGCTATATAAACCACAAAATCTGAAAGGGGAACTTTACTTACTTTACTACTGGGTAATTGTGTAGGCCTACTATGCTTTTCGCATCAGATTCACTTCTTAATGTTTACATAATAAATAAATCTGCAACCCCTAAGCAGTAAGAAGATAAGCTTAGTAAGCTATATCTTAATAATTTATAGATGTGAATTTTTTCAAATTGTTTAATACATTTAAATCTAGATCTACGTCTGGCCTCTATTTAGCTTAATTTTGATTGGTGTCATTCACCAACTTTATGACGACAGCATTTACGAATGAACAGGCTTAACGCCATAAGAAACACTAATGTCAAGACGACAAAGTTATTGATTTAAGTCGAAATACCAAGAGGCGTTGCTAGAACATCAGATTATCTTGACATTTGTTTTACTGAACGTAAGGATATTAAAAACAAGTGGATATGTTCTGTTGTGTATGTGTGTAGCCAGCTTTAAGGTTTCCAAGTTATTGAGAAAGCAGTTTATGAGAGTAAAGTTCTGTTTCGGATCTTGCGATCTATAGATCAGATGTTAAGATCATCTGTTTCTTTGCCAATGGCTAACGAGCAGTCTGTCTTGTGGCCAGCACGATGACCAAAAGCCTTTACTTTCTCAACTAAAGTTAGGTACCGCTTAAGTTGGGTGGACTCAGGGTAGCCCTAAAAATCCCGAAATTCAAAATCCTAGTGTTATGAGTATTATATGCTGTATCGGTTGTCGTTCTTATGTTTACATGTGCTTGTAACTCGTCCGTAAGAATGTGCTCACGAAATGTGTGTTGTGTAGTCATTCAGTGTATTAAAGCCATACTAAGCAGACATGGTTTTCGACTCTGTTATCATTATGTTCATAACACCTTGTCTTCACCGAGAATCGAACCCAGGACCCCAGGTTCGGAAACGCTTAACCACTCAGCCACCGCGCCCCCATGACCTTGTGGGATGGACAGTTAAAATAATGGAGAATGAAGAGTTGTATTTGTAAATTGAAGTTCAAAAGTCTGAGAAAATGGCGAGGAGTGAAAGTGAATCATAAACAGTTCGTTAATGGGGGATCTTTAGATGTCTTGAATTTGAATGCTAATGTAGGATATATGTAGCAAGAACTTTTCACATTAAGAGATTCCCCATTCCAAGTGTTATACTTTATTCATTTAGTAATAGCGCTTATCAGATAGTTTCAAAATCATGTAATAAATTATTCATGTACAAACTATGTTCGATACACTATTAGAATGTACACTATGATTTTGAGGTCAGGTAGGATGGGACGCCCATCATGTGGCATACAATTTGTGGACCGGATTGTATGGAAATGCCCGGGCCGGTTTAGACTCCCAGTCCGCCCCCTGTATTTAATGTATAGTTAACATTTCTTTTTAAAGGGCCTACTGTAATGCGACATAACAGTGCTGTACGACACTTTAAAAAATTACAGAACATTTAATGAGTTTTTAAAAGGTACACCATTTACAAGTGGATAATGAAAAGGGAAATAGTTCTCTATTGGTTTAAAGTGTTTGGGGATGTCCTACTGTTTAGATCCGAAAATATTAAACTTTTATGAAATTAAATACCGCGACGGGGGATGGGAGAGGGCAGGGTTTGAACGCGGTACCATCAATAAATCCAAACGACATTCCAGCGCGCAAACTGCACGGTTTGCGCGCTGGACTGTCGTTCAGATTCATCGATGGTCGAGGGTTCAAACCCTGCCCGCTCCCATCCCCCGTCGTCCTGCGAGAGGTTTGGACTAGGAAGTAATTATCTTCAACTCTGAAGGAACATCCGAAACATGTAAAACATTTATAAAACGCATTTACTCACGCACACAATTACATATTTTGTCTGTAATACAATGTCTAAGAACATACACAGAAACATTAGGATCCAAGCCAAAAAAAAATTGAACAAATGTAAATAGTATAATAATTCCATATATTTTATATCTTGTTCTTTTTAATAGGATCATTTAAAGCATTAACAATATTTCAACAAAACACAGAATTGTCAAAGTAAGCCGATTCCTAAGTTAAAAAAGCATTTAAAAAAAATACTTGGCTCTTATGTACTCAATGTGTTTGTTGATATTCCCCTTTAACTCTTTCTCTCCGTAATTCTATGTCCACCTTTCGAAGTCTTTATTGCTCATAACTATTTCACTACCATGTTATGGTTGGCCTCAATAGCTTTGTTGTTTGTTATCAGAAAATGTTGTATTTAGTATAGAGTTAAGGGGGGAAGGCATGCTCTTTTTATATAACACAAAGTCAAGTTTAAAAAAATTAAATATATAATTTAATGTACACTGAAGTAAAATCAACGTCGGTATCGTCGATTAGGAGAGAAGGAGTTCAATAAATAGTTTTTATAGTAGCCAATCTACAATTTGTTGTTCAGACCAACTTTAAAAACCCTACCTATAATTATATTTTATTAAATGAACCTTGTCTGACAATAAGCTTGCTTGCTAAACCATGTAAGCTAATTTGTCAACATTTGTTCCTTGATGTCAGTATATGAACAAAATAATGCCTTAACAAGCACTAAGACAAATAATTTCTATGTGCAGATGAACAATAAAAATACTTATTTTTAAATGTTTAACCTGTAAATGAGAGTAACAAAGTAAGAGGCTAGGCCAAAAACTTTTAGACAAGATGGTTAAGCAGAATACTGTAGGAAATATCAATTACTAGTTGAAAATATCAAATAGAATTAAAGCTGTATAGACCTCTCTCTCCAAGGCACACTAATTGTAATATAGCATCGAAAGATGCTATACATTAATCCATCCCTAGTCAGAACCATGTGAATTGTTGATAAATTTTGCTTTTAAACTGAAATATGCATGTGATACTATTAATTCTACATACAATAAAATGTTTATAATACAGATATTTAATACTATAATATGGTAATTAAGTTTCAGCTAATGCAACATCTTCTAAAAACATGATCAAATCTGTGCTTCCAAGAATTAAAAACAAAGATAAGTAATTTGAAGAAATGATCATTATAAAGGACTGGAAGACTTGACCTTGAGAACACAACCTAGAGCTTACCATATAGAGTTTGATTCAGAAAAACATTATTCACTCAGCAATTGATTGCTCTGAGGAATAATGAAACTAAAATTAGTTCAACATTCAAGTTCATTTTGATATGTGAAATTTACTTTCTGATCAAACAGAATATTCATTTGAAAATGAGACTGTTTTATCAGAAATATTTGTCACCAACAAAAAGTGAAAAACAATATATTCTATGTATAAAAAAAACCCACAAAAATTCTGAATTTCTTATAATGGACCAAATGGCAAAGACTGAGTGCAATAATGTTAGACTATAGAAAATGTATTTGAGGCTCGTGGAGTTTGTTCATTTTAGATGACTAGGATTTAAAGACTGTGTACCTTGGATTATACATACATTTCATAGGAAGCATTTTTTTTTAAACAAACATCTCTTGTCATTGCATTCATATCTCAATTACATTTAACTATCTTGAACAACTTGCCTATATAAATTATATTTTGATAACAAAAGTGACAACAAATGAATAGACAAGCAGTTTATAATAAACAATTATATTGTAGAAAATGAACATACTCCCTGTTTTAACAATCAGCCCTAGAATAATTTGTATGTAACTATTGCTGCTGGATATCCTTGTGTATTTTGCAGCACAAAGTAGACATAACTCCTATACATTTTTTCAATGCTACCAATACCAACCCTCAATGGTCCTTTGCTTTGGATGCCATCAGCTGTAAGGAGAGAATATAACAGCTGGGAGGTAGGTGGGGAGGAAAAACCTCATTTAATATATAGGTTGTATCTCAGGTTGCAGGTTGGAATTAAGTAAAAAAAAAGTCTTTGTACTATTGAAGACGTCCAGCGCTACAACTACATTTAAATTTTAAATAAGAACATAAACTCTTTATACGATGACTTGAGCAGAAATACTATAATACTGTAGGGTAAACAGGTAGATTTATGATAAAATGTTATAGATAGAAATAATATATGGTAACAAACTGCTATATAGGTTATAGTAAACAGAGCGTTGCAATAAAAAAAATTGTAGTTACACAATGTATAGTAACAAGATATTTAAAAAATGATAAAATAGTGAATTATAATGAACAAGTGAATTTTTAATTAACAAAAAATGTTATAACTTTATTTTCATAAAATCTTGACAAATTTCTAATTTTGACACAAAATAAATGATTTAAAAATCACTATTAAAAACATTAAAATTAGGAAATGAACAGAGAGTGCGTTTATAAATTGGTCCCTATAATAAATAAAAAATTACAATATATCGAAGTGAAATCTTCTTACCACCCTTCAATTTGTGTTACAATAATTGCACTTCTTAGTCATAAACAATCCAATATGTACCAGAACACAGCTTATATACATTGTAAAACATGACATGAAATACAAACCTTTGCCATCATCTGTTTATTGTCATTGAGATTTTTCTAACATTTCATAGTACCCACTAACCATATTTTTTGCACCAGAAGAATTTTGTTTCTACCTCTAAATGTTTGTAAATGTTTTACATGTTTTGGATGTTCCTTCAGAGTTGAAGATAATTTACTTCCTAGTCCAAATCCTCTGCAAGACAACAGGGGATGGGAGCGGGCAGGGTTAGAACCTGGGACCATAGATAAATCCAAACAATAGGCCAGTGCGCACACTGCACGACCAGGCAGCCAAATACTCAAGTTAACAATAGGTGACATCACATCACCTGCATCAATCAGTTTGTAGGCATGTTTTATGTCTAGGAAAGAAAGTGTATAGCTGAGAACTATTAGATCATTGTTTAAAGTTTGTCAATGTACACTAATACTGTCACTTCTTGCAAAATAAATACCAGTCTCCTACTACCAACACAAACAGAAATGGCCAGTAAACTTATATAGAAGGCTTTTTAATCTGAGTGTATTTAAATATAATATTGAATATGGAAAAGGCAAGAGGTGCTGTTGGCCACCATCATGTATAAGTAAATTTTGTAGCCCACCATTTTGTTTTAATTTTTACTTTTCCTCCTTGGAACCAATGGTGTACTTTATGTTGTGGATCTTATGGAGCAAAAAATATGGTCAATTTACTTTGAGAAGTTGTGAGTTGAAAAAAAAATAAATGCTCATTTTTAAATGATCTATAAATAGATTGTAGAACATTAAGTATCACATTGTTTAAGTTGAATAATATTGCACTTGGAAAACAACAAGAAGTAACAATGCAATCAAGGGTCTGATAATACTTAGCTAAGGGAGCATATTCTGTTTATAATCATTTCAGAATAAAGAGCATTTATCTCCCCTTCAACTGTATACGTAGTTTGAGGATCTTTACTTCCTTGGGAAAACAATTTCTGGACAATGGATTGCTCAGCTGGAACAACCTGTTTGGTTAATACAAGATTATATATAATCATAAATTATCTAATAGTTTTTGGATTATTGGATTTTTAAAATCTCATGCATAATTTACTAGTGCTTTAAAGCCTATACTATAATAAATAATACTATAATAAAGAAATCAAAACACTTATCAATGTAGAATTAAAAATAGAAAAAACAATACATTATATGCAGAGCATGTGAAATATTTTGAAGTAAAGACCTAATGTGTACATTTTTTAAGCTGGTAAATCTGTATAAATTTTGTTCACTATATCCATATTTCCAATCTTCATTTTTTTTTTGTAGTCAAATAAATAAATTATCATTTGGTACACAAGTAATATTAACATACTTTATGGAAGTGGCAGGCACATTTTCCTGGCAAAAATTCTTTGTATCTGGCCATTGTCATTCCGAATGTGTCAACAAAAGAAAAACCCTTACTTTTGGCATATGACAAAACTGCCTGATTGTGAACATACAGTCGACGATGATCTTCCTGTAACACAAGGGGAAAAAAAATTTTTTGCGAGTATCTTTTATTGCTCTTAATGTCAGAACTGTAACATGCATACAAAATATATTATTATTTTGTTTTGAACACTCAAAAACAATTTACCAGTGAACGCTGCCGAATTCCTCTGACTGGTTGATGAAATCCAGCTCCAAGACCTTTTATTATTACCTTAGTGTTTGTCAGTCCCATGCTTTATATTAGAAAGAAAATTTGGAAATGCAAAGCACTAATGTTAAAATTGTAGATTGTAGAACAATATAAAATTCATAATGACTAGCTAGCTTCTCAAGCACATACATTTTTTTTGTTTGTTGAATTACTGGCATAAACTTAATTGATGACTAAATCGGTTGTTAAGACATAAAAAAGTTTTTAAGCAATTTTATTTTTAGTTTACTCACCTTGACAAAAAATCTGCAAGAATATCAAGATGGCGTCGGACAAGCCAGTGCACACCACCAAGTACTATCACAGGATCAAATGTTGAAAGTGTTCTAAGGGAATATTGCAAATAGAACAATAAATTGCAGCAATTCATAATCTATCACATACACTTTTAAAAATTGACTGGTATGTTATTCAAAACATTTCTTTAATGAAATCTTTTATGTTTAATATGATAGTACAATAAAAGCACAATGATTTGCTCCTAAACTATTTTAATGAGAGTTGACATATTCTCTACTCCTCCACCCATTATTAACTTTCCTACCAAACTAATGCCTCTTTTCTATTTAGTTCTTTTTAAATCTATCATTATTAAGGCTACTCTAGTAAATATACAAAACACATCAAGAAAGAAATGAACAACAAATGAAAACATTAGATTTGTAAAGCCTAATATCTAATAGGAATATTTGTAGCATAAAAGTTTGATATTAAATCATCTTTTCTATGAATGTAATTATACCTTTTAAACAGCTGAAATAATGCTTTGTCTAAGTGTGGCTGCTCTTTGGAGGACAGCCAGAATTGAGGGTAGTAAGCAAATCCAAATATAGTGTGTCCATTATTTAGACCAGTGTACAGACTTATGTTGTGAGTCTTGTCCCACTTGACTAGAGAGCCATTCAGTCTATGTACAATGTAATGTAATATTCCTCTGTTTGTAGAGTCACCAATGAATAAAACCTGGCCAGGTGATCAGAAAGTAAAGTGAGTAGAAATAAAATAAGTAGACTATAGTCAAAAGTTTTTAGGTCTTTTGTTTGTTAGAGTTTATACAATATTGGCACTGTCACATTTTTCAATGTAAAACATAGAGCTCCATCTTCACTCTCGAAGTATGAAAATTAATTAGCACTTGCTCATGTATACTTGTAGAGTAATATTAACTAGGACATTTACAAATATGAACACAAATCTCTCCATACAAATACAGAAAAATATTGCGATATAAATATTAATAGAATTTATTGATATAAAATATAAACTCACAAAAATGTTTATTCCTTTTGTTTTTACATACCTTTTTTTGATGGAGACATTTCTCAAGTTCAGGTCTAAGCAAATATTTTTCTCTACAGTCAGTCTGATGCCAAGTGGCATTTTTCCAATAGCAAGTGTTGCTGTCTCTGCATGTATTGCAAGGAACCATCCAGTGACCAGCTAGTGACCACAGAAAGACAGATGTAAAAAAAGCTGTATTTTTATTAAAGACTACATTAAAAAATTAATATTTCCTAATAATGTATAATATATCTAATGTATCTTGTGCAACACATAGTAACTTGTAATGTTAAAAGTCATTTTAAGTTGATTGAAAACACTTAAAATGTTCTCATTTATTACAATGCTGTTGAAGGATACATGTCACAGTACATCTAAGTTTGTTGTTAGGGGACAGACTTTTTGGCACACAATGTTTTGGCATGTCATTTTAAAATGATGTAGGGGCCTACTTACTTTATCAAATTAAACATTTTCTTTTTGTGCTGTTTTATTTTTGTAAATATATGAACTTTAAAAACATTAAACCTTTTTTGTTTAAACAAAATGCTTAGTGTTTTTTTTAGTTTTATAAAATTTAAATGACCAGAGACCACAGCTTCTCAAAAGAAAAATCTTACTTTGGAATAAATGTAACCTAACACAACTACACCAAGCTGCATTAAACTTTCAACAAACATTTTTATTAGAAAAAGACATTAACCAACCAGTTGATGACCTCTGGAATTTCATTAAAAACCATCTTAAAAGCATTATAGAAAATCATATACCAACTAAATACACATCAAACAAAATAAATAAATGCTGGTTTAATAATAGACTAAAGAAGCTTTGTAAACAGAAGGAAAACCTATATAGAAAATTTCTAAACAAATACTTTGCATCAGCATTCTCAGCCCCAGGAGACAAAGACATATTACTTAATTTGAACCAAGTAGACAACATAGAAGATTTAGTAGTACAAGAAAATGAAATTAAAAAACTATTAGCCAACACCAAACCAAATAATGCCTCTGGACCTGATGGTATTCCACCTAGATTACTCAAAGAACTAAGCAATGAGCTAGCCTCAGTGTTCAAAATACTCTTTCAGGCATCGCTTAACCAGGGCAGAGTACCATGAAAGAAGCTAATGTCACCCCCCCCTATTTAAAAAAGGAGAAAAATCTGACCCAGGAAACTACAGACGAGTATCACTTTCCAGCATCCAGTGCTGTGCTAGTTACTGTCAAATTGTAACTAGCTATAGTTACTAGTTACAACAGATAAAATATAACAAGTTACTCTATTAGTTACTCTATTCAAAATGTAACTAGTTACTTTACTAGTTACTCCAAAAAGTAACTAGATAGTTACTATTAGTTACTGGGATTGTCAACGATGGGTTGTATGATTCTCCAACAACGGTTATAATATGTCACATGATTCTTTATTAAAAACAGTATGATAAGTATTTATAAAAAAAACAATCATTCACCAATATATTAGTCAAAGCAACATCAACCAGTTTAAAGTGTAAAATTAACCTATCATTAAAAACTATAAATTGTTGTGTTGTATAACCAACTAATCAATAATCACTGTATCAGTTTTTTATTGGCTCTTAGCAGTAAGATCATTTCAAAATGATCATCTGTTAGACTATTTCTTCGTGGAGTCAGTATTTGCCCGCCTATGCTAAATAGCCTTTCCACTGGAGCACTTGATGGAAAACTTGTGTTTTTACGAACAAATACTTGTTTGACAAGTGGATAGTGCTGGAGACTAGATATGTCTTTCGAAGAATCGTTTAGGAAAAGTTCAAGTTCAGACTGAGCAGTACTACCTCCAGTATCAGACTCATAAAAACAGAAGAAACTTCCTACATGAGATGATGAAGTCGTTGCAGTTGTAACATCATTGGAAGCATTGCCTGCAGCATCACAGTCAGCCATGGCCTGCATTGCTTGTAGCAGCAAATATTTAGCTCGAACTCTTTTAGCATCAGACTGTATCCATCGGAGCTTGAATTGTGGATGAGAAGCACTTGCAATTATCAAATCATCTTCACCTTCAAGTGGGCCAAATCTTTTACTGATTCCACTAAGTAATGCATCAGCCAGTGGAGCCGCAAACTTCAATAAGGGCTTCATTGAAGAAAGATGTGAACGCAAGGAAGAAATTGTTGGTAGGAGTAGTCCCATGAAACAGTTGACTTCAGCTTGCAACGTGTCCAGAGCCATGGCTAATGGTTGCATAACCTTGATGTACTCGGCCATGAAAATTATTTAATTTGGGCGGAAACTTGTTAGATATGTCATATGTCATTTAACACAGCTTCAGATTTTTTCTCAACAATGGAATAGACCTTGCCAACAGAATTATAAAATGAGTTCCATCGTGTAGCATTTGGAACAGCAAGTGTTAAATTGGATAAATCATGCACCACTTCAGCTGCCTGTGGACTTCTGCTTGCCTTGTTCCAGAGCGCAGCACATTTAGCAAATGTGCTGCGGTTCAACTTTTTGTAATTTAAATCATCATTTGCTTTTTCTGAATCAGAAACTGCTATAAGATTCATTGTGTGAGCTCCACAACGATGATGAGGTGGCAATGTAAATTCTGAAGCATCTTGGCAAGATTGCTTGTCATTTTCTAGAATGTCTGCAACATTAGTAAAGGTCACTGCTCCATCCTCTATTTGTGATAGCACTGTCTGTTTTGAGTCTGCAGGCATTGTCTCCAGCTCAGAAAACACTTTAAAAGCCTTTACAAAATTTGATCCATTGTTACTGTAACTAGTTACTACCCAGCACTGCCAGCATCACATGTAAAATCCTAGAACACATAATATGTAGCTACATCATAAACCACTTAGACAAACAAAATGTCCTCACACCATACCAACATGGCTTTAGGAAATATAGATCATGTGAAACACAACTAATAGGACTAATTGATGATTTTTCAAAAGGTTTAGACAATAGTGAACAAATAGATGCTATCTTACTAGATTTTTCTAAGGCTTTTGACAAAGTTCACCACCATAGTTTGCTTAAACAATTAAAATATTTCGGCATAAATGGTCCACTGCATCAGTGGATTAAAGATTTTCTGATAGAGAGAGAACAAACTGTAATAATAAATGGCTCTAAATCAACACCGATAACAGTAAACTCAGGTGTACCTCAAGGAACAATCTTGGGTCCACTACTATTTTTAATTTTCATAAATGATTTACCAAATTGCATTAGTTCAGGAACAAAAGTCAGATTATTTGCAGATGATTGCATAATATATAGAACAATAAAAACAACACAAGACACAGATATTTTACAAAGAGAATTAGATGAATTACAGAAATGGGAATCAAATTGGAGCATGTCTTTCCACCCAGAAAAATGTCAGTTGTTAAGAGTAACAAAAAAACTAAAACAAATTAATTCCACTTATCTTATTCATGGCAAACCAGTAACACAGACTAAAAACGCAAAATACTTAGGTGTTATAATAAATGAAAAACTGTCATGGAATCCACATATTGATAAAACTATAAAAAAATCTAACAAAGCATTAGGGTTTATTAAAAGAAATTTCTATAAATCAAATAAGAACATAAAACTAAAATGTTATTTAACCTTGGTTAGGCCAATAATAGAATATGCATCCTCCGTTTGGGACCCCTCAACTCAAAACATTAAGAAACTGGAACAAACACAAAATAGAGCAATGAGATTCATAACAAATGAATATTCACATTTGACTAGAGTAACACCATTAGTAAAATCACTAAATTTAGAAAGCCTTCAGGTCAGAAGATTCAAAAGTAAAGTAGCAATTATACATAAAACACTGAACCATAATCTTCAAATACAAAAATAAAATTTAGTAAAATACTCTGAAAGACACAAAGATAAAGGCACATTCCTCGTCCCATATGCTAGGACAAATTTGTACAAATACTCCTTCCCTAGTGCTATTAGAGCATGGAATGGGTTGCCTGAGCTAGCCAGGAAAACCAGTGACTTGGCAGAATTTAAGTTACTGGTTAATATGCATGACTAAATGCATGACGCGTAGGAGGTAATCATCTTCTTTTTTGAAGTAACGTCTGTATTATATAAGATAAGATATACGGTAGCCATGAAACTTAAAATTATTTAATAAAATAAAAACTTATACAGAATAATTTTTTTTCTTCTCAATATGAAATTGTGGGACAGTCAAAAAGATGACATAATATGCATCTTATAAAGTGACAGCCCTTCATTTCACTGATTTATACTTACCTGAAGCACTATCAGATCCACACTGACCCAGTGAAGTTTCATGTTGTACAAACTTTGTCCAGCTACTAAAATGTGTTGTTTGCAACCCACATGGTTCCCTTTCACTCATAGGAAGTGTGCAATCCTGGAAACAATATCAAGACTAAATTTAACTCACTGCCATGAGGTGACATATTACATATATTAAGGCAGCCCTAGGGACCAAATATTTAATGAGAAAAATGTTGAATTAAATATAGTGAAATAATGAACAGTCCTGACCAATGAACATACCAAGAACCTTCTTATTTGACAATATACCTAGCAGGAATCCAGTACTAAGGAAACTAAACACTAGACCATAGAGATTTCTGAAAAAGAATCTTTCTGATCAGTAGTGTTTCACCAGCCCACACTTTTGTCACCCAGAGGTTAACAGTCACATGACCCACTCAGCACTTAGCCTCACATTTGTATTTTATGTTTCAGCTTATTTCCATGAGGCTAGAGAGCTTTAAAAAAAATTATAACAAGAGTATGATCAACTTTAGTCATGTTAAAAAATCCTGAAGATTAAGCAAATTGCAGCATTGTATATAGCTGAGATATAGCTGAGAAACAAGTAATGTAAAACCAAGAATTATGATGGTACATAGTGTGTCAGTTTAATCAGCTGAATCAGTGTTGTCTAAACTAAGGCCCTCTGGCCATATTGGACCTGTGATGCATTGCTATAGGGCCTCAACTTCTGTCCAGTGCATAATGAAGTCAGAAAGAATCTGTTCCATTGGACTTGACCTTTTACCCTGATTTGGTGACACATGTATAAGAATATATGGCCCCAAGTCAAAAATGGTTGGGCATCACTGTGATAAATCATTTAAGTCTTTTCTTCTTAAAGAATAATACAAACAAAGTGACTTGCCTGTTTGATGGAGCAAACTTGGTGATCAATGCTGTTGTCAAACTTTCCCATATCATGTCCTGCTACTGGCCTGTGTAGAGTAATTCTGTAAGTATTGAGAGTATAGAGCTCTCCCATTGATGTAGTTCCCATGACTAGAAGGTGGGCAGTGTTTTGTCCAATACCAACACTGAAGTTGTTAAATCTGCAAAGAGAAATTTTATTATTGATGGTAATGAACAAGAAAAGTAAAAGCAAATTGATGAGCCCTTGATTAGTGAGATAAAGGATTTAAGAGTTTTATCCTTGTGAAGAACAGTAGTTCTGAATTTGAGAAGATTTTAAGACCAGATCTAGACAGTACCTGACTTCAATGAACAAATGGCATCTTTCATTAACAAGGTAATAGAAATAGGTGTATTCTACTGACTTACAAAATGGGCAAAGAATTTAAAACCATGGTTTTAATTCTGAATTGATATTTGATATTGGATGATATTTTTTCTAAAGGTAATACACAACCTCATGACCAAACACAAGATGTCGGTCTACTCCCTGACTCGCACCCCACACAATTGAGAGGTGCTGTTGGTGGTAAAGTAAGAGGAGCCAAAAGGATCAAATGGACGAGAGAAATGAATATAGAAATAATCAAATCGTTCTTCCATGTAAACAATTGTGATGATAAACCTCTCCCAGGTTATAGGCAAAAACTCTTCCAGGAATTCAACAAAATATATCCAAACGAAAATATGGGAACCTTGGCTTGGAGATTAAGCATTTATGGAAATTATCTAATATACCCCATTGTCGTATCAACCGAGGGAATAATAACAACTGACCTCACAGATACCTTCAAGGCCCTTGGCATTCCTAGGAACATTCTCGTTGCCTGTCAGAGGGCAGTACTTCTGCAGACCTGCCACATCACCAGAAAATTCCTCGGTGGAAACTGGTAAAGGGACTACGATGAATTTTGTTTCCCTTTAAAGAAACTCAACCATGGCTTCGCCAGAGAATGAATACTCGCTCTTTTATAATAATAATAATAATCTTTATTATCCGTATGGAAATTTGTCTTACAATTTGTGCATTACACCAAACAAAAAACATTATAACTATAAGAAACCAAAGTGTACATTCACACCAGACTCACTCATAATTTACATGTGACAAAGTTTATACCAGATTGTTCTTATTTAATGATTTGATTGCCAGGGGAACAAAAGAGTGTTTGTGTCTGTTTGTCTTTGCTATCGGTGTCTTGTATCTCTTTTGTGATGGTAAAATCACAAAATCCTGACACAAAGGGTGATTATTTTGAGGATCTTGTTAGCTTTTTTATAGATGTTTGTTTTTTGCCATTCACACCTACACATTGCCTTCCTCTCTATCCTCAAGTCTGACTGTGCTCAAACAGTTCTTGGGAATGCCAACTATCTCAACCAATGTTATGGAGTAATCAACAAAGGCCATGTAATCTGTGGTCAAGGGAGAAAACTCTGGATGCAGCTGAATATAAGGATGAGTGTATATGGCATTGAGGTAGGGCTGACTTGCTTCATCTGTAAAAATGTAAACAAAATAAATTACATGCAATTCTAATTTATCTACCTGTGTATTTTTTTAAAATGAATTTATTATTTAATCAACTTACCACTATCGCAAAAGATTTTATAAAATTGAAAACCTGAAATTAAGAAACAAAAATTCTCAATGCAAAAATTATAATTATTTATATCATTCCAACAACCTATTGTTCAAACTCATTCTATTAAAGATACAACAGAAAAGCTTACTTGATTCTACAGTTGCTAATTCATTAATGCTATCATTTCTGTACAAATAGAAAACAAAAATTGATCATTTTTTTAAATTCAAAGATGAACAAGTTTGGGCCAAATATAAAACATATTTAATAATATTAATATAAAAACATACCCTAAGATATTTATGATTGGATCCTTTGTAGTCTTAAACTGTTCGGATGTATGTTTGTTTTCCACAAAATATTGTTCCATAAACAAAACCAATGCTTCCAATGAGATATTCACAGAATCAACATTTCCTGTTCTTTGTTCCTCGCTACTGTAAGATGATGGAGAGAGCTGTAATGAGTTTACAAAAATATTTTAAACTTCTTTCCCCAAAATTATTTTGTAAATTTGTCTTAAAATTTTATTACATATTATTGGACTAATTACTTAATTACTTTAAAAATGATGATCATGCAAAAATTCTACTCAAATTAGCCACAATGGTTAATA
This sequence comes from Biomphalaria sudanica, assembly GCA_036873155.1. NCBI lineage: Eukaryota > Metazoa > Mollusca > Gastropoda > Planorbidae > Biomphalaria > Biomphalaria sudanica. The sequence goes on from JAZGLO010006474.1 coordinate 568,184, forward strand.
ATTAATAAAAAATACAAGATTTTGTAGTAATCTATATCAATTGTGAAGATAATTATAACCTAGCCCAAACCTTCTGCAGGATAACAGAGGATCACGGCTTGCAGGGTTCAAAACTGGGATCATCAAAGAACAGTTAAGCATGCATACAAAACAACCAGACAGCCATATAGATAGTGTTTCACACAATATCTACTAACCCTGATCCAGGATTTCACAGTTCTTTGTTCTTTTCTGGTATCTAAAAGAAATATTAGGTCTTCTCTTTGCAAACATAGAGACTCATCTTGATTACAAAGCTGTCCCTGAAACAAATGTGTATGGTAAACGTAAAACCTGACTGCTATATTGTAACTGCGCTGTTGCTGTCATGAAAAGAAATGTACCAGTAAATATATATGTATATATACATTATATATAAAATAAGTGATCTTGAGTTCTCAGTAGAAAATTTTGGCTATTTCTAGTGAAGAGTAGGTAAAGTTAAAATCATTCAGAGGTCGAAGCTATTTCAACTAATTAAATATAGATGACAAAAGATCTTAAATGTTGTGCAAACTGTATAGTTGTTAGAGGAAGATATTCAAGCAGAAGTTTTTATTAACAGTGGATGACTCTTTCTTTTGAAGAGTTATTATTAAATTATAATAACAGAGAATGAAAAGACTGACAATACATAAACAAACAAAAAAAAACATAATGAAATGTTTTTATTATATCAACTATTCCAAGATAGGAAGAACTAAAATTGATTTAAAAAAATGAGACAAATAACTATTTTATGCTTTTTTTTTTTACATCTTTCATGTGTTGTACACTACAAGTTTGCCAGCAAAATATAAATAGGATGTTTTGTTACACATTGGCTTCAGGTAGATACAAGTTTCTACACAGAAGGGTAACTAAAGTAGGTAAGAAAATACCTAGTATACAATTAAAGCACAACTCACCTGTCTTATGTAACGTATATTGAGAATGCTAAGAACAGTGGCTACCTGTCTAGCAATTGGTTCTCTAGTGACCAACATGGCAGGTAAGTCTTCTAGAATGCTTTGTTGCATAAGGTAATCATTCAGTGTAATTAGATCACCAATATAGCTGTAAGGCTTAATCTGAGATTAAACAAATATATTATAAATATATAGGCTGTTAACCATTGAAACAAACCACTACTATACAATAAAATTATTTTTTATGTACTAGACATGCATAGTAGTAAACATTTAAAAAGCATGAGACTCTGAACTTATAAATGCACAAGCACAAACTAGTGAACTATTGAGAAAGATAAAGGCTAAGACAATAGTGTAAAAATTCTCCTCCTTCCATGATGCTGTAGGGCAGGTTACCTGCATTGGCTAGGGAAGTGGTGTGCATGAATTTTAACAGATGAATTGGCACAGAACATGATTTGTCATCTGTATTGAATTAATGTCTGTAATTTATATGATACAATAAATAAATAAATAAAAACTAAAAAACATGAACCAACCTGTAAAATAAATGAGTCAAATGTGGAATTAAAAATGACAAAAACATTGAAAACTTGAAAACACCTCAAACAAGATCTGAAATATAACATTTTTGTTAAGAATTAGTTTATCTGAAAGCATTAGTGTAACTTGACAATAAGTTAAAAATGTATAACAAAAAAATACTTTAGAAATTAAATTCTAAATTTTGAGTATATCTTAATAACCCAGTAAGCTTTTTCTTATTTAATAGGTTAGTTATCATAATTTTTAAAAAAAATGTTTAAAATATTTTTATTTAGAAATAAAAAAAAAAAAAATAAAGAAATTTTAAAGAAATAAAAGTATTGGAGGTTTCTGTGCTTCCTTAGGCATTCTAGAGATCACAATGCAAATGGTAAATACAAAACAGAAAGCATTATGCCTCTCTAAGGGTTAGCTAAATTGTACAATTCAGTTACAGCCCCTGGTGTAGGTCTATGGGAATTAGGGGGAAGAATTTTAGCTCATTTAAATTGTTGGAAGTGACAAAGTACATTGTTTTTACTTTTACAAAAAATCACAATTCATTTTTTTCAGTTGTTTCCTTTTTGTTATTTCCCAAATAGTTATTATTGGTCACAGTGATTCTGATACACTCTTATGTTTTGCAATGTTTTCAATTACCTTTCATGGCTTTTGTAATTTTCTATTTCTGATAATGAATTAAATGCATCCAAAATTGCAGAAACTAAGTTTTCCATGGCATAATTTGAAACTTTTTCATTGGTCAGTTCAGTAAAAAGTTGTCTCAAGTCAAAAATTGATAACGTTTTTTGATGCTGAAAATGAAATTTTCAATGGCATCATGTTTGATATCAATCTTTTAAAAATAGATTGTATATAAAAATATTATTTCATAAAAATTGAAACTATGAAAGTTTTTTAAAGTGCTGATGAAGAAATCAAGCAAAAAGTTAATTTACCTTTCTATCAAAAATATTTTCTATATTTTCCCACAATATTCCATTGGGATGCATGTATATTCTTAGGGGAGACAAAGAGGTGACTAGCACTTCAACTTGCCAAATGAAAGAGAAGCCATTTATTTTCAATCTGTCATATGGTAGTTTGATCCAGACTGCCTCATCAGATCTTAAGTTATAATGAAAGCAAAAGGAAACATGGAACCATGAAATTTTAATTAAACTAAAAATAAGTCAATCTTTTTAAGTTTGAAGTATATGAAGTCCTTGTCTCTTGTATTTTTGTAAGACAGGTACCTCTTTCAGACCTTGCAGTCTTTGCGATAGAAGATGTAAAGGTCATCTGTTTCTTTGGCCAACAACGATGTCATGTGGCCAGCACAATGACCAACTGGCTTTACTTTCCCCTATATATATAACAATTATTACGCAAGAACTTGAATCACAAATCTAATGTTTGAACATAACCAACCATACAAAACATGCATGGTTTTCCTGGCTGATTCAGGCAACCCATTCCATGCTCTTACAGCACTAGGGAAGAAGGACTATTTGTACAAATTTGTCCTAGCTTATGGAACAGGAAATGTGTCTTTATCTTTGTGTCTGAGTATTTTATTTTGTTTTGTTTTTTGTATTTGAGGATAATGGTATACATTATGTTTTATGTCTAGTTGCTACTAAACTTTTTAGTATTCTATCCTCAATGATCTCTAAATTTAATGAGTTAACTAAATTAATATACCTACACATTGTGTCAATGTAGTAATACCTACACATTATATCCATTTTATACCCACACATTATGTCAGCTGTCAGCACTGTTATATTTTCCCCTAATGTCAATGTTATGCTAATTACACATTACTTCAATATTTTATGATACCTTCACATTATGTCAATGTTATGATACCTACACATTATGTCAATGTTATGATATCTACACATTATGTCAATGTTATGATATCTACACATTATGTCAATGTTATATCTACACATTATGTCATTGTGATGATATCTACACATTATGTCAATGTTATGATACCTACACATTATGCACTTGTGAGTCTCTTGAAGGACATGAGATAAATTGACCATGTATATGTTGCCTGCCTACAAGCCACCAGTCAGAGGTAATGTTGCATGGCGTGAGACCCATTTCTTCTTCCAAGAAACATTCTAACTTACCCTTCAGCCACTGCCCTGGAATACCATAAACAATATTCAGGAAATAAATAAAGCATATTGAACTAGACTTGAAGACTGCAGTAGGATAAATGTATGAGACTGACATTGAGAAAATTTCACAAATAGTCAATATTGTAATCTGTGTGCAACAAACAGTTCAAAGCAATGTATTCTTGATCTGTTATTAAATTCCCAAGGGACTAGAAATGGTCAATAATCGAGGACTCTTGTTGATGTCATCTAGTTAGGATTAGAATTGGGGTTAATTAACTATAAGTAAGCTTCAGAAACATTGAAATCTACAAATCTACAAAGCCAAAATTGACATACAAATCAATTTTAGCGCTATTAGTTTTGTGTGTTCTGTCTGTCTATCCGTCCCGTTTAGATCTCGTAAACTTGAAAAGATAGTTAAAATCCAACATCTCGATATTTTAGAACATTCAAAGTTCTGATGCAACGGTTACTTTTTTTTTTCTGAAAGTGAAAAATTTAATTTTTAAAATCAGTTATCTAGCTTTATTAATCTAGCACTTTTTTTTCTAGATCTATGTCTGCTTAAGTTAAGCTTAGATTTTAAAAAAAAATAAAGATTACGGAAACATTTTTATATTTTCTTGAAATCTTTCGTCACTTACCTGTATTTCCTTCAAGATTCTTGCGTGCGCAGAGTTGAAATGGAGACCTCAGCAGGCGGAGCAACTCTGGCATAACATTCACCTGCAGAAGTAAACATTTTGAAAATGAGCCTATACCCGCCCATTAAGCAACGTAAACATGCACATTAATATACCGCCATGAGATATAAAGATGCAAAACAGATTTCAATTGACAACAATTAAAGCATGTTATAATAAACCATAGTCTGAACAGTTCAGAACACATTGTTAGCAGTGGCGTAGCAAAGTATCTGTAGGCCTGAGTTCAAGAATATCTTGGTGGGCCCTCCTCCCACAAATAGAACATAAATGTTTGTAACAGAACGATTGAGTAATCTAAATGTATGGGTACATTCACCATAAAACATTCCAATTCTTTCTGCTTATGTAGATCTTGCTGCTCACTTTCCAACATTTGCGACGCAACACTGACTGCGCTAACAATTTTGTGCCCGACAATAAGCTGAACAATGTTATCGAATAATTCTAATTATCCTCTAAGTGCTGCAGCTTTCAGGCGTTCTTTTTCCTATGCGGAACACAAAGTAATTTGTGTTAACAGGTTTAGGACATCAAAATGTATGAATCTTGTTGTTAGAGCATCATTCCTTGATGACCAGCTTGTGGGCAAAAGTATTTGAGTGTACTATAAACTATGCTCTTACTATTGGATTCAAGACGCGCCCATCTTGAGATGCTGTGAGCAAAAAACACATACCAAGTCAGAAATATGCAACGTCTTGAATACAGCTGACGGAATCATTTAAGACCAAGTTTTAAGTCGTGGTTAGCATAGCGAACATAATGCGCAAGCGGCTTTTGATAAAGCAAAACCCGAAGACCATTGTAGGCCCTTCTACCCACTTATATTGGAAGCACCATCATAGCTTTAGCCTCGCAGTTTATTTAAGGATAAATGGGGATAATTCATTACTTGGAACATTTGTTCAGCCAAGCATGCAGACGTCTGCTCAGACAATGATTCCAAGATTAATTTGGACATTTCTCTACCTTCTAAATCTTTGTTATAAACCTGGTCCCAAATTTGGTTTCACAATTGATTGTAACAGAACAAACTTATTCACCTTTAACGATACATATGAAACGTACAATGGTGTTTGGTTTCCTTGCTAAATATTTAATGTTATTTTTTTTCCATTGATTTCATCTCTTTTTTATGTTCTAATGATTACATCAATATTGTATACACAATACAAAGACAGAAAAACAATGTGATAAAGATTTCCGAGGATGCCATAGTCCTAAATAGAGTGTTTTACACTATTTCAAAGTATCGACTTCATTGGCTTGGATACAAAAGTTTTAGAATCAAAACTATTTTGACAGTTAGTTATTCATATGATGCAGTAGAAAGTCTGTTATTTCAGACTTACTTTAAATAACACATTATGATATAGCAACCACATAAAAGGGTGGATTAACACATTTTAAATACAGAAAAAAAGGAAACAGATTGAGCTTTGAGAAAATTGAGTAATTAGCAGCTGTGTCGAAATTTTTATTCGTGAACACAAGGATTTAAGTAAGTTATCACGTGGGCTCCAACTAGTCAAGAGCCATGGGCCCAAGTGCAACGAACCCCTTTGTGCCTTTTGCTACTCGACAGGCTATGGGCACCTAATGGACGTTTGCCAGGGTTCATTGAACCCCTTCGCACCATGGATGCTACGCCACTGATTGTTAGCCAGATTTAATGTTTTCAAGTACAGTACATATTTTTTTTTAGCAAAATAAACTTGCCTACACAAGGGAATAAAAACAAATCTATACTGTTTTTGAGGAAAATATATTTTTCTCTCCTTTTTTAATTGACATGTCTTGTATTTCAGCGTGTTTACCTTTTGATATATTTCAAGCGCAGGCTCGAAGCAGTCAGATGTGTTTTCGGGTGTGTTCATACACATAACAATTGACCAGATCTCCGGTTTCATTTCCTTACCTGTTGATAGCCAAAATAAGAACTACACTTGATTAACAGGCCTACAAATATATCTCGGCGAGACCAGGCATCATTTTAACAGTACTCGACGTCCCGTTCTGTTGAAATTAAGAACCAGCGGAATGTCAGTTTGAATGTAGATCTAACACCTTGCACCTAATGAAATTGAATAGTAAGAGAATTTACCGTAAAGACTTATTGCAGTGCGGAGTCTAGATTTCTGAAAGTTGCCGGATGTTGTGAGAAATGATAAAAAGTGTTTGCGGAAACTGGAGACAGACATAGGGTGAAACGATGAACAACAAAGTGCTCAAAACCTTTCCAAACAAAAGCAGATGTATGCCTGGTCGTCTGGTGAGTCTGCACTATGGGCGAGGATCAAACTTTAACGACGTTATCCCTCCCTGTCGTCTATTTTTGACAATGACGTAATAATCATTTTTGAAGACGTACAAGTCAACCCCCCCCCCCCCCAATATTTTACCCATTGTTTTTGTTTGGCTTTAATGCACTATGTTCCTATCATTTGTTGGTCTGGACCAGTTGGTAAAGGGGGGGGGGGAAGAAGGGGGTATCTTGGTGAATGTTGACATGGTCGTTTTTTAAATGCATCAGAAAAAATGTTCACTCAGGCACCTCAAGGGGACTAATTCAACTTCTACCACCACATCTGTTAAGTACGATTTTTTGCCTTGTTCAAGATACCAAATAAAAAAAAATACCAATAACTAATTAACAAATTGGGGGAAAGTATTATCTAGGCAAATATTTATCGTAAAATCCTTGTGTCACGTATTACGAATTGAATTCTAATTTTTAAAATGGCTTGCCTAGGGGAACGTGACAATAGAAAAGCAGTTGTGTCACTTATCTTAAGTCTGAATTTAATCAAAGACTTACAATGAATAACAAAAAAAAAATGACACAAGAAATCGGAAGGTAAACTATCAACTTAATGTTTAATCAAATATAAAGTTACAAGAAAGAAAAAATAAACATTTACTCAATACAGAATTGATGTGTTGACCAAAACCCTTTTACAAAAATGGCATGTAAAAATATTACAATACAAGAGTTTGAAAATGTAATTACAAATACAAGCAAGCAAGGCCTTGAAAAAAAATAAGAAAAAATCGTAACTTACACGATAAATGGTATACCACGCACGGGTCACGCAATGTCTCCGCTATTCTGTCTCACGGCTGTCTCCGTATGTCTGTCCGTCAACGTTACGCGGGCGGTCTTTATATAACCTACCACGCGTCGATATCCAGTATATTCTAGAACAGAAAGTCATCAACACCCAGATCTAGAACGCTCTTCAAAGAGACAGAAGAAAAGAAAAAAAAAAACCACCCTCCTTTCAACCAGAGGTACACACACAGGTCAAGGACCGGTCACTGTCTGTGTGGCTTGACGAATAAAAAAAAACTTATTACACAAGGGGCAGACAACCTACCCGTCTCTCGACCGCAACAGGTCAAAGAAAGAAAAAAACAACGCCTAGATACGTAACACCTCCCCCCTAAAAATAAAAAGTTTACATTTCCACGAAATGGAAATCTTTTTAGAACTACAAAAAAAAAATATTTACATTACAGAATGTATTTATCATGATATATATAAAAAAAAATATACATCAAAATACTTTTTACACTCTAGATAAGGCATCGGCGATAACATTTTCGCTGCCTTTTATGTGTTTAAGATCTAGGTTGTACTCTTGTAAAAATAAACTCCACCTGAGAAGTCGTTGATTCTTGCCAGACATTTTGTGGATAAATGTAAGGGGATTGTGGTCAGTAAATACAACCAGTGGCCATCTGGACCCACTGATATAAAAGTCAAAGTGTTGTATAGAAAGAATCAACCCAAGACATTCTTTTTCCACAGTAGAATAATTTCTTTGATGTCTATTAAATTTCTTGGAAAAGAAACAAATAGGGTGCTCTACTTGGAAATTATCTTCTTGGTAAAGGACTGACCCAACACCTGTGTCACTGGCGTCAATAGCTAACCTAAAAGGTTTTCCGAAGTCAGGAGCCATCAAAATGGGGGAGCTAGATAATATCTGCTTAATTTGGTTAAAGGCTTTCTGACATTCATCCGTCCAAGTAAATCGGACGTTCTTTCTCAGGAGGTTTGTTAAAGGACTGGCAATGACAGAAAAATTTTCGCAAAATTTTCTATAATATCCAGACATTCCCAAAAATCTTCGGAGTTGTTTCCGATCAGCAGGGATAGGGAAAGCTTGGATAGCTTCTACTTTGGCCATTACAGGTTTCACCTGGCCTTGTCCTACAATATGGCCTAAGTATTGGATGGAAGCCTGGCAAAAATCACTCTTACTCAGGTTTACAGTAATTTTTGCATGTAACAGTTTAGTAAAAAGACAATGCAGTTGTTTACAATGGCTAGAAAAATCTTGGCTAAAAATTACTACATCGTCTATGTATGCGTGGCAATTCTCCATGTCAGCAAGCAGGGCATTTATCATTCTCTGGAAAGTGGCAGGAGCATTCTTCATGCCAAATGGCATCACTTTGTATTGGTACAGACCATCAGGGGTGACAAAGGCGGAGATTTCCTTTGCCCTATCAGTCAGGGGAACCTGCCAATAACCTGAAAGTAGGTCTATTTTGGTGATGTACTTAGCGTCACCAATACGATCTATGAGATCGTCTATCCTAGGGATAGGAAACGAATCGGTCTTTGTTACAGCATTTACCTTACGGTAGTCTGTACAAAAACGATAAGTCTTGTCCTGTTTAGGTATCAAGACACATGGGGAGCTCCAGCTACTGGAACTTGGTTCAATGAGGTCATTTTCAAGCATATACTTGATTTCTGACCTAAGTATGGCAAGTTTTTCAGGGTTAACCCTGTAAGGATGCTGCTTGACTGGAGTAGCCTCGCCAACATCTACATCATGCATTATAACATTAGTCTGTTTTGGTACATCAAAAAAAATGTCATTAAATTCATTAATGAGTTTCATGATAACTGGCCTTTCTGTCGAAGACAGATGAGACAGTTTTACATCCAAATTCTGTAATACAAAAGAATTAGGGATTTTGTATTGTCCAAATTTCTCCTTTACAATATCATCATCAATAGGAGAAACATGGCTATTTGAACAACTTTTGACTGTATTTAAAACACAATTACTCTTATCTGAGTGATCTGGCCGAGATACATAAGGCTTCAGCATGTTTATATGACATAACTGAGTCTTTTTCCTACGGTCAGGGGTTTTGATTGTGTAATTGAGGTCACTAATTTTGGTCTCAATTTCATAGGGACCAAAATATCTGGCTTGCAAGGGTTGACCTGGTATGGGCAAAAATACAAGCACCTTATCCCCGGGAGAAAATTTTCTAACACGGGCCTTTCTATCATACCAGCGTTTCATGCTGGATTGGGTGTTTTGTAAATTATTTTTGGCCAGAACACAAGCATCATAAAGTCTAGTTTTAAACTTACTTACATAGTCTAAAAGTCCTTCAGTGGCTGTTGGTGACAACAAAGTCTCTTTTATACATTTCAAGGGACCGCGCACCGAATGGCCAAAGACTAAGTCAAAAGGGCTGAATCCCAACGATTCCTGGACGGATTCACGGGTTGCAAACAGCAGCATGTGGATTCCTTCGTCCCAGTCTTTTTCGTGCTCAAAGCAATAGGTTCGGATCATGTTCTTGAGAGTCTGATGGAATCGCTCAAGAGCGCCTTGCGACTCGGCATGATACGCACTCGACATGCAGTGTTTGATGCCCAACTGAGTCATGACTTGCTTGAAAAGATTGGCCGTGAAATTCGTTCCTTGGTCCGATTGGATGGACTTTGGTAGACCAAATAGAGTAAAGAACTTGATTAAGGCCTTCACAATGTTTGATGCTTTTATGTTCCTTAGAGGAATAGCCTCAGGAAAACGAGTTGAAGCACACATAATGGTCAACAGGTATTGGTTGCCAGCTTTTGTCCTTGGGAGAGGACCAACACAGTCAATAAGTACTCTGCTGAAAGGTTCTTCAAAGGCTGGAATCGGCTTCAGAGGAGCAACAGGGATCTTTTGATTTGGCTTGCCAACCATCTGACAGGCATGACAGGATCGGCAGTACTGGATGACATCTTTCTTCAGACGTGGCCAGAAAAAGTGTGACATAATCTTGTGGTATGTCTTGTGGATGCCGAGATGACCTGACATTGGTGTGTCATGAGCCAGATTCATGATGTACGCTCGGTATCTTTCTGGTAACACGATTTGATGGCATATTCTCCATTCTTCTTCGTTGGATGCGTCTGGAGGTTTCCATTTCCTGAAGAGCATATCATCTTGGATGTAGTAGCACGTTGATGCTAGCTCTGCCTCTTGTGATGTCATTGCGGTTTCTCGGAGTTTGGCGAGCTCTGGATCCTTCTTTTGGTCCTCAATCAACTGTTTTCGAGTTGATGCCGGCTTTTCAGAATTTGGCGTTGGTTCTTCTTCAAGAGAAGCAAAGAATGTGGTGCTCAAGTCCACATCATCTTGGTTACTGTTGGCCTTGACGACGTTCTCTTCTTGAGATGCTTTCAACCTCATTGCCCTTGTTACTGCACACGCTGGATATAACTCTAGGTCTTCCTCGGGTGTGGCAGATAAGTCGGGTGTTTGAGTGACGATGGGTTCGGCTATCACCTTTCCACCTGCTAAGTCATTGCCTAACAGCAATGAGATGCCTTCCAATGGTAATGTTGGTCGGACACCTACAACAACCGGTCCAGTAATGAGATTTGACTTTATGTCGATTAGATGTAGAGGCACATCTATACATCCAAGCTCTACGCCTCGTAACAGGATGCTCTTCCCAGTCGATGATGATTTAGACAAGGGCAAGATACCCTCTAAAAGTAACGATTGTGAGGCACCTGTGTCTCTCAAAATGGTGATAGGTCGTAGACTTGTAGAATCACCGGGTAGTGATACGAATCCTTCCGAAATGAAAGGCTTAAAATCCTCTAATAAAACATCAATTTTGGTTGATGCAGACTGGACTTGGGTCGAACTCTCGCTGGAGTCATTGACATCTCTAGGAGACGCAGTGGAGAAACTCTTTCTTGAGTCAGTAGAACATCTTTTGGATGTATTTGGAGAACTCTTGATGGAGTCATTAGAACATCGGGGTGATGTCTTATGGGAACTCTGGATAGAGTCATGGGAACATCGGGATGATGTATTATGGGAACTCTGGATAGAGTCATTGGAACATCGGGGTGATGTCTTATGGGAACTCTTGATAGAGTCATGGGAACATCGGGATGATGTATTATGGGAACTCTGGATAGAGTCATTGGAACATCGGCTTGATGTATTTGAAAAACTCTTATTTGAGTCATTGGAACATCGGCTTGATGTATTTGAAAAACTCTTGTTTGAGTCATTGGAACATCGTAAAGATGAATTTGAAGAACTCACTGTTGAGTCATTTGAACACCGTGGAGACATTTTCGGAGAGTCTTGTACAGTCAATACATTTGAAACAGGTGGTGTCGAGGTATTCTTGATATGACTTGAGGATGAGGGAGTAAACCTCGACGACCACTGTACTGTGCAAGCGCTGACTTTTGAAGGAGCTTTTTCGTTTCTCTTCTTCAGTTTCCAGCAATCGTCAATTTTATGGCCTTCTCGTTTGCAGTAGGAACAAGTAGCTTTACTTGTAGTAGGTTTTCTGTCATTTGTACTGCTGTTCTTGATGGAGTTGCTAGCAGTGGACTCAGGCTGTTTGACTTGTTTTGGCTTGACATCCGTCGTATACTTGGCAAATTGATGTGATATTATATAATCGTCTGCCAACACTGCAGCCTTGTGCACATCTTCCTCGCCACGATCAGCTATATGCGTACGGACGTCCAGCCGCACACAACTCTTGAACTCTTCCATCAGCATTAGGTTCTTGAATTTGGCAAAGTCGGTGCCGATTTCCTTGGAAGTGAGCCATTTTTCAAAGCGTCGCTCCTTTTCCCGCAGGAATTCTACATGGGTTTGGCCATCCGATTTGCGACAATCCCTGAACTGCTTTCGGTAAGCTTCCGGAACAAGTTCATATGCCTTAAGAATTAAGGCCTTAACAACATTATAATCTTTTTGTTGTTCAATGGTCAAAGAACAAAATACCTCTGCAGCTCTACCAGTCAAAACTGTTTGCAGCAAAGTGGGCCACAAAGTTTCAGGTACATTAAAATTTTTCACACAAAGTTCAAATTGTGGAAAATAATTGTCAATTGTGGCTTCATTAAAGCGTGGAATTATTTTCAAAAATTTTGTTGCTTCAGCAGTATGACTGGCAGGGGAAGAATCTGGTCTTACATTAGCAGCTAACTCTAATTTTTTTAACTCTATTTGTAATTTCATTTCCATTTCTTTCTGCTCTAATTCTTTTTGTTTAATTTCCTTCTGGGCTTCTATTTCCATTTCTTTCTGCTCTCTAGCCGCTGCAAGCTCTAATTCTTTTTGTTTAATTTCTCTCTGCTCTCTAGCCGCTGCAAGCTCTAATTCTTTTTGTTTAATTTCTCTCTGCTCTCTAGCCGTCTGGGCTTCTATTTCCATTTGTTTTAATTTTATCTGAAGTTCTAAATCTGATTTACCCTCATCGGGTCTAAGGGTTTCTAAAAGGTCTTCAGAAAACACTTCCTCGTCTACATAATGGATTACAATGTTATCTCTGATTTCTTGTTTAAGGGCATTTGATTTTATTTTTAACCCTAAATGTTTAGAAATAAGGACCAGTTCCTTCCTAGTAAAAGCATCAAGCTCTTCCACAGAGGGATTTGCAAGAAAAACCTGAATATCCATGACTAACTAGCAAACGATCAAGCAAAAATATGTATACAATGTAAATATACAGTACAAAATCAGTACAACAAAAAAAACCTTAAGAGTTTGGTCAATACTATTGATACTTTACTTCCGACTCTTTGACACAAAAAATTTTTTGTTAAAGTCAACTTCGCCTTTACAAAATTACTCAAGTAAGACGAAAATAGGTTCAGAAAAATATCCCGGACGAGCCCCCAAACTTCTTTTGTCACGTATTACGAATTGAATTCTAATTTTTAAAATGGCTTGCCTAGGGGAACGTGACAATAGAAAAGCAGTTGTGTCACTTATCTTAAGTCTGAATTTAATCAAAGACTTACAATGAATAACAAAAAAAAAATGACACAAGAAATCGGAAGGTAAACTATCAACTTAATGTTTAATCAAATATAAAGTTACAAGAAAGAAAAAATAAACATTTACTCAATACAGAATTGATGTGTTGACCAAAACCCTTTTACAAAAATGGCATGTAAAAATATTACAATACAAGAGTTTGAAAATGTAATTACAAATACAAGCAAGCAAGGCCTTGAAAAAAAATAAGAAAAAATCGTAACTTACACGATAAATGGTATACCACGCACGGGTCACGCAATGTCTCCGCTATTCTGTCTCACGGCTGTCTCCGTATGTCTGTCCGTCAACGTTACGCGGGCGGTCTTTATATAACCTACCACGCGTCGATATCCAGTATATTCTAGAACAGAAAGTCATCAACACCCAGATCTAGAACGCTCTTCAAAGAGACAGAAGAAAAGAAAAAAAAAAACCACCCTCCTTTCAACCAGAGGTACACACACAGGTCAAGGACCGGTCACTGTCTGTGTGGCTTGACGAATAAAAAAAAACTTATTACACAAGGGGCAGACAACCTACCCGTCTCTCGACCGCAACAGGTCAAAGAAAGAAAAAAACAACGCCTAGATACGTAACACTTGCTTCGGAAGAAACTGCGACAACTCGTTGAAGCTTCTTTCGCTCTCGACAAAATCAAATGTAATTCACTACTTTGATCCTGATCAAGCAGAATCAGCTCTAACTTTGCTATGGCCTATACTTCCTTCCTTATTTTATGACTTCAATTTGAATCAAATACACTGATCGTATTCACTGAGGTAAAAGCCAAATAATTAACATTAAATAGTTATTGATAAAGTTTTATGAACGAAACACCTAATTGGTTAAATATAAAAATGTTAACACTGAGGCTCTCTTTCCCTTGAGTATTTAAATCCGAAGCAAACAATTATATAGAAGAATGAACTTATGAAAAAGTAAATTAAGAAATCGGCATTTCGATGACATCGTGCCTATAATTAACAACATAGAAACCTAAATTACCATTATCTTCTAAAGAAAGGCAACATCTTTGTTCACATGAGTAGAATAATTACAGTATTTTTTAAGGTTACTTTTTATATTATAAATTTTTTAAAATAAATATTGTCTTTATATAAGTATGGTAAGTGGGTTTTTTTATTATATTTTTTTTTATTTCATTTACCATTAGTTGAAGTAGAACCAAGAAAGCAAGATAAAGAAAGGGGTATCCCAGAAGTACCGGACAATACGCATTAGTCACACAACTGAAACGAGATGGAAAGGATGGCTTTGACACTGGACTATGGAGCAAGTAAACTAAGGTATATTTTGCAAAGGTAAGCTCGAGGAGGCGCGGTGGCTGAGGGGTAAAGCGCTTGGCTAACGAAATGGGGGTCACGGGCTCGAGCCTGGTGAAGGCTTTGATTTTTTTATTTCGGGATCCAAGTGATCTGAATCCACCTAGCTCTAATGGGTACCTGACATTAGTTGGGGATAAGTAAATGCGGTTGGTCATTGTGCTGGCCACATGACAACCTCATTAATTGAGCCACAGAAACAGATGACCTTTACATCTGCCCTATAGGGGAACTATGCTAGAGATTGTACAAATCTAATAATTTCGAATGACTCAATAATTAATGAGATTTTTCTAACAAAATTGATAAAATGCGTAGTCTGGTAGCTTTAGTTTATGTGAGACATTTCAGCTCGATAGGAGAATGAAAAGTTGTCAAAATAATTGATTCAATTTTAAGACTGACAAAAGTGTGAGCAAATTACAGGAAGTTAGTTATGTTTCTAGTAACAAATGTCTCTAGTAACAAAAGATTATGTTTAAATCAACTTCAATTTTGTAAATTGTTATATTTGGTTCTTCTGGGTGACGAGTTTGTCGACTACTGGAATAGAGTAGCGAGTTTTGAAAAATAATTTATAATAGGAAACAATTTTTTTTAGTGTTTCTCAAATTTGAACTTGAGACTCTCCATACAAAACAATATCGTTCCCCCTCCTTCTCCCCCCCCTACCAACACTCTAGATTGTCTTGGGGAGTACTAATGGAACACACCCGTCACCAAGCATGTATCTATCTTGTGAGTACTGATGGCACACACCCGTCACCAAGCATGTATCTATCTTGTGAGTACTGATGGCAAACACCCGTCACCAAGCATGTATCTATCTTGTGAGTTCTGATGGCAAACACCCGTCATCAAGCATGTATCTATCTTGTGAGTACTGATGGCACACACCCGTCACCAAGCATGTATCTATCTTGTGAGTACTAATGGAACACTCCCGTCACCAAGCATGTATCTATCTTGTGAGTACTGATGGCACACACCCGTCACCAAGCATGTATCTATCTTGTGAGTACTGATGGCAAACACCCGTCACCAAGCATGTATCTATCTTGTGAGTACTGATGGCAAACACCCGTCACCAAGCATGTATCTATCTTGTGAGTACTGATGGCAAACACCCGTCACCAAGCATGTATCTATCTTGTGAGTACTGATGGCAAACACCCGTCACCAAGCATGTATCTATCTTGTGAGTACTGATGGAACACTCCCGTCACCAAGCATGTATATATCTTGTGAGTACTGATGGCAAACACCCGTCACCAAGCATGTATCTATCTTGTGAGTACTGATGGCAAACACCCGTCACCAAGCATGTATCTATCTTGTGAGTACTGATGGCACACACCCGTCACCAAGCATGTATCTATCTTGTGAGTACTGATGGCAAACACCCGTCACCAAGCATGTATCTATCTTGTGAGTTCTGATGGCAAACACCCGTCATCAAGCATGTATCTATCTTGTGAGTACTGATGGCACACACCCGTCACCAAGCATGTATCTATCTTGTGAGTACTAATGGAACACTCCCGTCACCAAGCATGTATCTATCTTGTGAGTACTGATGGCACACACCCGTCACCAAGCATGTATCTATCTTGTGAGTACTGATGGCAAACACCCGTCACCAAGCATGTATCTATCTTGTGAGTACTGATGGCAAACACCCGTCACCAAGCATGTATCTATCTTGTGAGTACTGATGGCAAACACCCGTCACCAAGCATGTATCTATCTTGTGAGTACTGATGGCAAACACCCGTCACCAAGCATGTATCTATCTTGTGAGTACTGATGGAACACTCCCGTCACCAAGCATGTATATATCTTGTGAGTACTGATGGCAAACACCCGTCACCAAGCATGTATCTATCTTGTGAGTACTTATGGCAAACACCCGTCACCAAGCATGTATCTATCTTGTGAGTACTGATGGCAAACACCCGTCACCAAGCATGTATCTATCTCGTGAGTACTAATGGAACACTCCCGTCACCAAGCATGTATCTATCTTGTGAGTACTAATGGAACACTCCCGTCACCAAGCATGTATCTATCTTGTGAGTACTAATGGAACACTCCCGTCACCAAGCATGTATCTATCTCGTGAGTACTAATGGAACACTCCCGTCACCAAGCATGTATCTATCTCGTGAGTACTAATGGAACACTCCCGTCACCAAGCATGTATCTATCTTGTGAGTACTAATGGAACACTCCCGTCACCAAGCATGTATATATCTTGTGAGTACTGATGGAACACTCCCGTCACCAAGCATGTATCTATCTTGTAAGTACTAATGGCCACACACATGTCACCAAGCATGTATCTATCTTGTGAGTACTAATAGAACACTCCCGTCACCAAGCATGTATCTATCTTGTGAGTACTGATGGCCACACACCCGTCACCAAGCATGTATCTAGTGAGTACTGATGGCACACACCCGACACCAAGCATGTATCTATCTTGTGAGTACTGATGGCACACACCCGTCACCAAGCATGTATCTATCTTGTGAGTACTGATGCCAAAAGCCTTTTCTTGCATTCTTCATTGCAGAAGGGCATTCTCTTGACTTCTACAGCTCATTATTCATCGATGGAGTTCGGGGCGAAGCCCCGACGTCAAAAGCGTTTTCTTCTTTTTTCCCTATAGAAACGTATTCTCCTGACATCTACAGCTCATTATTCATTAATGCAGTTCGAAGCTCATTATTCATACTATTAAAAAAGGACCTTTTGAATAATGTTGTACTTGAAAATTATTGTAATATGAATTTATAGGCCCTTAATACATTGCAAATAAAACCGATTTGTTCCTTGAAAAGATAAGATACCCCACATATTTAGATTTTGGCTTTGAGGATCGCCGCCGAAAAAAAAAAATTCAATAAATAGTATTCAATAAAATTCAAGTATAAATTGTGAGTTATAGTCCCAAATTTATTTAAATAGAAAAATAGATTGAGTAAAGGTTGGTAAAAGGCGACTATGAAAACATTATTTGAGTTTATAACTCATCTCAATCATGACTCTTATACTGAAAAATTTCGTTTGAATTCTAACTTTTCCAATGCAAAGTCTTTCTTTAAAAAATTATGATAAATTCATGTGAAATTAAATAAACTCTGTCTGGAAATGGGAGGGGCGGTAGAGTGAAAACGATTAATCCTCGCACCTTTAATAATTTCTGCTAAAGATTGCATTTGGCATTAAAGAATAGTGGGGTGGGGCGACTCGATATAATAATTTAATTTATAGTATATATAAATTATATTAGTGACAGATTTTTTTTTGTAATTTTTTAAACTATAATACAAAAAGAAAAAGTATTGATTTGTCAGATGGGGGAAATGCGATTGCATGTATCGCCCCTCCCACCTGGTACAACCCTTTTTCATTTAAATTTACTAATGATACAATTTGAGACTAGATTGTGGTACGACCTAATATACAATGGGTCACATATCAATACGTAGTTTATATTATATAGATATTCAACTAATTTTGTTCACAAACTATGATTCTCCACAAAAATAGGACCGCCCCCCCCTAAGCACTCAGGGGGCCATAGTGGGGAGAACAGTCCATGCAATCGCCCCCCCCCCCTTAACCCACCGAATCGGCCAAAATGCCAGAAAGGAAGCGACATAATATAAAATTTATAAATTAATTCAACTAATTTTGTTCAAAAACTACGATTTCTCCATAAAAACGGACCCCCCCACTCAAAGGGTTTAGGTGGGAAGGGCAGTAGAGGTATTCGCCCCCCCCCCCCACACCCACCAATCACTAGTCGGCAAACAGGGAACGACATAATATAAAGATCGGTTAAAAAATCAATAACAAGCTTTAATGATATAGATATTAAATTGATTCTATTAGCAAAAAAATAATATAAAAATAATCTAAAAATAGGTTGAAAAATAAATAATTAGTATATAATTTTAACATAAGTAATAAATTCGTATACAAATTGTGTGAATTCTATAATAAAAATCGCTCATCCCCCCCTGGGGGGGTCGGCCGAGTGGGGGGAGCGATCGCCCCTACCGCCCCCCCCCCTGGATCCGCTAGTGCACCAAGCATGCATCTATCTTGTGAGCTGCATGTATTCATGAGCCCCATGTATTCATTATTTGGACGTCGTATGTACACATTTCACCACAGAAAAGGTAACAGGGGTCGATACTGATGTGTGAGAAACTTCGAAGCACACGTAGATAATGTATATATTGTAATAGGCTTTATTCTCGTAAAATCATGTTTTTGCTAATCAAGGCCCCTTGTAGTGGACATGTTTTTGTCACACAAAAGACTTCAACAGAACTATGGCAGGAATAGCAGGAGAAATGTGTCAGTCATGGCCGAGATAAGAAGGTTGCCAAAGGAATGTGTCAGTCATTGACAAGATAAGAAGGTTGGCAGAGGAATGTTTCAGTCATGGACAAGATAAGAAGGTTGGCAGAGAAATGTGTCAGTCATAAACAAGATAAGAAGGTTGGCAGAGGAATGTGTCAGTCATGGACAAGATAAGAAGGTTGGCAGAGAAATGTGTCAGTCATAAACAAGATAAGAAGGTTGGCAGAGAAATGTCTCAGTCATGGACAACATAAGAAGGTTGGCAGAGAAATGTGTCAGTCAAGGACAAGATAAGAAGGTTGGCAGAGAAATGTGTCAGTAATAAACAAGATAAGAAGATTGGCAGAGAAATGTGTCAGTCATGGACAAGATAAGAAGGTTGGCAGAGAAATGTGTCAGTCATGGACAAGATAATAAGGTTGGCAGAGAAATGTGTCAGTCAAGGACAAGATAAGCTTGGCAGAGAAATGTGTCAGTCATAAACAAGATAAGAAGGTTGGCAGAGAAATGTGTCAGTTATGGACAAGATAAGAATGTTGGCAGAGAAATGTGTCAGTCATGGACAAGATAAGAAGGTTGGCAGAGAAATGTGTCAGTCATGGACAAGATAAGATGATTGGCAGAGAAATGTGTCAGTCATGGACAAGATAAGAAGGTTGCCAGAGAAATGTGTCAGTCATGGACAAAATAAGAAGGTAGCCAGAGAAATGTGTCAGTCATGGACAAAATAAGAAGGTTAGCAGAGAAATGTGCCAGTCATGGACAAGATAAGAAGGTTGGCAGAGAAATGTGCCAGTCATGGACAAGATAAGAAGGTTGCCAGATAAATGTGTCAGTCATGGACAAGATAAGAAGGTAGCCAGAGAAATGTGTCAGTCATGGACAAGATAAGAATGTTGGCAGAGAAATGTGCCAGTCATGGACAAGATAAGAAGGTTGGCAGAGAAATGTGTCAGTCATCGACAAGATAAGAAGGTTGGCAGAGAAATGTGTCAGTCATGGACAAGATAAGAAGGTTGCTAGAGAAATGTGTCAGTCAAGGACAAGATAAGAAGGTTGGCAGAGAAATGTGTCAGTAATAAACAAGATAAGAAGATTGGCAGAGAAATGTGTCAGTCATAAACAAGATAAGAAGGTTGGCAGAGAAATGTGTCAGTCATGGACAAGATAAGAAGGTTGGCAGAGAAATGTGTCAATCAAGGACAAGATAAGCTTGGCAGAGAAATGTGTCAGTCAAAGACAAGATAAGAAGCTTGGCAAAGGAATGTGTCAGTCATAGACAAGATAAGAAGGTTGGCAGAGAAATGTGTCAGTCATAAACAAGATAAGAAGGTTGGCATAGAAATGTGTCAGTCAAGGACAAGATAAGAAGGTTGGCAGAGAAATGTGTCAGTCAAGGACAAGATAAGAAGGTAGCCAGAGAAATGTGTCAGTCAAGGACAAGATAAAATAGTTGGCAGAGAAATGTGTCAGTCATAAACAAGATAAGAAGATTGGCAGAGAAATGTGTCAGTCATGGACAAGATAAGAAGGTTGCCAGAGAAATGTGTCAGTCATGGACAAGATAAGAACGTTGGCAGAGAAATGTGTCAGTCAAGGACAAGAAAAGAAGATTGCCAGAGAAATGTCTCAGTCATGGACAAGATAAGAAGGTTGCCAGAGAAATGTGTCAATTATGGACAAGATAAGAAGGTAGCCAGAGAAATGTGTCAGTTATGGACAAGATAAGAATGTTGGCAGAGAAATGTGTCAGTCATGGACAAGAAAAGAAGGTTGGCAGAGAAATGTGTCAGTCATAAACAAGATAAGAAGATTGGCAGAGAAATGTGTCAGTCATGGACAAGATAAGAAGGTTGCCAGAGAAATGTGTCAATCATGGACAAGATAAGAAGGTTGGCAGAGAAATGTGCCAGTCATGTACAAGATAAGAATGTTAGCAGAGAAATGTGTCAGTCATGGACAAGATAAGAAGGTTGGCAGAGAAATGTGTCAGTCATAAACAAGATAAGAAGATTGGCAGAGAAATTTGTCAGTCATGGACAAGATAAGAAGGTTGCCAGAGAAATGTGTCAGTCGTGGACAAGATAAGAAGGTTGGCAGAGAAATGTGCCAGTCATGGACAAGATAAGAAGTTTGGCAGAGAAATGTGCCAGTCATGGACAAGATAAGAAGGTTGCCAGATAAATGTGTCAGTCATGGACAAGATAAGAAGGTAGCCAGAGAAATGTGTCAGTCATGGACAAGATAAGAAGGTTGGCAGAGAAATGTGTCAGTCATGGAAAAGATAAGAAGGTAGCCAGAGAAATGTGTCAGTCATGGACAAGATAAGAAGATTGGCAGAGAAATGTGCCAGTCATAAACAAGATAAGAAGGTTGGCAGAGAAATGTGTCAGTCAAGGACAAGATAAAAAGGTTGGAAGAGAAATGTGTCAGTAATAAATAAGATAAGAAGATTGGCAGAGAAATGTGTCAGTCATGGACAAGATAAGAAGGTTGCCAGAGAAATGTGTCAGTCATGGACTAGATAAGAAGGTTGGCAGAGAAATGTGTCAGTCAAGGACAAGAAAAGAAGGTTGCCAGAGAAATGTGTCAGTCATGGACAAGATAAGAAGGTTGCCAGAAAAATGTGTCAATCATGGACAAGATAAGAAGGTAGCCAGAGATAAGTGTCAGTTATGGACAAGATAAGAATGTTGGCAGAGAAATGTGTCAGTCATGGACAAGATAAGAAGGTTGGCAGAAAAATGTGTCAGTCATAAACAAGATAAGAAGATTGGCAGAGAAATGTGTCAGTCATGGACAAGATAAGAAGGTTGCCAGAGAAATGTGTCAGTCATGGACAAGATAAGAAGGTTGGCAGAGAAATGTGCCAGTCATGGACAAGAAAAGAAGGTTGGCAGAGAAATGTTCCAGTCATGGACAAGATAAGAAGGTTGCCAGATAAATGTGTCAGTCATGGACAAGATAAGAAGGTAGCCAGAGAAATGTGTCAGTCATGGACAAGATAAGAAGGTTGGCAGAGAAATGTGTCAGTCATGAACAAGATAAGAAGGTTGCCAGATAAATGTGTCAGTCAAGGACAAGATAAGAAGATTGGCAGAGAAATGTGTCAGTCATGGACAAGATAAGAAGGTTGGCAGAGAAATGTGTCAGTCATGGACAAGATAAGAAGGTTGGCAGAGAAATGTGCCAGTCATGGACAAGATAAGAAGGTTGGCAGAGAAATCTGCCAGTCATGGACAAGATAAGAAGGTTGCCAGATAAATGTGTCAGTCATGGACAAGATAAGAAGGTAGCCAGAGAAATGTGTCAGTCATGGACAAGATAAGAAGGTTGGCAGAGAAATGTGTCAGTCATGGAAAAGATAAGAAGGTAGCCAGAGAAATGTGTCAGTCAAGGACAAGATAAGAAGATTGGCAGAGAAATATGCCAGTCATGGACAAGATAAGAAGCTTGGCAGAGAAATGTGTCAGTCATAAACAAGATAAGAAGGTTGGCAGAGAAATATTTCAGTCATGGACAAGATAAGAAGGTTGGCAGAGAAATGTGTCAATCATGAACAAGATAAGAAGGTTGGCAGAGAAATGTGTCAGTCATGGACAAGATAAGAAGTTAGCCAGAGAAATGTGTCAGTCAAGGACAAGATAAGAAGATTGGCAGAGAAATGTGTCAGTTATAAACAAGATAAGAAGATTGGCAGAGAAATGTGTCAGTCATAAACAAGATAAGAAGATTGGCAGAGAAATGTGTCAGTCATGGACAAGATAACGAGGTTGGCAGAGAAATGTGTCAGTCAAGGACAAGATAAGAATTGGCAGAGAAATGTGTCAGTCAAGGACAAGATAAGCTTGGCAGAGAAATGTGTCAGTCATGGACAAGATAAGAAGGTTGGCAGAGAAATGTGTCAGTCGTAGACAAGATAAGAAGGTTTAGAGAAATGTGTCAGTCATTGACAAGATAAGAAGGTTGGCAGAGTAATGTGTCAGTCGTAGACAAGATAAGAAGGTTTAGAGAAATGTGTCAGTCATTGACAAGATAAGAAGGTTGGCAGAGAAATGTGTCAGTCATGGACAAGATGAGAAGGTTTGCATAGAAATGTGCCAGTCACAAGATAAGAAGATTGGCAGAGAAATGTGTCAGTCATGGACAAGATAAGAAGGTTGGCAGAGAAATGTGTCACTCATGGACTAGATAAGAAGGTAGCCAGAGAAATGTGTCAGTCATGGACAAGATAAGAAGGTTGGCAGAGAAATGTGTATCAGTTTGGGAAGCGACATTGTATTTAGTGCTTCATATTCTAGATGTCAATTTTAGACAATTGTAAAGAAGCTAGAAAAAAATCTTATGTTCAGGGAGAATATTTATCTTTAAATCGCTGGGCTTACTTAGTGGATCGTAGGGCCTGCTTAGAGAATCGTAGCGCCGACTTAGTGGATCGTAGCGCCGAAATAGTGGATTGTAGCGCCGACTTAGTGGATCGTAGCGCCGACTTAGTGGATCGTAGCGCCGACTTAGTGGATCGTAGCGCCGACTTAGTGGATCGTAGCGCCGACTTAGTGGATTGTAGCGCCGACTTAGTGGATTGTAGCGCCGACTTAGTGGATCGTAAATCCTACTTAGTGAATAGTAGCGCCGACTTAGTGGATCGTAAATCCTACTTAGTGAATCGTAGCGCCGACTTAGTAACTTAAACAATTCTAAGAAATGTCCTCAATTTAACAATTCGATTTTTTTTTCGCCTCATTCATGTTATCCACATAGTGACATTTTATTCTTTGTTCGATAAATTACGAACTGTCTAGGGAAATGTGTACAAGACCTAGGGCTGACTGAGGCGTAGTAGTTGTACACACCGACCGATAAAACGGAATCTCGGTTTCAAAGGGTTAATGCTTACAGGAGGAGAGTTTGATGCCCCTTATCACCTGATGACCCATGCGGCTCGCACCAGCTGCACATTGCTGAGCACGGCCTCTGGCAGCCAGCAAATATCAACAGACATATAAAGTGATTGTAGCGTTAGCATCGTGCTAAGATCTTGACTTAATTAGCTTACCTTGACTGATGCCTTCATCCATAACCACATGCGCTCCGTACCTTTGGAAGGCGGCCTCCGTGAGATAGAGATGATGCTTCAGTGAAGACAGTGGGCATCTGACCAAAACTTCGCTGGTCGGTGGGGTGATGCTAGATTCAATCTGTGCAGAGAAAAGGATTTTGCTAATAGGCCTACTATTTGCTACGTCTGTTACATCAAGCAGCTACGTCTGTTAAATCAAGCTGCGAATTTCTTTCCCTTGTTCGATATACAAAATAATTAATTACCAATAGTTAAGTAACTAAATAAGTTTATTTTCTAATTGATTCTTGTGTTGGCATGTGAAAGAAATAAGTATGCAAAATTTTAGCTTGATCCGAGATTGGGTGTGGTAGAAATAACGTGTAGACCTAACTTTTCACCACATAGAGTGAGTTGATATAAGCTTTGTAAAATACAAGTAGCAAAAGTAAGAAAGAGAAAGGATTTGTGATTTGTGATTTGGGCACATCGGCACAATTTAGGCCATGTCGTGCCTGCAGTCCCTCAAGGGCCACTCTCCCTCCACACAACAAAGGTCAAATTCTATACCGTCAAATAATTAAAATCAAGGTCTATTTACAATTAAAATAGTAGAGGTAGTAAAAATTTAATAATTTGGTAAAAATATAATGTAAAAAGTACAGAGTTTAGAAATCAGATCTTCGTAGACAATCCCACTTCCCGGATAAAGCCCAGTACCTTCCCAGGGTCGACATTATTGAATAGTGTTTTTAAATTAGTGGCTCTAAAATATTTTCCCCTGACATCCTGGTATCTGGGGCAGTCAATGAGGATATGTTCCACGGTGAGGCGAGAGTCACAATACTCACAAAGTGGGGGCTCTTCTTTCTTCAGCACAAAAGAGTGCGTGATGTAGGTGTGGCCAATCCTAAGTCTAGACATGGTCGTGCTACCACGCCTTGTCAGACCCTTAGATGTGGACCGCCACCTGACATCCGCCACAATCTGCCTGAGTTTATTGTGAGTCTCAGCCTCCCATCGATCCTGCCACTCTTGGTAGATGGCAGTGGCAATACTTTGTCTCAGGTCTGAGCAGGGAATTTGAGTTCCTGATACCGCATGATTTAGGGCTCTCTTTGCTTCTCTGTCTGCGGCTTCGTTTCCCTCAATGCCCACATGGGAAGGGACCCAGATGAAGGTGACATCCGTATGGTCGGCTGTTATTTGGTCCAACAGCTTCAGGCTCTTATGTACCAGTGGAATGTCAGTCTTCATCCGCCCCAAAGCTTGCAATGCAGATTTGGAGTCGGAGCAGATTATAAATTTCCTCCTTTCTGATGCTTTGACGGCCATAAGTGCAAGCGATATTGCATGTAATTCGGCCGTAAAGATGGAGCAGCCATCGGGGAGTCTACGGGAGATTGTTTTGTTCCGAAAGGAGCAGGCACACGCGACCTTTCCATCCATTTTGGATCCGTCTGTGTAGATGGTGCCACAATCTCCGTAGCTCTCTTGCAGTTCCCTAAAGTGGACTTGTAGTATGCTTGGGTCTGTATTTTCTTTTTTGAAATTAAGGAGGGATAAATTTAATTTGGGTTTATTCATTAGCCAAGGAGGATTCTGAGGGGTTTCTATTTTAGAGATTTGGTTAATGGGTGGGGTTAAATTTTGGATGGGTTCTCTCATTCGAAGGCCTAACGGCTGTATGACGTTAGGCCTTCGATTGTATAATTCTACCTCTGTGGGGTTAAATATGGAATCGAAAGCAGGGTTCGTAGGGTTGGATTTTAGCTTGACTATATACTGCATTGCAAGCTTTTTCATTCTTATATCCATGGGAAGTTCTCCAGCCTCCACATGGAGGCTTGGGATAGGTGATGTACGAAACGCGCCGAGACAGAGACGCAGGGCAGCATTTTGTATTGGTTCCAGTATTTTTAGGTACGACTTCCTTGCTGCTCCATATATTATGGATCCGTAGTCTAGCTTGGATCGAATTAGACTCCGATATAGCAGCAGCAAAGTATCTCTGTCAGCTCCCCAGTCCGTATGGCTGAGCACTCTAAGTATGTTTAATGACTTTTGGCATTTTCTCTTAAGTTCCTTAATGTGGGGGAGAAAATTAAATTTGGAATCTAGAGTGAGGCCTAAAAATTTTGTAGTTTTCACGACAGGGATCTTCTTTTTGTGTATAAATAGTTCAGGGTCTGGGTGGAGTCCCCTTAAATTACAAAAATGCATACTAACTGTTTTGGAGTCCGAAAATTTAAAACCATTATCGTTTGCCCAATTTTGAATTTTGTTTAAACATAACTGTAATTTTCTTTCTAGGGTGTTCATGTTTTTCCCATAAGTAAAAATGACAAAGTCATCAACATACAAAGAGCACTCTATGCCAGGGGACAGAGCATTTATGATGCTATTTATTTTTATGTTGAACAGGGTGACTGACAGAATGCTGCCCTGGGGTACACCCATTTCCTGGTCATGAGTGTCAGAAGTGGTGTTGCCCACTCGAACCTGAAATTTTCGGTCTTTCAGGAATTCCCCCACAAAACGGGGGAGATGTCCCTTAAGCCCCATAAGCTCCAGATCACGTAGAATGCCATGTTTCCAGGTTGTGTCATAGGCCTTTTCTATATCGAAGAATACAGCTACTAGATGTTCTCTTCTGAGTAATGCATTTCTGATACAAGCTTCCAGCCTTACCAGGTGGTCAGTTGTTGTCCGCCCTTGCCGGAATCCGCACTGGTAGTTAGAGATCACTTTGTTCCTCTCCAGGTACCAGACCAGCCTACTGTTAATCATTCTTTCCATGGTTTTGCAGATGCAGCTTGTTAGTGCTATTGGTCGATAGTTAGCTGGGTCAGAGCCGTCTCTTCCCGGTTTAGGTATCGGTATAACTGTGGCTTTCCTCCAGCTGTTTGGGAAAGCGCCTGTTTGCCACACACAGTTATAGACCCCTAGCAGGACTGCCAATGAGGGTTCGGGAAGGTGCTTGAGGAACTGGTAATGGATTTCATCTTCTCCAGGCGCTGTGTCATGTGACTTGTCTAGCGATTCCCTCAGTTCCTCAAGCGAGAACGGTTTGTTGTAGTCTTCATTGTTTTCTGACCTGAAATCAATGGAGTGTCTTTCCTCCCTGGTTTTGACTTTTTGAAACTCTGGCGTGTAATGTGCAGTGGATGACTTTTCTGCTATTGAGGATGCAAGGCAGTCAGCTATTTCTCTGGGGGACGTGACAGTTCGTCCTTGGTTTTTCAGATGCCCTATTGCATTTGATTCTTTCCCTTTGATTCGCCTTACTGCCTTCCAGACCGCTCTAGCAGAAGTTTTGGCATCCAGACTGCCGACAAACTTCTCCAGGAATTCCTTTTGGCTGACCGTATGGTTTGTCTAGCCTTTGCTCTAGCTATTCTGAATAGCTTTAGGTTTTCCTGGGATGGATTTTTTATAAATGCAGCCAGTCGTTTTTTCCTATCGCCAATAGCACCTTTGCAGGCTGTATCAAACCATGGTTTGCTAGGCCGTTTTGGATTTGCGGAGGTTAGGGGGACAACTTTCCTGGCTATACTAAGTAGCTTGCTAGCAAAGGTATCAGCTGGGTTCTGCTCATCGAGGATATTTTCTGTAATATCCTCTGAGCATCTTTTTTGGAATTCTTCCCAATCGGCCTTATTCAGTTTCCACCGCTGAGGTCGTCCCAATGAGGGGAGATTGTTAGCAATGATGATTGGGAAGTGGTCACTTCCCCGTAGATCATTGCTAACTGACCATTTAAAGTCGTCCAGAAGTCCAGGGACGCATACGGTGAGGTCAATGCATGTGAGAGATCCAGTTCCTGGGTGCAAGTAGGTCGGTGATGCATCATTAAGTATGCATAAATCATGTTGGAGGAAGATATCCTCCAGCATACGGCCTCTTGTGTCGGTATTGTTGGAGCCCCACATGGTGTTATGGGCATTGAAATCCCCAAGGATTATGTAAGGCCGGGGGAGTTGTTTCAATAGGTCCTCCATGTCTGTTTGGTTTAATGGAGCGCCTGGTGGTAAATACAGGCTGCAGCAAGTGATAACCTTGTGAAGGGTTATCCTAGCTGCTACGGCCTGTAGTATGGTCTGTAGTTCAACCCTCTCATGGGGGATGCTATCCTTCACAAGGATACAGACTCCACCTGATGCTCTCTCTGCATCCTCAACATTCTTGCTGTAAGCACTGTAGCTTCGGAAGCTGATGCTATCTTTCAGAAATGTTTCCTGTAGACAGACAGCTACAGGAGTCTCAGAGTCCATCAGTAGCTGCATCTCCTCATAATTGGCCTTGAGGCCTCTGCAATTCCACTGTACAATTCTGGAATCCATGGCTTATTCTAGATGACCTACTTGGAGCTATTTGGCTTTGGGAGGCCCCGGAGGGGTTTCCCTTAATTCCAGTGACCTTGGTATTTTTATTCTTGGGTTTGGATGGAGAGGAGGACAACCCCCCTTTTGGGGGAAGTCTTTCTCTCTGGAGAGGGGAGATCCCTCTGGTTAGAGCGGAGGTTATTTCCTCCTCGCTCACCTCGGGCATCCTCTCCGCTTTGATTTCTCCCCTTAGGGAGTTGGTCAACCTCTAGTTCGGTAGAGGTTGGGGTGTCTGACTGGTTTCTCTGAGGAGAACCTGTGTCAGACATGATGTCTCCGGGTTCTCCCGGAGTATTGGTTTTGACTAGCTGCTCAGTCTCCATGCTCTCATCAGCGAGCACAGAGAACCTGTTCTTTAGCATGACAACAGGGCTTTCTTGTTTCTTCAGAGGTGTGTTCTTTGGCGGTGTTTTCTTCTGAGTTGGAGGAGGAGGAGGGGGTGGTGGGGTCAATGTGTCCGTCTGTGTGGCTATGGATCTTCCTATCTTAGCAACAGCCTGGGCATAGGTTTTTGTCAAGCCGAATTGGCCTTTGGCTAGGGCCAATACAGCCGATTTCGCCTGGCTGAAGGTACATCCATTTCTTGCCTTGTACTCCTGCACGGCAACCTCCTGTTTCCACACAGGGCAGTCCTTGGAGTAGGCTGAGTGGCCAGCGTGACAGTTTTGGCATTTGAACTGGGCTGTGCAGCCCTTGTCCTCATGACCTTCTCCAGCACATCTGGCACACACAGTGTTCCTCTTGCAGACTGCCGCGCCGTGTCCATAACCCTGGCACTGGAAGCACCTCATGGGGTTAGGTATGTAGGGCCTCACTGGAACTCGTAGGTATCCTGCCTTCACATACTCTGGCGGTGTCCTAGTTCCAAATGTGAGGATAATAGTGGCGGTTTTGATCTCCTCACCATCCCTGCGCCTGGTAATGCGCCGGGCATGGGTGACTCCTTCAATGCCCTCCACTATTTCCTTCTCGGAACATTCCAGTAGGTCCCTAGAGCTGATTACACCTCTGCTGGTGTTCAGACTCTTGTGTGGCATGACTTCCACTTGGAGATCACAGAGTCTTCTGCATCTTAAAAGCCCATCAGAGTGTATCTTGCTATCAACTTCTACTAGAAGTTCCAAAGACTTGTGTAGCTTAGACACACTCTTGGGCTCTCCCACTACTGACTTAAGTCCCTTGTAGATGACAAAAGGGCTCATCTTTGTCAGACTTTTCCCCTCCTCTGTGCACCTAACCACCAGAAATGATGGCCAGGTAGCACAGCTTTTTGTGGCCTCCTCCTTTCTGTCTTCCATGCGGCGTCTCTTGCCCAGACATAGGTCTGGGGCAAGTGGTTTTTTTGAAGTTTTTTTTTCCATGGGTGTTATATATTAGTTCGGCACCTGTGCTCCCCACCCGCCATCGAGTCCAACAAGGGGACGGGCCATTCGGAAGTCCAGAATGAGCCCGCCAGGGCTACACAGGTGCTATACTCAGTCAGCTACTGCATCGGACATGTGCCCGATACAGCAGCTCCCTGATTGACCCTCTAGCCACCGCCCTCCAGCATAGGTCGAAGACCTATGCTGGTAGCTCGGCATGACCAGCCGGTTGACCCAGAGCGGGCCATCTGGGCCTCAGGTCTAGGGGAACTTGGAGCCAAAGTATTGTGTTGTGGTGGCTTATCCTCAGATAGCCATCACTCAAACACCAGGATCTCTTTATCCCCCCTTACCCGTCGCAGTCCACGGCAAACGGACTGGTCTAGGACGTAGTGAGATATTTAGAGATAAGGAGACAGAGTGATGATCAATGAAGGCAGATTGAGGAAAGGAGGAGGCAGACACAATGATAGAAAAGAAGTAGAGCACTTTTGAGCTCCAAAAGTGCTAAGGAAAGAGGAGCGCAGTTTAACGTCATGTCTCGGGACGCCGAAAGAAAGAGAAAGGAAGAAAGAAAGAAAGGAAGGGAGAAGAAATGAAAGAAAAAAGACAGGAAGAGAGCGTCCACTAGACATTAGAACATGAAGCTAACATGAGCTAACTATTTAATGGCAAAGGACGAGAATTAAGTTAAGGTAAATAATGAAATAAAATTAGAGTTAATTGCTCCTGGTTTAATGCTATAGAAACAAAATACGCCTAAGGCCTGAAGTTTTATTTATTTTTGTTTTAAAAAAAAAATCACACACCATTAGAGAAAACAGTTTTCTTTAAAAAATGAGAAGGTTGTATAAACATTGCCATACGTAAGAAAGCTCTCATATTGGCCAATATTTATACACGAGAGAGAGAGGGATAGAGTGAGATGCTGGGGACAATACTTTCTTGTTATTTTAATTGCTACTATACTAATTACGAGATAAATCGCAAAGAAAATTGTAATAATAAAAAAAAATATTTGTAATATAGTGCTAATATGGACAAAGTTCAGGCCTAAAAAAAAAACATGCGCACACACACATACAAGCATTCATTTTGTCTCGTTAAATACGGTCCTTTTTATCAGCTCACTCTGTCTGTCTGTCTGTCTGGGTGGGTGGAATCTTGAACACGTTATTTCTCCCTCTTCCTATCTTCGTATCAAGTTGAAATTTTACATAATTATTCATTGTCCATAACACCACAACAATGTATACAAAAAAGTAACCAAATACCAATTGGTCGTTAAAATTATTTTACTTTTAAATATAGAAAATGTGCTAAAAAAAGATACGCCTATTTTTTTAAAGACCATAAGCATATTTCATATGTACTTGAATAGCTCAGTGGCTAAGACATCGGACTTACATTATCACGGTACAAGACCTCGAGTTCAAATTCAGACTCGAGCAACTTTAAAAAAAAAATCTCTTAACAAGGCAGAACGGAAACCTACCAGATACTTACCCCTCCCAACTGCCCCACAAGAGTGATTGGACTAGAGCGCACTAAAACCAGATACTTACCCCTCCCAACTGGCCCACAACAGTGATTGGACTAGAGCGCACTAAAACCAGATACTTACCCCTCCCAACTGGCCCACAATAGTGATTGGACTATAGCGTCCTTGAGTATGCTATAAGCATGAAAGTTGCGCTAAACAGGGCCCGCCTAAGGAAATAGACAAACTAGGCAGCCACCTAGGGCCTTTGATTGGTGGGGGCCTCGCACAGAGAGAAAATAAAATGTGAAACGTTAATCAAATCTCTAATGACTGTGATTTGTGATTTGTGATTTTGGGCACATCGGCACAATTTAGGCCATGTCGTGCCTGCAGTCCCTCAAGGGCCACTCTCCCTCCACACAACAAAGGTCAAATTCTATACCGTCAAATAATTAAAATCAAGGTCTATTTACAATTAAAATAGTAGAGGTAGTAAAAATTTAATAATTTGGTAAAAATATAATGTAAAAAGTAGAAATCAGATCTTCGTAGACAATCCCACTTCCCGGATAAAGTCCAGTACCTTCCCAGGTCGACATTATTGAATAGTGTTTTTAAATTAGTGGCTCTAAAATATTTTCCCCTGACATCCTGGTATCTGGGGCAGTCAATGAGGATATGTTCCACGGTGAGGCGAGAGTCACAATACTCACAAAGTGGGGGCTCTTCTTTCTTCAGCACAAAAGAGTGCGTGATGTAGGTGTGGCCAATCCTAAGTCTAGACATGGTCGTGCTACCACGCCTTGTCAGACCCTTAGATGTGGACCGCCACCTGACATCCGCCACAATCTGCCTGAGTTTATTGTGAGTCTCAGCCTCCCATCGATCCTGCCACTCTTGGTAGATGGCAGTGGCAATACTTTGTCTCAGGTCTGAGCAGGGAATTTGAGTTCCTGATACCGCATGATTTAGGGCTCTCTTTGCTTCTCTGTCTGCGGCTTCGTTTCCCTCAATGCCCACATGGGAGGGGACCCAGATGAAGGTGACATCCGTATGGTCGGCTGTTATTTGGTCCAACAGCTTCAGGCTCTTATGTACCAGTGGAATGTCAGTCTTCATCCGCCCCAAAGCTTGCAATGCAGATTTGGAGTCGGAGCAGATTATAAATTTCCTCCTTTCTGATGCTTTGACGGCCATAAGTGCAAGCGATATTGCATGCAATTCGGCCGTAAAGATGGAGCAGCCATCGGGGAGTCTACGGGAGATTGTTTTGTTCCGAAAGGAGCAGGCACACGCGACCTTTCCATCCATTTTGGATCCGTCTGTGTAGATGGTGCCACAATCTCCGTAGCTCTCTTGCAGTTCCCTAAAGTGGACTTGTAGTATGCTTGGGTCTGTATTTTCTTTTTTGAAATTAAGGAGGGATAAATTTAATTTGGGTTTATTCATTAGCCAAGGAGGATTCTGAGGGGTTTCTATTTTAGAGATTTGGTTAATGGGTGGGGTTAAATTTTGGATGGGTTCTCTCATTCGAAGGCCTAACGGCTGTATGACGTTAGGCCTTCGATTGTATAATTCTACCTCTGTGGGGTTAAATATGGAATCGAAAGCAGGGTTCGTAGGGTTGGATTTTAGCTTGACTATATACTGCATTGCAAGCTTTTTCATTCTTATATCCATGGGGAGTTCTCCAGCCTCCACATGGAGGCTTGGGATAGGTGATGTACGAAACGCGCCGAGACAGAGACGCAGGGCAGCATTTTGTATTGGTTCCAGTATTTTTAGGTACGACTTCCTTGCTGCTCCATATATTATGGATCCGTAGTCTAGCTTGGATCGAATTAGACTCCGATATAGCAGCAGCAAAGTATCTCTGTCAGCTCCCCAGTCCGTATGGCTGAGCACTCTAAGTATGTTTAATGACTTTTGGCATTTTCTCTTAAGTTCCTTAATGTGGGGGAGAAAATTAAATTTGGAATCTAGAGTGAGGCCTAAAAATTTTGTAGTTTTCACGACAGGGATCTTCTTTTTGTGTATAAATAGTTCAGGGTCTGGGTGGAGTCCCCTTAAATTACAAAAATGCATACTAACTGTTTTGGAGTCCGAAAATTTAAAACCATTATCGTTTGCCCAATTTTGAATTTTGTTTAAACATAACTGTAATTTTCTTTCTAGGGTGTTCATGTTTTTCCCATAAGTAAAAATGACAAAGTCATCAACATACAAAGAGCACTCTATGCCAGGGGACAGAGCATTTATGATGCTATTTATTTTTATGTTGAACAGGGTGACTGACAGAATGCTGCCCTGGGGTACACCCATTTCCTGGTCATGAGTGTCAGAAGTGGTGTTGCCCACTCGAACCTGAAATTTTCGGTCTTTCAGGAATTCCCCCACAAAACGGGGGAGATGTCCCTTAAGCCCCATAAGCTCCAGATCACGTAGAATGCCATGTTTCCAGGTTGTGTCATAGGCCTTTTCTATATCGAAGAATACAGCTACTAGATGTTCTCTTCTGAGTAATGCATTTCTGATACAAGCTTCCAGCCTTACCAGGTGGTCAGTTGTTGTCCGCCCTTGCCGGAATCCGCACTGGTAGTTAGAGATCACTTTGTTCCTCTCCAGGTACCAGACCAGCCTACTGTTAATCATTCTTTCCATGGTTTTGCAGATGCAGCTTGTTAGTGCTATTGGTCGATAGTTAGCTGGGTCAGAGCCGTCTCTTCCCGGTTTAGGTATCGGTATAACTGTGGCTTTCCTCCAGCTGTTTGGGAAAGCGCCTGTTTGCCACACACAGTTATAGACCCCTAGCAGGACTGCCAATGAGGGTTCGGGAAGGTGCTTGAGGAACTGGTAATGGATTTCATCTTCTCCAGGCGCTGTGTCATGTGACTTGTCTAGCGATTCCCTCAGTTCCTCAAGCGAGAACGGTTTGTTGTAGTCTTCATTGTTTTCTGACCTGAAATCAATGGAGTGTCTTTCCTCCCTGGTTTTGACTTTTTGAAACTCTGGCGTGTAATGTGCAGTGGATGACTTTTCTGCTATTGAGGATGCAAGGCAGTCAGCTATTTCTCTGGGGGACGTGACAGTTCGTCCTTGGTTTTTCAGATGCCCTATTGCATTTGATTCTTTCCCTTTGATTCGCCTTACTGCCTTCCAGACCGCTCTAGCAGAAGTTTTGGCATCCAGACTGCCGACAAAACTTCTCCAGGAATTCCTTTTGGCTGACCGTATGGTTTGTCTAGCCTTTGCTCTAGCTATTCTGAATAGCTTTAGGTTTTCCTGGGATGGATTTTTTATAAATGCAGCCAGTCGTTTTTTCCTATCGCCAATAGCACCTTTGCAGGCTGTATCAAACCATGGTTTGCTAGGCCGTTTTGGATTTGCGGAGGTTAGGGGGACAACTTTCCTGGCTATACTAAGTAGCTTGCTAGCAAAGGTATCAGCTGGGTTCTGCTCATCGAGGATATTTTCTGTAATATCCTCTGAGCATCTTTTTTGGAATTCTTCCCAATCGGCCTTATTCAGTTTCCACCGCTGAGGTCGTCCCAATGAGGGGAGATTGTTAGCAATGATGATTGGGAAGTGGTCACTTCCCCGTAGATCATTGCTAACTGACCATTTAAAGTCGTCCAGAAGTCCAGGGACGCATACGGTGAGGTCAATGCATGTGAGAGATCCAGTTCCTGGGTGCAAGTAGGTCGGTGATGCATCATTAAGTATGCATAAATCATGTTGGAGGAAGATATCCTCCAGCATACGGCCTCTTGTGTCGGTATTGTTGGAGCCCCACATGGTGTTATGGGCATTGAAATCCCCAAGGATTATGTAAGGCCGGGGGAGTTGTTTCAATAGGTCCTCCATGTCTGTTTGGTTTAATGGAGCGCCTGGTGGTAAATACAGGCTGCAGCAAGTGATAACCTTGTGAAGGGTTATCCTAGCTGCTACGGCCTGTAGTATGGTCTGTAGTTCAACCCTCTCATGGGGGATGCTATCCTTCACAAGGATACAGACTCCACCTGATGCTCTCTCTGCATCCTCAACATTCTTGCTGTAAGCACTGTAGCTTCGGAAGCTGATGCTATCTTTCAGAAATGTTTCCTGTAGACAGACAGCTACAGGAGTCTCAGAGTCCATCAGTAGCTGCATCTCCTCATAATTGGCCTTGAGGCCTCTGCAATTCCACTGTACAATTCTGGAATCCATGGCTTATTCTAGATGACCTACTTGGAGCTATTTGGCTTTGGGAGGCCCCCGGAGGGGTTTCCCTTAATTCCAGTGACCTTGGTATTTTTATTCTTGGGTTTGGATGGAGAGGAGGACAACCCCCTTTTGGGGGAAGTCTTTCTCTCTGGAGAGGGGAGATCCCTCTGGTTAGAGCGGAGGTTATTTCCTCCTCGCTCACCTCGGGCATCCTCTCCGCTTTGATTTCTCCCCTTAGGGAGTTGGTCAACCTCTAGTTCGGTAGAGGTTGGGGTGTCTGACTGGTTTCTCTGAGGAGAACCTGTGTCAGACATGATGTCTCCGGGTTCTCCCGGAGTATTGGTTTTGACTAGCTGCTCAGTCTCCATGCTCTCATCAGCGAGCACAGAGAACCTGTTCTTTAGCATGACAACAGAGCTTTCTTGTTTCTTCAGAGGTGTGTTCTTTGGCGGTGTTTTCTTCTGAGTTGGAGGAGGAGGAGGGGGTGGTGGGGTCAATGTGTCCGTCTGTGTGGCTATGGATCTTCCTATCTTAGCAACAGCCTGGGCATAGGTTTTTGTCAAGCCGAATTGGCCTTTGGCTAGGGCCAATACAGCCGATTTCGCCTGGCTGAAGGTACATCCATTTCTTGCCTTGTACTCCTGCACGGCAACCTCCTGTTTCCACACAGGGCAGTCCTTGGAGTAGGCTGAGTGGCCAGCGTGACAGTTTGGGCATTTGAACTGGGCTGTGCAGCCCTTGTCCTCATGACCTTCTCCAGCACATCTGGCACACACAGTGTTCCTCTTGCAGACTGCCGCGCCGTGTCCATAACCCTGGCACTTGAAGCACCTCATGGGGTTAGGTATGTAGGGCCTCACTGGAACTCGTAGGTATCCTGCCTTCACATACTCTGGCGGTGTCCTAGTTCCAAATGTGAGGATAATAGTGGCGGTTTTGACCTCCTCACCATCCCTGCGCCTGGTAATGCGCCGGGCATGGGTGATTCCTTCAATGCCCTCCACTATTTCCTTCTCGGAACATTCCAGTAGGTCCCTAGAGCTGATTACACCTCTGCTGGTGTTCAGACTCTTGTGTGGCATGACTTCCACTTGGAGATCACAGAGTCTTCTGCATCTTAAAAGCCCATCAGAGTGTATCTTGCTATCAACTTCTACTAGAAGTTCCAAAGACTTGTGTAGCTTAGACACACTCTTGGGCTCTCCCACTACTGACTTAAGTCCCTTGTAGATGACAAAAGGGCTCATCTTTGTCAGACTTTTCCCCTCCTCTGTGCACCTAACCACCAGAAATGATGGCCAGGTAGCACAGCTTTTTGTGGCCTCCTCCTTTCTGTCTTCCATGCGGCGTCTCTTGCCCAGACATAGGTCTGGGGCAAGTAGTTTTTTTGAAGTTTTTTTTTTCCATGGGTGTTATATATTAGTTCGGCACCTGTGCTCCCCACCCGCCATCGAGTCCAACAAGGGGACGGACCATTCGGAAGTCCAGAATGAGCCCGCCAGGGCTACACAGGTGCTATACTCAGTCAGCTACTGCATCGGACATGTGCCCGATACAGCAGCTCCCTGATTGACCCTCTAGCCACCGCCCTCCAGCATAGGTCGAAGACCTATGCTGGTAGCTCGGCATGACCAGCCGGTTGACCCAGAGCGGGCCATCTGGGCCTCAGGTCTAGGGGAACTTGGAGCCAAAGTATTGTGTTGTGGTGGCTTATCCTCAGATAGCCACCACTCAAACACCAGGATCTCTTTATCCCCCCTTACCCGTCGCAGTCCACGGCAAACGGACTGGTCTAGGACGTAGTGAGATATTTAGAGATAAGGAGACAGAGTGATGATCAATGAAGGCAGATTGAGGAAAGGAGGAGGCAGACACAATGATAGAAAAGAAGTAGAGCACTTTTGAGCTCCAAAAGTGCTAAGGAAAGAGGAGCGCAGTTTAACGTCATGTCTCGGGACGCAATCTCTAATGACAGTGTATCTGATCATGAATGGTCTTTGAAGTACAGTCGTGCTATTGGCGCCTTGGATGGAGCTCGCAAAGTGGAAGACAATAGACAAGGCAAAAGACACACTTGCACAAAAAAGAGACTCATCAAAATGTATTACAAGAAACATTGCAACTCTGCAGTTTGTTGCAAAATGAAATTTAGCACTTCGTAGCACTGTGTATTGGTTTCCTCTAAACAATGGAAAGTTGTGGAGATTGTTCAAATTGTTAGGACAGTATCAATCATGCCTAGAAGATTATAATAAGTGAAGTAATGTATGATCATTTCTCGGGCAAAACAATTCATAATGAAATGGTGCGCTCATGAATCATTATGATCTTGCTTTGAATTCTGCTTTCCAAAAGTCCCACAATGGCCCTTCGTATAGCATTGACAATTCCGTTCACTGTTAGATTGAGTGAAAGAAATTTTTGCAAATGGAAATTAACATTTAAAAAAAATATTCAAAAACAACTCTGACGCAAAGACGCCTAAACATCTCTATAGTAACGAGATCTCGTTTAGTCTCTGAATGGTTCACAACTTAGTCGAGATCTCGTTTAGTCTCTGAATGGTTCACAACTTAGTCGAGATCTCGTTTAGTATCTGAATGGTTCACAACTTAGTCGAGATCTCGTTTAGTCTCTGAATGGTTCACAACTTAGTCGAGATCTCGTTTAGTCTCTGAATGGTTCACAACTTAGTCGAGATCTCGTTTAGTCTCTGAATGGTTCACAACTTAGTCGAGATCTCGTTTAGTCTCTGAATGGTTCACAACTTAGTCGAGATCTCGTTTAGTCTCTGAATGGTTCACAACTTAGTCGAGATCTCGTTTAGTATCTGAATGGTTCACAACTTAGTCGAGATCTCGTTTAGTCTCTGAATGGTTCACAACTTAGTCGAGATCTCGTTTAGTCTCTGAATGGTTCACAACTTAGTCGAGACTTTGCTGTCGTCATGAACTTTTGATTTTCGTTGAAGATTTATGAAATCTGCACGAGTATGTTTAACTCTTTCTCTCCGTAATTATTTACCACATTCTGGTGGAATCAACGCTGGTATCGTCAGTTAGGAGAGAAGGAGCTAAGAAGTTTACAAGACGCTAGCTGAACGCTACAGAAATTGCCCTCTATTGGCTGTTTTTTTTAAAATAGTTATCTGTTTATTTAGATAGAGATCATTCAGGTAGGTTTTTAATAAATCGCGTGATAATATTTGTATTCTGTGTTTCTGTTTACTTTTTCTATTTCTTTTGGGTTCAAAATAATTGATGTCATTTCACTTAATAGGTTTTTACATTAAAAAAAAAATTTTTTTTACACCGCACCTGAGAAATCACTTGAGAAATCACGAGAAATCACCTGAGAAATCACCTGAGAAATCACCTGAGAAATCACCTGAGAAATCACAGAGAAATCACATGGCAAAGGATTACAACAAAAAGAAGCAACGAATCAAATGGCAACAACTAAATCAAGCCAATAATCAAGACGAAACTTTCTTGTTGCATTGAAAATAAATAGATTAGGTTAGGTTACGTATATATATATATATATATAACTTTTCTTGACATTGATTGTTCTTTTTTTTTTACCTTTCTACTGCAAATTTCTATGGTTCTATGAATTTAAAAGAACTGAATGATTCACCAAGCCCAACTCAAAAAGAACTACATAGAAATGGCTATTTTAATGTGATCTCTTTACTGTTTTCCCTGACTCTCTGAAGTGACTTGGTTTCTCGTCACTAGCCCGCCATTTCCACTTGCCCCTGTCCAAGCCAGATAGACCTATCTGGTTTGTAGTAGTAGTAGTAGTAGTAGTAGACCTAAGGAGCTTCACAGAGTGAGACACACACACATACGCACAGAGAGAGAGAGAGAGAGAGAGAGAGAGAGAGAGAGAGAGAGATTGTGCGTCTGTGTTTGTCGGTGACAGAACCGACTATAAATTGTAAACAGCCTCAGAGAAAGAGTCTAATTATATAAAATAGAAAAGACTTTAAAAACAAAAACACTTGTCCTACCACGTTGAAACTTTTGACAGAAAAAAAAAAGGAAAAATGAATAGTAGATCTAACTATTAAACAAATAGATTTAGATGTATTTATTGCAAAAAGCACTTAAATAGAAATTAAAACAAAGGAAGGATACTTTTTGTAAAAAAAGGTAAATAGTATTTGCATTAGATAAAAAAAATTCCTTGGCTCTAAAAGTTTACCTTCTTTCATTTCATTTGGTGTCTTTGACCCCCACAACAAATCAACCCATTATGGATATTTTATCCTTTTCCCACACTGGCGGCTGAAGATAAACAAAATCAAGGTGCCAGTTTGGCTGTCTAGGTTCTGGCTATAAAAAAAATCCGAATGCAATGTGCATCTGGCCTGTTAGTGAGCTCATGTCGAGGTCACCGGCTGTCGCCATGAGGAAGCGATTGGTTTCATTGGGATAAGACGCTAAGAGGTAATGAAAGGCGAATGAAGACAGCGGTGAGTCATATCACGACTGTGTTGGTGGTCTTTACTTTAGTGTGTGGGGGGGGGGAGAATGGAAGAGCCAAAGGTGCATTGACTTAACCACATAATCGATAGGATTTTTAAAATTAATTTGATATATTTTTTTAATAATGATGTAGTGTCATAGACACACTTTTATAGCATAAATTATAGATTATTAACAGAAGCGGCCTTAGGGAGCGGCAGGCGGGGCAACCGCCACAGGCCCCGCGCTGGAGGGGGCCCCCAAAAGCATAAAATTATTACATTGTTTACTTTTCCAAGCAAAATTTCTATGAATAAGTAGCTACGTTGATTAAAGGTCACTAAATATCGAAGGGATGTGGACACAATCATGCAAGCAAAATCCTACCTGCAGAACAAGTACATAGTTAAACGGTCAATAGTAGAGTACCAACGGTCAATAGTACAGTACCAACGGTCACTTGTACAGTATGAACGGTCAATAGTACAGTACCAATGGTCAATAGTACAGTACTAACGGTCAATAGTACAGTACCAAAGGTCAATAGTACAGTAGCAACGGTCAATAGTATCGTAGCAACGGTCAACAGTACAGTACGAACTGTTAAAATTACACTACCAAAGGTGAAAAGTACAGTACCAACGTAAGGTACTATGTTTTGAATCAATAAGACCGAGTCGGAGGAATCTGTTGGCGTAATGTGGTACTGTCTAAATAATTTAAGCTTATAGCCCACGGGCCTGCGTATTTATACTTACCCGGGGGCCCCAAAAACGAAACTCCTCCCAGGCCCGCGTACTGCTAATGCAGATTCTGATTATTAATTATTAAAAGCCGCGCGAATATACAAACTACAAAGGCTTATGTATGACGCCATCAGATCACTTTAACCCAGAGGAGGTAAACATGGTGGCTGCACTACTGCCGTCAACATGGCGAACACGTGTTCTCTTGAGTGCACATTTCGACAAATAATCTAAACATGTTCACAATATAAAATTGTACAAACAGTGTTGTGATGGAATCAAGTTGGGAAAAATGTGAAAGAAATGAAATTCGAATTTCAGCGTAGACAGTGATTCAACTAACAATATATGAGTTCTAGATTAAAATTATTATTTAAGATTATAAAAAAAACTTTTGATTTGATTTGATTTTGATTTTGGGCACATCGGCACAATTTAGGCCATGTCGTGCCTGCAGTCCCTCAAGGGCCACTCTCCCTGCACACAACAAGGGCCAAATTCCAAACGGTCAAATCATTAAAATCAAGGTCTATTCACAGTTAAAATAGTAGAGGTAGTAAAAATTTAATAATTTGGTAAAAATCTAATGTAGATAGTACATGTTTACAATTTCATAAATAAGATCTTCGTAGACAACCCAACTTCCCGGGTAAAGCCCAGTACCTTCCCAGGGTCGACATTATTGAATAGTGTTTTTAAATTAGTGGCTCTAAAATATTTCTCCCTGACATCCTGGTATCTGGGGCAGTCGATAAGGATATGTTCCACGGTGAGGCGAGAGTCAAAATACTCACAAAGTGGGGGCTCTTCTTTCTTCAGCACAAAAGAGTGCGTGATGTAGGTGTGGCTAATCCTAAGTCTGGACATGGTCGTGCTACCACGCCTTGTCAGACCCTTAGATGTGGACCGCCACCTGACATCCACCACAATCTGCCTGAGTTTATTGTGAGTCTCAGCCTCCCATCGGTCGTGCCACTCTTGATAGGTGGCAGAGGCAATACTTTGTCTCAGGTCCGAGCAGGGAATTTGGGTTCCTGACACCGCATGATTTAGGGCTCTCTTTGCTTCTCTGTCTGCGGCTTCGTTTCCCTCAATGCCCACATGGGAGGGGATCCAGATGAAGGTGACATCCCTATGATCGACTGTTATTTGGTCCAACAGCTTCAGGCTCTTATGTACCAATGGAATGTAAGTCTTCATCCGCCCCAAAGCTTGCAATGCAGATTTGGAGTCGGAGCAGATTATAAATTTCCTTCTTTCTGATGCTTTAACGGCCATAAGTGCAAGCGATATTGAATGCAATTCGGCCGTAAAGATGGAGCAGCCATCGGGGAGTCTACGGGAGATTGTTTTGTTCCGTAAGGAGCAGGCACACGCGACCTTTCCATCCATTTTGGATCCGTCTGTGTAGATGGTGCCACAATCTCCGTAGCTCTCCTGCAGTTCCCTAAAGTGGACTTGTAGTATGCTTGGGTCTGTATTTTCTTTTTTGAAATTAAGGAGGGATAAATTTAATTTGGGTTTATTCATTAGCCAAGGAGGATTCTAATGGGTTTTTATTTTAGAGATTTGGTCAATGGGTGGGGTTAAATTTTGGATGGGTTCTCTCATTCCAAGGCCCAACGGCTGTATGACGTTAGGCCTTCGATTTTATAATTCTACCTCTGTGGGGTTAAATATGGAGTCGAAAGCAGGGTTCGTGGGGTTGGATTTTAGCTTGACTATATACTGCATTGCAAGCTTTTTCATTTTTATATCCATGGGGAGTTCTCCAGCCTCCGCATGGAGACTTGGGATAGGTGATGTACGAAACGCGCCGAGACAGAGACGCAGGGCAGCATTTTGTATTGGTTCCAGTATTTTTAGGTACGACTTCCTTGCTGCTCCATATATTATGGATCCGTAGTCTAGCTTGGATCGAATTAGACTCCGATATAGCAGCAGCAAGGTATCTCTGTCATTTCCCTAGTCCGTATGGCTGAGTACTCTAAGTATGTTTTATGACTTTTGGCTTTTCTTCTTAAGTTAAATTAAATTTGGAGTCTAGGGTGAGGCCTAAACATTTTGTAGTTTTCACGACAGGGATCTTCTTTTTGTGTATAAATACTTCAGGGTCTGGGTGGAGTCCCCTTAAATTACAAAAATGCATACTAACTGTTTTGGAGTCCGAAAATTTAAAACCATTATCGTTTGCCCAACCCTGAATTTTGTATAACATAACTGTAATTTTCTTTCTAAGGTGTTCATGTTTTTCCCATAAGTAAAAATGACCAAGTCATCAATATACAAAGAGCACTCTATGCCAGGGGACAGAGCATTTATGATGCTATTTATTTTAATGTTGAACAGGGTGACTGACAGAATGCTGCCCTGGGGTACACCCATTTCCTGGTCATGAGTGTCAGAAGCGGAGTTGCCCACTCGAACCTGAAATTTTCGGTCTTTCAGGAATTCCCCCACAAAACGGGGGAGGTGTCCCTTAAGCCCCATAAGCTCCAGGTCAGCTTTGTAAGCTTTTTCCAGGTTGTGTCATAGGCCTTTTCTATATCGAAGAATACAGCTACTAGATGTTCTCTTCTGAGTAATGCATTTCTAATATAAGCTTCCAGCCTTACCAGGTGGTCAGTTGTTGTCCGCCCCTGCCGGAATCCGCACTGGTAGTTGGAGATCACTTTATTCCTCTCCAGGTACCAGACCAGCCTACTGTTAATCATTCTTTCCATGGTTTTGCAGATGCAGCTTGTTAGTGCTATTGGTCGATAGTTAGCTGGGTCAGAGCCGTCTCTTCCCGGGCTGTTTGGGAAAGCGCCTGTTAGCCACACACAGTTATAGACCCCTAGCAGGACTGCCAATGAGGGTTCGGGAAGATGCTTGAGGAACTGGTAATGGATTTCATCTTCTCCAGGCGCTGTGTCGTGTGACTTGTCCAGCGATTCCCTCAGTTCCTCAAGCGAGAACGGTTTGTTGTAGTCTTCATTGTTCTCTGACCTGAAATCAATGGGGTGTCTTTCCTCCCTGGTTTTGACTTTTTGGAACTCTGGCGTGTAGTGTGCAGTGGATGACTTTTCTGCTATTGAGGATGCAAGGCAGTCAGCTATTTCTCTGGGGGACGTGACAGTTCGTCCTTGGTTTTTCAGATGCCC
Source organism: Biomphalaria sudanica (assembly GCA_036873155.1). NCBI lineage: Eukaryota > Metazoa > Mollusca > Gastropoda > Planorbidae > Biomphalaria > Biomphalaria sudanica. The sequence goes on from JAZGLO010006474.1 coordinate 612,192, forward strand.
TATTGCATTTGATTCTTTCCCTTTGATTCGTCTTACTGCCTTCCAAACCGCTCTAGCAGAAGTTTTGACATCCAGACTGCCGACAAAACTTCTCCAGGAATTCCTTTTGGCTGATCGTATAGTTTGTCTAGCCTTCGCTCTAGCTATCCTAAATAGCTTTAGGTTTTCCTGGGAAGGATTCTTTATAAATGAAGCCAGTCGTTTTCTCCTATCGCCAATAGCACTTTTGCAAGCTGTATCAAACCATGGTTTGCTAGGCCGTTTTGGATTTTCGGAGTTAGGGGGACAACTTTCCTGGCTATACTAAGTAGCTTGCTAGCAAAGGTATCAGCTGGGTTCTGTTCATCGAGGATATTTTCTGTGATATCCTCGGAGCATCTTTTTTGGAATTGTTCCCAATCGGCCTTATTCAGTTTCCAACGCTGAGGTCGTCCCAATGAGGGGAGATTGTTAGTAATGATGATTGGAAAGTGATCACTTCCCCGTAGACCATTGCTGACTGACCGTTTAAAGTCGTCCAGAAGTCCAGGGACGCATACGGAGAGGTCAATGCATGTGAGAGATCCAGTTCCTGGGTAAGTAGGTCGGTGATGCATCATTAAGTATGCATAAATCATGTTGGAGGAAGATATCCTCCAGCATACGACCTCTTGCGTCGGTATTGTTAGATGCCCACATAGTGTTATGGGCATTGAAATCCCCAAGGATTATATAAGGCCGGGGGAGTTGTTTCAATAGGTCCTCCATGTCTGTTGGGTTTAATGGAGCGCCTGGTGGTAGATACAGGCTGCAGCAAGTGATAAACTTGTGAAGGGTTATCCTAGCTGCTACGGCCTGTAGTGTGGTCTGTAATTCTACCCTCTCATGGGGGATGCTATGATTCACAAGGATACAGACTCCACCTGATGCTCTCTCTGCATCCTCAACATTCTTGCTGTAAGCACTGTAGCTTCAGAAGCTGATGCTATCTTTCAGAAATGTTTCCTGTAAGCAGACAGCTACAGGAGTCTCAGAGTCCATCAGTAGCTGCATTTCCTCATAATTGGCCTTTAGGCCTCTACAATTCCACTGTACAATTCTGGAATCCATGGCTTATTCTAGATGACCTACTTGGAGCTATTTGGCCTTGGGAGGCCCCTGAGTGGTTTCCCTTTATTCCAGTAACCTTGGTATTTTTATTCTTGGGTTTGGATGGAGAGGAGGACAACCCACTTTTGGGGGAAGTTTATCTCTCTGGAGAGGGGAGATCCCTCTGATTAGAGCGGAGGTTATTTCCTCCTCGCTCACCTCGGGCATCCTCTCCGCTTTGATTTCTCCCCGTGGGTAGGGCCAATACAGCCGATTTCGCCTGGCTGAAGGTACATCCATTTCTTGCCTTGTACTCCTGCACGGCAACCTCCTGTTTCCACACAGGACAGTCCTTGGAGTAGGCTTTTCCCCTCCTCTGTGCACCTGACCACCAAAAATGATGGCCAGGTAGTGCAGCTTTTTGTGGCCTCCTCCTCTTTTGCCTCAATACGGCGTCTCTTGCCCAGACTTAAATCTGGGGCAAGTAGTTTATTGGGTTTTTTTTGTCCATATATATTCTTGTTAGTTCGGCACTTGTACTCCCCACCCGCTACCGAGTCCAACAAAGGGACGGGCCATTCGGAAGTCCAGAATGAGCCCGCCAGGGCTACACAGGTGCTATACTCAGTCAGCTGCTGCATCGGACATGTGTCCGATACAGCAGCTTCCTGATTGGCCCTCCAGCCGCCGCCCTCCAGCATACGTCGTCCCAGCCGGTTGACCCAGAGCGGGCCATCTGGGCCTCAGGTCTAGGGGAACTTGGAGCCAAAGTATTGTGTTGTGGTGGTTTATCCTCAGATAGCCACCACTCAAACACCAGGATCTCTTTATCCCCCCTAACCCGTCACGGCAAACGGACTGGTCTAGGACGTAGTGAGATATTTAAAGATAAGGAGACAGAGTGATGATCAATGAAGGCAGACTGAGGAAAAGAGGAGGCAGACACAATGATAGAAAAGAAGTAGGGCACTTTTGAGCTCCAAAAATGCTAAGGAAAGAGGAGCGCAGTTTAACGTCATGTGTCGGGACGCCCTATTATATGTATGTGCGTGCGTGTGTGTGTGTGTTTCCAAGGTGATGAAGAAAGGAAGCATTAATATTGGATCTTGGAGAATGATGAAATCATGACAGTGTCTGTCGTATGTTACATTAAGAACGGCAGACGACCCAGAGATTTGAAATAGTAAAGACTTGATGTCTTTTTGGTAATGAGATTTTGTTTAGAACATTTCATATTGCTTTAACTAGATGTATATCATTTTAAATTGAGTCTGTGTATATTGTTCATGAAATTTACATTAGGTTGATTAAAAAAAGGGTCTTCAAGTTTATGCTAAGTTACTTTAAGTTCTACAATTACAAATGTAGTAAGCATACATCGGTTTAGTTGTTCTAGCTGTTAGAAGCTACAAACGAACGACCGCCTACATCGGTTTAGGTGTACAATCCTGATGCAGTCCCAGCTGCGAAGGGCAGGACACGTCTGCAGAACGGAAGACCACCGCATCCCTAAACGACTCTTGTATGGCCAACAAAGCGAAGGAAAGCGCTCACAACGTGGTCAAAGAAAGTGCTTCAGGGACACCGTCAAAGCTTTTGTGAAGGCGTTCAGCATAGACCCAGCCACCTGGGAGACAGAGGCACATGACAGAGCATCATGGCGTTGCGCTGTGAAAACTGGCGCACAGGTTGCTGAGGAAAAGAGAACAACGCTGGCAGAAGAAAAACGCCAGAGAAGAAGATCAAGGCCTACGACACTAGCTCCAGCTGGAGTAACCTGCCCAGTGTGCAGCTGAACATTCCGGGCTCACATAGGTCTCACCAGCCACATGAGGCATAGAACCCCAGTGCAAAGCCCTCAGCCCCCTGGATGACAAAGTGGTTATCATCGAACCACGATGGACGAACTAAATAGTTGTACTAGATGTTTGGAGCTCCAAACCAACGACCTACATACCCTTCCCCTCCCCCTAATTGTTGCAACTTGGATCCAGTCTACCTAAGATTGTTTTTTTTTAATACATGTGCGAATTATGTGATGTGTAATGGCGCCCCAGTCAAAAGCACTAGCGGATCCAGGGAGTGGGAGGAAGGCCATTTTTTACTGACATCTACAGCTCGTTATTCATCATATTAAAAAAGGGACCCTTTTGAATAATGTTTTACTTGAAAAATATCCAAATAAGAATTTACAGGCCCACACTACAATGCAAATAAAACCGATTTGTTCCTTGAAAAGATAAAATACCCCAAATATTTAGATTAAGACTTTAAGGATTGCCGCCGAAAAAAACATTATTCGAAAAATGATATTTTTTTAAAAAGCTCATTTGTAAGTGATACATTTTGTTCAATCGGCATGTTTGTAACTTTGTTTTGTTACAGAACTATAATTCAAAGCTCTTTAAAAAAAAAATTCGGAAGTGAGGAGAAATTAAAGGAACCAATTAGATTTTTACTCTATTTTGCATTTTAAGGATTCAAGTTTATATTGTCAGTTATAGTCCTAATTCTTTTCATACAATAGAAAAATATCAGTATGAGTACTAATGATAAAATTTGAGATTAGAGTGTGTGTGCAACATAATATACAAATGGGTTAAAACATCAATAAGTAGCTTATATAGATATTCAACTAATTTTGTTCACAAACTATGATTTCTCCATAAAAATAGGACCGCCCCCTCCCACTCAGAGGGCTAGAGTGGGGAGGGCAGTAGACGCAATCGCCCCCCCCCCACCTCACCGATTCGGCTAAGATACCAGAAGTGTAGCGACATAATATCAAATTATAAAGTAATAGTGATTTCTAAATAAAAGTAGGACCCCCCCCCACACACACACACACTCTCATAGGGAGTAGGTGAAAAGGGCAGTAGAAGTATGCGCCCCACCCCACCCAATCGGCTAACAGTGGAACGACATAATATAAAGATCAGTTATAATATCAAAGTTTTAATTGTATAGATATTTAATTGATTCTGTTAACAAGCTGTGATTTCTACAAATAAATTGGACCACAACCCCCACTCGAAAGTTTATGGTGGAGGGGGGGCGAGATTTTGCCATCGCCACCTTCCCATCCCACCAAATTTGCCAACATACTAGAGGGGGGGGGGCGAAATAATCTAGAAATTGGTTGAAATATAAATAATTAGTATATATTATTAACATAAATAAATTCGTATACAGATTGATTTCTTTACTAAAATTCGTCCGGAAGGGGGGTGTCGGCCTAGGGGAGGGGGGCGAGCGCCCCTAACGTTTCCCCCCTGGATCCGCCAGTGGTCAAAAGAACGTTATCCTCTCCTATCCCCAAAGTGAAATAGATGACATTAATCTAAGCCTTTTCCTACATTTTTCTTCATATTTCTTTTTTTCTGAAATTTGAACACACATTCTGAAATGTAGAACTTTGATCAATTCACATCAAAATAATTTTATTGTGAGCTAAAGTTTGATATAAATTTCCCGTAGGATACCCAAAACAAATATAAACACGGAAGTTTTTTTTATGCCAAAGGGGCCTAGCCAATAGAATTAAAGTTTGAAAAGCTCAAGAAAAAAATAACGTATTGAGTACAATTTTGATTTCATGCCATATTTTAGAACCGCTGGAGAAACAACCAATGTTGTCGAAAAAAAAAAGATGTAATCATTTTCAAACAACTGTGGAGCCTACATCAATTGTGGCCACCCAGTGTGTTGTGGATTTCAGATTTTGATCCCCAGCCTACTGGTCAAGACACCATGGATGCCAAGTCTGGAAGACTGCTTGAACAAAAAATTTCTTATCTTTTCGTAGGGGCGTGGTGGCCAAGTGGTAAATTGCTTAGCTTCCAAACTGAAAAGTCTCGTATTCGAATCCTCCTGATAAAGACAGGTATCTTGCACCACGGGATGTCTAGAACACTTCTGAATCCCCCCCCCCCCCAACTGTAACGGCTAGTCGTTGTACTGGCAAAATAACAACTTCATTCATTAACTGTAGGCCACAGAAACAGATTGAGCTCTACATCTTTCCCCATAGATCGCAAGGTCTGAAAATGGTACGTTGATTTACTTTATATAATTTTATTCGTAGACCATTAGGTAATCAATTATCTCATGTGGTATACTTTGAGAACCACTGGAGATGCGATGCTGGGAAGTACGTGTCGACGTTGAATTCATGCCTGCTTGTAAGTGTATGTAAAGTTTTATCTTTTGGCCGAATTTAACGTATTTAGTTCCAGTTTTAGACGAGACACAAGCACGCGCATTATCTGAAGCAGAGCAAGAATAAAATAAGGCGTTTAAAAAAAAAAAAAATGGACGTGTAACAAGGGAACTAACTCTGTATTCTAGATTCAGTTGCCGTTCTTTAAACAAAGAAAAATAAAATGTGCAGGAGACTAGGTTGAACTACAATTGTTCAGATTTATTGACTTGTACTCTTCCAGAGAGCATTGTTATAAACGATATTTTTTTTAAACAATATTTTGTTCAGTGCATGTTTGTCAACTGTTATATTGCAACCCAGTCTTTAGTTTCCTGCCTTGAACATGTTCTCTCTATATAAACGTCTCTCTTTTGTCTCTCTCTTTAGTCTCTTTCTCTCTAGCTCTTTCTCTTCGGTCTCTTTCTTCCGTTTCTCTCAATGAAACAGAGCTGGTATTATCAATTAGATATTGTGATTGAGTCCACAGATCATTCGGGAAACAAGCCAAAAAAAATATTTTTAAAAGGGGAAAGGTTAATTATTGTGATTTGTCAGAGGGGAGTCATAACGTCCGCTTATCAACAACTCTACATATAAACATGTAAGCACGGATATTGTTTGCTCATAACGAGTGTTTTGTTTGGCTGACCCCCAGTTGTTTGTGTATTCTTGTTGAAATCTTCAAAATAACTTGCCTCACAACCACAGCAAGTCTTAATCACACACACCCCAACTTTTCTCATCTCGCCAAGTGGCGGCCTTAGCGTTATGGGATAGGCCGCGCTAAACCATAAACCAAAATATGCTAAAAGCTTTCAGGTTCATTGGTATAGATGCCGGCTTCTTAAATACTGCGTAAAAAGCTGTTGCTTTATGTAAAAAATATCCACACCCTCTATGACGGATTGGAACTTTACATAAGAATGTGTCTTAAGAGGCTCCGCTGGATGGGGTGAAGGCGACAAAGAATCTCACTAGTGCGGGCCTTGCGCAATCGTTCTGTTCTCCCCCTCTCTATAGTCTCGTCAGATGACGATGTTTTAAAAACAATCTTTTGTTTAAATTTCTTATACTACTCGACCCGCGGCGTAGCATACACCGCTATTTTGCATTAGGTCACTGCAACCTATGCGACCGAAGTGGGCACCGCACTTTCATATTACCCGCGCTAATTCTAGGTGTAAATTATTAAATTAAACTTACAACAGATTTCCCTCGGCCTCCTGATTTACCAGGAGCTCCTGGAAATCTCCGGAAATTATTAAAATCTTTTGAAAACTCATAAAAATCACCTGAAATATATAGACAAAAAAATTGTCATTTTGGGGTGTCATTCAATATGGAAAACGCCAATCCAAAGCGCGATATAAAAAAAACGGCATTATGCAATACCCGTAATTGTGGAATCTGGTGAAAGAAGCTTCTCGCGCCTTAAACTAATGAAGAATTACTTGAGGTCAACAATTCTCGAAGATAGATTGAAACATTAGGTAATTCTTGCTATTGAGAGTGATCTATGTAGGAAACTGAATTTTTATGACATACTGTATGAATTTGCTACACGCACGACTCTTAAAGTAATTCTGTAGGTAGTAAAGAATGAATAAAAGCAAAGACAAGTTTATTTTCTAATACAAACTCTTAATTTTCACTTATTACCGTATCCTTACCCAAACTTGGCCCCGTGAAATCCGTTTCGCATAGGACCGGCCCTACTATTTAGGGACGGGTGAATACAGAGTAGATTACTTGTTCTCTCCCCCCCCCCTTTATTTCGCCACTAAATTTACGTGGGTTAACTCTAGTCCTACTTGGAGAAATAAAAAGTGATCTTTCCATTACTACCTCTTGTCCGCACTGTTGAGCCATGAAGAGAATTATAGATAGATAGATTGTTAACACACAAAGACTTTTCAGCATAAAGAATGGAGATTTGATTAAATATTCGTTTGTAAATATTTTTGTATAATTTTTCCTTCCATTTTAATACATGCAGATGTCTAGCTATTCTAGGCCCGTAGCTGTTGACTACACATCGGGAATATCCTTATTGTCGTGACGGACGTTACCAATCGTTGAAAAAACATGCGGAAATAGCTTAGTGACATTAACGACAGTTGTTCTAGATACTTCGAGCAGAGAAGACGCATTTTTTATTGTTATTCTCGGACAAAGTAGATTACAGCGACACATGTTTCCATTGCGTTTGACATTATTCGCTATGACACGCGTATTGGAAATACATTTGGATTTCAGACCCTAAAAGGTAGGTCTTCAGGTATACTGTCTAGTGTCTGCACCCGAGTATACATAATCAGTTGGTAAGTCGTTGTACCTAAGACTAAGCAAGCCACACCTTAATGACAACACGGGAGACTGAACAAAACCAATAACGGAAGGACATTATGTAAGACGAGAATTCTAAAATGTTGGATGAGCGACGATCCAGGCCTTGGTTTTCACGTGACACTCATGGCTTGTGGACGTTTTGGTTCTGTGAGTCATTTCGAATTTTCATAGACTCAAAATAGAAATAGAAATTTTGATCTATGCCTGTGAAATGGCTAAATGTTTACCAGTGTACGTCATTGTAAGGGGTTAGGTAACCCCAGTTTGGGTCAAAGTTAAATACACAAGTAGATGTACATGAAAAGTGCAAACTATGAAAATCTGGATACCATAGGATTTTTGAATAAACACAGGGATATACTTTATTAATCTAAAAGCTAGTAGTTCATTCAGGCGAGGCTTCATCTGAAAACAAGTAGTGAATAAAAGTGAAGTCAATATGCTTATACTTAACCCCAGATTTTGATTATCTGAAAACATTTAACCCAAATTGTGTCTATCTTAAGCATCATCATAGTTTTTATTTCTTTCTACGAGTTTTTTTCCTTGTAATCTTAGAAGAGAAGGGTTGAATATGTTTATATGACATGATATTAACACACACACACACACAAAAGAAATAACCGCATAAAACTTGGCAAAAGACATTTGTCTATTTCAAACACGTCTGCATGATGCGCTAGACGCTTTAAAGAAAACTAAATGAAAAATTTAAATGTACTAAAGCAACCCCCTCACACATATCTACACACTTACAAACCCATACACAGACTTAAGAGAGAGAGAGAGAGAAAGAAACAAAAAAAGATAAAGAAAGAAAGGCTAAAAGAGAGACTTGTTCTTGATGTTTTCAAAATAACCCTCCCCCCCCAAAACAAAAAAAAAAGATAAGGACTTGTGTAAGGAACAATGGCGTAGATAATGTTTTGCTGAAACAAACGAACGAGCTTGTGGGTTTCTGATCTTGAGAACAATAACGACCTTGTAGACTCAAGGCTAAAGCCACACTGTAAGTATGAGACACAGACCAGAAATTATTCGTTTCTATCAAGGACAACATTAAACACTGCATAAAGTCAGTCAGAGAAAAACATCTAAAAGCTGCTTAAAGTCGATAGAGACAAGTTATGATGGCAAAAAAATAAAATTAATACATTTCAAGATTCATAGTCTCTTTCCCGCGCTTTATTTGGTCGGCGTATGTTCATTTCCTTTCTGCTTCAATAACAAAGAACAATATCGTGCATTAAAAAAATGAACTAACGCTTTCTGTGTTCATTATAAGTCTTTGTTTCTAAGTGAAGAAGGTCTTGTGGCCCAAACATACTTAATTTCATTATTGTCTATGTTAATTCAATACAGTCTTAGGCCCCATGAGAAAACTGTTGTCAAACCTAGCATGCGTAACGTCACAAAACTTGACTAATTGAACAGAAAGGCAAGTACCAGCACAGTGATGTGGAGCACTCAAGAGCAGGACAAGACACACAGAAAGTCTCTGGTCATCCACTGCACCCAAACTTGTCCCCGGACGTCTTGACCAAAACTTGCTTCCGGAAAAGGACGGGCTTTAGAGCGAGAGAGAGGTCGACGTGTTGCGCGAATCCTCCTCACTTTAATCCGAATTCCAGCGCAAGTCACTTGTCATCCCCCCCCCCAAACATAACCAAACCAAAGTTCTGTGGCGACAAGCAAGCAGTGAAGCGGTAGGTGTGGGCACACTGGAAGCCGTAGCTGCAACCCTGCACACAGGCGGCTCAGGCCATATGGTCGTTCACCACTGACACAAAGCGGCAGCCCCCTGAGTGGCTGAGCAGCCCTATTTTGGAGCGCACTGCTCACCTCCATAGCATGAGGACAGGGCTAGAAAAGGTGCCCTAAAAATTGCCTGCTCAAAACTACCCTAGCCAGCCTACCGCAGTTGGCGGGAACCCTACTCAAGCGGTCGAAATTCAAAGAAAAAGACGAGGATAGTTCCTCTTACCATAGGCGCATGGAATGTGCGCACACTTCTTGACAACGACACATCTGATAGACCACAAAGACGAACTGCACTAGTAGCCAGGGAGCTCCACAGATACAACATAGACATCGCAGCACTAAGCGAGACTCTGCTTGCAGAAGGTGAACTCTGCGAAAGAGGAGCTGGATATACTTTCTTCTGGAGCGGTAGAAGCGCCGAAGTACGACGTGAATCTGGAGTCGGCTTTGCCATAAAAACATCAAAAGTATCTAAACAAGTCGGGCCTCCCAAAGGAATTAGTGATAGGCTCATGACCCTAAAGCTGCCTTTACAAAACGGAAAGAAACATATTTCCATTGTTAGCTGTTACGCACCCACCATGACCAACCCAGATGATGTCATAGCAAAGTTCTACGAAGAACTAAACTTCACCTTACTTGATATTCCAAAAACAGAAAAGCTACTCATTCTCGGTGACTTCAACTCAAGAGTCGGCTCTGACCATCACATCTGGAAAGGAGTCTTAGGCAAATTCGGGATAAGTCAATGCAACAGCAACGGATTATTACTACTCCAGACCTGTGCTGAACACAAGCTGCTCATATTGAACACAATATTCAGTCTTCCAATGAGAAAGCGAACTTCCTAGATGCATCCCCACTGGCACCTCATATATTACGTCATCGCCAGACAATCTGACCGTCAGGACATTCGTGTCACCAAATCTTGCTGTGGTGCAGAATGTGGAACAGACCACCGCCTCATCGTCACAAAACTAAACATCCGTATTCAACCAAAGAGACGTCCGCAAAAATCTAAACCCCTAAAAAGGCTAAACACGGCCAGCTTAGCAGATAACAAAACTGAAAAGTTGCTTGCAGATGCGATAGAGAAATGCCTCAAGTCAACCCTTCCAACTGAATCAAATGTAGATAAAAGCTGGGAATGCTTCAAAGAAGCTATATATAGCACAGCATTAAACATACTCGGTCCTATGGAGAGAAAGCATCAGGACTGGTTTGATGAAAACAATACTGAGATCAGAAAACTATTAGATGAAAAGCACAAGCTCCACAATTGTATCGGAACAACCCAAACTCCCAGTCCACTAAATATGCATTCACTAACATCCGCAAAAATGTGCAAAAACAGTTACGCCAAATGCAAGATACCTGGCTTAGCAAGAAAGTGGAAACAATACAGGAATTTGCTGACAAGCACGATATGAAGAACTTCTACCATGCCATAAACGATATCTATGGACCCACAAAGTCAGGCTCATCACCTCTATTAAATGCTGATGGGACAATCCTATTGACAGATAAGGAAGAAATCCTAAAACGCTGGGCAGAGCACTTCGAAAAGGTTCTCAATACACCTTCCATCATAAATGAAGCGGCCATAGACAGGCTACAGCAAGTACCAATAAATGAAAAAAGGATGACCCCCTCTACGCTAAAGGAAACCGATCTTGCCATTCAACAGATCGCAAGCGGAAAAGCCCCAGAAGCTGACTCCATTCCCGCAGAGGTCTACAAAAAAGGTGGATTAGCCCTGATTGAAAGCTCTTCTTAATTATGTGGGAAAAAGAGTCAATACCACAAGACTTTAAAGATGCCACAATTGTTCATTTATACAAGCGAAAAGGAAACCGCCAGATCTGCGACAACCACAGAGGAATATCTCTTCACTCTATTGCTGGAAAAATCCTTGCACGCATCCTACTAAATCGTCTCATGCAACACATAGAATATGGTCTACTACCAGAAAGCCAGTGCGGCTTCAGAAAAGAGCGTGGAACCATTGACATGATCTTTGCAGCAAGGCAGCTCCAGGAAAAATGCCAAGAACAAAATGCTGACCTGTTCTCAATATATGTCGACTTAACAAAGGCATTCGACACTGTTGGCAGAGAAGGACTCTGGAAGATCATGTCAAAGTATGGATGTCCACAAAAATTCATAACCATGGTGAGACTATTTCATGATGGCATGAAGGCTCGTGTTCAAGAAAGTGGAGAACCATCAGAGCCCTTCGAAGTATCAAACGGGGTAAAACAAGGCTGTGTCCTAGCACCTACACAGTATCATGTTCTCCGCTATGCTGACAGATGCATTCACAAATAGAGAAAACAACGGGATAAATATATCATACAGATTTGATGGTGGCCTATTCAACCCGAGGCGGCTTAAAGCAAAATCAAAAACAAATGCAGCAGTAATCAGAGACTTGCTATTTGCTCACGACTGTGCCCTAAATGCCTGCTCTGAAAACGATCTGCAGAGCATCGTCAGTGACTTCTGAAGAGCATGCTCAGACTTTGGCCTTACCATCAATACGAACAAGACTGACGTCTTATATCTACCTGCTCCTGGGAAAGCCTACTCGGATCCAAGCATCACTATAAATGGACAGGATGTAAACGCAGTGGACAAATTCACATATCTTGGCAGCACACTCTCCAGAAATGGAAAAATCGATAGTGAAATCGACCTGCGTATCGCCAAGGCCAGTGCATCCTATGGCAGACTGTCTAAAACTGTCTGGAACAGACGTGGCATCACCACAAACACAAAGCTAGGGGTCTATAGAGCCGTCATCCTCCCAACATTGCTCTATGCCTCAGAAACATGGACAGTGTACAGTAAATATGCAAAGAAACTGAACCACTTCCACATGACATGTCTGAGAAAAAGCATCCACACAATCCTGATGCAGTCCCAGATGCGATGGGCAGGTCACGTCTACAGAATGGAAGACCACCGCATCCCTAAACGACTCTTGTATGGCCAACTAAGCAAAGGAAAGCGCTCGCAAGGTGGTCAAAGAAAGCGCTTCAGGGACACCCTCAAATCTTCTCTGAAGGCGTTCAGCATAGACCCAGGCACCTGGCAGACAGAGGCACATGACAAAGCATCATGGCGTCGCGCTGTGAAAACTGGCGCACAGGTTGCTGAGGAAAAAAGAACAACGCTGGCAGAAGAAAAACGCTGCCAGAAGAAAAACGCTGGCAGAAGAAAAGCAAGGCAAACGACACTAGCTCCAGCTGGAATAACCTGCCCAGTGTGCGGCCGAACATTCGGGGCTCACATATGTCTCACCAGCCACATGAGGAGGCATAAAACCCCAGTGCAAAGCCCTCAGCCCCCTGGATGACAAAGTGGTCATCATCGAACCACGATGGACGAACTATACAGTCTTAGGCCCGATGAGAAAACTGTCACTTGACAACAAATTAGTATTTTGATATACTGATCTACATTCGTTTACCTGAGTGCATTTGGACTGAGTAAGGCTTTCAGAAGAATTGTAGTCACCTGTCCTGGAGACATGAGATAAACATACTTCGCGTGTTTCAAAGCCGCGAGGAGATGTATTTGTCGAGCCAAAGGGACAGAATAACGCACGACATATGTACTGCGGAAATGGATAGCACCTGAGCCAGCAATAGAGAATCAAATGTAGCTTATGAATCAAGAACATTCTTCAACCTTGGCGTGGTTCATGTGAACTGTAAATACACTCAACTGGGGGCCAGATCTTTTGGCTTTAAATAGGATATGAAGTTTGAAACTATAAGGAACACTGCATGTCCATGAAAACCATATGACGAGAACGCACCTAACACTAAAAGAGCATGGGAAATCGCGTTCTACATCAGCTATAATAATTGCATATAATAGTAATGATAATGACTGATATGAAAAAGAATCCATTCTAATTCTTCCATTCTTTACACGTCGAAGGGTTCAGATGAACCGCACAGTGGTTTCCAGATCAGGCAGTTCTCCGTAAAGTTCTTCTTCTATAGGAGGGTTTTGGGGCCAGAGTCTTGTTCGGGCTTCTTGATATCGTAAATCTATTCTAATAAAACGAGGCTTAATAATAATTACAATCAGGACGGATTTAGGTATGTGGAGGCCCCGGGGCAGATTGTTTGCAGAGGCCCCTACACTTTTTCGAAAGTTTTAATAAAAATCCACATATTAATAATATAAAAAATACTTATATCTAAAAGCATGCTATATTACAAAAGTCATTTTCCTTCGTTTATAAAAATAAAATTAATATGCATGTTTTAGTAAAAAAAAATAATTTAAAAAAAAAGGAAATTTAGAGTTGACGCAATGTATTTGGTTTATCCGAAGAAAATTATGAGACTATGAGCACACTAAAGTGTGGGCACTTTTAAACCAAGACAGCGTTGTAAACTAAGACTTCAACTGTTGATAAAAACAAAACAAAAAAATGTTTTAAAAAAACGTAGTTTCCGACCCGTCTAAATATTTTTTTTTCTCTTGTACTGATTGTAGCCCCGCCTGCACTCCCTTAAATCCGGCCCTGATTACAACGGAATGCGAATAGCATAGATACTATTTTTGAAGAGTGCGGCTGTAAAGGGCCTCGAGACTGAAAGGGCCTCTGAACTTCCTACCTGCAAAGGTGGGACACTAATGGGAATTTATCAATTTGTAAATGAGATGACTCCATTGCCTTTTTTGCCCAGGACCCCAACAGCTCGAGCATGACACTGTGATGTGAAAGTTATTGTAGAAACTAAAGGTCATGACGGTGTAGACTGGGCCCTACCTGTCTCAGTTTATCCAGAAGTTCAGAAGTGTTCAGTACTTTAGCCGACAAGTTCAAAGGTTGAAGGTCAGCATTATCTACTCTATTTGCTTTCTTCTTGATCTGGTCCCCACTTATGCGGTCATTGATGACCACTTGTAGGTCCAATCGATGAACGCTGGGACCTCTTGGAGTTTCATCTTTAAAATGGGATACGTTACTCGTGTCCAGTTGGTCAGTTGCGTCCGTTTTTCTGTAGGTCCAACGATGCACTATGACACGGTCGTGAATCTGCAGACAAATCAATGCAACAAGTGAATAGAGAAATCTTCACGCAAAATTTACAACTAATTCAATACTGGTGCAACTATTTTAAAACATAGGCGGCACCAATTTAAAAAAATATCAGGTTTGAAAAGAGAGAGGGGGCGAGAAAGTGGGGCAAATAAAAGGGAGAGCAAAAAAAAAAAAAGGAGGAAAAAAAAAGGCAAGGGACAGTGATGGACAGGGAGGTATAGTTAGGGGGAGTACAAGAAGGAAAAGCGAGATGGAGAGAAAGAGAGCAAAGGAGATGTATATTTAGTATCATTGAAATGATAATAACAACATTTCACCTCCATCACTTTTCCCTTTTCTTTGTGCATGTCCTCCCTGCTTGTAAGTATTAGTTATTTTTCCATCAATAGATATGTTCATTGAAATCCTTGTAACTCACAAGGCTAATACATATGAGATAACAACAAACCATTTCAGAACATTTGACCTATGTATAGATTGTATAGATTAGGACGTAATCATCTTTTTTGAAGTAACGTCTGTATTATATAAGATAATCACTAATTGGCTCATCTCAAAGTCTCATCTTCTGATAGTGATGGTAAAGCGAAGCCTGTCTACCAATAGTGACAGCAAAGTAATGAGCCAAGGTAAACTAATAATGAAAGTAGACTGTTCTTCCTCCAACAGGAGAGTCCCTTTAATGTTGAGAATACTGACAGTTACAACGCTGTCAGTGTCTCCCTTCATGACATTTGGACGCCCCAGGCATAATGAGTTAGACCTCTGTCATAACGGTGAATCACTGAAAAAAACACGCTCTCACCTGATCAGGTGGACGGACTGATTTCCAAAGCGCTGGTTGCATTCAATAGTTGTTTTT